>OW240920.1:144466208-144629607 GCA_933207985.1 Pelobates cultripes | reverse complement strand
GTTGTTATATTATTATTGGAGGTTATTATATTATTATTATTATTATAGGGTTGGATTATTGGAGGTTGTTATATTATTATTGGAGGTTATTATATTATTATTATTATTATTATAGGGTTGGATTATTGGAGGTTATTATATTATTATTATTATTATTGGAGGTTATTATATTATTATAGGGTTGGATTATTGGAGGTTATTATATTATTATTATTATTGGAGGTTATATTATTATTATTATTATAGGGTTGGATTATTGGAGGTTATTATTATTATTATTATTATTATAGGGTTGGATTATTGGAGGTTATTATATTATTATTATTATAGGGTTGGATTATTGGAGATTATTATATTATTATTATTATTATTATTGGAGGTTATTATATTATTATTATTATAGGGTTGTATTATTGGAGGTTATTATATTATTATTATTGGAGGTTATTATATTATTATTATTATTATTATTATAGGGTTGTATTATTGGAGGTTATTATATTATTATAATTATTGGAGGTTATTATATTATTATTATAGGGTTGGATTATTGGAGGTTATTATTATTATTATTATATGATTATTATAGGATTGGATTATTGGAGGTTATTATATTATTATTATTATTATTATAGGGTTGGATTATTGGAGGTTATTATATTATTATTATTATTATTATATGATTATTATAGGATTGGATTATTGGAGGTTATTATATTATTATTATTATTATTATAGGGTTGGATTATTGGAGATTATTATATTATTATTATTGGAGGTTATTATATTATTATAGGGTTGGATTATTGGAGGTTATATTATTATTATAGGGTTGGATTATTGGAGGTTATTATATTATTATTGGAGGTTATATTATTATTATAGGGTTGGATTATTGGAGGTTATTATATTATTATTGGAGGTTATTATATTATTATTATTATTATTATTATAGGGTTGGATTATTGGAGGTTATTATATTATTATTGGGTTGGATTATTGGAGGTTATATTATTATTATTATAGGGTTGGATTATTGGAGGTTATTATATTATTATTATTGGAGGTTATATTATTATTATTATTATTATTATAGGGTTGGATTATTGGAGGTTATTATATTATTATTATTGGAGGTTATATTATTATTATTATTATTATTATTATAGGGTTGGATTATTGGATGTTATTATATGATTATTGGGTTGGATTATTGGAGGTTATATTATTATTATTATAGGGTTGGATTATTGGATGTTATTATATGATTATTGGGTTGGATTATTGGAGGTTATATTATTATTATTATAGGGTTGGATTATTGGATGTTATTATATGATTATTGGGTTGGATTATTGGAGGTTATATTATTATTATTATAGGGTTGGATTATTGGAGGTTATTATATTATTATTATTATAGGGTTGGATTATTGGAGGTTATTATATTATTATTATTATTATTATTATTATTGGAGGTTATATTATTATTATTATTATTATAGGGTTGGATTATTGGAGGTTATTATTATATTATTGTTATTATAGGGTTGGATTATTGGAGGTTATTATATTATTATTATTGGAGGTTATATTATTATTATTATTATTATAGGGTTGGATTATTGGAGGTTATTATATTATTATTATTATAGGGTTGGATTATTGGAGGTTATTATATTATTATTATTATTATTATTATTATTGGAGGTTATATTATTATTATTATTATTATAGGGTTGGATTATTGGAGGTTATTATTATATTATTGTTATTATAGGGTTGGATTATTGGAGGTTATTATATTATTATTATTGGAGGTTATATTATTATTATTATTATTATAGGGTTGGATTATTGGAGGTTATTATATTATTATTATTATAGGGTTGGATTATTGGAGGTTATTATATTATTATTATTATTATTATTATTATTATAGGGTTGGATTATTGGAGGTTATTATTATATTATTATTATTATAGGGTTGGATTATTGGAGGTTATTATATTATTATTATTATTATTATTATTATAGGGTTGGATTATTGGAGGTTATTATTATATTATTATTATTATTACAGGGTTGGATTATTGGAGGTTATTATATTATTATTATAGGGTGGGATTATTGGAGGTTATTATATTATTATTATTATAGGGTTGGATTATTGGAGGTTATTATTATATTATTATTATTATAGGGTGGGATTATTGGAGGTTATTATATTATTATTATTATAGGGTTGAATTATTGGAGGTTATTATATTATTATTATAGGGTTGGATTATTGGAGGTTATTATTATATTATTATTATTATAGGGTGGGATTATTGGAGGTTATTATATTATTATTATTATATGATGATTATTATATAGCTCCCCCTCCATGCAATTCCTCGTTGATCCTAAAGGGGCGCTGTTGTTGGATGGTGCGTTGCAAGCCTCGTTTTGACGCCAGTCCTTTCTTCGCTGTGATAGGCTGGAAGTCTGTGTATGCTGAATGTGATTGGCCAGTGGCAGGAAGAGGGCGGTCCGGTTGCCAGTTCTCTGACTGAGACAATATGGCGGCGGTGGAGGGTTTGTCCAAGATCCCTGAGGTGGATATTGACCCGGACGGCGTGTTTAAATACGTGTTAATCCGGGTCCACGTGAAGCACGGCTCCGAGGATTACCGAGACATCGTGCGCGGTTACGGCTGGGCCGAGTACCACGGTGAGCGAGCGCTCCATGACCCAGCATGCATAGCTAGCGGGGCTGCCGCAAGGCATGCCGGGAGATGTAGTCCATGGTATCAGCATGCTATCAGGTCTCCATGTGACAGCCCTGTGTGTCTCCTATGGAGGGGACAGGCTGCTCATCTGACACTTTAACAATGGCTGTTATCATAAAATCACCTGGGATCCTCTAACCACATAGGGATCCTCTAACCACAGGGGCAGGTTACCCATAGGGATCCTCTAACCACAGGGGCAGGTTACCCATAGGGATCAGCTAACCCCAGGGGCAGGTTACCCATAGGGATCAGCTAACCACATTGGGATCAGCTAACCACAGGGGCAGGTTACCCATAGGGATCATCTAACCACAGGGGTAGGTTACCCATAGGGATCAGCTAACCCCAGGGGCAGGTTACCCATAGGGATCCTCTAACCACATAGGGATCAGCTAACCACATAGGGATCAGCTAACCACAGGGGCAGGCTACCCATAGGGATCAGCTAACCCCAGGGGCAGGTTACCCATAGGGATCAGCTAACCCCAGAGGGCAGGTTACCCATAGGGATCAGCTAACCCTAGGGGCAGGTTACCCATAGGGATCAGCTAACCACAGGGGCAGGTTACCCATAGGGATCATCTAACCACAGGGGCAGGTTACCCATAGGGATCAGCTAATCCCAGGGGCAGGTTACCCATAGGTATCAGCTAACCACATAGGGATCAGCTAACCCCAGGGGCAGGTTACCTGTAGGGATCAGCTAACCCCAGGGGCAGGTTACCCGTAGGGATCAACTAACCCCAGGGGCAGGTTACCCGTAGGGATCAGCTAACCCCAGGGGCAGGTTACCCGTAGGGATCAGCTAACCCCAGGGGCAGGTTACCCGTAGGGATCAGCTAACCCCAGGGGCAGGTTACCCGTAGGGATCAGCTAACCCCAGGGGCAGGTTACCCGTAGGGATCAGCTAACCCCAGGGGCAGGTTACCCGTAGGGATCAGCTAACCACAGGGGCAGGTTACCCGTAGGGATCAGCTAACCCCAGGGGCAGGTTACCCATAGGGATCAGCTAACCCCAGGGGCAGGTTTCCCATAGGGATCAGCTAACCCCAGGGACAGGTTACCCATAGGGATCAGCTGACCACAGGGGTAGGTTACCCATAGGGATCATCTAACCACAGGGGTAGGTTACCCATAGGGATCCTCTAACCACAGGGGCAGGTTACCCATGGGGATCCTCTAACCACAGGGGCAGGTTACCCATGGGGATCCTCTAACCACAGGGGCAGGTTACCCATAGGGATCAGCTAACCCCAGGGGCAGGTTACCCATAGGGATCAGCTAACCCCAGGGGCAGGTTACCCATAGGGATCCTCTAACCCCAGGGGCAGGTTACCCATAGGGATCATCTAACCCCAGGGGCAGGTTACCCATAGGGATCATCTAACCCCAGGTGCAGGTTACCCATAGGGATCAGCTAACCACATAGGGATCATCTAACCACAGGGGCAGGTTACCCATAGGGATCATCTAACCACAGGGGCAGGTTACCCATAGGGATCCTCTAACCACAGGGGCGGGTTACCCATAGGGATCCTCTAACCACAGGGGCGGGTTACCCATAGGGATCATCTAACCACAGGGGCGGGTTACCCATAGGGATCATCTAACCACAGGGGCGGGTTACCCATAGGGATCAGCTAACCACAGGGGCAGGTTACCCATAGGGATCAGCTAACCACAGGGGCAGGTTACTCATAGGGATCATCTAACCACAGGGGCAGGTTACCCATAGGGATCAGCTAACCACATAGGGATCAGCTAACCACAGGGGCAGGTTACCCATAGGGATCCTCTAACCCCAAGGGCAGGTTACCCATAGGGATCATCTAACCCTATGGGCAGGTTACCCATAGGAATCAGCTAACCACAGGGGCAGGTTACCCATAGGGATCAGCTAACCACAGGGGCAGGTTACCCATAGGGATCAGCTAACCACAGGGGCAGGTTACTCATAGGGATCATCTAACCACAGGGGCAGGTTACCCATAGGGATCAGCTAACCACATAGGGATCAGCTAACCACAGGGGCAGGTTACCCATAGGGATCCTCTAACCCCAAGGGCAGGTTACCCATAGGGATCATCTAACCCTATGGGCAGGTTACCCATAGGAATCAGCTAACCACAGGGGCAGGTTACCCATAGGGATCAGCTAACCACAGGGGCAGGTTACCCATAGGGATCATCTAACCACAGGGGCAGGTTACCCATAGGGATCAGCTAACCCCAGTGGCAAGTTACCCATAGGGATCCTCTAACCACATAGGGATCAGCTAACCACATAGGGATCGGCTAGCCACAGGGGCAGGTTACCCATAGGGATCAGCTAACCCCATAGGCAGGTTACCAATAGGGATCAGCTAACCCCAGAGGGCAGGTTACCCATAGGGATCATCTAACCACAGGGGCAGGTTACCCATAGGGATCAGCTAACCACAGAGGCAGGTTACCCATAGGGATCATCTAACCACAGGGGCAGGTTACCCATAGGGATCAGCTAATCCCCGGGGCAGGTTACCCATAGGGATCAGCTAACCACATAGGGATCAGCTAACCCCAGGGGCAGGTTACCCGTAGGGATCAGATAACCCCAGGGGCAGGTTACCCGTAGGGATCAGCTAACCCCAGGGGCAGGTTACCCATGGGGATCAACTAACCCCAGGGGCAGGTTACCCATAGGGATCAGCTAACCCCAGGGGCAGGTTACCCATAGGGATCAGCTAACCCCAGGGGCAGGTTACCCATAGGGATCAGCTAACCCCAGGGGCAGGTTACCCATAGGGATCTGCTAACCACAGGGGTAGGTTACCCATAGGGATCAGCTAACCCCAGGGGCAGGTTACCCACAGGGATCCTCTAACCACATAGGGATCAGCTAACCCCAGGGGCAGGTTACCCATAGGGATCAGCTAACCCCAGGGGCAGGTTACCCATAGGGATCAGCTAACCACATAGCGATCAGCTAACCACAGGGGCAGGTTACCCATAGGGATCCTCTAACCCCAGGGGCAGGTTACCCATAGGAATCATCTAACCCCATGGGCAGGTTACCCATAGGGATCAGCTAACCACAGGGGCAGGTTACCCATAGGGATCAGCTAACCACAGGGGCAGGTTACCCATAGGGATCATATAACCCCATGGGCAGGTTACCCATAGGGATCATCTAACCCCAGGGGCAGGTTACCCATAGGGATCAGCTAACCACAGGGGCAGGTTACCCATGGAGATCAGCTTACCACATAGGGATCATCTAACCACAGGGGCAGGTTACCCATAGGGATCATCTAACCACAGGGGCAGGTTACCCATAGGGATCATCTAACCACAGGGGTAGGTTACCCATAGGGATCCTCTAACCCCATGGACAGGTTACCCATAGGGATCAGCTAACCACATAGGGATCAGCTAACCACAGGGGCAGGTTACCCATAGGGATCCTCTAATCCCAGGGGCAGGTTACCCATAGGGATCATCTAACCCCATGGGCAGGTTACCCATAGGGATCAGCTAACCGCAGGGGCAGGTTACCCATAGGGATCAACTAACCACAGGGGCAGGTTACCCATAGGGATCATCTAACCCCATGGGCAGGTTACCCATAGGGATCATCTAACCCCAGGGGCAGGTTACCCATAGGGATCAGCTAACCACAGGGGCAGGTTACCCATGGGGATCAGCTAACCACAAGGGCAGGTTACCCATAGGGATCCTCTAACCCCAGGGGCAGGTTACCCATAGGGATCCTCTAACCCCATGGACAGGTTACCCATAGGGATCAGCTAACCACAAGGGCAGGTTACCCATAGGGATCCTCTAACCCCAGGGGCAGGTTATCCATAGGGATCCTCTAACCCCATGGACAGGTTACCCATAGGGATCATCTAACACCAGGGACAGGTTACCCATAGGGATCAGCTAACCACATAGGGATCAGCTAACTACAGGGGCAGGTTACCCATAGGGATCAGCTAACCACATAGGGATCAGCTAACCACAGGGGCAGGTTACCCATAGGGATCATCTAACCACAGGGGCAGGTTACCCATAGGGATCATCTAACCACAGGGGTAGGTTACCCATAGGGATCAGCTAACCACAGGGGCAGGTTACCCATAGGGATCCTCTAACCACATAGGGATCAGCTAACCACATAGGGATCAGCTAACCACAGGGGCAGGTTACCCATAGGGATCATCTAACCCCAGGGGCAGGTTACCCATAGGGATCATCTAACCCCAGGGGCAGGTTACCCATAGGGATCAGCTAACCACATAGGGATCAGCTAACCACAGGGGCAGGTTACCCATAGGGATCAGCTAACCACATAGGGATCAGCTAACCACAGGGGCAGGTTACCCATAGGGATCATCTAACCACAGGGGCGGGTTACCCATAGGGATCATCTAACCACAGGGGCGGGTTACCCATAAGGTATCCTCTAACCCCAGGGGCAGGTTACCCATAGGGATCATCTAACCACAGGGGCAGGTTACCCATAGGGATCAACTAACCCCAGGGGCAGGTTACCCATAGGGATCAGCTAACCCCAGGGGCAGGTTACCCATAGGGATCAGCTAACCCCAGGGGCAGGTTACCCATAGGGTTCAGCTAACCACAGGGGCAGGTTACCCATAGGGATCAACTAACCCCAGGGGCAGGTTACCCATAGGGATCAGCTAACCACAGGGGCAGGTTACCCATAGGGATCCTCTAACCCCAGGGGCAGGTTACCCATAGGGATCATCTAACCCCAGGGGCAGGTTACCCAAAAGGATCGGCTAACCACAGGGGCAGGTTACCCATAGGGATCAGCTAACCACATTGGGATCAGCTAACCACAGGGGCAGGTTACCCATAGGGATCAGCTAACCACATTGGGATCAGCTAACCACAGGGGCAGGTTACCCATAGGGATCATCTAACCACAGGGGCAGGTTACCCATAGGGATCATCTAACCACAGGGGTAGGTTACCCATATGGATCACCTAACCACAGGGGTAGGTTACCCATAGGGATCAGCTAACCCCAGGGGCAGGTTACCCATAGGGATCCTCTAACCACATAGGGATCAACTAACCACATAGGGATCAGCTAACCACAGGGGCAGGCTACCCATAGGGATCAGCTAACCCCAGGGGCAGGTTACCCGTAGGGATCAGCTAACCCCAGGGGCAGGTTACCCGTAGGGATCAGCTAACCCCAGGGGCAGGTTACCCGTAGGGATCAGCTAACCCCAGGGGCAGGTTACCCGTAGGGATCAGCTAACCACAGGGGCAGGTTACCCGTAGGGATCAGCTAACCCCAGGGGCAGGTTACCCATAGGGATCAGCTAACCCCAGGGGCAGGTTTCCCATAGGGATCAGCTAACCCCAGGGACAGGTTACCCATAGGGATCAGCTGACCACAGGGGTAGGTTACCCATAGGGATCATCTAACCACAGGGGTAGGTTACCCATAGGGATCCTCTAACCACAGGGGCAGGTTACCCATGGGGATCCTCTAACCACAGGGGCAGGTTACCCATAGGGATCAGCTAACCCCAGGGGCAGGTTACCCATAGGGATCAGCTAACCCCAGGGGCAGGTTACCCATAGGGATCAGCTATCCCCAGGTGCAGGTTACCCATAGGGATCAACTAACCCCAGGGGCAGGTTACCCATAGGGATCAGCTAACCACAGGGGCAGGTTACCCATAGGGATCCTCTAACCCCAGGGGCAGGTTACCCATAGGGATCATCTAACCCCAGGGGCAGGTTACCCATAGGGATCATCTAACCCCAGGTGCAGGTTACCCATAGGGATCAGCTAACCACATAGGGATCATCTAACCACAGGGGCAGGTTACCCATAGGGATCATCTAACCACATAGGGATCATCTAACCACAGGGCAGGTTACCCATAGGGATCACCTAACCACAGGGGCAGGTTACCCATAGGGATCAGCTAACCACAGGCAGGCAGGTTAACCCATAGGGATCAGGGATCAGCTACCCATAGGGATCAGCTAACCACAGGGGCAGGTTACCCATAGGGATCATCTAACCACAGGGGCAGGTTACCCATAGGGATCAGCTAATCCCAGGGGCAGGTTACCCATAGGTATCAGCTAACCACATAGGGATCAGCTAACCCCAGGGGCAGGTTACCTGTAGGGATCAGCTAACCCCAGGGGCAGGTTACCCGTAGGGATCAACTAACCCCAGGGGCAGGTTACCCGTAGGGATCAGCTAACCCCAGGGGCAGGTTACCCATAGGGATCAGCTAACCACAGGGGTAGGTTACCCATGGGGATCCTCTAACCACAGGGGCAGGTTACCCATGGGGATCCTCTAACCACAGGGGCAGATTACCCATGGGGATCCTCTAACCACAGGGGCAGGTTACCCATGGGGATCCTCTAACCACAGGGGCAGGTTACCCATAGGGATCATCTAACCACAGGGGTAGGTTACCCATAGGGATCCTCTAACCCCAGGGGCAGGTTACCCGTAGGGATCATCTAACCCCAGGGGCAGGTTACCCGTAGGGATCAGCTAACCCCAGGGGCAGGTTACCCGTAGGGATCAGCTAACCCCAGGGGCAGGTTACCCGTAGGGATCAGCTAACCCCAGGGGCAGGTTACCCGTAGGGATCAGCTATCCCCAGGGGCAGGTTACCCGTAGGGATCAGCTAACCCCAGGGGCAGGTTACCCGTAGGGATCAGCTAACCCCAGGGGCAGGTTACCCGTAGGGATCAGCTAACCCCAGGGGCAGGTTACCCGTAGGGATCAGCTAACCCCAGGGGCAGGTTACCCGTAGGGATCAGCTAACCCCAGGGGCAGGTTACCCGTAGGGATCAGCTAACCACAGGGGCAGGTTACCCGTAGGGATCATCTAACCACAGGCGTAGGTTACCCATAGGGATCCTCTAACCACAGGGGCAGGTTACCCATGGGGATCCTCTAACCACAGGGGCAGGTTACCCATGGGGATCATCTAACCACAGGGGCAGGTTACCCATAGGGATCATCTAACCACAGGGGCAGGTTACCCATAGGGATCAGCTGACCACAGGGGTAGTGTACCCCGTAGAGATAAGCTACTCGCAGGGGTAGCTTACCATAAACGCCATAACAGCTTTCAGGATACTTACCTTACTGGTACTCTGCTTTGGGGGGACTTCCTGCCCGCTCAGGCAGTTCCCCTCCATCTGAAAGGCCCCTGCTAGCCATGTAATCGCTCTCACAAAGCAATCCCCTGATGATGTTGGGGGGGAATTATAGCACAGAAAGATATAAAGAGGTGAATTATAAATGAAAAGACAGTCAAAATCTAGGGTTTGTTTTGATATGTATACAATTACCGCCGTCGTTAAGGGGACAGGGACACTGCAGCCAGACCACTTCAATGAGATGAAGTGGTCTGGGTGCCTATAGTGTTCCTTTTACTATGAAACTGCAATGTTTTAAGTCGTAGGGTTAAAATGACAGGACCAATGCACCCAGACCACTTCATTGACATGGTCCTTTAACGAATGTTCTTTGTGTGTCTCTCTGACAATTGTTGGTTTCGGGGTATAACATTCTGTAACTCACCCACCTTCTGATGCAGATTCTTTGATTTACTGCAGCGGATATCTATGACAAGGTGGCGGCCGAAATCGAGAAGAATAATGTGTACGACTGTGAATGTCTTGGAGGAGGGAGAATCAGTCATTCGAGCAAGGACAAGAAAATCCACATCTACGGATACTCTCTGGTGAATAGCCAACTCGTCTTAAATATAAATGGCTTTATATTCAATAACTCACTGAGATAGTATCACAAGAAATGTATAACTGGCTTCACCTTTTGAAAGCAGTGAGCTGGGAGAAAGAATGTGAATTAAAACTGTATTCTTATTTTTTTTTTTTGGTTTAGTATTTTTTGTAGAATTCCCTTTGTGGTCAGTGATGGCAAAATGTGGAAATGAAATAACCGAATAGCTGTCTTTTTTTGAAATGCATATTTTCTAATTACAAGTGAAATAGACCCCATTCAGTAAAAACAATTTATAGATCTACTATAACATGGGGCTGTCCTGTTAAGACAAAATCTCATTTAAGGGCATTGCATTCTTGCCTTGCAGGGTTTCGGACGAGCAAGGCACGCTGTGTCTATGGAAAAAATCCAAGCCAAATATCCGGATTATAAAGTGACCTGGGCAGATGAAGGATATTAAATTTGCCAAACAATGACTGCAAGGAAAGTCCATCTGTCATTCAGAGGAACAAAATACACCCGATGGCAAATATAACGTAGTGTGCATCTTTTGGCCACAAGGGGCAGTGTGATGTTATATAGACCGTATCTTGGTATGCAGGGAGTGTGAGCTGACTGGTATTGTGCCGTAGACTCAGAATTAAGGTTTTCATTTTGCTTTTGCCTAATGTGGGACATTTGATTGAGGCTACTCATACTGCCGTTAATGGTGCTTCAGAGGCGCCCTGCTTCAGCATTAAATCACGTTTCCCATGGTGCTTGTGGACTGCACTCACTTACACTTCCTCGCATCATGTTAATTGTAATTAATAAACGTATTCAGGGACTAGATGAGCCGTCGTGGCTGTCTTGGTGCAGAAGCCTATTATCTGCAAGCTGGATAAGTCCAGATCCACTAAACAGAATCACCAGCTCTCCCTCTATAAAGGGTCTGTGCTTGGCACTGGGGATGGATAACTTGTATCTAAATATCTGCTTTTACAAACTGTTAATCCTGTGACAGCGTCTCTATGTCTAATGCAAAATAATGCATCTCTTTCATTTTCTTATCCTTTGGTCCCATGAACTATTTTTATTTTTTTCTCCATAATAGACCAGTAGAACATTCCGATGTCTACTAATTTGTGTGACCATCCTGTGTTATCAATAAAAATTTGCAGCATTGTCAGTGTGTGGAATGAGATTTATTTTCTATTTATTGCAATAAAATAAGGATGTTAGTTGTATTTAGCAGACTGGGATTGGGGTTTGTATAACGATGTCTTTTGGGGGGTTGAACCCTAGTAAAATATTACTTTAAAAGGTTACACCAAGCATCGTGATTCATTGATTTGAAGTGGTCAAGGTGCCTGAAGTCTGGATGTGCAGAGTTTCACTTGAAGCGCTGCATATAAAATACATGTAACGCCATCTCAGGCACTGTCATTAGCTAGCCAAGAACAACGTTCTGCGTGCTTAATGTAAGTTCTGTGCTAAATTGGCAGCTTGCACCATCATGCACGTCAGTCCGTCCTCCCTCCTCCACCATGTCAGTAAAAGAGGTCTGGGCTACTAGAAGAACCAGCTATGGAACGGAGGTGAGTTTTTAGTTCTTAGTTTTATTTTTCTAATTTTGGGAGAGTGTTTTATGAAAATACTGATTTTTGGTTGTAGTAACCCTTTCAGCCATACTGCATAGATTAGGAATCCTACAAATCCAACTATTGATTTAAAAAATTCAATAGATTGAACTGTTGTTTCTGGTAAAATGACTTTATATAAAGCTGTACGCAAAGTACTATGACCACTACAACCCACTGTCTTTCTTTAAAATCCTTTTTTAGCTTATTGACAAAAAGCATTGCCTTCCGGGCACCTAGAGTCTCGTCCCTTGTCTGACTCTCATCTCACAGCCTTTCATTGCTTTCTGAGGTTGGCCAGATAATGCCTGATTTAAGGATGATCCTTGGTTACTGTCAAACTGCTTAAATGGTTTTACAAAAAAATCAAGGGAGGACACAGAATAACCACTACAATGAGCTGCAGTGATCAGTGGCTGGACTGCCCCTTTAAGGCTGCGTTCGAAAGCTATAATTTAATGTGAAATATCAAACTTCAGCTAGATCTATACAAGATGTAAAATCTCCTTGATGAATAGGAAGCGGGTTTGTTTGTTTGTTTTGTTTATTTCATTCTTATTTAGTCTCAGAGAGCAGGTGGTACATGAAGAATAATAGTCATCCATAGTTGACCAAAAAAAAGCTGGTGTAGACCTTGGGTTACAACAAAACAGGTTACAAACACACACAGTGTTTTTTACCGTATGAGTATACAGCGATATATTATCAGTTGAGATAGATCCACAAAATCAATGATATATACATGTTTGTTGAGATCGTAGAGTGTAGGTTTAGTTACAGCATAATATGATTACCCGTTTAGTACAAGCGAGAAATGTTCATTGCCATTCAAGGATGAAGGACTATGGATTGACCCACACTCTGAGATCTCCGCTAGTAGGCGTAAACACAGAGAAAATGTAGAAGAAAGTTTTCCTTTATAAATGCATTTAAAACTAATTGCAATGTGACCACTCTCTTATCTTCACCCAGGTGTGAAGTGACAGCTGCAGCCTTGGCAGGAGTTCACATGTGCGGTTGCAGTTTGGATTCCGAAATGGTTGGCATGGATCCGTCTTGTTGCTGAAATCATGGAATCTGTACGAGACTCAAAAGAATGTGCTATAAAAACGATTTATAGATGATTTCTGTGCCAGAGCTAGTACGTAGTGGCCACATTCCCAGTAATCTCAGACGCAGGGACATCTTGAAACGCAGGGTTTTATTTGCTAAACAGTAGATTGACGACCTGCTTGCAGCATTTTGAGGGGGGAGGGGGATTTAAATCTGGTATTTTTTCTGTTTGTCTAATTTGTCTTATATTTTGTTATTACAGAAAATATTGTATTTGGAGACCAGAGTAATCTGAATGTACTTTTCCTGGTTAAATACTTTATTATTTGTTCCTTCAAGCAGTGCTATTTGTGTTTTGTTAGTATAATCATATACTGTAGCTAAACCCTCATTATTTTTTGCCTAGGTGAGGTGTTTTTAAATAAAACTATAACATTCTGTAAAGCTTCAAATTGCTGTTTAGTGAATAAGCGAGTGCGCTGGAACTTGTATGTTTTATATGTTAAAGGCTGGGCTTGTAGTTGTCGGAGGGGCTTGGGTCCCCTTTTAACGGTCTCCAAACCTCTCTCACATACCTTTATGGTCTGGCGAGTTGCGTGTGACTACTTCTGGTCACTCACAAGTGCCAGCTGAACCGTAAGCTATAAGCCCAGCCTTTTGGCTGTTTTTGTGCCTTTAAGCATACTTGCTGCAGGGGAGCTTTCGAGACCCACATGAACGTTGGTCCAGGTTTGGTTCCCTTCACACATATTAGGCACCTATGCTCTGCACATTTATTTATAAAATATTTTACCAGGAAAGATACATTGAGATTTCTTCCATTTTCAAGAATGTCGTGGGTCCACAAAACATTTATAAATAAACAACTACAGCTCATTGTAGTTGTTCTGGTCTCTACTGCCTGTCTCTGCAAGCATTATAATGTAAACCGATTAAAAGGTCGTGTTTACATTACTGCCTAGAGAAAAGACAGTGTTTACATTACAGCCTAGGGACCGACATCTGCAGTGGCAGACACTCAGATGGCTACAAGAGGTGCTTCCTGGGTATTGCTGCAGTATGCAGCACTGACTTTCAGCGTCCCACACTCTACATTGAGGCACTGAACTTTCCCCTTAAAGATGCATTGATCCACACACGTGCAATAGCCTTCAAATTCATCTCTATGGGAAAATATTGTGTTGGCTGAGATCAACAAGTTTGGTAATCTTAGTCAAGAGGACGGGGCCATAAACAGACGTGCGCAGCGCTGGAATAAGGTGAGTAAATCTTTTTAATCGGGGGTGAGGATTGGGCCTAATCAGCTATTTAGACCTTTTAGTGTCAGGAAAACACATTTGTATTCCTGACACTAGTGTTCCTTTAAACAAGATATATAGAATTTCTCACACACTCATAAGTAGTGTTCATATACAGTGCTTTGTGAATTACAATTCAACAAGTGATTGTGATAGAAAATGAATAAATGAACTAATAAAAAAAAATATTGAGTATCTTCATGTCGAATTTCCTGTGATCCCGATTTTCTATTTTTTGCCCAAGTTGCATAAGAACCCTGTAGAGCCCCCAGGGAGACCCATTATAAGTGGAATAGATTCAGTTACATCACGCCTTTCCGAATTTATAGATTATTATTTACAAAAATTTGCTCAACAAGCCCCCTCCTATATACGAGATTCTTCTCACATTTTGGAGTTGATGGCAAATAGAGACTGGGAGGAAGATTACATTTGGGTAACGATTGATGTTACTTCATTATACACAATAATCAAACATGAATTGGGTATTCAAGCAGTAGAGAAAATCATGAAGGAGGATATTAATACATCAAATAATTTGAGAAATTTTGTATTGGATGGTATTCACTTTATTTTACACCATAACTATTTTTCCTTTAACAATGTTTTTTATCTTCAACAAACTGGCACAGCCATGGGGACCAGGTTTGCCCCCAGCTATGCCAGCATATACATGAGAGACTGGGAGACCAACTCCGTGTGGAGGGGGCATAGCTGGGTTGCAAACCTGGTCCTCTGGAAGCGTTTTATAGATGACGTTATCCTAATTTGGAAGGGAACTCAGAGTGAACTAGAAAAATTCTTGAATTATATTAACATCAATAACTATAATTTAAAGTTCACACATACATTTGATACCAGAAGTATAAATTTTTTGGACATTACATTTTATATTAAAAATAATAAGGTTCAATCAAAGTGTTACTTCAAAGAGACAGAAGGTAATAGCTTTATTCATAAAAAGAGCTGTCATCACGAACATTGGCTAAATTCTATACCTAAAAGCCAACTAATTCGAATCAAAAGAAACTGTACCAATAATTATGATTATAAGGAACAAGCTAAACATTTATGCAATAAACTTATGTCCAAAAAATATGAAAGAAGTGTATTAGACAAGGAAATTAAGGAAACAGGAAGACTAGATAGAAAGGATCTAATTAAAAAGAAGAAAAGAGTCAAAGATAAAGGGGAAAATTTTAAATATGCATTTATTACCCAGTATAATACCCAACATCGAAAGATTAGAAATATTCTGAATAAGCACTGGGGCATCTTGCTTAAAGATCCAATTTTAGGAGAAACATTACCCAAACAGCCACCTATGATTTTTAGGAAAGCAAAAAATTTGAAAAGCTTATTGGCTCCTGGCTATGCCTTAAAAAACAAACATGAAAACAAGAAAAGTGGAATAAAGGGTTTTAGCTCATGTAATCATTGTAAAGCCTGTTTGACACAGAGGCTTTTGAAAGTAACAAAGTTTAAAAGTACAGTTACAGGTAGAGAATTTAATATTAAGACTAATATAAACTGTGATAGTAAAAATGTAATATATTTGCTACACTGCCCCTGTGGAAAGCAATACGTGGGACGCACGTGTAGAAAACTTAAAGAACGAATTTTGGAACATAAAAATAATATTAGAAAAAAATATGATAAACATTCGCTTCCCATGCATTGTAATTCATGTCTTAATTTTAGTTGGAAACACTTCCACTATATAGGTCTAGAAATAATTGACAACCATTGGAGGGCTGGCAACCTTATTAAAAGACTAGCACAGCGAGAAACGTATTGGATCAATATATTAAAAACCCTCCAACCAGGAGGATTAAATGCAGACATAGATCTGTGGTGCTTTTTGGAGTAATTCTTCTTTTTTCCTCTGATCTCTTTTCTTTTTCTTTTGCTCTCTGTGGGTGGTGTATATTGTCATATATCCCTCTATATGTTTTTTGGCATTGAACAAGCCAAGAATCTATTCTATTTTTTCCTACCATTGAATAAAAAGGAACTACAAATACTTGGTCTTTCAGTAGTATTAGATATACTTTAATTTTAAAATTACAGATTTTCTGCTGAAGGTAGATAAACTACCATGTTTTATTATATTTTTTTATTATCATTCTTTTTATATACATTTATTTTTTATAGAATTAACACTTTATTTTTTTTTGACATTCTCTTTTTATTGTTGTTTCACATAGCATGTACATGACATCCAACCAATGCGATATACATTGAGGAAACAGAGAAATATGAGAAGAAAAGGCATCTTTCCCCTTACAGCATTTGTTTGGAAGTTTATCCCTTTTCCTCCGTCCCCTTACAGCGGTCTTCCCGTCTGACCCTTTCCCCCCCACCCCCCTCCCCTATCCGTCCCACGTCTACAAGCACTATGCTGTCCTTGCTTACTGACTCAGTACCTACAATATTCGCCTGTCGAATAGAGTTGTTTAATGTATAGGGGCATACGACTACCGTTCGCCCATGTTATCTGGGCCCTTTCTAGGGCTTTAGACGTTTCTCTCGCCTTACATCCCGGGGTTTAGTTCGCCTTACTGAGAAGACTATAGGGCTCACTCAACTCCCTATCGGAAACAGGTATAGCCCCTTATGACCCCTCCCTCGGTATGGGTCCCATCTAGGCGGCCGGTGCTGGATTAGATTCCCACATCTCCACCTCCAGTGGTGGTACCCCCGGGGTGGGGAGCTCACGCCCTTGTTCCCGACAGGAGTCTGCCCGTGTCGACAGGTGCCTCTATTGTTCCTCTCGTAGCATGTGGGAGGTTGTCTACCATGTAGTCCTGTCGCCCTACTACCCATTTTTGTATTTATTGGTCAGGGGTGGACTCAAGTTCTCTCCGTTGGGTGGAATCTAAAGTTGAGCTGGCGTCCGTCGAAGGTAGAATTAACACTTTAATGCATTTATGGCATTATTTAGAACATCTTGGCTTGTGCATATCATATTATGCAGTGTGCATGTTGCCTTATGTGGTATGCAGTTGAGCATTCATGCACACTGACATATAAATGTATTAATGTAAGAAACACAGGTTATTAGTGTGTCTGTTTTGTCTTTTATAAATAAAGTTTGTTTAGAAATTTTCAAGTTAGTAATATCTCTTTAACTTGTTTCTTATAAATAAAGATTATTAAAAAAAACTTTAAACCAGCAACATCTTTTTAACCTCTTTGCAATTCCCTTTTGTACACTCCCCCCACTTGTATTTCTACTTAGAAACAGTCTTTTTTGGGACTTTTTTCAACATCTCAGTTTGTAATTATGAGTGCCAGCCAAAACGAAGGTGGAACGCATAGCTGGAACGCATGACGTCATCACGCACATCACGTGACCGCACAGGATACACGAAACCCGGAAGTAACTCAAATTTGAATTGAAAACAGCTGAAGAGAAATGGAATCACCTGCAGAACCACTATTGGGACTGATTGGGGGTGGTATATATTGGGAGATGTTTGTAACTAGGTTTATATGTATTTTTATTCATCATCTTTGTAAAAGATTGTCCCTGAGGAAGTCCCTAACAGGGAAGAAACGCGTTGGACTGATTTACCTGCTTTTATTTACTTTATTTTACTCTTTACTCAAACAGTCATTCAATCTATATTTTTTTGCACTTTGTTTTTTATGTGAGATTCACATTTACCAAGTATCTGAAGCAAAGAAGACACAGCATATTTCTGAAAGCACTTCTTGGGATGTTAAAGTGTGAGTGAGCATTTGTCACTTACCCATATACCCAATCACAGTATATACAGTATTGCACTATGCCATATATTTTCTGTTTCCCTAGCTTGGAATAGCCCTATATCATATGCACTAGTGTTCCTTTAACATTTGCAGGTAAAATTCTCTAGCATGGGTACTGGAGAAGCATGGACTATAACACCCATCATTAGCAGCTTTCTGGTCCCTCGCCCATATACACTTAGTACGCAGCAGCAAAACGTGTAATACAGTTATACAGCCCAAAGGCTAAATGTGCCACGGTTTTAAAAGCATTCGTGTCCTTTTATGCATACGGCTCCATAATTTGTCGATAGTACACGAACACCCTATGGCTTTATGTTCATGCCGTTACTCCCGAACGCATTGTAATAACCTGTTTCACTGCTTAATTGGCTTCAGGCAAATTGAAGGGAAATCTGTTAGTATACTTGATTCAGGTATTACAAGGGTACGAGTCCCCTTACTGGTTAAAACTGGGTATTGCAATTTCTGTTGTAAAAGATTTATCTATTGTAATTTCTGAATCTTACTATTTCAGGGGACGTGTTACTTTATAAATCATTACGGGCTGAGTCGTCACTTTTATCCTTAGGTTCATTTGAGGACTTGTACTCTGTTTTAGTTGCTTCTGCCTTTTTGCAGGTGTCAAATTTTGTTACGTTTAGGTAGGTTACGTTTCTGTTTTATTTAAATTTTCATGCCATCACGATTGGTCCTTTTCAATGCTTCGTGTCATTTTCACTCTATTAGTAGGTGATAAACTCTGGCCAACTCTTGTCATTTGTGTCGGGTTCTCCTAGCAAGGTGGGTCCCGGTAGATATTGTATAATGTGGGGTCAGGTATCATTGCTTGTTTTGAATGCTATACTTTATATTTTAGGTTACGAGGTGCTCAGCATTGCGGGGCAGCCTTTGCCCATTATACATCGTACCTGGCAACATTGGTAGGTCTATGTTGAATTATTTTGGTCCACGATTTGGCCCACACAAATTCTAGATACTTTAACACATTACTTTACGTTTTCTCATCGTTAGGTTACAGACCCTTACTCTTACCCCAAACCTACTGCTTACAGCGAACTGACCGTTTTCTAACTTTTACAGTCTCCGGTATGTCATATTACCACATATTGCTCTTATGCTATTTAGGCACTCCCTTATGTAGAAGCTACTGTCTCATAGGGATCTAGGTGTCCAATAATGTGAATATTTTCTGGCCTCTATGCCATTGGTTAGTGGTCCCGCAAGGCCAACACCCATCCTCATACTCTGAGGTATTCGCCCATCGGTCCAACGCATAGTTATCCGCCTCGCATGGTTGCATAGAGAGAGCCTTACCTGTCTCTCCCTGTTGCGGCTCCCGACCCACCGGATGCCGCGGCTGTGCGCGACCGGCACGGTCTCGCCGACACCACAAGCTTACCTGCTTGTCGGCGAGCCGGGAGCCGCTCCGCTGTCTTCTCTGGGCATCGTGCCCAAATCAAAGATGGCGCGGACCACGTGGTTGCGTCCATCTTAAGCTCCGCCCCTCTAATGAATACAAACGTGTGCGTGACGTCATATCGTCAACGCACGCGCACGTTCTGGGGTCAGAGGTCACCCTCTGACCAATCAGAAGCCAGAGAGGGATATTTAAATCCCTAATTCACTTTACTTCCTTGCCCTGTCGTGGTTTCCTGTTACTGGTTCCTGAGAGTGCGTTTATCTTTGTGAAACTGATTTCCTGGTATCCTGATCTTGGCTTTTCCCTGGTTATTCTGAATACTGGTTCCCCTGACTTGGCTTGTGTAAATGGTATTTGAGTATTTCTGGCTTCCTTGACCTCGGCTTTCCCTTTGACCATTCTCTATCTCTAACGTATTAGTCCGGCCATTCTAAGGTCCTGTTTAATCTCTGTCCTATATTTTCCTTTTCTTTTGTATGTATATATTTACATAGTTTCTGCGTGTTGGACCACACTAGCTGCCGTGACACTCCCATACTATCTTCTGCTTTGTCACAGAGAGATAGACACCCCGCCACAACAATCGGTGGCCACAAAATTCCCTTGGGGCAATGCATCGGCAAAGCCTTTCAAGCCGCTTGGCAACTAGCAGGGCCTCATCTGTAACCTCTTTAGTGGAATTTTTTGCCGCTTGGCAATAGTTTAAACCAAAGAAAAGAAAAAGTTACCTGCACGCTTTCCTTAATCCCTATGTATATTTAGACAAATGGAGGTCATTTAGTTGCTCCAATGGCCATTGGAGGGAATGCCCGTCTGCCAACGTCAAGGCAGACCCCCCTAAATGACCTCCATTTGTCTAAATATACATAGGGATTAAGGAGAGAGCGCAGGTAACTTTTTCTTTTCTTTGGTTTTTACTACATATTTGAGCTGATGTGTACTGTAGTCATTGCTGCCGGCCCAGTAGTGATAGGAGTGAGCGCAGGACTAATCTTTTTAATAGTCTAATAGTTTGCCTGCCAGTACTAATTAGGTTCATACTAATTGTTATTTTAGATTTTAGTATGTCTCATGTCCCCAAAGAAGCAGGGGAACTATCTCTTCCCAGCACCCCCGCTAGGTCTGGTACTTTTTCTCGCAGGGTGTACGCGGCTAATCCTTTTTCCCTTAGATCGTGGTATATTCCACGTATTACTACCGGGCTCCACAGAAGGAATATCCTGTTCCCCGCTACAGCCAGGAAAGCAGAGTTGTACAGGCTGCTGAATAGAAACACCTACAACTCGAGTGCTGGGGAAAGGCCTAGTGGTTCCCAACTGCCTGATGTACATGCTATGATGATCTCATTATTATCGATAGACTCGAGGTTGGTCTCTGGCAGCACCACCAGGTTACCTGCTGGAGTAACTGAGCTTATTCCATCTGAAACTTCACCCACACTACTGGGTAATTCTTTGGTTCTACTGAGTCTTCCTATGGTAATTAATCCATCACATATGGTTCTGGCTAGTCTCAAGAAGGACATCCTGGAGGGCAAAGACTTTAACCTTGTCTCACTCTTAATTGCCTCCCAGAATAGAACATATGCGCATGGGAATATTTCAGTGGTGCTAAAAGCAAGAGACCTGTAAAGTTGTCTTTACCAGAATTTGTATTGCCCTTCGGCATTTATAGGGACGTATTGTGCTCGGTTTACACTGATAGAAGAGAGGAACTGGTGGAGGAGTGGCAGCTAAGCAGACAAGGGCACATGTAGGAGTGTGGGGATAGATGCATGGGATTGGTTGGGAAAGAGTGTATGGGTGGGATTATGTTCTGTGTAAATTAGTGGGGGGGAGGTCTCAGTGCCACTTGGGATTCGGGCCAGCAAACAGCTTCCTGTCCTCCTGCTCCTGTTTGCCTGGGCCAGATTGACACAGCTTGAGGGATGGAGGTTGAGGCTTTCTGGCTTCCCTCAGGGCTGCTGCATCGTGGATGTTGGTCGGCGACTCCGTGATCCAGGTGATATCCTCACCCCAGCTATGGCTGCCGGCGTGGGCCTCCCCCCCGCGGCCTGTCTCTCTCTGGGGCTTTCCCTGTGGCCCTGGCTCCTGGGGGCCGGCATTCAGGGGGCAAAGGATCGTTTGGGGGTACTCTGTCCCTTTAAGTGGGTAACCTGCAACTCTAGGGGGGTGCCCTGCAAATCCAGGGGGGTACCTTGTCACTTTAAGGGGGTGCCCTGTCACTCCTCCCCGGGCCCGGTTGAGGTGGGAGCCTGGGCCCGAGGCATCACTAGGCCCGCGTGTCTGGGGGCTCCAGACACGCGGTCTGCAACTTTTCCTCAGGATCCGCGGCCTTCATGTGCCGCGTGGGAAGCACGGCCTACCTGGCCTGCATCCACGGCCAGGGGCAGTGGAAGGCGGGCCGTACGTTCCTGGCGGGTGGTGCCGTTCGTGACCAGGGGGTCCTCAAGTGGTCCGGGAGCCTCCTCTGCCGGTGAGGTAGGCTCCCTTGTATCTCTCTCCCCTGTCCCACCACCCTCTGTCACGTACCGCTTCCCTTGGGTCCCCCTGGTGTCAGTTGGGGGGGTCCGGCTTGCTCGGGGAGCCCCCTCCGGCTCCTTCCCTTTTCTGCTCCCCCTCCCCCCCCACCCGTTTTTCTTTTCCCTTCTTGGTTGGCTCCTTGTTCCTTCCCCTGCTCTCTCTGGGTGGGTCTCATCCCTCCCCCCCACCCCCCTTGTGTGTCCCTGTTCTATCTATGTGCCCCTTCCTCTATGTTTGTCCCTTCTCTGGCTGTATTGTCCCTATTTTATGTGTGTGTGTCCCTGTTCTGTCTGTGTGTCCCCCCTGCTGGTCACTTACCTCGACTGCCTCCTGGTGTGGAGCATAGGCTCACATCTGCTCTTCTCACATATCCTGGCTGCTGTTACTGGACCTGCCCAGCAGGTGGCGCCTGTAACACGTGGGATGAACACAGTGAACCCTGGTTTTCCTGTCTATTTGCTTTGCCTTCTGTGCCTGCGATGCCGCTGTTGGAGCACCAGGATTTTCACGGATAAGTGTGTTTTTTCCCTGTTAGTTTTGGAATTCATTAAAAAAAAAAACTAAACAAAACAAAACAAAAAAAAGTGAATAGAAATAAAAAAATAAATAAAATTTAAAAAAAAATTATAAATAAAAATAAAACAGTATGTGGATGCCGCTTACCAGGGAATCCACTCTGGTTATTCCCCCCCCCCCATTCTCAATATTTATCATATTCTTTAGTACAGTTTCCTGCAGCGTCCTGCGCAGCTAATAGCGCTGGCGATGCCTCCCAGGAGGTGGGCATTTCATGTGGCTCAGGGCGCTGGCTGATGTGCGCTAGTATAGCCCGCTTGGCTGGCGCTTGTCGCGAAATACTAAGGAGCAGATTGGAGATGGGTTCCCTCCTGCTACTGGGGGTCCTTTGATTGAGGGACGTGAAGATGAAAACATTTTTTTTAAAATACAGTGCTCGGATACACCCCATGACGCACGCGAATTGTGTTCGGGCATCAAAGGTTATGGATAGCATTGTCGGGGAGAGGGCTTCCCGAATGCTTGCGTTGTTCTGCTGTCTCTGGGACGCGTGTCATCCCTAGGGTGAGCTGGGTTGGTGGAAGTACATCTTGCACTTTCGTCCACGGTTGGCGTGCGACCCTTCTTGGCCTGAGACCGGATGGACTTAGGCCTCTGGTTTTCCTTTATGTTTCGCCCGGCGCCTCAGCACAGCGCGTTTTTCGTCATTTTTTTGCTTCCTTGAGCTTCTGGCAAAGATATCTCCACTGAGACAGAGAGGGGTATTTTTTTTTATATACACCCCTACATACTTATTAACCCTTAATAGGGAACACATGAAGCAAGGTGAAGGGTCAGTGTAGGACCCGCTAAGGGAGGGGTCTGCCTTGACGTTGGCAGGCGGGCATTCCCTCCAATGACCATTGGAGTAACTAAATGACCTCCATTTGTCTAACTATACATAGGGATTAAGGAGTGAGCGCAGGTAACTTTTTTTTCTTTGGTTTTTAACTATATATTGGGGCTGATGTATACTGTGGTCATTGCTGCCGCCCAGGAGCGATGGGAGTGAGCGCAGGACTTCTCTTTTTGTAATTACCATATTGTATACCAATGTTATACCTAAATATTCACTGATTGTTATGCATGTTATATTTTATTATTATTGTCACAATAAATTATATTTTTATAAAGAAATTGTGATTTTACAGTGTTGAATAAAATCCTCATAATGAACGTTCTCTAGGATCTCAGTGAATTAAAATAGTGGGTAATTCTCAATATTAAAATAAATTTTTGATAATTTTTTTAAAATATTTTTTTTAATATTTATCACCCCATAAATATCCCCACAACATTTACCTGTCACAGCACTCTAATTGGCTAGCTTGAAATCCAACCAATCAGAGTGTTGTTATGAGTCAAATTACACAGCGTGGAAAAAATTCCAAAGAACTTTCCCACGCTGTGTAAAATGACACAGAGCACTCTAATTGGTTGGATTTCAAGCTAACCAATCAGAGTGCTGTGACAGGTAAATGTAGAGACTTACCTGTCAGTCTCTTCATTTACCTGTCAGAGCACTCTGATTGGATGGCTTAAACCAACCAAGCAGAGTGCTCTGAGCCTAATTGCAGGGCGGGGCAAGGCTTTATAAACCTTCCCCCGCCCTGTGGAGTTCAGTCTGCGCGGTGCCCTCCATGGATGAAGATGGATTACTTTTTCAGCGTCTGGGGTTTTTTTTCGTTTTTTTAGTATTATGGTTTTTTAAAGTGCGACTAGTATTATGGTTTATTATTTGGCCTTTTTGGGGCAGAAAAAAGAAGACATCAAATGGTAAATTTAATTTTTTTTTTTTAATTTATTTTACAGGTATTTAGTCATTGTTCCCCCCTCACTATTTTTAGGGTGAGGGTGGTAGGTAGGGATTTATAAAAAAAAGTCCCCCCCTCTTTTACTTTCGGGCCACCATGCGCTGCTCAGGGGTGGGGGCCGGGGGGGTAGGACAATAGGTCCCCCACCCCATTCTTCTCTAGGGCCCTCACCCACTGCTCAGGGGGAGGACTATAGGTCTCCCCCCACTTATTCTTCTTTAGGGCCCCCACCCACTGCTCAGTTTAAAAGCCCCCACTCGCGCAGCACCGGTGGGGGCTCAGGAGGGGGGACACTTGGGGGCATTTAACTGTCCTCACCATTTACTAGACATGCCCCTACTCGCAGTAGGGGCATAATTTACTAATACTAAGTAATTTTTACTTAGTATTAGTAAATTTGTCTGAAAGACCAATTTCGGTCTTTCAGCCTTTTGGTAGATAACTCCCTAATTCCCACGGTATTAGGGAGTTATCTACTAAGCGGCTGCAAGAGAACATCCGAAGTTCCGTACCGAAGTCCCGAATTTTGGAATGCCGAGCCAAATATTTTCCCCATGCACATCCCGAGAAAAAAGGGGGCGGCTACCTAAACAGTGAACTGGTAGAAATTATATGGATGAATTACTTATCGATTAATTGCAAACAACATGGAATACGATATCAAATCCCACTTCAATAATAATGTCTTGGTATAAGTAGCATTCAGTGAAAGTCCATGAATACACAGTTTTGGAATGGAGTGCAAAAATGTCTTTATGCAGCTATGTCTCAGGTATCAGGGTACAAAACTGCTGTTATAAGGTACATCCAAGGCTGATATAGTATAACCTATAATTGGTATACAATGCTCTGGTACTGGTACATCATAATCCACAAAGTAAAAAGTCCAAGATGATATAAAATCACTATTAGATCACTGTAGTAGATCTATAGTAGCAAGATCTCTGTAATCTGCACTATAAAAAGAACAGCCATAGTGCTCTCAATTAAAAACACAGAAGTTTATTTATAAAGAAGATAAGGTAGCTGTCCCCTTTTTTTTAATTTTTTTAATTTTTTTTTTTTTTTTTTTTTTTTCCTGGATGCTTCTAATCCTGTCTCTGCTGTATTACATGCATTTTAAATATGCTTTGTATTTTCTGTATTATATACCCTTGTGTTTAGGCTTTGGTGATTTAACAGCAGACTGCTCCCCATTGTTGGGGGAAACACTTTTTTGAAATAATATTCTAGCCATATACAAAGTCTCTACAGCTTTCTCACAGGTGATCTCCTAGTACGTTTAGGACTTTATATCCTTACACTTTATTGTGTAATATTTTCTGGTTGTTTCAATGTTATTTATACAAATAAATATATAGAGTAGGATGGGACAGGCTTATGCAATGTATAATCATATACTGTAACTAAGCCCCCATTATTATTGCCTAGATTAAGTGTTTTTTTTTTTTTTTTAAAACGAATACAATCTGTGAGCTTTGAAGTTGCTGTTTAGTGGATGAGTGAGTGCGCTGGATCCTGTGTATTTTATAAATTGACCCCCAGCAGCATCCCATTTATGCAGCCCCTTGGTTTCATATATAAATATAGATTAGGAGTCTAGCCAACTCCTTGTTTCTGCACCCCTCCCTGTCACAGGTGCCTCATCCCAGGGCCCTATTTAGCCTTGTACTGCAGAGAGCCCCAGATGGAATTTTCCCCTCAAGTGAGTGGGTTAATCTCATAAGAGCAGACATTAGGCTGATAGAGTAGGACCTGCCAAAGATGGGGTACATTGACGTAGTTGGAAGGCTTATGCAATGTATGATCCTATAATGTAACTAAACCCCCATTATTTTTGCCTAGATTTCTTTTTTTAAACTGATAAAATCTGTGAGCTTTGAAGTTGCTGTTGGATTGATGTGTAGTTATTATGGTTTACAATAGGTGATGATGTGACTGGATTATTGGAGGTTATATTATTATTATTATTATTATTATTGGGTTGGCTTATTGGAGGTTTTATTATTATTATTACTATTGGGTTGGATTATTGGAGGTTGTTGTTGTTGTTGTTATTATTGTTATTATTAGAGGTTATATTATAGGGTTGGATTATTGGATATTATTATTATTATTATGGATTATTGGAGGTTATTATATTTATTATTAGTATTATTGGAGGTTATATTATTATTATTTATTTATTATTATTAGAGGTATTGTTGGATTATTGGAGGTTTTTTTATTATTATTATTATTATTATTGGGTTGGATTATTGGAGGTTATTATATTTATTAGTATTATAATAGGGTTGGATTATTGGAGGTTATATTATTATTATTATTATTATTATTATTATTATTGGTATTATTATTATTGTTATTGGGTTGGATTATTGGTGGTAGTAGTAGTAGTAGTAGTATTATAATAGAATTCTTGAAATTATCTAAGCTAATGCTTTGTCAGGAAGAAATGTGCTGAATAATAAAATGTGTATTTACTAAAAGAACCTTGAAGCTAACAATACTAACTACTCAAAATGGCTGCCAGAGCACTCGTGCTAACAAGATGGCGCCTACATCTTGTGTCCACTCCCGTGTCAAGGATGACATCACCTCTTGATAGGAGGGTATCTAACTAACCACTTAACACCTGGACCAATCAATAGTGTCCATTTGCTGTTATCTTGAATTCTTCAGTGATGTAATAATGCCTTTAAAAGGGTCTGCGCACCCATTTTCTGTCAGAAGCCATTAAACTTCTCTGAAGTTCTTTCATTACCCTGAACCTTGTGTCTCAGTGTGAATTTACTTCTGCGTGCACGCAACTTTTCTTTAATTTGGACAGGAACAGATAGTCATTCAAACTAATTGGTTTGCAGTAAATTATCTACAACAGTAGTAGTAGTATTATAATAGGGTTGGATTATTGAAGGTTATATTATTATTAGAGGTTATTATATTATTAGAGGTTATTATATTATTATTATTGGGTTGGATTATTGGAGGTTATATTATTATTATTATTATTATTATTATTATTAGGTGGGATTGATGTGTGGTTATTAAAGGTTGCTCTGGGTGATATGACTGGATGAAGGGGCGGGGCCGCCTGGTTTTGAGTCTGTTCTCTGACTGTGATTGGTCAATGGGAGGGAGGGGGCGGGGCCGCCGGGTTCTGTCAAGTATATTGATGACGGAGCTCCGGTACCGGCAGTCAGTTCAGTCCGGCAGCCGGGATGGCGGAGGTTTTCCCAGGTATCCCCGAGGTGGATATCGACATGGACGGTACATATAAATACGTGTTAATCAATATCGTCATCATCAATACAGAACCGCTTCAACCAAAGAGCATCGTGCGGGGCTACCGCTGGGCACAGAACCACGGTGAGAGAACTACGGGGGGGGGGACACTATGGGGGGGAGAGACAAAATCACAGGCTGAGGGGCCACTATGGGACTGGGGGGACACCTGGGCATGGGAGAGCCGGGGACCACAGGGGCGGAGGGGGACACCTGGACTGGGACACCATGGACTGGGGACACCATGGGAGAGCCGGGGACCACATAGAGTGAGGGACACACACACACACACCTATGGGACTGGGACACCTGGGACCGGGGTAATGCACTATGGGAGAGCCGGGGGACTGGGCGAGGGGGACACTATGGGACTGGGGACCCTGGGGGACACTCATGGGGGAGAACTAGCAGGGAGAACGCTATGGGGGGAGAACGCCATGGGACGGGGAGAACTGCAGGGGGACACTCATGGGAGGAGGGGAGGGACTACAGGGGGTAACACCATGGGACAAGGGAGGAGAGACGCTATGGGGAGAACTGCAGGGGGCACCAAGGGGACGGGAGGGGGGAGAACACCATGGAGTGGGGGGCAGAGAACACATGGGACAGGGGCAGAGAAACACCATGGGACAGGGGGACACTAAGGACTGGGGGGACACCATGGGAGGGACACCAAGGGACTGGGGAGAACCACAGGGAGAACGCCATGGGAGGGGGAGAACACCATGGGACGGGGAGAACTGGCAGGGGGGACACCACAGTGGGAGTGGAGGGGAACTACAGGGGGTAAACACCCATGGGACAAGGGAGGGAGAGACGCTATGGACCGGGGAGAACTGCAGGGGGGGGCACCCAAGGGACGGGAGGGGGGAGAACACTCATGGAGAGGTGGGGGGCAGAGAACACTATGGGACAGGGGAGAGGGGGCAGAGAAATCACTCATGGGACGGGGAGAGAACACTCATGGGGGAGGGGGAGAACACTATGGACAGGGGGGGGGAGAGGAACATTAAGCTTGGGGACCACTAAAAAAAGAAGGGAAGTTTTTCATATTAGATTAATTACATTGATTAAAATGTCTAATATTAAATTATAGGGAAAAAACTTTTTACAAATATTTTGGGGAAAAGTCATTTTCGGCAAAGGGCATCTTGAATTTTCATTTCGGTGCATCCCTAGTATTTTTTTATATTGATATACTCCAATAGATACAGACACACACACTGTTGCAGACGCGCGTGCACACACACCTAGAAATATTTTTAGCTACCCTCCTGTTTCCTACCTTGGGCGCAGGAGGGTGGCTTCCCTGGGATCCAGTGGGTGTGAGTGGCAGCAGGTGACAGTAGGGCTTGCTGCAGCTGATGGGAGTTGGCTGCCACTGGTCCAGACGCCTCCTGTCGCCATCTCTGTGCACCAGAAGGAAGTAAAGGGAACTGTGATTACTCCCTCCAAGAGCTGAGGCCTGGCATGCAGCAAGCAGAGTCATCTTTACCTGGTGCCCTGCCCATCAGCCATTCCCCTATGCGGGTGGAAGTAATAACAATTCCGTTCACTTCCTCCCGGTATACCGTCGCAGAAAGGAGGAGACCACCAATCCCCAGCGCCAGGTCAAAAATCCCATTGTTTTCACATGGACAGAATCAGAATATGGAGCCACTGTGGATATGGGAATTCTAAAGTAGAGCAGGTCTTGCAGAATATGGTTTTGTTTCTATTAAAGGAACACTATAGCTCTGGTGCCCCTCTTCCCCCCCCCCCCCATGTCTCCCATAAAGAGTGTCAAAATAAAGCCTTTTCCGCCTCACTTCCCAAATCATCCTCAAGAAAGCTTTGCTGCTTCCATTGCAGGTTCAATCCATTACTCCTCAGAGTATTAGGGACCTGATGTACCAGCATGAGCGCAGCACACGCCCAATTCTCATAGGAACGCAGTGAGGTTAATTCCTTCTTATGAGTTGCAATGTCACATGACCAGATTTGACTTGGTCCGTGCAGTGGAGGCGCCTCTGGCTTTAATACATTGTAGTTAAAGGAACACTTTAGTGTTTGGATTACAAGGATGTCT
Organism: Pelobates cultripes; assembly: GCA_933207985.1. Classification (NCBI taxonomy): domain Eukaryota; kingdom Metazoa; phylum Chordata; class Amphibia; order Anura; family Pelobatidae; genus Pelobates; species Pelobates cultripes. The sequence continues at coordinate 144,599,675 of OW240920.1, read as the reverse complement.
TCAATGTATTGTTTACAAAGATGAATTCATAACACTGTAGTATTCCTCTGCCTTCGTGCCCTCCCAGTGTTAAAAACAAAAGACCTTTCTTTCACTTTCCTGACTCCAGCGCCGATATCCCTCGGCGTTGGATCACGTTCTTCCTCCGTTGTTGTCAGCTGATGGGAGGAACCTAATGTAATGAAACTGCAAGAAGCGCCTCCAGTAACTGTCTGATAGAAAGACACTAAAGACAGTTTCTCTAAATGTTTTAAATTACAGGGTTAACCCCTTTGCGCATTATGGCGTTCTATGCCGTCTCCAATGTAATGGGCTTTAAAGCTGTAGCGACGGCATAGAACGTCATAACCGCTTTCAGCTCTGGAGTGTCTGGGATAATTACGCCCAGGCAGGCCCCTGCTAGTCATGTGATCGCTCTCACAAAGCAATCACCTGATGCTGAAAAAATAAGTCCTAGAAAGATATATATATGAAAAGACAGTCAAATTCTAGGTTTTTATTTGATACGTACACAATTGCCGCCGTCCTTAAGAGGTTAAGGAAACAGGGACACTGCAGCCAGACCACTTCAATGAGATGAAGTGGTCTGGGTGCCTATAGTGTCCCTTTTACTATGAAACTGCAATGTTTTAAGTCGTAGGGTTAAAGTGACAGGACCAATGCACCCAGACCACTTCATTGACCTGGTCCTTTAAAGAATGTTCTTTGTGTGTCTCTCTGACCATTGTTGGTTTCGGGGTATAACATTCTGTAACTCACCCACATTCTGATGCAGATTCTTTGCTTTACTGCAGCGGATATCTACGACAAGGTGGCGGGCGAAATCGAGAAGAATAATGTGTACGACTGTGAATGTCTTGGAGGAGGGAGAATCAGTCATTCGAGCAAGGACAAGAAAATCCACATCTACGGATACTCTCTGGTGAATAGCCAACTCGTCTTAAATATAAATGGCTTTATATTCAATAACTCACTGAGATAGTATCACAAGAAATGTATAACGGGCTTCACCTTTGTGCATTTTGCTGCAGTGTGAAGCTCTGTATTCTAGTGAAAGCAGTGAGCTGGGAGAAAGAATGTGAATTAAAACTGTATTCTTATTTATTTAAATTTTTTGGGTTTAGTATTTTTTTGTAGAATTCCCTTTGTGGTCAATGACGGCATCTAGATATTTGTAAACCTCTTCAACTTAAAGTTCACATGTCCATAAATCACATTCCAGTCACTATAGATTTAATCTGTATATTGTCAGAATATGTATGGATTAAAGGGTGGTGCCAAGCACCATAACAACTTTAGTTATTTGAAGTGGTCATGGTGCCTGAAGTCTGTATGTACAGGGTTTTGTGGTAAAGTTTGCAGGTAGACTTTTGAGTCCCTTGCTGTTTAGTAAATAGACCCCATTCAGTAAAAACAATTTATAGATCTACTTTATTTGTACTATAACATGGGACTGTTCTGTTAAGACAAAATCTCATTTAAGGGCATTGCATTCTTGTCTTGCAGAGTTACGGACCAGCAGATCACGCTTTGACTCAGAAAAAAATCCAAGCCAAATATACGGATTATACAGTGACCTGGTCAGTTGTTTGATATTAAATGTGCCAAACCACGAAAGCCGATCTCTCATTCAGAGGAACAAAATTCACCTGGTGGCAAATATAACACAGGTCCTGTATATACATCTTCTGGCCACAAGGGGCAGTGTGATGTTATATAGACCGTATCTTGGTATGCAGGGAGTGTGAGCTGATGGGTATTGTGCCGTAGACTCAGAATTAAGGTTTTCATTTTGCTTTTGCCTTATGTGAGACATTTGATTGAGGCTACTTATACTGCCGTTAATGGTGCTTCAGAGGCGCCCTGCTTCAGCATTAAATCACGTTTCCCATGATGCTTGTGGACTGCACTCACTTATGGAGATGTCGCGAACGGTTCGCCGCGAACTCCGGTCAGCTGACACATCCCAGCCAATCTCCAGCAGACACTCCCTCCCAGACCCTCCTACTTCCTGGACAGCATCCATGTTGAAGCTGCCTTCAACATGGATGCTGTCCAGGAAGTAGGAGGGAGTGTCTGCTGGAGATTGGCCGGGATGTGTCAGCTGACCGGAGTTCGCGGCGAACCGTTCGCGAGAAGTTCGCGGACGGTTCGCGACATCTCTACTCACTTACACTTCCTCGCATCATGTTAATTGTAATTAATAAACGTATTCAGGGACTAGATGAGCCGTCGTGGCTGTCTTGGTGCAGAAGCCTATTATCTGCAAGCTGGATAAGTCCAGATCCACTAAACAGAATGACCAGCTCTCCCTCTATAAAGGGTCTGTGCTTGGCACTGGGGATGGATAACTTGTATCTAAATATCTGCTTTTACAAACTGTTTGTTAATCCTGTGACAGCGTCTCTGTCTAATGCATCTCTTTCATTTTCTTACCCTTTGGTCACAAGATTTTTTTTTTTTTTTCTTCTCCATAAACGACCAGTAGAACATTCTGATGTCTACTAATTTGCGTGACCATACATTGTGTTAACAATAAAAATTTGCAGCATTGTCAGTGTGTGGAATGAGATTTATTTTGTATTTATTGCAATAAAATAAGGATGTTAGTTGTATTTAGCAGACTGGGATTGGGGTTTGTATAACAATGTCTTTTGGGGGGTTGGAGACTATTACTTTAAAAGGTTACTCCAAGCACCGTGATTCCTTGATTTGAAGTGGTCACAGTGCCAGGAGTCTGTATGTGCAGCATTTCACTTGAAGCACTGCATATAAAGAGTTTAACTTCTTATACATGTAACTCCATCTTAGGCACTGTCATTAGCTAGCCAAGAACAAAGTTCTGCTTGGCTAATGTAAATTCTGTGCTAAATTGGAAACTGGCACCATCATGCACTTCAGTCCGTCCTCCCTCCCTCCTTCTCTGTTGAGCGGATCTGGTGTAAGGAAAAGAGGATTGGGCTACTGGAAGAACTGGAATGCTTCTGCGATGGAACAGAGGTGAGATTTTATTTTTCTTATTTTGTACTCGGGCTGTCACTGCCTGGACCTCGGTTCTCATCTGGTCCATATCAGCTGGGGACATCTTTTTGAGTTCCAACAGGAGATTTTTGATATCCAGCTTGGTGGCTGGTGTCAAACCATCTGGGTCTACTGACCCTGTGATGGGTGTGGGTGCTGGAGGTTACAGAGGTTCTTTTATGGCCTGTCCCGAAGAGGTGGAACTAGCATCTTGTTCTGGCCATACCGCCATTTTGCAAGCAGCCGGGCGTTGTAGCATGCTGCCGATATACAGTGAGTCATTACTGCTATAGCCTTGCAACTTCTGCGATCTCTGGCCCATGCTGTCAGCAGTGTAGTGGGGTCCCTCTTTAGCCGTCTGAGAGGTGTTGGGAGCCTCTGGGTGGATCGCCAGATATGGGAACGCAGCCTTCCTTGTTGAGGGAGCACAGTAGGCCCCAGATCTACGGCGCACTTTCCTGCTCATATGCGGGAATAAGGAGGGCATCGGCCAGTGGCGTGTGCACCAGGATTAGAGGGCAACTGTTTTTTTTTTTTCTAGCGGATTGTGAGCTACTATAGTTGATTTAAGCGGATTTAATGTCAAAAGTTAGGAGCTCAGGGAAATGGCATCTAGTCAGCTCGGGTGTTAGGCTCCGCCACCGTAAAGCTTGTAGTTTTTTTACCATTAAAAAACCACGTCTTTTAAGAGTACTCAAACAAAAGACTATTTTAAGATCAAAGGTAGGGTTTCCTGTTCTTCCACACGTGTTGTGTACCTCCTCCCATGTGAAATAAGACTGCTAGATAAAACTAATAATTCTTTATCTTGCTGGATTGTGGAGAAACTACCAGAAGGACTATTATGCTAATAAAGGGCTTTGAGGAACAGATATGTTGAGCCATAAAATTAGGTTTTTGAGCAGGAAGAGCGATCCAAAGATCGCATGAATCACTAAAAATGGGGAGCCCAGGAAAGTTGTTTTTTCCATTTTGGAGTCACTTAGAAGTGACCCGTGCATCGGGAATGGGAAGGGCGCTGTGAACTTTCTGTTCATCCTTTGTGGTCCTGGTTTGCTGTTCTCAGTATATGCAGTGTGGGAAGTTCAGGATAAACCTGCATTCACACAGATCAGATAAGGAAGTGATAGCTTACAGTTAATGAGCTGTGCCCACACGGCACATTTAGCAAGCTGGTTCTTTATACACAATAATGGCTGACTTGTGCCTATCCATTGCCTATCGTCACCAGGGTTTTACCATGCGTGTCTGATCCATTTATCACTTGTCAGCACAACAATTAAAAATAAAGCCCCCCCCTCCAAAGTGACTGCAATAATAGTGAGAGAGGGAGCAATTAACTGAAACCTGAAAATTCAAAAAAATTAAGTTCCCATTTAGATGTCGTGTTTTTTTCCAGCCCTCAAAAAGGCCAAATAAAAATCCATAAGCCTGTCAAACTAATACCATTAAAAAAGACACAAGACCAAAACACGCCGGAAAAAAAACCCCCAACCCGACGATAAAAAAAAAAATCTTTCCTCAGCGTGGGCTCCATCAGACTGGGCTCTGCAGGGCGGGAAAAGGCTTATAAAGTCTTCCCACACTTCGCAATTGGACTCTGAGTGCTCTGAGCCAACCACTTAGAGCGCTCTGACAGGTAAAGCACTCTGATTGGTTGGCTTAAGTGCTCAGATTCAAACTGCACGACGGGGGAAGCCTTTATAAGTCTTTCCCTGCACTGCAGAACTGCCTGCGTGTAGCCCTCGCTGGGTGCAGATGGCTTGATTTTATTTATTTAAATTTTTTTTTTTTATTCCGTCAGCGGGCTTTGTGGATATAATTTGGCAATTTTGGGGGCTGAAAAAAAAAAAGAATATTTTTGAAAAAAGAAGACATCTAAGGGTAAGTGTGAATTTTTTTAGTTTTCAGGTTTTAATTTATTGCTCTTCCTCACTATTTTTAGGGTGACTTCACAGTGCTATCCAGTGTGGGCAGCTAACGTGCCCCACAGGGCCCTCGTCTACCCACAATAAGATGGCAGCGCCCAGGATCTAGATACGGACAAATAATATAAAGGTAGAAGAAGGTAAAATATGGGACTGAGGGGTGTTAGGAGGTGAATAATCGGACAATAACATGTGGTGGTTTCGGGAGAGTTAAAAAAACAGAAAACGGACGCGGACATGACATTGCCTCTTTAAGAATCGTCAGCAATCTGAGGCTTTAATTCTGGTTACAAACATTTATGGTTTAATTGCAGGGGTCAAAGTGTGGAAAATGTGTTTTGGTTCTACATTTTTATCTAAAAAGCAATCACTAAGTGTGTTGTAACTCCAGTGAATAAAGACCTACCCCAGGCTTGGTTCTGTGATTATAGATAAGGTATCACTGGGTAGCGAATTTTCTGAAAATTATTTAAAATATGTATCTAGGAAGAATATCTAATCATTCCAAACCAGTCTCCACTATTAGCGCTGCTGAAGTAGGCTCTAAACGTATTGTTTATTAGCGCACCTGGGTTCAAGCAGGGACCTAGGACATAATTATTAGAAGGTACAGGGCTATTCAATGAAGTGTGACTTATCTGGAGTTCGAAGTGAATTTCAAATTGTACTCTGAACAAAATTCATAACGGCAACACTGTTGCACTGCGTGAGGCAAATGGTGGTCACACCAGATACTGACTGGTTTTCAGACCACCACCCGGACCTCTACAATACAGAGTGGCCTTTTATTGTGGCCAGCCTAAGGTGCACCTGTGAGATAATCATGCTGTCTAATCAGCATCTTGATATGCCACACCTGTGAGGTGGATGGATTATCTCGGCAAAGGAGAAGGGCTCACTAACACAGATTTAGACAGATTTGGGAACAATATTTGAGAGAAGTAGGCCTTTTGTCTACATAGAAAAAGTCTTAGATCTTTGAGTTCAGCTCATGAAAAATGGGGGCAAAAACAAGTGTTTTGTTCAGTGTATGTGATCATAGCCAAATTGTAGATTTTATTCCATATCGGTTACTTTTCCCTAAAAGTTGCATTCAGATTATAATTCCTGTGTGAGACTCAGTTTCTTTATACCTAGAATCTGCCCCGATAATTCACCCTGGGCAAAATGATGCTTCTAAAGTGTCCAGTGGAACGGGCATCTTAATAAGTGCTTTTTAATGACCTGTTCCACTGGACACTTAATAAGCATCATTTTGCACTTCTGGCTATAGGCTGATGTACCTGTTTTGCTCTACGCTACAACCCTACTGTTTTGCACCCTGAGAATTCACACTGCAAATCTTCCCATTAACTGTTAGAATCTGCTAATTCACTCTGAGAATTTCCCCAGTGGATTCAAGTATTCCATCAGAATGTACTGAACATTCACCATACATCTTATAGAAACAGGCAAACTCACACTAGTTTTTCTTGACTACAATTCACATTATCCTCCAACAGATGTTTTTCCATGTTAAAGTTCATGTGTTTATTAATGCCACTTACAGTAATTACTGGCTGGCCCCTTCATTAAACCATTTAGATCCGTTCATGTTTTTACTCGAACAAGGGTACTCACTAAAAGCTGAATTTTCAAACATTATATCCAAATAGGAAAATAATAAAGGCAAATAAAAAACATAAAATCTGTGAATATGGTGGATAATTTTTCCAGATCTGCTATTTCTTGCCTCAGTTTTAACATTCCGATTGATTTTTGGAAAAGTCGTAGTTTAGTGAATAGCTATGTAAGGGTTAAACGTGAGCCACGTCGTTCATTCAGTTATGATTGTTATGGAGATACTCTGAGCTCAGTCTGCATCGCAGAGTCAGCCTTCGTACTGATCCCATGGGTGAAAGTCCAGATCTACTTCTCCAAGTTCATTCCTTCCTCTCGGCTGGTATCATGCAGGGGCCATATATCTACCTAGTCGTGATCACCCTCTCCTGCAATGGTAAGTGACGGGGAACAAAAAAGGCTATTATTTGGGGGGTTTCCAGTGGTTATCATTTTGAGGTTAACTATGGCATCCCATTTTTTTCTGGAATAAGATTTTAAATCTGCATGTTTCAGGTAGATTCATTGGACAAGATGAAATATCTCTGGGTTATTCACTAAGCTCTGAATAGTAGTGAACATTTGAATATCAGCTTGCTACAATACAGTGTTTAGTGAATAACATTATATATTTAGGAATTCTGCGGGAATCAAATCACCAAAGAATTGTAAATTTTATCCCAAAATAGGTGACCCCGGAATACAGTGACCATGGAAAATTATTCAAATGTAGGTGATTTGTCCTAAAATGTATTAATATAATTGTGGAGAGAATATAAAGGTGTGAGGATGCAGTTTTATTTATATATATATATATATATATATATATATATATATATATAAAAATCCATATGAGCCTACTGCCTTCTGGGAAATTGTGCTGGCATCCCCCAGGACTGTCCTGTTGGAGGAATACAGTCTATACATACCGGCTGTATATCTCAAGGTGTCCACATACCCGCTGTGACATGTCAGAGCTATGGGGGAGCAGGAACTTATAAAGGGGAAATGTAACTGTCCCAGTTATTTACTCTCATCTCCATCTTTTAAACCCGTTGCGGATGTAAACGTGGATTACAATGCTCCGTCACACATTTTTTAGTTGGATAAGATGTTATGAAATAAACCGTCTCAGTCTGGTAATTGCAGTTTGGGTTCTCCTTACACCAAATCTTATAAAGCCCCCACACCAGCACCTCCTGGGGATTTAAGAAGTCTATATAATAACTGATAAATAAATACATTTAAAGGGACTCCAGTGGTCACCCTACCCTAGTGCCTTTTTAATTTCTTGCCCTCCATACAGTGAGCATACTGTTTGTAGATTTCCTTCAGATTAGCAAAATGACGAAAACCTGCCTGGTGACCTTTATTTCGTCCACACTGTCATTCACTGCATCTCTTTTTGCCTCCTTAGTTTATTCTGCTGCCTCCGCTGGGTGTACGAGCCCTGCCACTGCACTCTGTAATTTTGTCTGTGATTGCTGGGATTGCTCAGACGAGAGGCATTGTGGTAAGTACACTGTGCCAACCTTGCCAGTATGTGTATAATTTCTGCCTTTATTACACTTAGCTTGCTATACCAGCTTTGCAAGTATGTGTATCATACCTCCCTTTACACTTAGCTTGCTATACCAGCTCTGCCAGTATTGTACCATTTCTGCCTTTAAATAATCACTGTGATAACTCTGTAAAACACAAAGGCACATTTGGGACATAAACTGGATATTAAACAGTAACAGGCCCCTGCACTCTGCTGAAGACCTACGTCTATCCTCTGTCCGTACTCCTACATCTGATGCTCGCCTCCAAGACTTCTCCAGGGCTGCACTTTGTCTGTGGAACTCCCTTCCTTTTCCATTAGACTTTCACCCAGTCTCCATTCCTTTAAAAAATCCTTTAAAAAAATGTACTTCTTCAGGAAACATATCAATTAAACTGTTAACAGCTTTTCATTCCCCTTCCCCCATGACTCCTCTCCTGCAACTGTCAAATATAACCTACTAAGCCCTCAGTGAATACTTTTCTAGCAAACTCCTTTGTTACCCCTACTTATACCCTTTGTGTCACTATACCCCACTCCCTCTAGCATGTAAACTCACTGAGCAGGGCCCTCAATCCCTCTGTTACTGTCACTATACCCAACTCCCTCTAACATGTAAACTCACTGAGCAGGGCCCTCAATCCCTCTGTTACTGTGTCACTATACCCCACTCCCTCTAACATGTAAGATCACTGAGCAGGGCCCTGCCACTATTTAATACATATAATTCAAATGGAAACATTCATGCATGTAATTATGCATTTTTTCATTAGGAACTTATCTAAAAACAGCTTGCAAAAGCTGCAGAACTCTTGTCTGCAGCCTTTGCAAGCCCTCTTCTTCTAACCCTGCCCAGATATTCTGTGGCTGTCCAATCACAGACTCCCCAATGCAGCTCAAAGAAAAATCTGTGCAAGGCAGGTGCTCAGTTGCTGCCTCTTGAGTTGAGCTTCACTGAGCTAAACAAACCAGGAAGTAACAGGACCAGTTGTCTGATTGACAACCAGGGGGCGTTGCAAGTTGAATTTGTAGAAGTACCAATTCCTTTTGAAAAAAGTAAAAAGATACACACTATGCACACACGGGCAAATCCAGAAACTAATCTCAGGAGGTGCACTGGTAGATTATTTGTAAAGGAGCAATCCAGGCACATTAACCACTACAGCTATCTGTAGTGGTTATGGTACCAGTAGTGCCGTGGCAAAGTAAGTAGTCAAACCGTTTAAGAACAGTTTGACAATTTACCTGTAGTCTCCTGGGATTGGGGCTGTAGTGAAGGATAGGGCCTGCAGTAGGGGATAGAGACAGTAGTGTGTGTGTGTGTGTGGGGGTGTAGTGTGTGTGAGGGGTCAAGTGTGTGTGAAGGGTCAAGTGTTTGAGAAGGGTGCAATGTCTGTGTGTGAGGGATCAAGTGTGTGACGGGTGCAGTGTGTGTGAGTAGGGTCTGTGTGTGTGAGAGATGTATTGTGTGTGTATGGGGTGGCTGCATGTTAGGGGGGCAGTGTGTGTGTGTATGGGGGGCAGTCTGTAAATGTGTAGAGAGTAACATTTTGTGTGTTGGGATAGGGTAGCAAATTTGAATCAAATATATATATGTGTGTGTGTATATATATATATATATATAATATATATATATATATATATATATTAAAATAAATATTCTTTAAAATAAATCCTCTTTTTATCCCCCCTCCCTTCTTACCTTTGCCCCAGGGAGGGGGGACAGTACAAGGCAATCCCTGGTGGTCCTCGTGGTTAAGCCCTGGTGATCCTAGTGGTGAGAGTGAACTCTAGCTGGCAGCACCCGAGGCTAGAGTTCACTCTCGCAAAATCCGGAGCTTGCGAGAGGAGAACCCGGTGGAGCTACAGGCTTGAGCTCCCTAAGGTCCTGTCCCCCCACTCCTGTAGGCTGTCCAGCAAGGTGCCTGTGGGTCGGTGAGGGATCTCCCCTCTGGTCTGTGAAGGAAAACAGCAGGGCCGGCACTTGGATAGCAACGGCTCTGCATGGGCCATCAGGGTTGAGCGTCAGGGCATTAATACTTTCTCATGGGGGGAAGTGGGAAGGTGGCAATCGCTCCATTGCCCCCACCCTGGATTCTTCACTGTCTGCACACAGAAACCACTTCAAGCTGAAGTGCTTTAGGTGTCCGGAGTGTCCCTTTAATTTTGAACCCACTTTTAATTCTCACTTTAGTGAATAACTCGGTAAGGGATGGAGGAGATTTTGTATTGAAGTAAGTAGATCTGTTACTCCCCTGGGGTGACTTTGTGCCAAGCTAATAAGATATTAGTTCATTTTGTGAAATAACGTTGTTTTGTTCCCTACAGGCTATCATAAGGACTCGGCTGTTTTAGGGGTTCCCTTCAGCTGTGACTTTGAGCACGATGATTGTGGATGGAGAGATATCAGCACTTCCTCGTATCGGTGGGCCAGAGAGCGCCTCAGTTCACCGATGTGGGGATCCCGTCCCCACGCGGACCATACCCTCGGAAACCGATGGGGTAAAACCATTTCTGTCACCTACTGAGCTATTCAATAGTCAGGTCTATTCAATGCATCCCAATGCCTCTGGTCATGGTTTTTAAAAATCCAGTACCGTCCAGGACTGCGGAATCCAGAATTGTTTTCTCTAGATTAAATATAGTCTCTCAGGGTTACTCACTAAATGGGAATTCAAAGTTATTTCAAAGAGAATTTCAAATTTCAGGTCAGAACTGGAAAAATTAATTTCAGCTATTCATTTAACTACTGTGGCCTTATATTTGAAATTCATGTTGAATTGTCTTGAAATTCTAACTGTAGCGAATAACCCTTTGGATTCCTGCCTTTACTGATAAACTCGGTGGCTTACACCCAGAACATAATTACGGAGTTATACGCCTGAACACCCAGAACATAATTATGGAGTTATATGTCTGAACGCCCATTAAATCATAATGTGACAGAACCAGCAGCTACATGCTACTGATAGGACGTTATTCTGAAATGTCAGCATATTCTCTTCCCATAATGTCTTAAATATGACAGTGTATCAGACAGACGCCCTCACCTCGATACAGAGGTCACACAGTCACTTAAACTGCAAATAAAATGGTGGCACAAGGCAAGAACCCAATAGACATTTGTTTATGGCTTCCCCACAATGAGAAATTTTAATGTATATAATTAACATGAGTCAGATCTTTGTATCTCCTCAAGCAGAATGAGACTCCTAAAAGCTAATCAATTCTTAAATCTTCCCAAGACCTACCGAGCATTCCGTCATTCCTGATTGTATTACCTGCACGGGACGCTGTAGTAAATTCCCAGCCTTACCCCACTGGGTGAACCTGTAGCTCCTATTCTGGGCAGCCATTCCCTGCTCCCACAGCTATTTTTGTCCTAATGTTACTCTATAGCCCAATTACTCCTACATAATTATATTGTGCTTCCCTTATCTGCCCACTCAGGATGGTTCATGGCCACGGGAGGCCACAGTGGGATGTCTGCTGTCACTGCCACGGTCAGATCCCCTGTACTTCGAAACGCTGCTGCCACCTGTGAAATCCACGTTCACTACCACGTATGGAGTTCAGGTAAAAAACAAAGACCAAATTCATGCAATAATGCTGATACCTAAACAGGGGTAGAGAGAAGGCAGTTGGGAACGCCTGGTACACCCTTTTCCCCCCACCTATGATCAATATACCATCCTGTTTCAGGTTCGACCAGTAACGGGAGCCTGTCTATGCAGCTGACGGCTAATGCTCAGACGTACACTTTGTGGGAAACCGGACTAAAAAGTGCTTTATCATGGAGGCGAGCTGTGATGTACTCTGGAAGAATTTCCGCTGAATTTCAGGTGACACAATGCAGAAAAATATAAATAACCCGACCCGATGTGCTTGTATCGACTTTTAATATTGACTTTGAAAAACTTACTTATCAATTCTTTCTGTGATCACTACAACTCCCATGATGCTTTGCCAGCCTTTAGGCTGGGGATCTATCTCCTGGCCACCAGTGGTCAGCGCAGTTGAAGTGACCAGACTTGATCACACTCATTACTGATCATTTACAAGTTCATTTACAGGTAGTAGCCAGGAGCCTCTAACTTTCGGGTTCCACTGGTACAGGCAGTTGTAATGCTAATAAACTGTGAATTCCACATTATCACAGTAATCCCAATTAATCTATCTAGAATTCCCTCAAATTAGTCTTTCTTCTTCTTTCACAGCTTTCTGTGACCTCATCTTGGGAGTCCTCTGCTCACGGAAATGTTGCAATAGATGATATTGAATTCCGACATTGCATGCTGTCAGGTATCACTCAGAAAATGCTCTGTGATTGGTGGGACTCTATGTCCAAGGGTGGGGTTTCATTTTCTGTGCTATGAGTCTATTTCCCCAAGGGCTGAGGTTCCATTGCTAACATTGGGTGGTCGGGTTATACTGGGTGGTGGAATGCAGTGGGGGCAGACTATACTGTGTGCTGGACTGCAATGGGGGCGGGGTACACTGGATGGTGGAATGCACTGGGACAGGATATAGTGGGTGGTGAAATGCACTGGGGGCGGGATACACTTGATTTTGGAATGCACTGGGGCGAATACACTGGATAGTGAAATGCACTGGACGGTGGTGTATGCTGCGCTATTCAATACACTGGGTAGTGGAATGCACTGTGGCAGGGTATACAGGGTGGTGTTATGCTGGAGGGTAGGATGCACTGGGGTGGGATACACTGGATGGTGGAATGCTTCTGTGCTATGAGTCTATTTCCCCAAAGGCTGCGGTTCCATTGCTAACATTGGTTGGTTGGGTAATACTGGGTGGTGGAATGCAGTGGGGGCAGAATATACTGTGTGCTAAACTGCAATGAGGGTGGGGTAAACTGGGTGGTGGAATGGACTGGGACAGGATATAGTGGGTAGCGGAAAGCACTGGGGGGTGGGATACACTGGATTTTGGAATATACTGGGGCGGAATACACTGGATAGTGGAATGCACTGGATTAATTGCTGAATATGCTGGATGGTGGTGTATGCTGTGCTAATCAATACACTGGGTAGTGGAATGCACTGTGGCAGGTTATGCTGGATGGTGGAATGCTCTGGGGGCAGGATACACTGGGTGGTGGAATGCACTGGGGGCAGGATACACTGGGTGGTGGAATGCACTGGGGGCAGGATACACTGGGTGGTGGAATGCACTGGGGGCAGGATACATTGGGTGGTGGAATGCACTGGGGCGGGATACATTGGGTGGTGGAATGCACTGGGGGTGGGATACACTGGGTGGTGGAATGCATTGGTTGCAGGTTATATTGGGTGGTAGAATGCACTGGATGGCTGAATATGCTGGATGGTGGTGTATGCTGTGCTACTCAATACACTGGGTAGTGGATTGCACTGTGGCAGATTATACTGGGTGGTGGAATGCACTGGGGCAGGATACACTGGGTGGTGGAATGCACTGGGGCAGGATACACTGGGTGGTGGAATGCACTGGAGCAGGATATGCTGGGTGGTGGAATGCACTGGAGCAGGATATGCTGGGTGGTGGAATGCACTGGGGCAGTATATACTGGGTGGTGGAATGCACTGGGGGTGGGATGCACTGGATGGCTGAATATACTGGACGGTGCAGTACGTTGTGCTTTGCAATGCGGTGGGTGGTGGAATGGACTGGATGGCTGAATATGCTGGACGGTGGAGTACGCTGTGGTATTCAATGCGGTGGGTGGTGGAATGCGCCATGAATTTGTTGCAGTGACTTGAAAATTGTGTGAAAATCATAATCTAATCATTGCTTTTCTACATTCTAAGTGCCGCAGGTTTCATGCCACGATGGGCAGAAGCAGTGTGACCGTGGGTCTTGTGTAGACAACAAAGCCTGGTGTGATGGAACCGATGACTGTGGTGATAATTCAGATGAGAAGAATTGCAGTGAGTAATATAGAAGATAAGTCGTGCGTACACTGGGAGCAGAACGATTATTCCCACGTAAACCAACTGAATGGGTCGCAAGCTGGCACAGCTTTCTGACTGCTCTACTCCAGAAAAAAATTATTTCAGTTAGCCTGTCAATTTGTCTATCTGTCTAAGTGTCTGTCTGTCTGCCATTCTCATCATAGATTAGCCCAAAATATAGAATGTAGCCATTTTTCCATCTAGGCTGTCTGATCCTGCCTTACCCCTCCTGCACTGTTGAGACGTATAAATATATTTTCCATGGCGATAGATACATTGATTGTTTTAATTTATACAATTTATCACAGTTGTTTATCATTCTTCCAGCGAATTATCATGTCTGTGACTTTGAAAATGATACGTGCGGCTGGAATGTAACCAACTGGAATAGAGTCGATGGATTCAGCTCCAGGCCGAGTCGAGATCACACTTCGAACAGCCGCTCTGGTGAGTGTTGGTATCACAGACTGAGTAAATGCTCCATCCTCACCAGCCCTGCAGGCTGAATTTCTGGAACCCCTCCAGATATTGACAAAATGTCACCTTAACTGGGATTCTTTTATCAGATATAAATCTCACCAAAAAGATCCGGCCCCTTTGAAGAGCTCTTGCATGAGAAAAAGGCCCTGTATTTGTTCTGCGCAACGCAAGGAAATGTATTGACATGCGCTGTGTTTGCTTGTGACTTGTCTTTGATGTCTCATAAGTGGGATACCAGAGTACAAAACGTCCAGGAAAGCGTATTGTGAGTGTGTTTGGAGCCTGCTTATGGGATTGCGTGTGTTTAGAGTGAGCTTACTGTGGTGTGGTATTTTTTGTAAAAAGTTACATTGTAGTGTGTTTAGGGGCTGTAGTCTGTGTGTATAGGTCATGTAGTGTGTGTAGGGGCTGTAGTCTATGTGTGTATAGGTGATGTAGTGTGTGTAGGGGCTGTAGTCTATGTGTTTATAGGTGATGTAGTGTGTGTAGGGCTGTAGTCTATGTGTGTATAGGTGATGTAGTGTGTGCAGGGGTTGAAGTCAGTGTGTGTAGGGGATGTAGTCTATGTGTGTATAGGTGATGTAGTGTGTGTAGGGGCTGTAGTCTATGTGTGTATAGGTGATGTAGTGTGTGTAGGGGCTGTAGTCTATGTGTGTATAGGTGATGTAGTGTGTGTAGGGGCTGTAGTCTATGTGTGTATAGGTGATGTAGTGTGTGCAGGGGCTGTAGTCTATGTGTGTATAGGTGATGTAGTGTGTGCAGGGGTTGTAAAGTGTGTTTTTATAGGGGATACATTGTGTGCATAGGGGATCCAGAGTGTGTATGTCAGGAATGTAGTGTGTGTAAGTGGTGCAGTCTGTGCCTATAGGAGATGCTGCTCCCCTCCTGCCTATGTGTAGCTTGACTGAGCGGTCTGACAGGAAGTGCTAACTGTTAACAGGGCCAGCCTTAGGGGTGTGCAAGCTGTGCGGCCGCACAGGGCGCCATGGGAGCAGGGGGCGCCATGCGGCCGACACAGCTCACACATATATTGCGGCATGGCGGAGCTTACCATGCGGTGGAGGCAGAGCTAAACTGATGGCGGAGCTAAAAGTGCCGGGTAACAGCTGCAGGGGAAACAGGAAGGAGTCCCTGCTTCCCAAACAACCAGTCTACAGGAGCTGCACTGCCTCCACTCCTCCATAAGGAACAGAGGTAACAATGTGTGATTCTCTGCCTGTGTGTGTGTGGCTGTCTGTCTATGTGTGTGACTGTCTGCCTGTGTGTGTGTGTGTGTGTGTGTCTGTGTGTCTGTGCCTGTGTGTGGGACTGTCTGCCTGTGTCTGTGTGTGGGACTGTCTGCGTGTGTGTGTGTGTGACGATCTGTGTGTGTGTGTGGCTGTCTGCCTGTGTGTGTGTGTGGCTGTCTTCCTGTGTGTTTGTGTGTGGCTGTGTGTGACTGCCTGTGTGTGGCTGTCTGCCTGTATGTGTGGATGTCTACCTTTGTGTGTGGCTGTCTGTCTTCCTTTGTGTGTGTGTGTGTGTGTGGATGTCTTCCTGTGTGTGACTGTCTGCCTGTGTGTGTGACTGTCTGCCTGTAAGTATATGTGTGTAAGACTGTATGTGTAGCTGTGTGTGTGGCTGTCTGCCTGTAATTGTGTGAGAGTGTGTTTATCTGCCTGTAACTGTGTATGTGTGTTACTGCCTGTATCTGTGTGTTTCTGCCTGATCCTGTGTATTTGACTATTTCCCTGCGACTGTGTGCATGTGGTGGATTTGACAGTGTATATGTATAACTGTGTATAACTGTGTGCATCTGACTGTGGGACTGTGTGCACATAACTTTTTATCTGAATTAAATACCTATCACACACAGCCAATAAACCCAGCACAAATATCACATACAACCAATACACGCATATCACACCCAGTTAATACACCCATTACAAATATCTCACAGAGCCAACACATGGTATGCATATCACACACAGCCAACACATAGCATACATATCGCGCACAGTCATCACACCTATCACATACACAGACAACACAAACATTACATCATATTATAGTGAGATATATTACAGTGGAGCTCTGGTATATAAAATGCACATTACTCTGTTTTATAGTTAGGGAGCTCGGTGATACTCTAATAGGCACATTACTTAGAGTTGTATTGTTGTGTAGTGTATGATATTGTCACAGAGCTCCACATTACTGGGAGTTTTATTGTTATGGAGCTCTGTGATAAATGGAGAAGTAGCGCATTACTACAAATTTTTATTCCAAAGAGGTCAAGGTAAATAAGAATAATCGAGAGCTCCAAAGCCAAACCACTCACAGTATTATGTGACATACTTAGTCTGCTCCTCTGTAATGTAGGGGAGGCAGTCTGGCACTTCTGGCCTGCATACTATAAGTAGCTGTCTTCCTAGCTCGGGATAATCAGAGCGCTGCCGCAGACAGTTACGCATGGTCTGCACCCCGTGGAGGGGCAGACCAGATTCAGATCAGCATGCCCTCTCCCAGCTAGGTAACAGGAAAGAAGGAATGAATACTTGTTTTTAAATAATTATTAATTTAATAAATCCCCTATACAATCACTACACTCCTATACACACACTATACATGGATGTGAAGATTTTTCGCACAAGGTGCCTAAAGGCCTAAGGCCGATCCTGACTGTGAAGCAGGTACTGGAGGGGGGGAGAGGGAGGAATGGGACACGGGAGGAATGGGTCACAGTGAGGTGTAGGAATGGAACAGCAGGGAGTGGGGAAAGGGGGAGGAATGGGACACAGGGAGGGGAGAGGGAGAAATGAGTGACGGGGAGGGGGTAAAGGAGAGGAATGGGTCACAGGGAGGGGGGAGGAATGGGTCTCAGGGAGGGGGGAGGGATGGGTCACAGTGAGGTGGAGGAATGGGACACAGGAGTGGGGAAAGGGGGAGGAATGGGTCACGGGAGGAATAGGTCTCAGGGAGGGGAGGGAGAAATGGGACGGGAGGCTGGGGAGGAGGCTATGGGGAGGGGCTGGGGGAGAGGGGGACACGGAGGGGCTGGGGGAGGAGGCTATGGGACACGTGGAGGGGCTGGGGGGAGGAGGCTATGGGACACGTGGAGGGGCTGAGAGGGGAGAGGGAATGGGACACATGGAGAAGGTGGGGGGAGGGAATGAGACACATGGAGAAGGTGGGGGGAGGGAATGAGACACGGGGAGGTGAGAATGAGACACAGTGGAGGTAGGCCCCAGAGAAAGTTTTGCACCAGGGCCCGGTGGATTCTAGTTACTCCTCTGATCTCACCTCTCTATAAACCATAAATACTCATTAAGCTGTCACCTCTCCCCAAGTCAATGACTGAATGCAGCACTACACAAACGTCATTTAATTTATAGCAGGAGAGCATGTTTTGGTAGATGTGAAATATACTCCTGCCAGTTAGTATCGAACATGTTGTAGCTATAGATATTAGTAATATTGAGATAATGTGAGAGATTTCTCTGGGATGTATTCCAGGTTACTTCCTGCGGGCTCACAGTGAAAATGATCTCTCTGGGCCTTTAATAAACCCAGCCACCAACGAAACCTGCTTTGTGAGTTACTGCACCCACGTACCTCTCTATAACACGTACAGATATCTCCCCACCTCTATATAACACGTACAGCAATCGCTCCACCTCTTTATAACACGTACAGCTATCTCTCCACCTCTATATAACACGTACAGCTATCTCTCCACCTCTCATTAACACGTACAGCTATCTCCCCACCTCTATATAACACGTACAGCTATCTCTCCACCTCTCGATATCACAAGCAGCTATCTCTCCACCTCTCTATAACACGAACAGCTATCTCTCCACCTCTCTATAACACGAACAGCTATCTCTCCACCTCTCTATAACACGAACAGCTATCTCTCCTCCTCTCTATAACACATACAGCTATCTCTCCTCCTCTCTATAACATGTACAGCTATCTCTCCTCCTCTCTATAATGTGTACACCCTTACTCCCTCACCTTACTATAGCACACAGCGATCTCTCCACCTCTCTATAACACGTACAGCTATTTCTCCTCCTCTCTATAACACATACAGCGATCTCCCCACCTCTCTATAACACAGCGATCTCCCCACCTCTCTATAACACATACAGCGATCTCCCCACCTCTCTATAACACATACAGCGATCTCTCCACCTCTCTATAACAGATACAGCTATCTCTCCACCTCTCCATAACACGTACAGCTATCTCTCCACCTCTTTATAACACGTACAGCTATCTCTCCTCCTCTATATAACACGTACAGCTATCTCTCCTCCTCTCTATAACACGTACAGCTATCTCTCCTCCTCTCCATAACACGAACAGCTATCTCTCCTCCTCTATATAACACGTACAGCTATCTCTCCTCCTCTCTATAATGTGTACAGCTATCTCTCCTCCTCTCTATAATGTGTACAGCTATCTCTCCACCTCTCTATAACACGTACAGCTATCTCTCCACCTCTCTATAATGTGTACAGCTATCTCTCCTCCTCTCTATAATGTGTACAGCTATCTCTCCTCCTCTCTATAATGTGTACAGCTATCTCTCCTCCTCTCTATAATGTGTACAGCTATCTCTCCACCTCTCTATAATGTGTACAGCTATCTCTCCTCCTCTCTATAACACGTACAGCTATCTCTCCACCTCTCTATAATGTGTACAGCTATCTCTCCTCCTCTCTATAATGTGTACACCCTTACTCCCTCACCTTACTATAGCACACAGCTATCTCTCCTCTCTATAAGATTAACAGAAGACCCCAGCAGTAAATCTATCCTAATACTATATCTGGTATTAATATTACAGATTTACTGCTGGGGTCTTCTGTAATTCCCTGGTTCCCCCCCATGATGTATGTCAAATATTCTGACAGTCATTTCCGATGCATCCTGTGTGTTTGCAGCTTGTTTTGTATTATATGATGGACGGATCAAACAGCAGCCGCCTGGTTATCGGTTATCGCTTATCCAACCAGGCTACCATAGTGCAAGCCAAGGTTATCCAAGGACCGCGCGACAATGTGTGGCTGCGAGAGAGCGTTCACCTCCCCGCTATCAGTGACACCTATCAGGTAACGTTCAAAACCAATGACACGCTATTGTACAACGCTATGGAATATGCTGGTGCTGTATGATTAAAATTATAATAACCCTATAATGGCACACAAACAAGATAAGGGCTGGGTCTGTATATTCTGGGATCCCTATAAAATGGTACCCTGAGCATCTCCCCATGGTGCATTATGGGAAATCCATGGATACTGTAGCCAGCGATCATTTATAAATAAATACAGGCTGTGAGTGTGACTGCCTTTATATAGTGTGTCTGTTGTATAACTTCATCTCCTCCCCAGATTATAATCCGAGCTAACATTGCCTCTGGGACTGATGCCATTATCGCTCTGGATGACCTTATCCTGTCTCCTGATTGTAATGTAAACGGTAAGACTGAAAGGAGAGAATAAACTGATACTGTGAGATACCAGATCAGGATGATTAATGGGAGATTCTCAGGGTGAATGTGCAGATTCTGAGGGTGAATGCAGAGATTCAGGGTGAATGCACAGATTCACAGGGTAAATGCACAGATTCACAGAACGAGTAATGGGCAGATACTCAGGGTGAATGCGGAAATTCACAGGACGAGTGATGGGCAGATTCTCAGGGTGAATGCGGAAATTCACAGGACGAGTGATGGGCAGATTCTCAGGGTGAATGCGGAGATTATCTGGGCGAATGTGCAGATTCTCTGAATTAACTCATTTTCCCATGTTCTCTGCTATGGCTATGAAATATTTTGGCACTCACATTATCTATTTTGCTCAATGCATTTTATGTCCAATATAACATTGATTTGCTGTGTTATCTTCCAGCTCATGTTGGTGAATATTTGTTTTCTATCTTTTCAGAGACTTACAGTTTGAATCCTATGATACAAATTCAGAGTTTATTATCTGTAGAAAACGACGCCCGTATCAACACAAAGGAGACATGTAAGGAGGTACCAGGTAATCCCATGCTGCTATATATAATATGTATGTTCCGGGTAAAAATGACCTTTTAATAATTGCTGTGTACCTGCTTCTTTCCCATAGAAAGGTTTGACTTCGAGGCTGGAGATGATGGATGGGTGGATTTTAGTATCGGAACGCAAAGATGGGGGACAGGATCCACAACATTTCCAGGTAAAGAAATCTTGAAACAGTTCATTGTATTATATTATATACTGTGACTTGTAACCAATACCAAAGGCGTATCCCAATCAACCTCTCAGACAGTAAGTAATCCCTCTGCTCGCTCCGTCCTTCCAGGCAGAAAATGATCCCTCTGCCCGCTCCGTCCTCTCAGACAGGAAGTAATCCCTCTGCTCCCTCCTTCCAGACAGGAAGTAATCCTTCCAGACAGGAAGTAATCCTTCCAGACAGGAAGTAATCCTTCCAGACAGGAAGTAATCCTTCCAGACAGGAAGTAATCCTTCCAGACAGGAAGTAATCCTTCCAGACAGGAAGTAATCCTTCCAGACAGGAAGTAATCCTTTCAGACAGGAAGTAATGCCTCTGCTCGTTCCGTCCGTCCTGGCAGAAAGTGATCCCTCTGCTTCTTCGTCCTCTCAGACAGGAAGTGATCCCTCTGCTGCTTCGTCCTCTCAGACAGGAAGTGATCCCTCTGCCCGCTCCATCCTCTCAGACAGGAAGTGATCCCTCTGCCCGCTCCATCCTCTCAGACAGGAAGTGATCCCTCTGCTCGCTCCATCCTCTCAGACAGGAAGTGATCCCTCTGCTCGCTCCATCCTCTCAGACAGGAAGCGATCCCCTTGCCTGCTTCGTCCTCTTAGGCAGGAAGCGATCACTCTGCCCGCTCTGTCCACTCAGACAGGAAGCGATCCCTCTGCTCGCTCTGTCCACTCAGACAGGAAGCGATCCCTCTGCCCGCTCCGTCCATCCAGGCATCATGTGATCCCTCTGAACGTTCTGTCTTCCCAGGCATGAAACGATCCCCCTGCCTGCTCCAACCGTCCAGACGGGAAGCAAACCCTCTGCCTGCTCCATCCATCCAAAGAGGAAGAGATCCCTCTGCATGCTCTTTCCTCTCAGACAGGAAGTGATCCCTCTGCCCACTCCATGCCCACTCTGTCCTCCCAGGCAGGAAGCAATCCCTCTGCCCACTCTGTCCACTCCGACAGGAAGCGTTCCCTCTGCTGCTTCGTCCTTTCAAACAGGAAGCGACCCCTCTGCCTGCTCCATCCTCTCAGACAAGAAGTAATCCCTCTGCCCGCTCCGTCCATTCAGGCAGGATGCGATCCCTCTGCCTGCTCCGTCCTCTCAGGCAGGATGCGATCCCTCTGCCGGCTTTGTCTTCTCAGACAGGAAGTGATCCCTCTGCCCACTCCTGGCACCGCCTTTATAAAGATGCTTCTTGGCACTAAGGCCTAGCTCCTTACCTACAGGTTCTTCGACTCTTTAGCTGATCCTGAATACCTGGGAGCAATGCTGTCACAAAAAAAGACCCTTAGACTCTGTCACTAGGCTTCTGGTAAGGAACACAGTCTCACATAGTTCCAAAAGGAACTGGATCAATTATTCATGTTTAATCTGGGACTATCCTTTAATAACGCTACATTTAATTTATTGTGATGCATTCAAAACAGTACACAAAACATTAAGATATAGGTAACAATGCAATTAAATAAAATATATAACTGCCACACAGGAGAGCATCATTGGAAAACATATAAAATCCAAATCCTAAAGGATTCTGTCTGAATTTCACAACCAATATATATATATATATGATAGCTAGTCACTGCTGAGCACCAACCACATGTGATGATGCTCCAGCCGTGTAGTAAAGTAAATGAGGTTCTGATAATCCCTCTTCTCCTACCTTTTTGCATTGCTTTTTTAAAAAAAAAAAAAATTTCACTAATATGTGTAAAGTAAAATAAATAAGACTATTAGAAATCTTGAGTCCCTTTCCCTTTGATTTAGTATCAGTATAATTTCTATGATCCTATCATAATCAATATAGGAAGGGACCATCTTATTTACACATATTTTTAACTTTTGGCACAATAATGTATCAAATCCTTGTACAAGAGAGATACACTTTACATCGAACTGCTAAGTGTATCTGTTTTGTTTCATCTGTACATGATACGATCAGGGTACATATTGATACTCTTTTGTTCGCCACTATAGTTAACATATAAGGAGGTGGAGCTAGCCCCCACGTCACCTAGTATCAGTTCCATCATGTGGGCGGATTTGGATATTTTGATTGATATTTACCCTATTACCGCCCATCTACAATACGTAAGTATGCTAGCCCCGCCCATCGGAGGATTTGGCGCAAGATCTAATAACAGAGTGACCGAGGAGAAACTAATACCGGACACACCTCTGTGAATACACCAGTTTGATTGGAGGGTTGATGACTCAGATACTGAGGACTAAGGTATATAAAACCTCTCTTTTTAGCAGTTCGCTTTCCTCTGACGAAGGTGCTTCCCTTACAGCACCGAAACGCGCGTCAGGCGTTCCTTTTTTTATTTTCATTTAATGGGCACTTAACACTTGGCACGGCATGGTATTAGACCTGCCTCACATGGGTTTTTCTCGTTACTCATAACATTCTATTTAGTTTGCTCCATTACCCTCTAGATGGACATAGGAAGTGAGGTATTGATTATTTTCATTGCAAGATTTATATACAGTATACTTCTTTAACTATACCCTCTATCTTCCTTCATCTTAACTCTCTGACAGCTCTATACTCTAATAATCTGTCCGTAGATATACCATTGAGCACTCTAAGCATCATGGTTTCTATGAGGAATATTTCTTAATCTACTTCCAGTTGCACCTCTATAGGGACAAGTTCTATCTGCTATACTATATATAGATTGTATTTTTATTGTTTATTTATTTATTTATTTTTTCACTGAGGTGATTTACTGGATGAGAGATAATTAAACTATCCACAAAGACTTGTGATTACATGTAGCAAATTAATAGACCTCTCAAATAGAGGATCTTTTTGACAATTTGATAAGTTGGGATAGGCATTTCAATATCAGGGATAGCAATTAAGAGGATTTTATTTTCGTTTTTTATTGGAGCAATTTGGTATTGATTTTATGTTTAAACCCTCACTTTATTGGGATATTTCAGAATTTATGGGTATATAGTTAATATTTATCTTATTAGACTACTTCATATTTCCAGGAAACACAGCGAGTCACGAATGTTTTAGACTTTGTGACAAGCACCTTTTCTTCTTCTGAATTTCGCAACCTTTGCAAATATACGCAAATCATATAGTCAAGGCAGATAAATGTGCTTTAACCAACAGTTAGCGCTGCTTAAATATTCATGGTCCTCGGAATCTGGACTTCCTAAATTGTCAGCTTGGTGCAGCATAATCCTTAGGATTCGGGTTAATCAGGTTGTAACCGTGTTGTTGGTGGTGACCTCGTGACCTCCTACCTGGGAACACACTAATAGAGATTGAATCCTGAGTATCTGAGACCTGACTTTGGGACAGTGTGCAGGGAATCTGCAGCACCAGATCTGAGCACCTACCATAGCATGCCTACACCCAGTTCCAGGTCATGATTCTTGGTAGGTAAGTGCTCTCCTCTCTTTCAGGGTGCCTATTGGTGACAAGCAGTGAGGGGAACCTTCTAACCAATGCCGTAATTCACAGCCCCACATTCTGTTCCACCGGGCCTGCGTGTGCTATCAACATGACCTACTACTTCAACAGTGGACCAACAGGTACCTTCTGGGAGGTGAACACAGAACAGACTGAGTTAGAGAGCCCCAAAACCCCATTTATCATTAGTCCTACATAGCATTTACCCACCAGAGGGTTAACGAGAAATTCCTGCAAACAAGTGAAGTGCATATGGGTTTCAAGCGGAAGATAATCTAATAGAAAGCTGAATCAGGGAACCAAAATTCTGAATAACCAATAATCCAATTTCAGACCAGGCCGATAGACACAGGCCTAGGGCATAGAGTAACAGCTCTATAGAGGCTTTGCTCTATTTAATATAATTGTTTATAAATTATTAATTTTTAAATTATTTTAAATTCTTTATTACATAAATCCATAGGGATGTATATCGATGGTGGAGGGTGTGTACTGTGAGGTAGTATGATATAAGTTTTTTATCAGTGAAATTAAATGACTTTTTATGTACAGTGACATAAAATGACACATGACAGGATTTTGGTGTCATTAAATGACATCAGTCTACCAGGAGAGACTGCAAAGCAAATGTCTTAAGGGTGGAAGGTGGGAACACAGTGCTTGGAAAACCATTACCATCAGAATGCCATGGCAACCAGTTATTATTTTACCAGGGCCAGACATGCATTATTGGAGGAAATTCCCCCCTGGGCTCCCAGGATCAGTCAGCAAGGGAATAAACCGGGCCCTCAGAAACCCAAAAAGATAATCTTTGTAGCTGGGTTACATTAGAATGTAATTACACATTGATATTTTAATATACTGCACATGGTCCTTTGACTGAAGTGTCACAGTAATCCAATCTGTCCAACGAAACCTTTATTTCATAAAATAATCCATAAGGAGAAGACTTGGTGGGATTATGTGGCTGTGGAAGTTACCATTGAGTGTTGCTGTTCGCAGGCTCCCTTTCGGTACGTGTTTGGGACCTGGAGCAGGATACCCATAGCCACGTCTGGTACAGCGAGGAGCAGGATGAGTCATGGAGATCGGTGGTGATTCCCTTGGGAGAGAGGACGCAGCCATTCCAGGTACAGAGCCCATAATAGCGATATGGCCTTTACCTCCTGATCTGTAACATTCTGCACACTAACATTAAGGATCACACTTGGTGCCCTACTAAGACCATCAGGGGGTCAATAAGCCAAGTATTACACCGAAAACATGCTCGGAATACTTAGTATACCATGTAGTTTCATTTTAAATTATGGGACTTACATTCCTGTATAAAACTGGGGGTGTTCTTTCTCTGTGATGTCTGACTGGTATCTTCTAGTGGCTTTGGGTTTCTGGTTTCAGTTGGTTCTGTCTGCATTTATGGACCCTCTTTCTGGAGAAAGGTGGGCGGCCTCGGTCGATGAGATACAGTTTCTGCAATGCAAGACGATCCCTAGTGACACAGGTATTCTTACTTACAATTTATGTTCTAGTTGTACATGCGCTAGTTGTAGTTTAGATACACACAGTTCACACAAGTGATTGTATATGTTTCTATATAAATGAGGGCTAAAAAGTTATCTCTTACTCTGAGCTAATAGACTGTACAGCAGACATTACAAGGTTTGTGATAATAATTTATCCCACCTACCTAAGACTGATACTTGGCAAGGTCAGCCATCACTGTCTCTACAATTCTTAGTGAGTATTAAACTGCAGAGGCTAGTTAGAACAGTAAGGGATGTCTGTAGGGCAAGGGGTAAGTTGGTACAATTATTAAATGGTGTGGCAAGATAAGATGTAACTCTGCATAATTTCCAATAAAAATGTTTGGATAATTAAATGTGTCCCTCTGGGATTTGAGAGAAACGTCCTAACAAACAATGATCACTAACCTCCCCCCCCCATATGTGTGTGGGAACTGCATTCCCCATGATGCTAGACTACATTTGAGATGCCAAAATTAGCAGTACCTGTCATGGAATATACTTTGTAAGTGAAGATTGTACAAATACCTCTCCCATAATGCTTTGTAACTGATGGTTTTACTAGCGCTGACCTGTAACTTTGAGATGGGGCTCTGTGGCTGGTACCAGAATCCGACCGATGAGATTAATTGGGAACTTGGTGAACTGTTTGATCACACCACTGGTAACGGTAAGTCCCCTAAATCTAGACACTTGTAACTCAGGGAGAAGCATGTAGAAATCGTAGTTTAAATGGATGGTGGAATAAAAGGTGAAATTCAGTTTCAAGTTTATTCACTATCACTAGCGATGAGATGGAGAATTTTTCCTAATCAGAAAATTGCCCTTAATTTTGCGGTTCACTGCAATTCACTTTTTAGTGAAAAAACAAGAGAATGTGGAGCATGGAGAGAAATACGGTACGTTTTAGTCTAAAGTAGCAAAACTGGGAAAATTATTTATCATCTTTTTCCTTTTCCATTTGTAAAATTTTATCTACAGTTGTGCATTGCCCATGTCAATTATGCACAAATATTAGCTTATTCAATAGACCCAAAGTGTCAGGATATATTTGAAATATTGAATACTCCTTCATGAGACAGGTTTGACCTGAGAGGTTAACATGTTAGTTTAAATTTCTCAAAGCCTCTCAGTGTCCAAGTTAATCTCTCAAAGCAATTCAATTCAATATCTACCAGATCCTGGAAAGGAAAGGTGTCTCACTGTCTGCTGGTATAAATCTATCAACATTTACCTTTACTTTAAAATCCTGGCAGAATTCTGCACCAAGCCCATAGTAGAAAATATTGATTCTTCTCGCTATCTATGAATTTGTTAAGGCAGATATTCACAGAGTAAATGGAGAAAGAATGAAGTCAGCACTGATGATTAGGGAGTTTAGTGCTATATGTTTGTGTGAAGGAATGGGAGGGCTTACTTTTTGATAACAAGTACAACGCAGCCCATTTGCGCAGTGATACTGGACATGTTAGAGAATGTCAGTTTTCTAATAATTTGTTTGGATATAATCATTAGGCAAATGCCTGCATGTGACTGGGGAATCGCGTATGGATCGGGGAACGAAAGCCCGTCTTATATCTTACCCACAATCCGTGGATTCCAGTACCCAGTGTCTGTCATTCTATTACCGTATATGGGGCCCAGATGCAGGTACGTCCATTCTGTTTTTTATTATCCCATGAGTGGAGTTTGTTTGTAGAGTGGCATGTGACATCCTTATGGGAGATAACATGATATTGACAAGCAGGGCCGGATTAAGAGCCCAGTGGGCCTGGTGCTTACAATTATGATGGGCTTAATTACAGTATCTTATCGACCAAAAACACTAAAACAATCATACCTCCCAAGCATCATGTATCTGATGGAGATGGTGTTGGAGGGAAACTCAAAGGATGCAGCTATAAGAAACCACATACTCTATGCTAATCTCTCTCTAATTTATGCTTTCATCTTTCAAGTAAATCCATACCCCCTAACAGCAGTGTCCAGTGAAGCTGGAAGTCAATGTGCGGGGTAAAAGGGTGTGCCACTGGTGCAAATCACGTGACCAGACCTGCCAAAAGGGGAGAACATGCCCAAAAAGAGGGCATTGTTTGTCCAAAGAATTGGAAGGCCAGCCTGGTATGAATGCATGTCAGGCTGCCTGCCAACCATGCAGGCTGTCCAACTAAGGGCATACTATGCAGGCAGCACCCTGAGCTTGACATAAATGCATCAAATGATGCGCTCACTCAACGCTTTCTAAGGACTGTCCCCTAGCACTCACTGGTCCACTTGTCTCCTTACCTTCTTACTAGCAGGCAGAAGTTCCTGGTATATAGTCTGGGACAGAGTAAAGGTGTATGTAGTGAGTGTAGAAAAAAGGGGACATGCCACAGTGTTAGAGAGACAAAAGTCTGCATTACCTAAACTAATTTTATTGTCAGCCAGTCCACACAGGTTTTGTTCCCATACATCCCTCTTAAGCTTCCAAACTTAAAGGGACACTATAGTCACCAGAACAACTACAGCTTATTGTATTTATTCTGGTAAGTAGAATCATTCCCTTCAGGCTCTTTGCAGTAAACACTGTCTTTTCAGAGACAATAACTCCACTGGCCACTCCTTAGATGGCTACTAGAGGTGCTTCCTGGGGCAGTACTGCCATTCAGTGTCTCCACCCTCTGCATGCAGACACGGAACTTTCCTCATAGAGATGCATTGATTCAATTTATCTCTATGAGCAGATGCTGATTGGCCAGGGCTGTGTTTGAATTGTGCTGGCTCTGCCCCTGAATGGCCTCCTTGACAGTCTCAGCCAATCCTATGGGGTAGCATTGTGATTGGCTCAGACCACCACTTCTGATGATGCCAGCAGACAAAGTCAGTTCAGAGGCAGAGCCAGCAGCTACAGACTTGAATACAAGTATGATTTTACTATATTTAGGAAGGCAAGAGGGGCTAGATGGTGGTTTTAACATAATAGGGTCAGAAATACATAATTGTGTTCCTGACCCTTTAGTGTTCCTTTAACCCCTTAAGGACACATGACATGTGTGACATGTCATGATTCCCTTTTATTCCAGAAGTTTGGTCCTTAAGGGGTTAAGCAAGAGTATGTGAAGAGTTGTTAGGGTTACAACCATTCTTGGGGAAAAAAATACCAGCCTTAATCATTTGTATAATTAATTAGTTATGCTTGGCATCACGATGTAAATCACAAGTAGTGACATAAGAGAAAATTCTGTAAAATCACCAACAAACTACTCATAGTTTGATTCTGCTACATAGATGGATTGCTCCCAGTGTCTCCCTGTCTCCCAGTGTCTCAGTCTCGCAAGTCACCCAGTATCCCTATGTATCACAGTGTCAGTGTCCCCATGTCTCCCAGTCCCCTAGTCTCCCAGTGTCCCCATTTCTCCCAGTGTCCCCATTTCTCCCAGTGTCCCCATGTCTCAGTGTATCCCCATGTCTCAGTGTGTCCCCATGTCACTAGGATACTAGGGGACACAGTGAGACATGGGGACACTGAGACACTTCGGGATACTGGGAGACATGGGGGCACTTGTGGATACAGACAAGGGGACACTAGGAGACATGGGGACACAGACATTTGGGGACACTGAAACATTTGGGGACACTAAGACACTAGGGACGCAGATATCGGAACACAGACACTGGGAGACATGGGGACACTGGTAGACATGGGGACACTAACTGGGAGACAAACACTTGGAGACACTGGGAGACATGGGGACACTGGCTGGGAGACATTGGGACACTGAGACACTAAGGACACTGGCTGGGGGACACTGGGAGACATGGGGATACTGTGTGCCTAGTGTCTCCGTGTCCCAATGTCTGTGTCTCTCAATGTCCCTATGTTTCACAGCATCCCCATCTCTCACGGTGTCCCCTAGTGTCTCAGTGTCCCCAAGTGTGTCTGTGTCCTCATGTGTCCCCTAGTCCCTTTACCCCCATCCCTCACTTACCTGAGCTGTACAGCTGCTGTCTGGAGTCTCTGTGCTGTGTAGCTGCTCCCCCACGGATCAGTAAATTGTAGAGAGAGGCAGGGATTTGCTGTAACTTCCTATCCCTGCCTCTCTCCACACACAGTGACCCCTACTGGTCGGTGCTGGTATTGCAGAATAATCTCTGTTTTAAAAAAAAAAAACACCTGCAATTGTATTGCCGATATTACTGCAATACCGGCACAGCCAGGCAGCCTCAAATATCGGCTGTGCCAGTAAAATACCAGTCAGGTGGCAAACCTAAGAAGAGTGTGTAAAACAAAAAAACAAAAAAAAGTAATTTTTTTTAAAATTTATTTTAAATGGGCCTATTCCATGGGCCTGGGCCTGGAGCTGCAGCTCCATCAGCCCCTATGTTAATCCGGCCCTGCATTGACAAGACCATGTCTGGATCTCTAAGAAGGTAGGAGGTTGAAAATAAATCTTGTTATCCATAGCATCTTTATATAAACATCTTCCTTTGTAGCTTTGCTACCCATTGAGTGCTGCACACTGGCCAGTATGTGGGAACTTTCTAAAAGTGAGGCATCCCCTAAAATATCGAAATATTGGCCTTTTAAAGGCTCATCAGGAAGACTTGTGAGTGGCTTGCCCAGCATGATGCTGGTTTGAACTTGTTAGGATTTCATACTTTGTCAACTTACCTGTACTGAAGAAGGGGTCAACTCTAAAATTTATCATCAAGAAACCTCCCATTCACTCTAAGAATTGTCCCCTTCACCCCAAATTAGAAGTGGAAAGGCCTTGCAGTTCTTTGGTATAAATGAAAACCTGACATGAAGGTCTGCGCTGATGTTAATCTGTCTCTGGGAGAACGTTTGGGTATTAAATGGAAGAGGGATAGATTTTTTCAAAACTGTATATATTGTAATATCTAAATATTTCTCCACGATATCTACAAAGTGCATGTCCTGTTTTATCATACGTTGACCTGTATAAAAGTGGCCATTTCACTAACTCTAGGCTCGTTGAACCTGTTTATTAAATTTGATGGCGAGGAAGAGCAGCTACTCTGGACTGGCAAAGGTACCCATGGCAATCGGTGGCACCACGAGTCTGTCACACTCGCAAATATCAACAAGAAGTACCAGGTAAGGCGATGCAGAGGGGATAAATTACCAACTTCTTCTGAATGGAGCTTGAAATAAAGTCAACTGATACAGACTCCTCTGTCTAAGGACCTGTAGGTCTGAAATGTGTTACGTGTTTGGTGTGACCTTGCTCCGTTTGTTACTTTTTGTTTTGTGCCCATTAAACCTCCTGTGGATTTTGGATGCTTGCACTGGCGTTATTTCCATTTTTTGTTTTTGTGAAAAATACTGATACCAGACGAGAACATGAAAACAAAGACAATTGAAATCACTCATCTTCCTCTGTGCTCATGTACTGTTCCTGACCCAGCAGAGAAGCCGATTTCCGACCTAGGTTTGTGTCAGACCCTTTGTTTCATGCAGATGAAGAACTGTCTTTAACCTGTGAGGACATTAAAACCAAATAGAGACTTACTGTTTGTATACTGCTGGCATTTTAGGAATTGCCATTCCCAGAAATACCATACCATTACAAAAAATTAAATTTTTCTGAACCTGATGGAAACAATTGTATCAAATCATTCATGTTGTGCAATCTATCATACTTTATATCTCTCCTGCGAAGAACATATCAACAGAACATAGACAAAAAAAAGTAAAAGTATGTATTTTCATTTAATTTAAGTATTGGAGAACAGCAATCTGTACATAAATATTGTATTTTTCATGTTGTCTGACTTATTTATCGTTCTAAAATCTTTATAGAAGTCACTTTTGTAGACACTATCCCAAACTGTGCTTCTGTCTCTTTTTTCCTTTGGCAGCTGTACCTTGACGCTGTACGGGATGGCTCAGTGGGACAAATTTCAGTTGATGATATTACTCTGACAAGTGGGTATTGCGCTGCCCCCAGGCGCTGCTCCTTTGAGGCTGGATTCTGTGGTTTCACCACTGAGGGGACATACCAGTGGAAGATACAGCAGGGCACCCAAGCCAGAGCCCACACAGGACCATTTCTCGATCACACCCTGCAGGCTCTCACAGGTAATGGGAACCCACTTCGATCTCCACCGATGCTCTGATTGAAAACATTGAGCAATGTAACACTCATTCCTCTTGTATGACAGATTGAGTAGACTTTTGACTGAAGGTGGTATTGATCAGAGTTCAAAAGGATGTTGAATAATTTGATAAATATCCTTACCAGGCAGCATCAGAATGCTTTAATATTTGTATTTTTATGGTATCGGATTTATTCATTAAAAATTTATTTTTTTATATGTTCTAAATTCTAAATCTTTGAGGATGAGAACAGAAGGATAAAGGTTGACAGACAGGTGATAAACGATCACATCATATCATTTTCGTTAATTTTACAATTGTAAGTAACATAAATAATACATAGTAACGGAGTCCCCAATGTTAAGGACACTTGCATCTTAGCTTTCATTTGATCTCTCTGAGCTATCTTTGATTCAGTTTATTAAGACTTTTTATCCAGGACAGTGGACCTGTTTCTCTTTGTTACCGATATTCTGAACATGCAGGTACACCTGTGATTAAGCAGGGGATATCTACACTTTTTGGCTAAAGAATGTTGAGGGATGTATGGTGGGGTGAGCAAATG
The DNA here is from genome assembly GCA_933207985.1 of Pelobates cultripes. NCBI lineage: Eukaryota > Metazoa > Chordata > Amphibia > Anura > Pelobatidae > Pelobates > Pelobates cultripes. The sequence goes on along the minus strand of OW240920.1, from coordinate 144,567,278 downwards.
CTAAGGACAAAATTTACTCTACAAAAACAACCAAATAAAAGCTTTATAAGCAAGGAATTAATAAGAGGCATGCAAATTGTTGGAGTTTTCGACTGATGGGGTTGGGTGGCTGCGACTCAACATGGCTTTCTTTAATAGCTTCCTGTTTATGTTCTCAGGGCATTATGCGGTTGTGGATACCAGCACTGGTGCCTTGCCAAAGAAGAAGACCGCCACGCTCACGTCAGGTTGGCACAGCGCACAGCCCCAGCAGGGGTGTCTGAGTTTCTGGTACCAGATGAGCAGCGGCGATGCAGGTAAGTGATACTAATAAGGTTAGGGCAGCATCTACTTACCCCTGTGGCATTACTGGTAAAATGTGAAATGTGAATACAGAAACGCTGCACATAAATAATACAATATTGGCAAATTACTAAATCTCAATGTGGCTTCCGTTATTTCATACTAAAATGGTTATAATAACTCCGCCATAAAAGCATACAGGATATAGTTTTTCAATTGTAGGGTAACCAGCTTCTTGATCCAAGGATAAATCTGACTGCCATTCTGGGGTAAAGAAGAAATCATTTTCCTAGTTTGTTGAAAATTGGAAGTGCTTCAAACTGTTTTTTTTGCCTTCTTTTGGATCAACCACAAAAACGGCAAAAATCAGGTGTGAGGAAGATTGAACTTGATGGACACGTGTCTCTTTTCAGCCTATCTAACTGTGTAACTATACTGAATTAAATAAACAAATAAAACTCCACACAGAAATAAATGAAATTAGCAAAACAAGACACAATATCATTCATTGAGCGGGTTGCCTTTGTGGGTTGTTCTACTAGATCGATTATATTGGATTAAGGAACATATGGACTGCTTCATTGGATTACTGGGGGGTATAGCCTCTTTGAGCTTTGTGGCCATTTCATATCCTAGTTTGAGAATAATATGTCCATTGCGGATGCATTTTTATATTTTGGATCAGATCTCAAACACATATAGAATAGCTCAGTGATAACACTGTGCTAAAATATTGTTAGACTCATAGGCGTGCGCAGCCTATTGTATAAGGGTGTGCACCCTAAAGCAGAAACACACACGCCGCGTATATATATATATATTATATATATATTTGTGTAAGGGGCAAAATAGCCGTATATGGAGTAAGGATCCAGCATAAGCTTAGGATAGTGTAAAGGGAGCAAGTCGGTTGTGGTGTGCCGATACCGACGATACGGTAGGCCTGTAAATAAAGAGGGCCCACCAAGGAGTAAGAAAGTAAAGTAAATGGAAAGAAAAGAGAAAGTGTTGAAATGAGGAGTGGGTGGGAGGGTCATTCTGATGCTGACCTCAAGCGATATGAGTCAGGTAAGGGGTGTCCCTTATATAGGGGAGTGAATTAATTTAAGCCCCTCCCACAAATACAGGCAAAACTGCCTTAATACTTGTGTAAGGGGCAAAATAGCCATATATGGAGTAAGGATCCAGCATAAGCTTAGAATAGTGTAAAGGGAGCAAGTCGGTTGTGGTGTGCCGATACCGACGATACGGTAGGCCTGTAAATAAAGAGGGCAAAAATGAATAATCAAAGATTTAATACAGTCAACAAATATATACAAATTAACCAGACATTTCCTTAAATGCATTACAGTATTTAATTCCTGAAAGGATTTTGAAGGTAGGAATCTAGGACCGAAAGTGGGCACCATTTGTTGTGGGTAGGATAGTATGTTATCTCTACTGTTGGTGCATGTTGACTCATTTCGGAATGTGGTAGAGCCAATAGGTAATGATATATGTGTTTACGTACGTGGGATCGTTGAAGACAATGATCTGTCTGAGTGGTGGTGATGGTAGTGGATTCTCTGGCCTGAGAAAGGCAGAAAAGGCAATGTGCATGGCTGGTAATGGCCGACTTGGTAGTATAATTGAATGGTTGTAGATCTAATAGGTCCGATAAGGATGAACAGTTGGATGGCTATTTGGTAATCTCTGAGAGGAACGTGGGGGAATGGATTCCCGAAAACCTCTGAGTATATTCTTTTCTGGTATGATAGCATGAAGTTTATGGTAGTTTTGGCCATAGGTTATCATGTGTTGTTGAATGCCTGTAAAATATATAATTAATGGTGTATGAGAGAGTTTAAGGTGGCAAAAATAAGCAAAACTGTGGCGAAACCAACCTCGCCACTGTGAACTGGAGAAGCCTGGTTGCTCGCCTGCTCCCTTTGGACTATGGCCCTGCAGGTTAAACCGTTTATTTCCCCTGCAGAAAGGCTTATTTGTGTGATCTGAGTGCCATTCATCTAATAATGTGCACTCAGATCCCAGCTATCTGGGGATATGTGAAATGTCTGTGTGTTATGTGTAAATGTGACTTTATGTATTTTAAAGTGTTTTGTGTCTTTTTGCAACCATGTGCTTAATGGAGTCTTGTGTCTGTCCTGGGAGATAATTGAATTACTTATCTCCAGGATAGAAGACTCTGAAACTGGTTTGGGCCAGAAAGCCATGCTTCATTTAGTCACAAAGGACTTTTTACTAACTTTTGAACCCCTTGTCTGATTTGTGCCATTTTTTAATATGTTGTTCCCCTGAATGGATTGATTGTGAATATGTAATTTTATGTGAATGTGATGTATGGTTTTAGAGTTATGAAAGTTGGGTAGAAAGTATGTTTTAACTGTATGTGTAATTGAGTTTCCTCTCAGGATAAGGGGAGGGAATATGTGGGATGTAACTGTGATGTGATTGGTTGTTTTATACCTCCCTGTGGGCGGTCCTGTATTTGCAAGACTGTAATAAAAACCAGGCTGGGTGTGCCAGCACCTGAGTTCCTGCTTAACCCTCAAAGTGAAGTGTCGTCTCATTATTGGGGGAAGGATTTATTGTATGCTGTTCCAGTTTGACTGCTAGGAGAGTAAACCTATTCGTATGGTTCCTATTCAACTGTCTACAGCATTCATATGCTTGAGAGATTATATGCTTCTCTGGTTCGGTGTTGTGGTGTCTGCTGCAGTGCTTGGAGTCCTCAGGAAGCGCTAGGAGCATCCTTCAACGGAGGTACCCAGTCGGGGTGCCAGGCGATCCGTTACATTGGTGGCAAGCGGTGGGATGGCGTCCTAGTGCGAGGTAAAGCAGCTCAGAGACACCGTTCGTGGAGTTACAAATTGAGGGCAACGCTAGCACACGTGCAGCGACCCTGGGAGCAGAGGTATCCAGCGACTTGGAGCAGACAAGTATGGAAGGCTCTGGCGATGATTGGATGGCCGAGGTGAGGCAGCGAGTGGCCCAGTATGGGGATGATTTACCCATGGAGGTACGCCGGGTGATCTGGAACCAGGTCACGGCCGAGCGAAACACAAGGCTGGCCCGAGAATTCCGGCTGGCGAAAGAGAGAGAGTATGCTCAGCGGAAGGAGTGTTACAGCAGCCGAGTAGAGGCTGCATCCGAGGAGGCTAGCCGTCTCCCCCTGAGGCGGCCGCAGGAACCCGAAGTAGGGGTCCTCATAGACTGGTCCTGTGAGGAACCACAACAGGCAGGTGGAGATGGGACCGGCCCAGATCCCCAGCAGCAGCCGGAGTTGCCAGGTGCGGAAGCAGGTGGTCCTTACTCGCAAATGTTGAGGGACCTCACAGACTGGTCCTGGGAAGACCCACAGATGGCAGGTGGAGATGGGACGGCGGTCTCTCAACCGGCCCTACAGGGATGCTGGGCGGTCGGCCCAGATCTCCAGCGGCAGTATGTACCCCAGGGAGCTGAAGGTGCAGTCCTTCCTCCCCAGCAGCAGTGTGCACCCCAGGGAGCTGAAGGTGCAGTCCTTCCTCCCCAGCGGCAGTGTGTACCCCAGGGAGCTGAAGGTGCAATCCTTCCTCCCCAGCGGCAGAGTGTCCTGCAGGGAGCAGAGACCGTCAGTCTCGCACCCCAACCACAGGACAAAATAATGAAAGGGGAGACAGCTGGTCCCCCTCTCCACCAGCAGAGAGAGTGTCAGGGAGAGGAGCCTGATACCCCCTCTCCCCAGCGGCAGTTTACAGTTCAGAGAGAGGAGCTTGTTACACCCTCTCTCCAGCGGCAGCCTAACCCAGCAAGGGGAGATGTTACACCCCCCAACAGTGCAGATGGAACTGTAGTCTCTGCACTTACAGCACAAGGGGTAGGGACAGTCGGTCCTGTTCCCCAGCCACAGAGCGGTGTATCCAGAGGGGAGACAGTCGGTCTCTCCCTCCCACAACCAGGCTCCCACCAGGCTACTTCCGTGGTAGCACTGGCATCAGGGCAGAGTACCGCTGGTCTCTGCCCACTCAGCAACCCACCAAGGCAGCCTAACAGTTGCCCACACAGTCGTGGTGAGGCACCTGGACATGGACAAAGTTCTCCTCTACCCAGGTGTAGTAACCAGTTATTGTGGGTGGGCTGTACTGCTGTTTCTGTTTTGTGGGTGGGTTGCTGGACTAACCAGGGCACTGACCGGCAGGAGGTCAGATACCCTGTTAGTCTAGTTGGTAAAGGGGAGAAGTGTGGCGAAACCAACCTCGCCACTGTGAACTGGAGAAGCCTGGTTGCTCGCCTGCTCCCTTTGGACTATGGCCCTGCAGGTTAAACCGTTTATTTCCCCTGCAGAAAGGCTTATTTGTGTGATCTGAGTGCCATTCATCTAATAATGTGCACTCAGATCCCAGCTATCTGGGGATATGTGAAATGTCTGTGTGTTATGTGTAAATGTGACTTTATGTATTTTAAAGTGTTTTGTGTCTTTTTGCAACCATGTGCTTAATGGAGTCTTGTGTCTGTCCTGGGAGATAATTGAATTACTTATCTCCAGGATAGAAGACTCTGAAACTGGTTTGGGCCAGAAAGCCATGCTTCATTTAGTCACAAAGGACTTTTTACTAACTTTTGAACCCCTTGTCTGATTTGTGCCATTTTTTAATATGTTGTTCCCCTGAATGGATTGATTGTGAATATGTAATTTTATGTGAATGTGATGTATGGTTTTAGAGTTATGAAAGTTGGGTAGAAAGTATGTTTTAACTGTATGTATAATTGAGTTTCCTCTCAGGATAAGGGGAGGGAATATGTGGGATGTAACTGTGATGTGATTGGTTGTTTTATACCTCCCTGTGGGCGGTCCTGTATTTGCAAGACTGTAATAAAAACCAGGCTGGGTGTGCCAGCACCTGAGTTCCTGCTTAACCCTCAAAGTGAAGTGTCGTCTCATTATTGGGGGAAGGATTTATTGTATGCTGTTCCAGTTTGACTGCTAGGAGAGTAAACCTATTCGTATGGTTCCTATTCAACTGTCTACAGCATTCATATGCTTGAGAGGATTCATATGCTTCTCCGGTTCGGTGGTTGTGGTGTCTGCTGCAGTGCTTGGAGTCCTCAGGAAGTGCTAGGAGCATCCTTCAACGGAGGTACCCAGTCGGGGTGCCAGGCGATCCGTTACAAAAACTTAGGAGAAATTTTGTGACACAGGTTGAGTTATGTCGTGTTCCAATGAGATTCTTTAAGCCAGGTGAAAAGCTGTGTTATGCGTTCTACAAGTATGGGACGAAAGTGCTAGGTGGGATAGTGCATGCTATGCTGCATGAGTATGTCTAATCCATGATTTTGTTTCTGGAACGAAAGAGTGGACGTGACTGTATGGGCGGCTGTAGGAAGCGTATGATGAACATGCCTGGAATATAAATGACACAGTTGTCGGCAGGGATGTATACCCCCGTCTGGTACATGAAAGTGAAATGTGATAAGTGGCCAACCAAGTGAGTTCCCCAGAAACATCATGAACTTATGGATGAGTAGTGGCGTTTGTTGATGATATGATATGTGCTTAGTTGTCTGAGTAACAACGGATTGATGACCCTGACCATGATTTACCCCATGCCACAGCAGCTGCTACAATGGGGTAGATCTCCCAAAGGGGCTGAAGTGGTGGAAAAATTTCCAAACCTGGATGCCATGGCCAACAGCCCCAAAGCAATTGTTCCCGGTAGATCGCTGCCAAACCCGTGGTATATGCTGCGTCTGACCATCTGGTTGGAGAAGTGTCAGACAATCCTGGAAGGAACATGCTTTTACCATGCCAAGTGGTTAAGAAATCCCCCCCCATGTGCAGGTCTGCTGTTGCTGAGGTGTCTAGGCACCTCCTCTGATCGTCATGTTGGAAGTGTGGAAAAAAGGGGAAAGTACTCTGGATGTGAAAGCGTGGTCTTGTGGTATGATTGGCATGGCAAAATTAAGGAACCTGGTAGGGATTGTAGTTCCTTGTAGTTGTAAGTACTAAGCAGGAGGTAGTGATTGATTTAGTTGAGAATGTTCCCTATTTGTCTTGTGGTAACTTGCGTGTATGGATGCCGACTCAAGTCATATGCCCAGTAATGTGATGATAGTGTCTGCGCCTTCTGTTTCTTATGGGGTACTGGGACGCCCAAGTGGTCAACCAGACTAAGCTGCCATGAGGCTTCTAGTGAAAAATATGCTTTCTTTGAGCAACAAGAAGTCTTCTAGATAGTGTATGACTGTAATGCCTCTGGATATGTTATTATAACCAGCACAGAGTATCTGCGAATATCGATAGTAGGTTAATCTGTAGCTCGAAAGTTGAGCAGGGAAAGGATTGCCCAATTTATGCCATGTAAGTGCCAGTGTGTAGGGTAGATGGTAGCTGTTTACTGCGTTGATGATATTGGTCTTACTTAACCAAGCTTTAACCCATGCTTGAGTGATAGCTGTAAAGGTAGATCAATGGTGTTGTATAGTAAGAAGGGAGTTGAGACTTGGGGTAGCGGAGGTGTGTGGTGCCAATAAGTCTATGGTTAGTCTTTGTTTAAGGGAAGATTCCTTGTGACAATACCAATGTGTGTGTTTGGTGCCATGCTGTAAATGGTGGAGATTGGAAGACCACTCTGCAAATCTTGGCTATGAGTGTGTTTTCAGCCAATGGTTTTGTTGTGCTGACTGTAAGTGAGGGCATGCTATATTCCTTGAAGGTGTGTTTATGATACCTGTATGGGAGCCCTTTGAAGCTCCAGAGCTTTAGTAAATCTACTACAAGTCTGGAAGGGTGATGAGTCAGTAGTGTTGAAAATGCATTGGTGTGTACAGATGGTGAGTACGTTATTTGTAAGTTGTATTGGGCCACATGGTTTGTCATGTGCCCTGAACCATTTGAACATATATGCAACAGTCTATATGCAATGCAACTACTCATATCAATCGTCTCTGGTAGTTCAGAGGTGCTGGTACCTGGAGCCTGAGAGTGCTCGTCCATTTGTTTGGGACAGAACCCCTTCTGTATGGGTACCTGCACAAATAAACATCTCTACATATTCCAAATACCAACCCATCCAAGAGATGGTCAGTTCCCGATTTACCTGGAATCCCTGAATCTGACCATCACAGATACATCATCATACATATATATGCCTTGCTTCCCCAATGTGCTGGGATCATACGTGCAGGGTTAACATCTTGTGTGTCATAAGAATTGATTGTACCAGGTAACCGAGTTTCGGTTGGTGCTGGTTGTACAGTAACGTGAGGCCCAGCCTTGTGAGGGCTGTGGTGACCAACTCGAGATTGCCAGTCTGTCATAAAATTTTTTGGCTCATGAGTTTATGAGTGAGGCTAGCATAGCCTGGGTGTCACCTGAGTTGATGTAGCTGGGCCTTCCCCTGCCTCCGTGTTGTCCGTTGATGTATGGAGGAGTTTGAATAACTCTGCTTTCCTTGCTGTAGCAGGGTAGGGGATTTGTCACCTCCTTAGGTCGGTGGTAATGTGTGGGATCGTCCAGGATCTGATTGCTGCAGGACTAGCAACATCTCCTCTGCTTGAAGGTGTATCAATTCTATCCGGGGTGCTATGAAGAGGTGATTTTTCACCATCTTTTGGAAAAATACTTAAATAACAATAAAGATGCAATTATTTGTACCCAGGGTTCTTGTACTGGCTTGCTAGCTAAGCCGTAAGGCGAAACGATTAGGCTTGGTGTTTTTTGGTGACTGGTGAGGCCCTGCTAGTTGCCAAGTGGCTTGAGAGGCTCTATCTATGCTTGGCGCGAGGGGATTTTGTGTGGCCACCGAACATTGTGGCAGGATGTTGGCCTCTCGGTGACAGTAACCAGAAAATAGGAAGGGGAGTGACAGGTGAGGCCCTCTCTATGATACAATGCGAGGCGGCTAGCTCACGAGTGGCCCGAGGGGTGTATGCCTCCGAGTGTGAGGCGGGGTGTTGGCCTCGCGGGACCACTAACCGAAGCATAATGCAGAGAAAAAAGGGGGTAATACCTATTGGGCCCTAGAACCCTAATTGCCAGTACACTATTACTATTCCAGGGAAGGTAAGAGATGGATAACTACGTGAGCAGGTGTATGTACCTGGTAGTATGGTATTGAACCTGACAATCCGTATAGGTTTTTTAGTAGTAACTGTAACCTGAATGGATAAAACCGTATGGCATAAGGAAATATGGCATAGACCAAGCTTATCTTAATACGTACAGTATATGTGAAAAGTAAAGTGCCATGATGTGTAAATATTAAACATCGTAGCCATACTGGTTAAATATGTATCAATCTTAACCCATTAAGTGCCGTATGTACAAGTGAAAATGTGGTCTGTCCCCACCTTGTATGTTGTATGTCCCCTTGCTAGGGGAAAGTCTGTTGCGTGAGCAGCGTGCTGTGAAAAATGTATGTGAACTATATTACCAGTTACGTATATACAGACGCGTCTGCTACTGTGTAATAATATATGTATTTATACCTGATGTTGATATAGTGCTTGCTATGTGAATTGTTGTATGTCTTATTGAATGGTAGGGGTCAGTGAACATGGTGTTGCAAAATGCAAGTGCACTGGAGATCTGCCGAGTGCCCTATAGGTGGCAGTGTAGTTGGATACTGATTGGTATGTGAAATGTTGTTTGTCTGTTGACCTATAGGTGTCAGTGTTTTGGTGTTTGTAAAACCCCATGAAAATTGTCAATGTACTTGACAGACCTGTAGGTGGCAGTGTTGATAGAACCACTGTTGGTCTTGATGTGAAATGTAAATTATTGTGAATTAAACCTGAATTTGAGCCCTTTCTGGAGTTTCATTTATGGTTTATGGTTATGTTTAACCCCGTAAGGACAAAACTTCTGGAATAAAAGGGAATCATGACACGTCACACATGTCTTGTGTCCTTAAGGGGTTAAAACAATCTTATGTGTAATTTATATTGGCTGGTAAATTGTATATGACATGTGAAGACAGTTTTGCTGTTGACCAGTAGGGGTCATAAATGCTGATTGTATGGTAAAAATACCCTTTAACCCCTTAAGGACCAAACTTCTGGAATAAAAGGGAATCATGACATGTCACACATGTCATGTGTCCCTAAGGGGTTAATCCTACCGTATGACAGATAGGAGTCAGTATAAAAGCGAAAATGCTGTAGTTAGTTTGTTTGCTTATGAAGTGAAATAAAGTCTGAGAAGACTGTAGTATACCGATTGACCGGTAGGGGTCAGCATGTAGGCGAAAATGCCGTGGTTCGTTGGTTTGTACATGAAATGCAATAATGTCTGAGAAGCCTGTAGTACACTGAATGACCGGTAGGTGTAAGTGTGTAGGTGAAAAATGCAGTGGTTTATTGTTTTGTACATGAAAAGCAATAATGCCTAAGAAGCCTGTAGTACACCGAATGACTGATAGGAGTCAGTGTGTAGGTGAAAAATTAAGTGGTTTGTTGGTTTGTACCTGAAATGCAATAATGTCGGAGAAGCCTGTAGTACACAGAATGACCGGTAGGGGTCAGTGTGTAGGCGCAAATGCAGTGGTTCGTTGATTTGTACATGAAATGCGATGTCTAAGAAGCCTTTAGTCCACCGAAAGACCAGTAGGGGTCAGTGTGTAGGTGTAAATGCAGTGGTTTATTGGTTTGTACATGAAAATGCAAACAACGCATAAGAAGCCTGTAGTACACCGAATGACCAATAGGGGTAAGTGTGTAGGTGAAAAATGCGGTGGTTCGTTGGTTTGTACATGAAATGCAATAATGTCTGAGAAGCCTGTAGTACAACGAATGACCGGTAGGGGTCAGTGTGTAGGCAAAGATGCAGTGGTTCGTTGGTTTGTACATGAAATGCGATAATGTCTAAGAAGTCTGTAGTACACCCAAAGACCAGTAGGGGGTTTAAACGAATGATATGCATGAACATGCAATGGTTTTAGAACAGACAAAATGCAGCAGTAAAGTGAGGACCTGACCCTTGCATGGTGCCGTGGGACTGATGCCTGGCGTAATGGGTAGGTCAACTTACGGTTTGTGAGTCACTTGGACACCATCCACAGCGATAGATTGAAGAAAGAAGGTGGTAGGCCGGAAAAAAGCCTGTGGCTGGATTCCTGACACAGCTCAGCTTAGAAAACCTCATGGAGTAATCAGGTAAAATGGCGTCTGGATGACCCGCAAGTGGAAATCATTCTGTTGCTGACCTCAAGCGATATGAGTCAGGTAAGGGGTGTCCCTTATATAGGGGAGTGAATTAATTTAAGCCCCTCCCACAAATACAGGCAAAACTGCCTTAATACATATATATATATATATATATACATATACTCATACATACACTGCTGTGTGTGTGTGTGTGTAGGTGCTGTGTGTGTGAAGGCGCTGTGTGTGAAAGGGTGCTGTTAGTGTGTGCTGTGTGTGTGTGTATGTGTAAGGGTGCTCCTGCCTTCCCTGGTGGTCCAGTGGAGAGTGAACTCTAGCCCCCACTGGGGCTAGAGTTCACTCTCGCGAGATCTGAGCGTTGCTGCGGTAACCGCGCAAGAGGAACCTGGCGGAGCTGCTGGCAAGAGCATGTGCCGCGGGGATTAGGGTGTGCCTAGGCACACCCGGCACACCCCCTGCGCACGACTATGGTTATGTGTGTGTAAGGGTGATGTATGTGTGTAACGTGTAGGGGCCGTTTCGTTAATATCCCCCCTCCCTTCTTCCCTTATATAGGGAGGGGGGACTGTGCTCCTGCCTTCCCTGGTGGTCCAGTGGAGAGTGAACTCTAGCCCCCACTGGGGCTAGAGTTCACTCTCGCGAGATCTCAGCATTGCTGCGGTAACCGCGCGAGAGGAACCCGGCGGAGCTGCTGGCAAGAGCATGTGCCGCGGGGATTAGGGTGTGCCTAGGCACACCCGGCACACCCCCTGCGCACGACTATGGTTAGACTTAAAATAAAAGTTTCATTCCCAGCAAGATCGAGTCATCTGTTCAACCTTTCAAGGTCAATAACTGAGTTCCAATAAGCTGGTTAATTATAACCTCGAGTCTAGACCATGGGATGTACTTGTAAACTACTGAAATGCTAAACCCACCTTTAGTGGTTAAATCATTTCATATTAATATTTCTATAAAAAATTAATTGCCAAAATGATTCAAATTAGATATTTTAAATTCTCATTACTGGAACACAGGATTCTGTATTTTAGGGTCCTGCGTCATCACTAATGATTGGTTTGTAAATTCTAAAGCTCTGGGAATATTTAATTCACAAATCACGCAGCTGTAAATTCATAAAATGTAGCTGATTTCTAATTTATACTACGGATATTGACTGATTTCCTGTGTGACAGTACAAATTAAGTGTAGCGGAGCTCCAATATTCAGCATCAATATCTCCGCTGTAGACTCCTTGTAGCCGAGGAAGCAATACAATATCCAAGGCACAATCCCCCCAGTAACTGGACGACACACAGTTCTGGGAGTCAACTGCTTTTTATTCAGCCACAGTTGGCTTTTATGCAACTCCCCATGCAAGGGGTTTCTTAAATTACATTCCAGGGATTTCCCCCTGGTGGACCTGAGTGGGAACAAGGGACAAATCAAAAGTTCACAGACTCCTCCTCTGTGCCTGGGAGATAATTGAGTAAGAACAACTATTTAATTACATTACCTCCCAGGTACAGAAAGTATACAATATTGTAAAACCACATAAACATATTTGAATATCTCATGACTCCACGAAACTTCACCGAATAGAAAGGATCTGAGCGCCTACTTTGTTAAAATATCACTTAGATCTGGTAGATTAGGAACGCCATTCGAGTGAAGTTTAGACCGGTCGACCATGAGGTGATGCCCCAAAATAGTTCCAGAGGATTTTAAGCTTTAACCGGTCTTCTTTCGGGAGTTCTCGCACGAATGCTGACGAAAGCTCCCCCTGGCCGCCAGCATACGAACATTCCCCTTGTTCGGTAGTTTAGGTCTCCCGAACATCATTCTCCTACTGGTTCGGGAAGTTGAATGGGCAGCAGTAATAGTTTACCGGGTGTTCGTGGGGTCCAGTAGCCAAAATTAGTTCCAGGCCGTCAACGACCATATACCGCTGCCCACGTTCAAGAGACAAGATGGGCGCTGTTTATTTGCACACGTGCGTTCAGTAATACAAACGGCGGTCACACAGGGGAAACCCTTTCTTTAGTGAGCAATTTGAGGTTAACAGCCAGGGGTGGTCGGTTGTTAAAAAAACTGAACTCAGGGACCACACAGATGGGAGTTCGGTAAACGAACAAGGGGTACGAGCATCCGAACAAAGGCCAGGGAAAAGGGCCATTCTGCTACATTAAGCAATTAGCCTAGAGTAGGTTTAAAATGTTTGCGATCTGAGGCTGTGGGACGGTTGCTGCTTTCCCTTTTACTCAACTTTCTTTGAGCTGCTCATATTTATTAATATGGGAATCGTGGCTGATGGAGAAGTCTTTGTTCACAGGAACTCTGAATGTAGATCTGGTGGAGAATACGGGCAAGAAACAAGTGAAGACTCGCCTGCTTAGCGTGAGTGAGACGCACAGTGGCGATTGGCACTACAAAAGTGTGGGACTCCAGTCTGACCAAGAGTGGATGGTAAGAAGAGTTTTATCTCACTGGAGGTGATAGTGTGATGGGCTGGGATACAGGGGAAAATGAAATAAATGGAAAAAGTTCAGAAGAGACAAATAAACAGATACAATAGGAGAGAACCAGTCTAGCAACTCTTCAGATTAGAGGAACTCCTTGTATTTCTGTACGTCTGAGATCATTGTATCTCTGATCTCTCTGTAGGTTATGGGATATCCTTGTATCTCTGGTCTCTCTGTAGGTCATAGGATCTCACTGGACCTCTGATCTCTCTGTAGGTCTGAGATCATTGTATCTCTGGTCTATCTGTAGGTTATCGGATCTAATTGTAAGTGATCTCTCTGTAGGTTATGGGATCTCATTGTATCTCTGATCTCTCTGTATGTTATATGATCTCATTGTATCTCTAATCTTTCTGTAGGTTATGGGATCTCATTGTGTCTCTGATCTCTCTGTAGATAAAACTTGAAGCTGTTGGAGCAGGAGGTGACCAATGCTTTATTGCTGTGGATGACATTCACATCAGTCGTCATCACTGTCACGAGCCAGGTACCAGTGCAGCTAATCATGTTTGTGTTCCTGTGTACTGTATTCTGGTTATATTCTGGAAGGACAGCAGTATATTCTGACCAAAACCTGACAGACCTTATAAACACTGTTATCTTTCTTTGCTGTTTCCCAGCCTCGTGTAGCTTCGAGTCAGGTTCTTGTGCGTGGACGAATACCCATATTCCTTTGATGGATACATATGATTGGGATTGGACAAGCGGGGCTGCCCTATCCACAAGGGACTCGATACCTGAAAAAGACCACACTCTGGGTACCACGGAAGGTAAAATACCTGTCATGTCAGACTTGCAAGAACATCACTGCATAAATAATTACTACTCCGATCAAAAACCCTAGAATTTCACATATACTACATAATACTGTGTTAAAATGGAAAATTCCTTAGGATTTCCATGATGGATTTTACTCTGTTAGCGGTTATAAAATCTCACTATTCAGACCCCACACATTTTAGTTTGTCCTTTTACATCCTATGAACTAATGGTGCTATCATATCTCACAGCCTTCCCATACATGGAAACATTTGAGGTTATTCACTAAATGTCAACTTCATGGGAATTCTGCATTAACAGGAGTATTGCAAATATTTGGCCAAAAAGCTCAGCTGGAAAAATAGGTATATTTTGACTTTGAAAGTTTAATTGTGAAGCCACAATTTACAGGAAGGCTTCTCCTATCACACAGAGGTCATTTCCCACAGACCCTCACTTCCTCTTCCCAGTAAATGCTGTGGAAGCGCTTACTGGGGTGAGTAGCTCAGGAAAGGTAAGTAAAAAACATACAGGTGATACTCGAAAAATTAGAATATCATGCAAAAGTTAATTTATTTCAGTAATGCAATGTAAAAGGGGAAACTGATATATTAGATAGACGCATTACATGCAAAGCAAGATAGTTCAAGCCGTGATTTGTCATAAGTGCGATGATTATGGCTTACAGCTCATGAAAACCCCAAAACCACAATCTCAGTAAATTAGAATATTGTGAAAAGGTGCAATATTCTAGGCTCACAGTGTCCCACTCTAATCAGCTCAGTAAGCCATAACACCTGCAAAGGGTTTCTGCACTTTTAAATTGTCTCTCAGTCTGGTTCAGTAGGAATCACAATCATGGGGAAGACTGCTGACCTGACAGTTGTGCAGAAAACCATCACTGACACCCTCCATAAGGAGGGAAAGCCTCAAAGGTAATTGTGAAGGAAGTTGGATGTTCTCAAAGTGCTGTATCAAATTATTAGAAAATTATGTGGAAGGGAAAATTGTGGAAGAAAAAGGTGCACAAGCAGCAGGGATGACCGCAGCCTGGAGAGGATTGTCAGGAAAAGGCCATTCAAATGGGTTGTAAACTTTCACAAGGAGTGGACTGAGGCTGGAGTCAGTGCATCAAGAGCCACCACACACAGACGGATCCTGGACATGGGCTTCAGATGTCGTATTCCTCTTGTCAAGCCGCTCCTGAACAACAAACAACGTCAGTAGCGTCTTACCTGGGCTAAAGGACCTGGTCTGTTACTCAGTGGTCCAAAGACCTCTTTTCTGATGAGAGCAACTTTTGCATCTCATTTGGAAACCAAGGACCCAGAGTCCGTAGAAAGAATGGAGAGGCACACACTGCAAGATACTTTAAGTCCAGTGTGAAGTTTCCACAGTCTGTGTTGATTTGGGGAGCCAAGTCATCTGCTAGTGTTGGTCCACTGTGCTTCATTAAAGGACCACTATAGTGCCAGGAAAACAAACTCGTTTTCCTGGCACTATAGTGCCCTGAGGGTGCCCCCACCTTCAGGGTCCCACTCCCATGTCACTGAAGGGGGAGGAAGGGGTTAATCCCTTACCTTTTTTCCGGCGCTGGGGACTCTCGTCCCTCTTCCGTCATCGGCTGAATGTGTGGCAAGAGCCGTGCGCGCATTCAGCCAGTCTCATAGGAAAGCATTCTCAATGCTTTCCTATGGACGCTGGTGTCTTCTCACTGTGAAAATCACAGTAAGAATCGCGGAAGCGCCTCTAGTGGCTGTCAATGAGACAGCCACTAGAGGCTGGGTTAACCCATAGGTAAACATAGCAGTTTCTCTGAAACTGCTATGTTTACAGCAGAAAGGGTTAATCCTAGATGGACCAGGCATCCAGACCAATTCATTAAGCTGAAGTGGTCTGGGTGCCGATAGTGGTGCTTTAAAGGACCACTCCAATGGCGCCCATTGGAGTGGTCTGGGTGCCAACTCCCACTACTCTTAACCCTGCAACTGTAATTATTGCAGTTTTTTATAAACTGCAATAATTACATTGCAGGGTTAACTCCACCTCTAGTGGCTGTCTACTAGACAGCCACTAGAGGGCACTTCATGCTTCATAGCAAAGATTTCCTTTGCTAGAGCGTCGCTGGATGTCCTCACGCTGTGTGAGGACCTCCAGAGTTGCTCAATTCCCCATAGGAAAACATTAAAAATAATTTTCAATGCTTTCCTATGGGGAGACCTAATGCGCATTAGGTTTCCTCAGACGTAATTACTGGGAGGAGCGACTCCGACCCAAAACAACCACCGAGGGACATCGGCAGGGGTCTCAGGTAAGTCACTGAAGGGGTTTTCAACCCTTCAGCTACCTGGGATGGGAGGGAGAGGGTACGTGCAGTGCCAGGAAAGGAGTTTCCCTTTAAGTCCACGGTCAACGCAGCCGTCTACCAGGAGATTTTGGAGCACTTCATGCTTCCTTCCGCAGATGAGCTTTATGGGGATGCGGACTTCATTTTCCAGCAGGACTTGGCACCTGCCCACACTGCCAAAAGCACCAAAGCCTGGTTCAATGACCATGAGATTACTATGCTTGATTGGCCAGCAAACTCGTCTGACCTGAACCCAATAGAGAATCTATGAAGCATTTCCAAGAAAAAGATGAGAGACATGAGACGAATAATGCAGAAGAGCTGAAGGCCGCTATTGAAGCAGCCTGGTCTTCAATAACACCTCAGCAGTGCCACAGGCTGATAGCTTCCATGCCACGCCGCATTGAGGCAGTAATTGCTGCAAAAGGGGCCCAAACCAAGTACTGAGCATGCTTATACTTTTCAGAGGTCCGATATTGTTCTATGTACACTGCTTGTTTTATTGATTGCATGTAATATTCTAATTTACTGAGTTTGTGGATTTGGGGTTTTCATGAGCTGTAAGCCATAATCATCGCACTTATGAAAAATCACGGCTTGAACTATCTTGCTTTGCATGTAATGCGTCTATCTCATATATTAGTTTCCCCTTTTACGTTGCATTACTGAAATAAATGAACTTTTGCACGATATTCAAATTTTTTCGAGTATCACCTGTACTTGCTTTCATGTCCATGGGGATGTCATAAAAGTTCCATTTACGTTCACAAGTCCTGCATCAATAGAAACACACTGTATGATTACATGTTCACTTGGGCATACCTTCTGAAGTGCAATGCGTTAATGCACATGGCACTGTGGAGGTTAAATTGGTGTATATCTAATACAATGTATATAAATAAAAAGCATTACCCAAGGACAGCTTCTAAATAGCTTTGGGTTGGACAAAAATATATCCAGTGGCAGTTGTTTGTAGAGCCATTCCATATTCGGCTGTCTGGATGTGAGTTGTGGAATTCGCGGTTTGTGACGAGACATTGTATCTGGAGTGTAACGTGCCATTGGCAGGTGACTGAGCTCACTCTCTGCCATTTTAGGACATTACGCCTTTGTGGACACTGGAGCGATGCACATTGAGGGCAGCACAGCCTGGCTGATCAGCGAACACCTCCCCAAGACTGTCGGATCCTGTTTCACATTCTGGTATCGTACCGACTCTTCAGACCATAGTCGTGAGTAATCCACTTCAAATAATGTCTATATATAAAACTTAGTAAGATTTCACTCATGTAGCACAAAATCTGCTTCTGTAAAAACACGTAGCTTTAATTTCCCATGATTCATTTGTCACAGGTTGCCATATCCACCATGTTTTCCTGTGAACAAATAATTTCATCCTATTAATTGGCCGCAAATGAAAATGCTTCCCTGCAGTCTGTATAATTTATAAACTGCAGGATTCCTCATTGATTTATCACCGGATTTACTAGCTGCGGTATTTGATTTCTACATACTGCAGGGCAGTGCTTTCTATGTGCCCTGGAAACTGCTTCCTTAGGCTCCTGAGAATGTCAACAGGCACACAAACCCGTGAGCCAATGTGACTTGTCGTAAAAAGGGAGATCATTGGAAAAATAAGTACATTTGCAAACACAGCTGGATATTGCTAGCAATTATCATTCAAAATGGCGGCACACGCTACTGGGTTCAGTATATAAACATTTGCTTCCTGTATAACAAACCCACATACGTCAATATTGTTTTTTGGCATAAATTTGCTATAAAACAGTAAAAATAGAAAGATGTTAGTATTGCGTTAAAGTAACTCTGCCATTGGCCAAATCGTTCGATCATTGGTTGTTTCCCACTCAGGGAGCTATCAGTCTGTTTTAAGTATTTTTATTTTCTCCCATTGTATTAACCAATACCAGATCAGATAGGTCACTCCCTCTATCTACAACCCAGTCCTTTTATAATAGACATGTTCTCTTCACTCTGCACTTTAACTTGAGGGCACATCTTTTTGCTGCCTCGGTTTTACTGAGAATGCCACTTTTAGTGCAGTGAGGATTATTTTAGTAGCTTGGAAGAACTGGCTTAAATACTTTTAAAATATATTTCATGCTGTGTTTATGATTGACCAAGCCAGATCTTGGGGAGCTTGTCCTGTTTCTCATCAGTAGTCATGGCCTGCAGCCTCTCTGGGTCCTCCATGGGTACCACAGTAGTGAATGGGAGCAGGAACAGCTACAGATCAACAGTACCGTGCCGTTCCAGGTAAGATAAATCCCTTGTACTGTTTACTGCCACCTGGTGGGTTTTTTAGGGACAACAGTTCTTAAGCGATCAACCCAAGTCCAACTCCGCCATACCAAATACAAGGCATTTATTTCACTGAATTCAGGTTACTGTAGCAGTTTGATATTTCCATTTAACATTTTTATCACCAACCTCTGCAAAATCTGCTAATGTTTGATTTTCTTTCAAAAACAGTGTTTATAGGAACAGACAGATGTGCCTCAGAGTTCAGATATTTTTGCTTTGATTGATTGATTTACTGTGCTCCTGTTAATTTTGGGACAAAATAGCAGCCCCCACCTGCACTAAACCCCACACTCCAATAAAAAATGCTAAATTAAACACATGCATGGTTTCAGTCGGGGTATATCTACATATCTAGCAAATAGTGACACAGATCGTTTTAATTTGGGCAGTGGAGTGCTCCTATAAGGTCCAACGTAATGACAGAACGCAAATACACCAAGCATTATATTAACTAGGTTGGTTGGTATGTGGGGTAACATTTCAATAGAAGTGTTTATTGTATTATTCTCCTTAAAGATCGCATTTGAGGGTTCTAAAGGGACCAGACCGCACTCTGCTACCCTGTCTCTAGATGATCTGACGTACACAGCCGACGTGCCGTGCACTGCACAGAAGGAAGACAAGGGTGAGTTAATGAAAATCAGATAAAGATTAAACTCCAATCGGACTTTGAAATGGTTACATATATTTGTTTTTTTTAATGATACAATCCAGGACTTTAAACCGCTTATTCTGCTTTAACATGACTCATTATTAGGGCTGCCAGATCCCGGACAGTGGGCCGCACTCAGGGCAGGTGCAAGGATTCTTGCAGCTGTAGGCAACAATCGATTTTGCCGCCCCCTCATGAATACAACTACATTCTTTCATAGGTTTATTCTCTAAATGCTGAATTGCAAGGAAGTCATATTTAGGGAAGGAGACGCATTAGACATTAAAGGGACACTATAGGCATCCAGACCACTTCAGCTCATTGAAGTGGTTTGGGTGCAGTGTCCCTATTGCACTTAGTGCTGCAGTGTAAAACATTGCAGTTTTTGAGAAACTGCAATGTTTACATTGTAGCACTAAGTCTGCCTGACAGCCACTGGACCGCTTCCTAGATGTTAACAGACTTTTGGTCTGGTAACTGACGCTGGACATCCTCATGCTCTGCACAAGGACATCACGTGTCAGCTATATCCCCATAGGAAGGCATTGATTCAATGCTTTGCTATGGGGAGGTCCTACTGCACGTGGCACTCTGTGCATGCGCATTTGGGCCCCCTCATCAGTAGCGTTGAGTAGGCGGAGCCACAACCCAGCACCAAGGGACATTAGCACATGTAAGTAAATAAAGGGTCTTTAACCCTTTATTCACTGCAGTGGGGATGCAGAGAGAGCTCTAGTGCCAGGAACACATCTTTGCAGTCCTGGCACCATAGTATCCCTTTAAGTGAGAAATTTAGAAAACAAACAGCTTTGGGAGATATTAGGGAACAGAGACTGGCAGACTTTAGGAGAGAGACACAATGCCCAATATAAACACACTCATCCAGTATATGCATCCATTTACACACGTTGCCTAATACATACATCCAGGCATGCATACATACTGCCTATTACATCCAATTAACCATGAGCAAACAGTCCAATACATACACACACCGCCTAATACATATATCAATACACACATACAGCGAGTGGTTAGTGTGTCAGTGACACTGACACACACACTGACATGAACAGCGTCACTTACACAATCTCACTGATATAGTGATACTGTAAGTGTCAAAGTAACACTGTTTAACATTCTCACCAACACACAGTCAGGTGCACACTCACAGGGTCACAAACACACCACTTTATATATAGCCACACACCAATTTACAATCATCTACAAAATAATCAGTTCCCCTTACCTGCAGATGGGCCACACCTAAGTGATGTGAATGGAGGGAAAGAGGAGCAGCAACCCCAAAGCTGCAGGAAGCCTTTTTGTTCCTGGTGGGGGGGAGCAGGAGAGCCAAGCACTGTGAGCACAGGCCTGTGGTTCCGGCATCCACAGGCAGGGGGCAGCCAGGATACAAAGTCATGTCCCGGCTTCCCCTACCTGCAGGAACTCTGCTTGGGTGCTGGGGTTACAGTAAACCCCACTCCCTGCGCAGGTAACAGGCTGCAGAGTGAGCTCAGCAACTGAATGGCTGTGCTGGGGGTGGCCATGGAGTCCACTCGCCCAGTACATCAGCCCAGAAAGCAGCATGACACCCTCAACAGGCCGGCACCATAGGCGAATGCCTTATTTGCCTAATGGTAGTGCCGGCCCTGGCAGCACTCAAAGTGACCAGCTACAGGAGGGCTGTCTGTTCCATTTAGTTTCCCTCCTTTATTATGGATTACTAGACAATCATACGATATGGCGGAGGTGGAGTTATGCTCCATTCATACCAGTGATTTGGAGCTTGCTACCCTGGGTATTCTGTGAAGCAGAGCTCTGTTCTTCCCCCGCTCCTTAGTCATTGACAACCAGGCTGCCAGTGGCTGAGCACCTGTTTAAAAGGGACAATCTAGTCACCAGAATCACTACAGCTTAATGTATAGAATACACCTTTTATGTAGTGATTCGGGTGTCTGTAGCCTGCCCCTGAAGGCTTTTCAAAGCAAAGCTACCTTTACAGAGTATTAACAACGCTGCCTAGTAACATATCTAGGTGTAGTCAGACAGCCCCTAGAGGTGCTTCCTGTGTAAGATCTCTGCATGGAGATGCTGATTGGTGCAGAACAATGCAGACTTATGCCACGCGTACGCAATAGCCTCCCATTGCTTTTCTAGTGGGAAAACATTGGATTCACTAAAAAATCATCAAGTTTAATTAGCTCAGCCATGGAGGCGGGGCCAGCCGCAGCAATGGAGAAAAAGTACGTAAAACACCTTTTTAACTCCACTCTGAAGGGGGCTGGGCCCTAAATATTTACTCCAGCTCTATAGTGTTAGGAATACATTTTTTGAAACTAAAGGATCACTATAGTTATGAATAGTGAAGTGGTTATGCTGCCCCTTTAAATAATGTGCTAACCATACATATTGGCATTCGTGATTCGGATGGTAATTTCTTGCTAATAATGTTAAAGGAATGACACACCAAGGACATGGGACACATTTGATTCAAGGATCTCTCATTCAGTGTGTTATGCTAATGGGATGCAACTCCTTTGTTTGCAGGAAGCAATAACACCGGGACGACAGTGGCTATAGTTCTTGGAGTTTTGCTCCTGTTAGCATGCGTTACAGCTGCCTACTATTTTTATCGAAAAAGGAAAAGGAACCTGGCTGAAGCCCCGCAGATGTCCAGCCAGAGCAGTGCCATAGATGGATTTGACAACGTCATGTTTGCAGAGGTAATGCCTGTGCAGAGCAACGTATTAAAATTATTTGGTAAAAGTACAAATCAGTGCCACTACCAACAGATGACAGTATCCACCACAAAAGTTGTGCACTTTGCATGGCTTAAAATTCCTATTCCACTTGCACCAGGGTTACAATTTTTTTTTTTTTTTTAATCACGGCTAGTAAAAATGCTGAGCCCTGCACTTTGTAAACTAAAGCTACATATTTTAGAGTTACTTGTAGTAATCTCAGCCAAGTGATCAGAGAAGCTGTATACTAGCTAGAAAACATCTACTTAAAAAGGAAAATAAAGGCTTCTTTACAAGATCACCAAACAATTAGACTTGTGCAAAAATGTGTTTGGAGGGATTCATTCAAATCAATAAATAGATCATTCTGGGATTTACCTTTGGCATCCTATTTGTTGGAAGATTAAAACGTATAATAAGACATTCACTGAATAAGACTCGCCAGGTAGATTCCAGACTGATCGAAAAAAAGAGAAATGTATTTGATTTGGACAAACAGGCTAAAACGTCTAGGAAGAAGTATCTGTAATGGTCTCTACTGTAGAAAAACCATTGAAGCTTTTTTTGTTTTTCAATAAAATTACAAAGTGAAAGTTGCACATGGGGCATGTACTTTAAGAATATGGCCCTGCTATTTTCGCCAGCACATGGCTGACCTGACGTGTATACCTGCACCAGTGTGAATAAACAGACTATAACAACCACTTCTCTTTATCCAGGATACAGACACCTAAACAAGAGATCATAACTCCATGCTGCTCCACCAGTGAAATCGCCCCGTAACAAGCTCCATCGCAGAAAAAGAACCCTTTCCTTACATGAACTGTACAGAGTCACAATATTTTCATATAATAACAAACAAATAGCGTGTTGCAAAGAGACTCCTTTTACCCAGAGACCTGTCTGCTATCACAAGGAACCTGGATCACAACGTATTAAAGAAACTTTACACCCGGGGGTAAATAATGCTCCCAAGTGTTTTATTTTCTAAACAGAATACAATAAAATCAAACCCAGATACCGGCTGTGATATTTCTCCAGTCTGCCGCAGAGGGGAGTAGGGTGTTTGAAAGCACAGAGCTCTCAGATTGCTGTGAATGGATAAAGCACTATTAACTTCTACCAGTAGTGTACACATGAAATAGAAAGTTCCATTCCATATTGCAGAACTCGGAAGGCTATTCACTATAGTGCCTCAATGCTTGCCTATGGGGATTTCACTGACACAGAGAGTGAGGACATCCAGCGTCATGTAGGTGACCTGGAGTCCACTAGAGGCAGTCAGTTCTACAGGGTAATAAATTGCCATTTCTGAGACAGTGACAGTTCACCACTTATATGAACTGAAGGGTTCTGGGTGCTTATAGTGTTCCTTTAACTGCCACCCCAGTTGCTGCATACATGTCCATAATTCATAGGCTATTAAATGGTGTTTGAAACGAGCACCATATAATTCACCGAGCACCATAGCTGCAGCCCTTCCAATAATATAGGCACAGTAGCCCAACAGAACCCCAAACTGTCTTTGAGGAAGCGGCCTCCTTGTAAAGAACCCAATGATTTCTGATAGAGTTCAGAATTTCTTACTGAAACAGACAGGAGGCACAGTTAGGGGCAGAAACTAAACTAAGAATTTGCTGGTAAGCAAGATATATGATCCCCATTACTGACCCTATAATTAGCATTTTGAGGTTACTGCTCCTTTAACAGCACGTTAAGCACACTCCAAACTTTGGGGACATTACAAAATCCTCCTCCGAGACTTATTACAAACGATCGTCTTTGGCTGGCAACACATCTAGGATACAAAGCCTATAATTAAGCTCATTCTTTTAGAAGCGGAGTGCTGTTTGTTGCAACATGAACATCGTTGTATAAAGAGAGACAAGGTGAGTGACTTGTCTGTTATCTTCCTAGACACTCCCCTTACAGCAGGTGGTCACCCCCACCATTTTAACGTACTGCCATGCGTTCAAAACAAGTGAAAATAATGGATGCACTTTAACAGAGACAGGATTATCCAGGCATACTGCTCACATGAAGAAGGATAACAAACTTTATTTTACGATTACATTAAAGAAGGGATGTGGTATATTAAAGTGACCAACAGGAATGTTCCTCAAACTCCCATCCACGCCAAGCCCTCCTTTTTGCAAAAATTAAAAAGTATGATGTTGGCTTGTATCTGTTGGAGAAAGGACATTTTTTTCCTCCCCAATTCCCATGTTATCCAAATATCAAGTCACGCCCAAACATTATTCCCTGTGGATCCTGCCCTACTGCGGGGTGGGGTAATATTAAACTGTAGCAATTTTTTCCATTTGGTAGAAAGGAACTACATACATTTCTTTACAGCAGGTAAGAAGATTTGATTATACGCAAACCCCCAAATAGTATAGTCTGAAAGAGCTGCGCTCAGCTTGGCAATGCGGAAACATCCTGGCCGATTCGGCACAAACCGACCAGTCGAGATCAGCTGGTGAGCACTGATTTCGAGGCTTTGTTTTCATTTCTTTTTTGGGGCGGCCTCCAGGGGTTTTCCAATGTCCCTTCCACGAAGCTTTACTCCTACAAGACAATGTTATTACATTAGACAATTTCCCTGTCAATGTTTTGTTTATTGTTGAAACATGTTAATCAGTGACTGAGCCCGTGAAGATCAAACAGTCCATAACAGTAAACTAGTATAAAAAAAATAAAAGCACACGATCATCTCATGATAAACACTTCAAAGTGTATAATAGACTCTGACTCAGAGCGTCTGGCTGAATGCTGAATAGAATTGCAAACTAGGCCAGCAATGGCTAATCTTTGGCATAGAGTCTCTGACAGCGTTTCAGGTTTGTTGCCAAAAGGTCAGTTATCCAATGATGCAAAACAATAGTTCTTAACTGATTTGGACTATAAATGATTTAGGGCCTAAAAACATGACACTACTGTGAAACTAAGAGAGCCTGGGGCCCAGGGCGAACCCATTGAATTCTTATCCCAATCAAAAATAATTCTTAAAGATTTTGTGCAGGCGACAGAATGATGGAGGTCCAAACTCTAGGTGGAAAGGCACATTGTAAATGGTTTCTTAATGCCATACTACAGATGCCTTGCATTTTTAACACCCCACAAGAACATCTTGTAATCCAACACATTGAACAGGTCAGGAATTGCCTGTACCTGCTGGACAAACCTCTTTTCCTACTCCCTGCGGCCCTATGCGTCTCTCAAGGATACAAGTTTATGTCATCATACCACGAGAGGGCAGATCTACACAGTGCATCACCCAGCAGTGTGCCAGGCTGCAAGGGAGAAGAGGATGTGTGTGTGTGATTAGCAGTGATCTCCAAAATCTACAATCAACTTACCCAGTGCCCTTTCAATCTTCCCCATGACCTGGTTGCTGGGAATGGCCTTTCCACTTTCATAATCAGCAATTACCTGGGGTTTCTCGTTGATTTTCTGAACAGAGAAGGAAAAAGAAATGAATTGGATGTTTATCTGCCAATATCAAGGTTTTATTAGAATAGTCCTACACCAACGATTCACCTTGCTGCTTTCAGCTAAAAGGCAAAATCTAATGAGACAAAGTGGTATCCTACACACTTACTAACTTATCAACTATAACAAGGCTGTGCAAAAGAAAAGTAGAAATTAAACAATGTTATATTGCTACCTTCACTTCATGTCCGTATTTAGATTTTATTCAGGTATGAAAACTGCCAACATAAAAAAATTAGAATGTTGGAAAGTGTTATTCTGCCTTGTGTGGCATGTAATAGAATTATTTTCTACTACAACTCACCAAACTGATGACATGTTTGGCAGTTAAGCAATTAAGCCCAGTGCAATAGGAAGTGCCTTTAATGACCATGATCTCCACCCAAAGCTAGACAGAGCATGCCGGTACTAGTTCACTATAATGCCCACATGTCTCAGTTGGCAGATCACTACAGGACCCAGGTTCCAGTCCTCTCATAGTAAAGTGTAAATGTTCCCTTACAGTGGCCAAGTCCTTCTGGGTCATCCCGACACCCTGTCTGCTCTGCTGGATGACTTTTCCAACTTCCAAAGAGACTCTGTCATGATGCAGTTCTTCTGTTTCCCGGTCCAGTTTGGCCGTATTCTTGGTGATGGTGTGCTGTTTGTTCTGACCTGCGGACCCTGTTTGTAAAATAACAGGTAATGTGTCAATAAGGCAAACAAAGACCCCCAACGTACAAAGTATAGAGAATATCACACACTCACCACCCCCCCATTCAATCAGCAGAAAACTAAAACAGTATTGTAACATACATTTTTTGGAGGTTTCAACATCATCTCCTTTTCTCTGTGCAGCTATAATGGCCTGGAAGACAAAAACAAATAGAGTAAGAAATCTGCAACCATCAAAACAAAAAGCATGAATTAACACTCCAAATCATATAACTGATCACATCTATCAGTGTATTGTGGGATATTACAATTCGCAGATTTACTGAGCTTTACAGAACCCACTTCTAAGAGACCTATAGCTGTAATGGATGGAAAGCTTGCTAAACCCACTGCTGCTGTTTGCTAAACTACATATCCCATAGATCACTGCGGGAAATTGAGAATTATTGCCGAAGCTTAGTAGGATAGGTTGGCAGTTCGTGAAGTCTTACTGGTTTGGGTATTTTTTTTTAAATATACATCATTTATAAAATGCATAAAAATAGAAGTCACATTAAAGCTGAAAGCGTCCACCTTCAAAAAAGAAACTAACCCAGCAACGTAAAACCAGTCAGCATGACAGCCACTAGAGTTGCCTCTGCTGCACTGACCAAGTTAAACTGGGTCACATGACATGAAAGCCACCATTGGAAAGCATTCATTTAATGGTTTTTATGGGTAAGCTTAAATGCACACACGGCCACACACGCGCATTAAGCCCCTGGTGCTTCTCTATGTGGAGCATTGGATCAGGCCAAGGCTGAGAAGGTCATGCCTCCTCCATGATGTCATGTGAAGAGGTGCGAAAAAAAAAAAAACTGGGGGACCTATATAGATTACCATTAGGACTACATGTTTGTTCTCCCATTGCTATAGGGTTCCTTTAAGACTCTCTGAGATTGACTTTAACCCAAATACCAGGGATCCCCTACTACAATCATCATGCTCACCTTATTTAAGTAGCAAGTCCACGCCCGCTCTGTAAATCAAGTATGCATGTAGATTAAAGGGACACTACAGTCACCAAAACAACTTGAGCTTAATGAAGCAGTTTTGGTGAATAGAACATGCCCCTGCAGTCTCACTGCTCAATTCTTTGCCATTTAGGAGCTAAATCACTTTTCTTATGAACCCTAGTCACATCTCCCTGCATGTGACTTGCACAGCCTTCCTAAACACTTCCTGTAAAGAGTCATCTAAAGTTTATCCTTCCTTTAGTTCAAGTTTTAACTTAGATTTTCTTATCCTCTGCTTTGTTAATAGCTTGCTATACCCTGCAAGAGCATCTTGTATGTGACTAAAGTTCAATCTACAGAGAAAGAGATACAATTGTTTAACCCCTTAAGGACCAAACTTCTGGAATAAAATGGAATCATGACATGTCACACATGTCATGTGTCCTTAATTGGTTAAGGTGAATTACATCTGATTAAAAACAAAACCAGTTTTGTTTTCATGCAGGCTGTGTCAGAGTCAGAGGAGGTGTGACAAGGGCTAAATAAACAAACAATGTTATTTAACTCCTAAATGGCAGTGAATTGAGCAGTGAAACCTGAGAGGCATGATCTATACACAAAAACTGCTTCATTAAGCTAAAGTTGTTTAGATGATCACGTATTCCATACAGCATTCTTTATAGTCTATGGATTGATATAGCCACTGAAATCCCTCAGCTGGGCACAGTGGTTTATACTAGCTGCGTGGCACATGCCATGTATTGCACTGGTCCAGTGACAGAGCCAGGGATGGTTATATGAAGCAAATGCACCCAATGTACAGAAATAGCGCAGGAATGTCAGGTAGCTATATTTATAGAGTGCACACAAATCTATATCATGTTAAGGTATTGATTAGTTTGAAACCAGAGTTTGTGAATACCAAGTGTAAGGAATTAACTAAAAGGAACTGGGAAAATAAGACAAGGGAACTGTACAGAGCAAGCACAAATCAAGGAAAAGAATTCCCAACCCAAATTATTTGATCTAAAATGTGCAACCCCATTACCCAACATTTAGTCAGTCAGCTTCACCAAAATCCAAAGTGGCTTTACAGTTTCCCAGCCCGAGCCTTTGGCACCTACAGCGGCACAGGGGCGTAAACCAGGCAGGGATTTATTCACTAAATAGTGGGGGTATTAGGATTGCACATTTTAGACCATATATTTGGGGCTGAGATTTTTTCCCCCCTTCGATTTGTGCTTGCTGTGTACAGTTCCCAGATTATAATCCCAAGTTACTTTAAGTTAATAGATCCCTTACACTTCAAGTTAAAAAAACAAAACCTCTGGTTCCAAACTAATTCTCTAGAACTTCCACCCACCCCGGAGTATGCAACAACAGGCCGCCCAGACGTCACATTGTGCGATTTAGGAATTGCTGGATTATCAATGGCTTCTGAGGTACACACTACCAACCATGGCACCCTCTGTGCTGATTTGTAAAGTGCCCAAGCACAGTACCAAGGAAAGCATTGCAATGTTTATACTGGATCTTGCAATCTTGAACTTCAGACTTGTGATAAAGAAACCACAATAACAGGAAGTAAAACTAATGGATTCACAGTGGTTCCCAGGACTGTATAAAGGGAGCCAGTCATGACAGGCTCACTTTAAGCTTTAATATATCTCTTTAAACCAGATACGTCACTTCTCAGAATCTCATAAAGATATAATCTCTCTGACATTGCAACACAATCCAAAAGATGAAATAAGCACCAGTCTTATAATAAATCTGAGTTTGACTAAAGTTAACAAAAAGACAGAGCTCAGCTGTTAACTTTTGTCAAATCCAAACAACCGTCAAGCTGAAAGATATAGACATCGATCTATTGAGGTTCCATCATGAAGATGGTGACAGCTGTGAGGGCCAGCTTGAGGAGGGTAAAACTCACCTGCCCTGCACCTGTGGACACCAAACTAGATCTATCACTTCCAGAGATCATTGGAAATGATACAAAGATCCCAGAAAGTGACATTACAAATTCTGTCTTTGTAATTTCTTAAAAGAAGCACTTAAACAGCAAAACAACTAAAGCAGTTTCGAAACTCAATTCTCTGCCATTCAGCGTTAAAACAGCTCTGCCACCAAATAGAAATAAATCCACCATCAAATAAACTTTATCTAGTCCAATACTTCCTGCCACCACAATAAACTTTATCTAGTTTGCTGCTATACAACGGCCAGTGTCCAAATCTCTTTTTCCTAAACACTTCAGAAAGAAGAAAAAACAAATCCAAAGATAAGAGGAAAAATTGTGATTAATATAGCAGTCACGTTAACAAAACTTGACTGGGCCACTTTAAATCACAGTTAATGCAGTCCTAGCCATGTCTCCTCTGGATGATACTCACACAGCTTCCATCCCTTCCTGAAAAAGATTCTACATTTTTAAACTTACTTTATTGCACAATGTGTTAAAATTTAGAATGTTATTATCTCCTGATAAGTTAATAACCTGCAACAACCTCCTGTGTGTGATTAAAGTTCAATTAAAGGAATACTATAGTGTCTCTGCCCTCCCCCCACGACGCTCAAAGGCTTAAAGGATCACTATAGGGTCAGGAACACAAACATGTATTCCTGACCCTATAGAGTTAAAACCACCATCTAGCCCCTCTGGGCCCCTCATGCCTCCATAAATATAGCTAAATCTTACTGTAAACTAGAAAATCTACAATTTCTGGGGAAATTGTGTGAAGTGTTCTTGCCTCCACCAGTAGTCTACAACTGGAGTGGGCGGAGTAACTGTTATCATTTACATAGCACATTTAATTGCAACGTTGTTGCACAGTTACATTAAACCATACATTTATAAAAACATTAGCAGGTGTTCAAAAGGCCCTGTCTATGACATCACTTGCTGCTGCAGCTTGACACAGGTCAGAGTATTTTGGCGGTTGCCATCTTCAAACGGTCGTATCTTAAAAACTATAACTCCTACAGTGAAGAGCTTTATATTGTGAGAATCACAAGACCCAGACCTACATTTTGATGCATAGTATGTCTCTGAAGTATTAAAATTGAAGGCACAGTCGCAGTTTAGAAATTGCACTTCAAATTTGAGCTTTGCAGAGTGAAGTTTCAATGAATGTCAATGGACGGCGTTGGTTGCAAACAAATGGTCATATTGTGAAAACTATCAGGACTACGGCTTAGCCGTTTACATGTTTAGTGGCAGCAGGGATAGCTGAACGTTTTGATATAAGATTTGTGTAGGTGGGCTTGAAAATGAGGGAGTGGTGGCAGTTTAGAAATCATGTCCTGATTTTTCAGCTTTTGGCAGCTCCCACTCTAGCTTTGCCATTCATTCCTATGGGACAAATTGCGCCACAAAAACGACGATATTCCGTGAACCATTCGGCGAAACGTTCCACAAAGTAATAGCAATCCAATCGGGAACAATCTGCATGTTTTGGTAAATTTTGGTCTATGTAGTGTAAAAACTGTGGGAGGAGTTAGGGTGGCAAATTTTGCTATAATAATAATAATAATAATAATAATAATATATATGTGAGATAACATTAAGTGGTCTTGCTATGCAAGAACACTTAATAAGCCTGAAGCTATAACCCTGCACGCTGTTTGCCTCCTAAAAACAAGCAGTCTGCTGACATCATCAGAAGTGGTAGCCTGATCCAATCACAGTGCTTCCCCATAGGATTGGCTGAGACTAACAAAGAGGCAGATCGGGGGAGAGCCAGCATGATTCAAACACAGCCCTGGCCAATCAGCATCTCCTCATAGAGATTAATTGAATCAATGAATCTCTATGAGGAAAGTTCAGTGTCTGCATGCAGAGGGAGGAGATACTGAATATTTGGATGCATTTTAGGCAGCCATGACCCAGGGAGGATCTCTAAAAGCCGTCTGAGGAGTGGCCAGTGAAGTTATCACTAGGCTGTAATGTAAACACTGCATTTTCTCTGAAAAGACAGTGTTTACAGCAAAAAGCCTGATGGTAATGATTCTACTCACCAGAACAAATTCAATAAGCTGTAGTTGTTCTGGTGACTATAGTGTCCCTTTAAATAACCCTTTAAGAACTCACCTTATTTTTGCCCTAAAAGGTCCCTTGTCTTTGCCTGCTCATACACTGGACCTACCCCACAGAAAAGCATTTAACAAACGCTTTCCTCTGGTTATTTAGAAGATGGTGGACATTCTACTTTAAAAAAAGACTCGGAGAGTAAGAATTTCAGTGTCTTGGCATCAAACTACACATAGCAGGGAGTACTGACCATGCTGCTTAAAGTGAACAAAGCCTTACATTGACTATTATATGCAGCTACATACCTGGGGTTTTAAACAGCTGCAATATTGAGATCATACAAGGATATTTTATTTTTTAATCATGTTACTAATTCACTACTGACAATGTAAACGCATGCGCACTGCACACAGTTCAGAAAAATAGTCATGTGACACATGACAATCATTTAGCTCAAATTTCAATTTGCTTTTAGAATTACTGGTGCAAACAGAATTTATTCCTTTAGGTAATTAAACGAAAGCAGGTCTCAATGGATTTAAAGAGAGCAGGCTTTGGCACATGCAATGAAACCACAGCAATCCCGTCTCCAAATAAAAAGTTACAGGCAGCAGGATCCACACAGACAGAGGGTCTATTCACTGAAACAACAAGACCAGACAACCTAGACTTTAAGCTCGTTACGGTATATTTACTAAACAGTGGTCTGAACATGGAATGTATAATTAAGGCTAAAATAGAAAATGCTAGCGACATACTCAAAAGGAGAGTGCAGCCATGATTAGCCTCCATTCACCTCAACAAATGCCATTCCAATGTGAAGCCAAGCTGCTGGGAGTACTGGCCCAGTACCGCTGAAATCAATAGGAGCCCTGCACACAGCCTCTCACACTGTTTTCAGGAATGCCCAGCCTCTTATTTAAAGGAACATTGTAAGCACCATAACCACTTCAACTCTTTGAACTTGCTAATGTACCTGGAGTCTACTGTGAGGAAACCACTAAACAGATGCAGAACCTAGTGCACAGACTACTGGCGGCAAAACTACTATCAGTTAAAGTAATTATGGGGTCTACAGTTTATATAAAAATGTAGACATTTCAGGAAGCAATCTATTCAACCAGCTTATGTTTTAAATATAGAACAAATATATTAAAGGTGGGGAAAACAAAAATATATGTATAAATGTATGTAAATTATATTTCATAATGCTGAAAAAGTGAAAGCAAGGTACAATCTTCTACGTAAACAATAATACAGGAGACCAGACTTCGTTACTATAGTAAGTTAAAGCCATGTTAAACCCAAAACAAACACTGTTCACAGACTGGCCCCTTCGATGCCATGTTGAGTCACATGGGTTTTACATATAGTGCACAACCAGGGGGTCTATAGTCTGGCACATGTTATTCAGGACCCCCGCTGCCTGTTTGGGGAATCCATTTTCCAGTACATGATTTTAGGGCCCCTCGCTGCCTGTTTGGGAGGATCCATTTTCCAGTACATGGTTTTAGTGTCCCTCGCTGCCTGTTTGGGGGGGATCCATTCTCTAGTACATGGTTTTAGTGTCCCTCACTGCCTGTTTGGGGGGGATCCATTCTCCAGTATATTATTCTGAAGTCCCTTCTTGTCCTGTTAAGGGCAGGAGGGGTGAGGGAAGAGATACTCTTACGGCATGCTATTCGTCAGTATATTCTTTTGAGAACCCCTCTATGCCTGTTAGGGGGAGGGGTTTATACATGTTTTTGAGGATACCCTCAATGTACTGGAGAATAACATGCAGTGAGGGAGGGGACCTCAGAATAATGTACCCCCTAACAGGCATAGAGGGGGCCTCAAAATGTAATGGAGAATAACATGCTGTATTTTGAGGTTGCCTCTATGCCTGTTTGGGAGGGGGTATATGTTTTGGGGGATACCCTCCCTCACTGCATGCTATTCTCCAGTTTAGGTTTCTTGGGGGCCATTTGTTTGTGGAGTTACAGTCTCCACCCACCTGTGGCCCATGTTGGTATTCCGCTACGATCACACTCGGCGTGGGGGAGGCCTGGTTACACCTAGAGATCCAGGATGGGAGACTCGCAGGGTGGGGGACCCTGGATGGGAGACTCGCAGGGTGGGGGACCCTGGATGGGAGACTGGCTGGGTAACGGCTGTTATGGGGGAGGTGGTGTGGCCCCTGGATGTGAGTTGGTGGTGTGGCCCCTGGGTGTGAGTTGGTGGTGTGGCCCCTGGGTGTGAGTTGGTGGTGTGGCCCCTGGGTGTGAGGAGGTGGTGTGGCCCCTGGGTGTGAGTTGGTGGTGTGGCCCCTGGGTGTGAGTTGGTGGTGTGGCCCCTGGGTGTGAGGAGGTGGTGTGGCCCCTGGGTGTGAGGAGGTGGTGTGGCCCCTGGGTGTGAGTTGGTGGTGTGGCCCCTGGGTGTGAGGGAGGTGGTGTGGCCCTGGGTGTGAGGGGTGGTGTGGCCCCTGGGTGTGAGGTGGTGGTGTGGCCCCTGGGTGTGAGGGTGGGTGTGGCCCTGGGGTGAGGTGGTGTGGCCCCTGGGTGTGAGGCCCTGGATGTGAGTGGTGAGGGCCCCGGGGTAGGTGGTGTGGCCCCTGGGTGGTGAGGGCCCCTGGGTAGGTGGTGTGGCCCCTGGCTAGGTGGTGAGGGCCCGGGGTAGGTGGTGTGGCCCCTGGCTAGGTGGTGAGGGCCCCGGGGTGGTGGTGTGGCCCCTGGGTGTGAGGTGGTGAGGGCCCCTGGGTGTGGGTGGTGATGGTGTGGCCCCTGGGTGTGAGGTGGTGAGGGCCCCTGGGTGTGAGGTGGTGATGGTGTGGCCCCTGGGAGCCCGGATGGGAGGTGATGGTACCTGTTTGGACTTGGCCTGTGCGGCGGTCGGTCCCTTCTTCCTGAGCACGGTCACGGTGTCCCAGTCACTCTCCGCCATGTCTGCAACGATCTCTCCCGTGATACACCGAGCACAGCAACGCCAAGCACCAAACCCCGCCCACACTGCGCTCTCACTGGACACCGCGCCCGCCACTCACCGCGCCTCCCGCGCTCATTGGCTGCTCGGTCAGCACGCTTCTCATTGGCTGAATCTTGAGGAAAGATCTGGAAGGCTGGAGCTTACACTCTATAACGGCGCCTATTGGCTGAGACGTTCTGTCTATTGAAAGCTGATTGGCTCCTGCGTTTGTTTTCCTCATTGGCTAGAAATTAGGACAATAAACCCATTCCTTGGTTCCTATTGGCTGGAGCCTCTCCACACCCCCATTGGCTGATGTAATTCTCTGTCACCATGATCACATCTTACCTGATGTCATTTTATTAGAATTTCCCAGTATTACAGTATAAACCATAGGGGTGTGGAACTACAACTCCCATGATCCTTTGTCAGCCTCAGGGCAATGAAAGCATCATGGAAGTTGTAGTTTTACAGCAGCTGGGTTTTACATTCTGTCATAAAACACCCCCTACCCAGGGGCCCTCAGCACCTCACATCCAGGGGCCACACCACCTACCCAGGGGCCCTCACCACCTCACATCCAGGGGCCACACCACCTACCCAGGGGCCACACCACCTCACATCTAGGGGCCACACCACTTACCCAGGGGCCACACCACCTTACATCTAGGGGCCACACCTCCTACCCAGGGGCCCTCACCACCTCACATCCAGGGGCCACACCACCTACCCAGGGGCCCTCACTACCTACCCAGGGGCCCTCACCACCTCACATCCAGGGGCCACACCACCTACCCAGGGCCACACCACCTCACATCTAGGGGCCACACCACCTACCCAGGGGCACCACCCTCACATCTAGGGGCACACACCACCCACCCAGGGGCCCTCACCACCTCACATCCAGGGGCCACACCACCACCCAGGGGCCCTCACCACCTCACATCCGGGGCCACACCACCTACCCAGGGGTCCTCACCACCTCCATCCACACACCTACCCAGGGCCCTCACCACCTCACATCCAGGGGCCACACCACCTACCCAGGGGCCACACCACCTCACATCCAGGGGCCACACCACCTACCCAGGGGCCCTCACTACCTCACATCCAGGGGCCACACCACCTACCCAGGGGCCCTCACCACCTCACATCCAGGGGCCACACCACCTACCCTGGGGTCCTCACCACCTCACATCCAGGGGCCACCAATTGTAAAGCGCTGCAGAATGTGATGGCGCTAGATAAATAATAACATAATAATAATAATCTCAATCTATCACCCCCCTCTCTCTGTGTCACATGACGGCAGGTTTTATTTTAATGCGGCTAGAAAAAATAAAATATTAATGAAACAATGATTCCTGAGATTATTGGATATTTTACATAATCAAGCAGTTTGCGTAATCCAGTAATTTGCGTAATCCGGTAATTTGCCTAATCCAGTAATGTGCGTAATCCAATCCTAATTTTTTCAGTTTAATGCGTTGCCCAACCACTGTGGGGGTTGGCGTTCACAGCGGCTGTTGTATAATAGATAGCCTATCCTCCACGTCCCTCTTACTGGTTTATCTGACAACCATAGGTGTGCGCAAGGCGTGCGCCCAGGGGCACCCTAACTGCAGGGTCAATTCAGGCTCTCTATCCTCTATGTGCCTCTTGCCTCTGTTTATATTTATTATCTTTTCTTCCTTGTGCTGGGTCTCAATACCTGGGTGCCGCCATTTTGTTCTACCCAGCCCATGATGCCTGCAGTATGCCTTCTGCTGGACTCATTTTACTGATGGATTGTGGGTACATTCCTTGGCAACCGAAATGGGACTTACTAACAGTAACACGCAGTATTCGGCTAGGTTAAATATGTAAAAGAGAAATCTGAATTAAAACATAGTAATTTAACAAATGATCACCTCTAAACCCCCAACTGTGTGCAGACCCTAATGAAATGTGCTGATTGCAGATTATATCTGTGCCAACCAGCTGTGCCAACCAGCAGACATGCCAACTATCTGTCTGCACTATCATGTGCATTATACAAAGTATCCACTAGATGGTGTGGATTTAAAGGGCTGGGTTTGGCCTTAGTTGGCTTCCGTACACAGCCTGCAGTTGTCTTTCTAAGGACTTGCCTTCCTGTGTAGGTGTTACAGTGAGCTCCCAGTGTGGGCTGCAGGGCATGGCTTGGCACTGACACTCAGTGTTTACAAAGGCATTGCTAGGGGCTCCCTGAAACTTTATAAAGGGGGCAATGGCACTTCTACTAAAGGGGCTGCTGCAGTCACCAGCATGGAGGGGCCTGAGACTTATTGCACCTTTATCCACAGGCAAGTGATGTGCAGGAATTATCAGCTAATTGTCCTGACCTTGGGGACACATTGAATTGTACAATGCTGTCTGGGGGTTATATTGGGTTATCAATAGCACTTCTCAAGACTTCTGTACCAGGTGATCACTTTAGAAAGACATTGGAACACAATTGGGCTCATTCCCTCTAGCATGTAAGCTCATCGAGCAGGGCCCTCAACCCCCTCTGTTCCTGTACGTCAGTGGTCTGATCTCAATTATGTGTCTGTTAGTCCACCCATTGTACAGCGCTACGGAATTTGTTGGCGCTATATAAATAATAAAATAATAATAATAATTCACAGAACAGTGAATTGTAGTTAAAGGGACAATTCAAGCAGCATAAACACTACAGCTTGCAGTAGTGGTTATGGTGCCAGGAGGGTCCTTGTGCCCCCTGCCAGGATTCAAACCATTTTAGAACAGTTTGACTTCTTACCAGGGGTCCCTAGGTCTCCGCTCCCCACCTCTATTACTTCATGTAGAGTTCTGGAAGCTCTCATAGCTGAGATAAACTCTGCAATGTATGGCTTACTTCATTGGCTGAGGGCGATGCATTGACAATTGGCCAATGAACTAATTAGTAGAGCTAATGGAAGCTCCTAAGAGGGAGTAGTAGGGAGTGGACGCAGGTAAGAAGTCAAATGGCTCTAAAGCAGTTTTACTCTTACTGTGGGGTGAAGGGTGTTTTGGTTATGGTGCGTGAGCAGTTCCCCTACTTTAAATTTTCCAACTCTCCTAAAGTCACAGCTGGATATCTTGTCTGTATTTTGCAATTTATTTTTAAAGTCACATAATTTCAGTGAGTAAACTTCCAGAGCACGTAAACACCTGGGCACTCTTGTCCTTTTTAAGATGAGTGATGTTCAAGGACGTCTTGTTGTAAATTCTGATACCCTGTTATCTCCTCATTCTGTTTTCTTGGTAGGGGCCAGGATGCCAGCTAGTCACTTTACAGGAGAGTACGAGGACGGCGACATTAAATTCACTGCTGCACATGATGATGTCACGGATGGCCTGTACCCTGGCCACATTCCCACCACCTTGTTACAGAAGGCGCTGCTATCTGCTGGCTCGGCCGTAATGTCACTTTATGATCCATATAGACACGGTAAGATATAAACATTGCCTTAAATCCCGGTACTGCTGGAGACGTCAAATAACACGTTATGGCGGACTAATATACACCATATATTATCACTCTTAATTCTGGGGGCAGTTATGTAGAATATAACAGATACATTTAAACCAAGTTTTTAGCATTTTTTTTTTTGGGGGGGGGAAAATATTTTGACAATTGAGAATTCTTTAAATCTGGCTTTTGTGGCTTAAACAGTCCACTACTTTTGCCAGTGGTCCATATTTGCCTCTTTAATGAATAGCCCTCATATTTTGTAGCGTTGTGTTGTTTTCCGCGTTTGAAAGTCCTTATTTATTTCTCCTTTTTGCTGTGCCAATTCTCTAGATATGATTGCAGTTCTTGGGGAAACAACCGGTTCGCAGGCTTTGAAAAATCTCAGAGACCGTATGAGTCAAGATCCAGAAGGAGCCCAAATTTTACAGTAAGAGGTTTTATACTTCCAGGAAATATAGGGGTGAATATATTTGACCAGCTAGATGGGTTACTGCATGGGCCATGACCTCTTCAGTGATATGAGGTGGCTGGAGTCTGTATGTGCAGCATTTCGATATGAAAGAGTTCCGAGCTGTAGAATAGAACTTCTGTGTATTTTGGACGTCATGCCGGTGCCAGGTGTCCAATGGCAGTATAACTCCCCCCCTTCTGTGCTACCCATGTCCTCACCTTAGTCTTCCCTTCCATCTGTTCTCCTCCAGCATGACATCAGTGTAGGATGATTGAGCTGAGGGGAGAACTTGGCCTCAGTGCTGAAACAGAGTTAAAGGGACACTATAGTTACCTAAATTACTTTAGCTAAATAAAGCAGTTTTAGTGTATAGATCATTCCCCTGCAATTTCACTGCTCAATTCACTGTCATTTAGGAGTTAAAGGACCACTCTAGGCACCCAGACCACTTCAGCTTAATGAAGTGGTCTGGGTGCCAGGTCCTTCTAGGGTTAACCCATTTTTCATAATTATAGCAGTTTCAGAGAAACTGCTATAATTATGAATGGGTTAAGCCTTCCCCCTAATCCTCTAGTGGCTGTCTCATTGACAGCTGCGTGCTTCTCACTGTGATTTTCACAGTGAGAGCACGCAAGCGTCCATAGGAAAGCATTGTAAATGCTTTCCTATGACGAGCTGAATGCGCGCAGCCTGCTTTCGCGCGCGCATTCAGCCGGGCGGCGGATCGGAGGAGGAGAGGAGGCAGAGAGCTCCCGCCCAGCGCTGGAAAAAGGTAAGTTTTTACCCCTTTCCCCTTTCCAGAGCCGGGCGGGAGGGGGTCCCTCAGGGCACTATAGTGCCAGGAAAACGAGTATGTTTTCCTGGCACTATAGTGGTCCTTTAAATCACTTTGTTTCTGTTTATGCAGCCCTAGCCACACCTCCCCTGGCTATGATTGAAAGAGCCTGCATGAAAAAAAAACTGGTTTCACTTTCAAACAGATGTAATTTACCTTAAATAATTGTATCTCAATCTCTAAATTGAACTTTAATCACATACAGGAGGTTTTTGCAGGGTCTAGCAAGCTATTAACATAGCAGGGGATAAGAAAATCTTAATTAAATAGAACTAAATAGGGCTCTCTTTACAGGAAGTGTTTATGGAAGGCTGTGCAAGTCCCATGCAGGGAGGTGTGACTAGGGTTCATAAACAAAGGGATTTAACTCCTAAATGGCAGAGGATTGAGCAGTGAGGCTGCAGGGGCATTTCTATACACCAAAACTGCTTCATTAAGCTAAAGTTGTTCAGGTGACTATAATGTCCCTTTAAGTTGTCATGTTGCTTGGATTTACATAGAATGTGACGGCAGATAAGAACCATTCGACCCATCTAGTCTGCGTTACCATTATTGGTTTGTTTGATAGAGGTTTAAATGTTGTCCTAAACCGAGATTTTAGTTTGCAGGACGAGTGCTTTCTAAGCTACCCCATTACAGATAAAATCTTGTATAGTATCAAAGAAGTGAGGTTTTTATTTATTTCTTCCTTAACCCTCAGAGAGCGCCCTCGTATACGGATTTCTACGCTGGATATTGAGAGGCTCCGAGAGCTGCCGGAGGGAACTTTTGGCAGGGAGTACGTCCGGTTCTTAGATGTCAATGTAAGTTCATCCCCCAAACTCCTCTATTCTGTAGCCTGTTTTACATCGTGAAATTTACTTAAATGCGTTAAATTTGCTGCACCTATTGAAATTTTAAGATGTCAAAAGATTTGAATATATATATATATATATATATGTGTATAAAAAAAGCACTGTTATTCACTGTTAAACAGTTAGATTTATTTTCTGTGGCCCTCAGAAAGTGACCCCCGACACCCGTATGCCTGTTAAGTTTGTGGATGATGAAGAATTGGCGTATGTGGCACAGCGATACAGAGAAGTCCATGATCTAATGCACACTCTTTTAGGAATGCCAACAAACATGTTAGGTGGGTGCAAACTCAGCAGGCACCTGTACTGTGATCAGAGACCCCAATACTGATCGCCGAATTCTCTCTTGTAGGGGAGGTCATAGTAAAGTGGTTTGAAGCTGTGCAGACTGGCCTGCCTATGTGCATCTTGGGAGCTGTGTTTGGGCCTCTCCGTCTGAATACCAAGTAAGTTAAACCTGTAGCCATCATCCCTCTATTTACAAAGCAATCTGTAGGTGATTTAGTGATGCACGAGTCTGCTGAACCTTAAATTCCTATAAATAATCCTGATCTTAACTAAAGACATAGTTGATAACATTAACATCCCAAACCTCTATTAAAGTTGTTATGGTGCCCAATGTTCCTTTAATGCAGAGGTGCCCAAAAGCAAGATCTCTAGATGTTGTAAAACTCCAACTCATAGGAGTTTTAGTTCTACAACATCTGGCTATTTAGCTTTTTGATACACCTGCTTTCATGATATAGGTTCCTTGTGTAATAATACAAGCAAGTTAAAACTTGTTTGAGATCTGAGTGGGGACCAACCCCAGGGCAAACTGCTGAGGTTTTTCCCTATCTCTGTTCTAGTTTATTAAACTCAATGCTCGAGCCAGAGTTTCACAAAAGATGTGCGGTGTTTAATATCGCTGCAGATATTTCCCAGACTTTATGGAAAATAGACATATTGTACACGCAGCTCTACCTTGTGTTTATAGTATACAACTCCACCCAATAAGCTGCCTCTCACAGATTTTTTTCTCCCTGATTCTAGGAGAATGAAGGCCCTGATAGAGCTTCTTCCTTGGGCAGTTCAAAGTGGCCGCAACGCTCACTGTACTCTCAGCTTCTACTATGAGAAACGGTGGGAGCAGAGTTTGCAAACCCTGCGAGAAGAGATTGGAATCCTGCCCCCTCCATCCACCAAAGGCTGAACCAAATCCTGTTGGCTCCTGGAACTTAAACAGAACTCATACCAATAGGTGTTCTACATCAAGCACCAGCGTGGAGAATGGAAGTGGGAATAAAGAGACTTGCTGCGGTGGTACACATCTGCAACGTGATCACATCAACCTATCTCACACAATTTAATTAGCTTGAACAGCGCCCCAAGATTGTCAATCACTTGCAGTCTGACCTGTTTTAGGTTCTAATCCTTAATTAAAAGGTTGCATTAATATTCAGCAAAATAGCAGAAAAGCCACAAAGGACCTGGTCAGCAAAATGTGCTAATTT
Source organism: Pelobates cultripes (assembly GCA_933207985.1). Taxonomy (NCBI): domain Eukaryota; kingdom Metazoa; phylum Chordata; class Amphibia; order Anura; family Pelobatidae; genus Pelobates; species Pelobates cultripes. The sequence goes on along the minus strand of OW240920.1, from coordinate 144,526,303 downwards.
CAAGCGAATAGAACCCCACTGTTTATATTACAAAAAAAAGTATGTTTTATTAAATCTAGACTTTTCCAAAAGTGTGTTTTTTTGTGAAGTGGGAGAGAATATTCAGTGAATTATAAATATGTATTTGAAACATAGGATATTAAAAAAACAAAACAAAAAAAAACAACCTATTTTAACCCCTTAAGGACCAAACTTCTGGAATAAAGGGGAATCATGACATGTCACACATGTCATGTGTCCTTAAGGGGTTAAACATAAAATTGCTATAATGAATGTAAGAAATATTTAATAAATGCATTATTTTAAATTCCAGATCATTTTAAAATAAATTATTGCAAATTTCTGGCATTTTGCGTCCTTGTCTCGAGTTAGTTTAACCATGGCAGCTTACTGAAGTGGTTATGGTGCTGTCCCTGTCAAACTGGTTTTATGGTTTGTAAAACAAACAAACCTAAAAGATTCCGAGGTGGCAAAGCTGGTCGCTTAGCCCGGGGTGTCATATGAGGAAGGTTAAGCCTTTTTACTGTCAGTGTGCAGTACATTTATGTTTAGCTGGAATTTGGCCATGCCAGTTAACACTTTTATTGCTGTAAAAATTGCACAAGATCCTGGTGGGATGATCACCAAAAGGGGAAGGTTGGGATTTGGTGCCCTTGAAAACAGTTTGAAATCGGATTGCAGATTTTATAGGACTTTTCCTGTATAGATAAATGAATGGAGGCACCTGGGGCCATAGGATGATATCCTACACTATACCTGGGCGTCCATATAGTAGAGCAGATATAAGAATTGGGAGGATTGTCAGTTGGGACAAGTCTATTGCTGAAACTCTTCCTCCCTCTCAGTAGTCTGTGGCTCGCTATACTGATTTTGCTGATCCAGATTTGAGATGGTCGTCTTCATCAGTTCCGCAGCTTGACCTCTGTTCTCGCTTATGGCTTGGGAGATGCTCTGGAGATCCCAGTGTGTTCGGAGTAAAGCACCATCGACAGTGAAAGGTCCGTCCCGGATGCGACGCACTTTAGTGCATACAGCAGAGGAACGCAGCTCCAGGCCGATCTCGTGAACGATTTTACGCAGAAACTGCTGCGTTTCGTGCATACATTCTATCTCTGTGTTGGAAGGAAATAAATAATAGTTTTGATCTGTGCAACAAAAAATGACTGCTCTAGCACACTTTATTTCATTTATTAATCGTAGAAAAAAAAAAATCTACACTGGGAAAAATATAATACATAGCAATCAACAAACTGTCTATAAACAAAATCTAAAATGTCTTTTACAAAGATAATAAATCCTGCACTTTGCAAAGTTTTTCTCTACTGTGAGATTACCTCAAAATCTCATCTGCTGAGAATACAGGGAGCAAAAAATACGTAATACGAAAAAGAGAGAGGAACAAGAAAGGAACGTAGGCAGAGTTAGTAACCAAACAGGATATTTGTGTAGAATTGCAAGTTTTAGACCAACATTGTTACAGAAAGATAGGATATTACAGAATATACCTAATGTGAAGTGTGGTGGAGAGAGGTCCAAACAGCGTATTCTGAGGATGATGGGAGGGGATTTCACCATGGGTCGCAGACGGCCTTCCACTGCTAGCTCGTAGGCTTCCTGACTCCTCAGATCCATGTGAGTATGCCTGAGAGTGAGAACGCATCATTACTGTATACGAAGTTATAATGGATTCATTACGTGCCAGATCCTGGTTAAAGTCAATATTTAGAAGACAAAATATTTTGGAGCTTGTCCACGTTAAGTACATTATTTGCTCACAAATCATCTCTTTAATGACCCACTAATTGGAACAATATTCTGTATGTGTTTTTACCAATCTAGCCAAACATCGCTCTCCTGGTTTTACCCATTGAATTAGTCCTCAACTTAGAAACAGGTTTCTGATCTGTCGCATTCTGTACATTTTCTGTTATATAACGTATTCTACGCTGCAGAATGTTACTCAGTACAAACCTTAATTAACATTACAGGTAAACGTAAACTGGTAACAACTCGGGATTGCCGTGGAAGAAAAGAAAATGATTAGACTACTAAGCTGACTGTATTGTATCTTTAGAACAGAAATCTTACCCCACACCCACCATATTTCTTAGTGACCGGGTGTGTTCTCTTTAAATACATACATGAGCAGGGCCTTTTGGTTGCTTCCTTGGATCATAGCCAGAATCCGCTCAAACTTGTCTCTTGTGATGTGACCTACGAGACATCGAGAAACAGGTCTAAGAATGTAAAATTACACCGAGCTAAATTCAAAATAATAAATGGAAAAAAATAGGCAATAATACATAGACATGAATGCAGCTGGTCAATTGGCTGTAATTAATGGGTAGCTGATCAGATTAGAATCACTAAATAACGTGCGGCTGTATGCCAGGGCACCCCAGCTAGATGCTCCCCCATATGGTAGAGCTTGAACTACCATATTCTGCCAGCCAACGTTTGCAGCAATGATTATGATTTGACATTTGTTTGTACGATCTGGGAGAAGAACGCTTACTGTATGTGGTCTTCTCAATCACCTTCCCAGTGTCTGAGAAATCTTCTGTAGCTTTTCCAAAAAGACCAGAAACGGTGTAATCCTTTGCAAATGTAAAAAATAAAATTTAAAAAATTACAAACCATTAAACAAAACACTTAAATAAAGATACAAAGGTCATGTTCTGTGTCTGTATCTCTCTGTCTATTGCTACATGTACACCACATCAGCCACATTAAAACCCACCTAATATCATATATCAGGTAGGTGCCCCTCATGCTGCCATTACAGCTCTGATTTGTCGATGCATGGACTCCACAAGACTTCTGAACGTGTTCTGTGGTATCTGGCAGCAGATCCTTTAAATCCTGCGGGTTGTGAGGTAGGGCCTTCATGGATTGGATTTGTTGTTCTAGCACAGGGGTAGGCAACCTTTTAGCAGCACTGTGCTGATATAGGATTGTGATGGCCGTAGCGTGTCGGTCCTATTTTTTTTTTTAATAGAGGTGTGCATGCTGCTGTATTCTGCTTGTGTTATTTTTACTGTAATTGCTTTGTATCGTATTTGTGCGTATATGCAGGGCCGTCTTTAATAGTGACTGGACCCTGGGCAAAGCATTTGCTTGGGGCCCCCTGGATCCAGTCCCCCCTCCCCAGGCATGCAATCAAGTCTTCCACGCCAACGCAGTGGCGGACCCAAAGTAGAGAGGTGCAAGAATCTTTGGGGGTCTCCCTGTTGCACGGGTGATTAAAAGGTAGATCCCCATCTGTCGGGCAACTCCAGAAATGCATTGACAGCTGGGGCTCTACCATTTACCCATGTTTACAGGTCTGTATTTAGCACTAAGCAGTTTTTGTGTGTTTGAAGGTAAACAGGTTTTTGTATGGAATATGTTTGTATGTGGTGTTGGCGTGATTGCAAGCATGTATTTGTGTAGTGTTGGTTTTTGAATGCAGGGGTGTATTTACATATAATTTTGGTGTGTAACACAGACATGTGTTTGTACGTAGCATTGAAATTTGAATGCAGGGGTGTATTTGTGTGTAGTGTTAGTGTGTGAATGCCGAGATGTATGCACATATACACACACACAGATATATATATATATATATATATATATATATACATATACATATACATACACACACTAAAATGCGCACGCGCACACAGATACACACACAGACATACTGACACACAGACATGCGGACACAGACACACAGACACACCGATATGACACACACACATACTGACACACTAACATACTGACACACACACACTGACAGACATATTGACACAGACATACACTTTAAAGCCCATCCTGCAGTTTCCTACCTTTCCTGCTGGTGGCTGAAGGTGTTGGGAGTTGGGGGTCTAGCACTCTCGGCCAGCCCCCCTCCAATCTGCCTACTCTTCTTTCCCGCGTGGGAGGAACTTCCTCCCAGCCTGCTGCCGAAAAGCAAGGGGCCCACTAGCGCTGTTAAAGCCGCTGACCTGCTGACAGAAGCCCACCGGGTGGTCCTTTGTGTATGGGCCACCCAGTGGGCCTCCTTAGTGTGCAGATTACCGGCCAGAGGGTTAGAAATAGTTGAGGCCAGCAGGGCTCACGGTGCAGCTGCCCAGTTTGCCCCGCGTTAAAGACGGCCCTGCGTATATGAGCTAATATATTGTTTATGTTCATGAGTAGTTTATGGTATTGTGTGTGATACATATGAATGCGGGCTGTGTATGGTGGCTGTTTGTGGAATTGTGTGTGGATGGATATGTCACAGTGTGTGTTTGGTAGTGTGTGGTGGCTGTTTGGGGTATTGCATGTATGTGGATTGTTAATAGTGTTTTGTTTGTGTGGATTGCCTGTATGTTTGTGTGTGGGCTGTCCGTATTATTTGTATGAGGGGAGGGTTATTCTGCATTTCTCTGTATATCTAGCAGTGTGGGTGGCTTCCCTGGGTTCCAGTGGGGACCAGGCTGGCCAGGTACATGTCAAGGACAGGAGCTGCAACAGCAGCTGCAGGCTGCTCTGCTACAGTGTGGATTTCTATTCACAAGTGCTGGGAGGAAGTGATCTGAGATTACTTCCTCTACGTGCTGCAATTGAGGATTGTACTTCACCACCTTTTCGGATTAGCAGATATCTGAAGTTTTACTGGAACTCCTGATAGGCCAGAGCCTGTTTGGCTCTAGCAGCCTCGAGTGCCGTGCAAAGACACCTCGAGTGCTGTGCATGGCACTAGTGCCATAGGTTGCCTACCCCTGATCTAGCACATCCCACAGATGCTAAATATAATTGAGATTTGGGGAATTCGGAGGCTACTGGCATCAGGGAACACCATTGCCATTGTGGAAATGCTCTGTCCCAGTGGGCTAGGCATTTCTATTTCGCCCTTGCCAAAGTCACTCAGATCTTTTCACTTGCCAATTTCTCCTGCTTTCAACACATGAAATTCAAGAACTGACTGTTCACTTGCTGCTTAATATCCCCCACCCCTTGACAGGGGCCATTGTAACAATATAATCAATGTTATTCACTTCACCAGGCAGTGGGTTTAATATTGTGGCTGATCAGTGTATCTCTGGCTATAGATTTCGATATTGTGTGATGTGCCAATTATTCTATCACTTTGCTATACACAGTCAGACTCATGTAAATAAATGGCAAAAACCTTAATACATCATGGACTCTGCAACTATTGCCCTTATTCCGTTCCTACTCTGAGGAACATGCTGCTAAACAAGGGAAAACAGAGCAAATGTATCTATAAGCCCAGAAATATGGACTCGGTATAAAAAAGAGAGAATAGATATACGAATATGCATTGTTAATCCAGTGAAGAAGTTAGCACCACATACAGCAATATTCTTGTTATATAAATAATTTTAATTACACTGAAATGTACAGACCTTGCAGCAGTGAAACACGATGTATTGTACAATGGGTTAGTGAATGTAACAGGACCACACAACCACAGTAATAAAAATCAGTCCTGCCTCGAAATAGATAATTACCTACAAAAGGCTAACCTCCCTCAAATAGACCCGACACAAGCAGCCGAACTGCTAAAACCGATCACAATACAGGAAGTGCTGAACGTGATAACGGGATTACCAAGGGGTAAAGCACCGGGAGCAGATGGTCTCTCTAACACCTATTACAAGCTATATGCTCAGGAACTCGTCCCGCACCTCCTGAAGGTGCATCACTCAGCCTCCGAATCAGGTTAACTACCACATGAAATGTTGCTGGCCACCATAGTAACCTTGCCCAAACCGGATAAAGCACCAGACCAATGCAAAAATTACCGACCCATATCGTTATTAAACACGGATGCAAAGATATAAGCAAAAGTCCTAGTGAATAGACTCAGCGATCTCTTGCCCACACTCATAGGCGACAACCAAACAGGATTTGTGAAAGGCAGGCAAGGGCTAGATAACACCCGCAAACTGACGCTGCTATTAGAGAGCCTCAGAAAGGACAAGGTCAATGGGCTGCTCCTTGCGCTAGACGCCGAAAAGGCATTCGATCGTCTCAGCTGGCCTTTCCTAGAACGCACACTGCGGGCATATGGGTTCCCCCCACCAGTCGTGCAACAGGCATTCGCACTGTACTCTACCCCATCAGCACAGGTCCTCCAAGCTGGATTTAAATCGCTCCCCTTTAGCATCACCAACGGGACGAGACAGGGATGCCCCCTATCACCCCGACTGTACGTCCTGAGCCTAGAACCCCTTCTACGCAACATCAGAGCGCACCCTCTCATACATGGCATTACTGTGAAAGATACAGAATATAAAATCAGTGCTTTCGCAGACGATATACTACTATATATCACGAAACCTGTTGAGTCCCTCCCTAACCTTATGCAGACTATCAAACACTATGGCCAGCTATCGTATTATTTGTTAAACGCATTGAAAACTCAAGCAATGGGGATAGGACTCCATGCCTCCCAGATGTTGACCCTGAGCAAGACATATCCATTTGAGTGGAGGTCAGACTATATAAAGTATTTGGGACTCCTCTTTAACAGGAAACCCTCAGACCTCCCAACTAGGAACTATATCAGGGTCTGGAATGACTGTAAAGTAATCTTAAAGACATGGGGGGCCCTCTTCCTTACATGGACCAAAAGAATAGTGGCACTGAAGATGTCAGTGCTTCCACGGTTGCAATATGTCTTTCGGACCCTCTCACTAAAACTCCCCCAATCCTATTTCAAAGCAATCCAGAAAGACATGAATACGTTTGAGGGAATGGGAGACCCAGGGTGGCGCTGAAACTCCTCAAAGCACCACTGAGGGAGGGAGGATTAGCAGTCCCAGACGTTCGCTCCTACTACCAAGCAGCAATACTAGCATCCGCACTGCCACACCTTATAGACCAACCCCCGCCACAATGGATAACTTAGAGGCATGGTTGCTAGAACCATACGAAATCTCACATATTCTGTGGATACCCACAACACTTCAGCCAGCAATACCAGACATGCCGAACCAACTGTCATTACTACTGCAAACATGGGATGCACATAGAGCCAAACTGAGCACCAACCCTCAAATATCTAAAGCCATGCCCACGTGAGCCTTAACATATTGTATCCCAACGTTCAATGTTACACCATGGCACGAAAAGGGCCTACATAACTTAACCCACTTCTACACGGGAACTAAGCTAACAGATTTCGCCACGCTGCACTCAGTTCATAGACAACTCCAATCCTTCCTACGCAAATACGAACCCCATGACCCCACACCACATGAAGTAGAGACACAGAACCCCACACTGTGGGAACAGATATGCCTGGACAAGCGCCTAAATAAATCGTGCAGGCCGCTCTCCATGTGTTACAGACTACTCCTAGAATACTCCCCACTCCCTGACACCACACCTGCGAAACAGTGGGCACTAGACCTCAAAGAAGTGATCTCCCAACAAACATGGAATGACATCGTCTCTCCAAAAAAACTTAAATCGGCCACTCTCCTAGAGCAACATACGAAAATGATATATAGATAGCACTTAGTGCCCGCGAGGCTGCACAAACTTTACCCAATTAGCTCCCCACAATGCTGGAGATGTGCCTCTCACGTAGGTACTGTACTGCACACATGGTGGCAATGCCCGCTGATTCAACCGTTCTGGGAAGACACGCGGAAAATACTGTTAGAAATTACACACGTAGAACTAAAATACGACCCTCGCACATACTTGCTATTCTCTACCCCTTCGGAAACACTGCCACACATTCGAAAAATCACATATCACCTGCTGCTTACAGCACAATGAGTGGTAGCAATAAACTGAAAAACTAGCCTAACCCCAGCAATAGAGATGGTTCTCTCAGAACTAGACAACCAAAGAATATATGAACAACGTTTCACCAACATATGCCTCCCTACCGTAACAAATAAGGGGGCTTGGGAAGCCTGGGAGACAGACACACTGCAAATAGGAATGGAACATACAAGGGTGCAGTGAGGGTAGATAGAGGTCAGACCAAGCATACCAGGGTCAACCAGAAGAGAACCAAGAAGAGTAACATGTAGGTATAGGGGAGAGTGTACAAAGGGATGATTAATGTCTACCTTGTATGTACTTGTGTGGTTCAGAAATATTGGATGACACCCCCCCCTCCCCTTTTCTTCTTTCTGTACCCCTCCTAATCTTATCACTTGATGATATGTTGAAAACAATAAAAATTGTCAAAAAAAAAAAAAAAATATCAGTCCTGCCTTACACCCTGTCCTGACATACACACAATTTAAAATGAGAAAGGAACCCCAGTTTTAGATAGCTTCATACCCTGGTACAATGGCTGCTGTACATATCTGTTAAAAGCTGGTTCCCTTGGCCAACACCCAACACTGGAATAGAGAAGAAAGAAAAAAAAAATTATTATAATTTCCTTTTACATATCTAATTATTTCGCTCGCTCTCACTGTGTCAGTTTGTATCTTGTAATTCACTCACTGCACAGATTTGTTTGAGTTTTATAGATATACATAATACCAATATTTCTCTGTGATCACAGAAGTCTATAATGCCTTCGTGCAATCCATTAACACTACAGATAATGCAATTTTCCTGACGCAAGCAGATAATCCCTCACACACCAACATACAATTTACAGATAAAAGCTTGTGTGCATGATGTATCATACCTGCAATAAAGAAACATAAAAAAATATTAGCAAGGTTTGGTTTTATTAAACGATTAACTCACCAAAGACCCCAGATGACCTAACATCCAGCCTGTGCCCAGCTCCGACTTTAAGATGAGAGCAAGATTCTCCTTTCACTGGCAAAACAATGACACAAAATAGAATCGTAAGCCACCGAACATATTCTAAATTAATGACTGTTTGCAATGATTGCTTCAAAAAATATCTGTAAGCGCAACAGTTCAAAGTATGTACGCAAACATTCATTGCATGGCACTTACCCAGTGCATGATCTGCCAAAACGGGCACGGCAGTAGCAACCCTGGTTATCTGTACCCCATTGGTACCTTCTGTAGCAGCAGGCAGAAATCGGACTTGGTGACGAGGTGCACGCTGTTCTAGGGAGTTCAGGTCTAAATAACACAAATAAAATGTGGTGGGGAAGAATTTTGGGAGCTACATATGTATGCAAATATCAATTTCCCCAGTGGTCTTTTTAAAAAACATGTTTTTGAAAGCAGTGGTCTGAGCACTTTAAAGGAACACTATAGTCACCTAAATTACTTTAGCTAAATAAAGCAGTTTTAGTGCATAGATCATTCCCCTGCAATTTCACTACTCAATTCACTGTCATTTAGGAGTTAAATCACTTTGTTTCTGTTTATGCAGCCCTAGCCACACCTCCCCTGGATTTGATTGACAGAGCCTGCATGAAAAAAAACAGATGTAATTTACCTTAAATAATTGTATCTCAATCTCTAAATTGAACTTTAATCACATACAGGAGGCTCTTGCAGGGTCTAGCAAGCTATTAACATAGCAGGGGATAAGAAAATCTTAATTAAACAGAACTTGCAATAAAGAAAGCCTAAATAGGGCTCTCTTTACAGGAAGTGTTTATGGAAGGCTGTGCAAGTCACATGCAGGGAGGTGTGACTAGGGTTCATAAACAAAGGGATTTAACTCCTAAATGGCAGAGGATTGAGCAGTGAGGATGCGGGGGCATGTTCTATACACCAAAACTGCTTCATTAAGCTAAAGTTGTTCAGGTGACTATAGTGTCCCTTTAACTATTTGTGGCTCACCCTTGACCTCTCCACTAACAATCCAATACCTGGCTCATTACAATTTCAGGCAAGATGTCGTACATTCTCCGTACCTTTTAGTAGGTTTGTCTCCACTATGTCACGGACCAGCTTCCAGCTAACTTTGGGGGGTTTGTACACAGTGAAAAGACCATTTAATCTCCGATAAACTGAATACGCAGAACGAGCCATGACTATTCCAAATCAATTCATGCTTCAACCCACTCAATTAGTAACCAATACTGATCTGCACAGAAAAAAAAAAAGAAGAAATAAAGTTAACAAAAGATAACTGGAGAATTATTTGAAAACGGTTAGAAAAGTGATTACATTTTTTACATTTGTTATTAGTGTGTACAAAGATGCTATGCATCAAGTTATTTTGTTTTGTCAATCTTTATATTGGGCATGCAAGTGAGTACACGGATGTGTACAGTGCCATTCAGAACATAAGGGAGTAACCTTTACCTTACATACCTGTCCCTTGCTCTCCCCTAAAGGGCAGCACTCTACTCTCTCCTCCAGCTCTGCCTCACTCCCACCTTATCTGATTGATATTTCCAGTCCTAATGTGCTTTACACCCCACCTCCATTAGAACGTAAGCTTGCTTGAGCAAGGCCCTCTTCAACCTATTGTTCCTGTAAGTTTTCTTGTAATTGTCCTATTTATAGTTAAATCCCCCCTCTCATAATATTGTAAAGCGCTATGGAATCTGTTGGTGCTATATAAATGGCAATAGTAATAACACAGGCATGGCAGTTTTAACTTTTGCACTCTCTTGTTTTGTGTAAGCATATGATAAAACACGATAACTAGAATGTCAGATGAGTGGCATATTAGAATATATTATCTGTATGTGTTAAGGTGTCATTAGTGTGATATCTGGAAAGGTGTAACGATGCCTGTGTGTTGGTCTTTCTGATGAAATATTACACAGTAGCACACGTTGCAGAAAGTCCATCAAACTGAAGCTTTCAAAAATCTTGACGCAATGTTCATCCAAAAGAAAATTCTCCTTTTTAATGTATATTAAAGGAACACTATAGTGTTAACAATACATACAATATAAAATACACCAAATAGTATAGTGTAGAGTATCCAGGAAAAAGGATGGATAATAAATATATTTTATATTAAAATAGGATAATAGAAACACTAAATGTCCTAACTGCAGTGTGAGCCCAAATTAGTGCAAAGTGAAAATGTATGGTGTAGGTGCCCCTAACCCGGTTAGTGAGAATTATACAGGGTACATGGTACCAATGCCAAATGCTATACTTTCATAAGAATAAAATATCAGAATAATGTCCACATATGTTAAGGCTAACAGTATACAGAACTGGTTGCTGTAACACGCACGCCGTCCTCACTGGCGGTCGGAATACAGAGAACAGATCCACTACTATCATCCTCATCCACCACAGTCTGGTTTAAAGGTTGCCTTGCTTATTCAAAATTCTAGAGACTAGTTAGTGAACTGTGCTGCTATCTTAATTTTTATCCTTTGCAATAATAAACTGTTGTTTTTTTTTTTATATATATATATTCAACAGTCCTACCACCTCCTACATTGTAGCTTTACACTCAGCAGTCAGTTCTATATACCGGTGTGCCTTAATGTGGACATTATTCTGATATTTGGCATTGGTACCATTGGTACCCTGTATAATTCTCACTCACAGGGTTAGCACTATTTGGGGCTCACACTGCAGTTAGGACATTCAGTGTTTCTATTATTTTATTTTAATATCCAATCTATGTATTATCCACCCTTACAGCCCCTGGATACCCCACACTGTGCTACATGCTGTGTTTATATTGTTCCCAAAGCTGCCAATAAACCCACATTCAGAGCTCCAGTCTGTTTATTATTATTATTATTACTTTATATTAGCAAGACAGACAGACAGCCTACCTACTGTGACTGCCAGCTCCTCCAACACAGAGTGATCCACACACTGACTGCCCTGACCTCCCCACCGACTGCTTCCGGGTTATCACGTGACTCCAGACTGAGGGCTCCAACATGGCGCCTGTCTAGAGTTAGAATGGGCGCCGCCATATTACTCCTCCCAAAACATCTCTACCATAACATGTTACATTCTCCCTGCTCGCTGCACCCGCCACATTGCTACTCACAACAATATAGATTGTATATTGATTTGAGCAGAGATTGCCCTCAGCCGCCATGTTGCTACTCACAGCCACTTCCTCTTGGCCGCCATATTGCTACTCTCAGTCAGGTCCCCTTGGCCGCCATATTGCTACTCTCAGATACCGGTCCATGTCCATGTCACCCAGAGCCCAGCAGGGGGCAGGCTTGACATACAGTGAGGGGCCCCACCTGAGAGAAGATGGGGGCCAGGGTGGATGAGGTGATTATTATACAGTGTTTATTGTTTGGATATTATCACATGTTTCCAATTTGGAGAGCTCAGGGTGGATGAGGTGATTATTATACAGTGTTTATTGTTGGGGTATTATCACATGTTTCCAATTTGGAGAGCTCAGGGTGGATGAGGTGATTATTACACAGTGTTTATTGTTTGGATATTATCACATGTTTCCAATTTGGAGTGCTCAGGGTGGATGAGGTGATTATTACACAGTGTTTATTGTTTGGATATTATCACATGTTTCCAATTTGGAGAGCTCAGGGTGGATGAGGTGATTATTATACAGTGTTTATTGTTGGGGTATTATCACATGTTTCCAATTTGGAGAGCTCAGGGTGGATGAGGTGATTATTATACAGTGTTTATTGTTGGGGTATTATCACATGTTTCCAATTTGGAGAGCTCAGGGTGGATGAGGTGATTATTATACAGTGTTTATTGTTTGGATATTATCACATGTTTCCAATTTGGAGTGCTCAGGGTGGATGAGGTGATTATTATACAGTGTTTATTGTTTGGATATTATCACATGTTTCCAATTTGGAGAGCTCAGGGTGGATGAGGTGATTATTATACAGTGTTTATTGTTGGGATATTATCACATGTTTCCAATTTGGAGAGCTCAGGGTGGATGAGGTGATTATTATACAGTGTTTATTGTTTGGATATTATCACATGTTTCCAATTTGGAGAGCTCAGGGTGGATGAGGTGATTATTATACAGTGTTTATTGTTGGGGTATTATCACATGTTTCCAATTTGGAGAGCTCAGGGTGGATGAGGTGATTATTATACAGTGTTTATTGTTTGGATATTATCACATGTTTCCAATTTGGAGTGCTCAGGGTGGATGAGGTGATTATTATACAGTGTTTATTGTTTGGATATTATCACATGTTTCCAATTTGGAGAGCTCAGGGTGGATGAGGTGATTATTATACAGTGTTTATTGTTGGGATATTATCACATGTTTCCAATTTGGAGAGCTCAGGGTGGATGAGGTGATTATTATACAGTGTTTATTGTTTGGATATTATCACATGTTTCCAATTTGGAGAGCTCAGGGTGGATGAGGTGATTATTATACAGTGTTTAGTGTTTATGTTTGGATATTATCACATGTTTCCAATTTGCAGAGCTCAGGGTGGATGAGGTGATTATTATACAGTGTTTATTGTTGGGATATTATCACATGTTTCCAATTTGGAGAGCTCAGGGTGGATGAGGTGATTATTATACAGTGTTTATTGTTTGGATATTATCACATGTTTCCAATTTGGAGTGCTCAGGGTGGATGAGGTGATTATTATACAGTGTTTATTGTTTGGATATTATCACATGTTTCCAATTTGGAGAGCTCAGGGTGGATGAGGTGATTATTATACAGTGTTTATTGGGGTATTATCACATGTTTCCAATTTGGAGAGCTCAGGGTGGATGAGGTGATTATTACACAGTGTTTATTGTTTGGATATTATCACATGTTTCCAATTTGGAGTGCTCAGGTGGATGAGGTGATTATTACACAGTGTTTATTGTTTGGATATTATCACATGTTTCCAATTTGGAGAGCTCAGGGTGGATGAGGTGATTATTATACAGTGTTTATTGTTGGGATATTATCACATGTTTCCAATTTGGAGAGCTCAGGGTGGATGAGGTGATTATTATACAGTGTTTATTGTTTGGATATTATCACATGTTTCCAATTTGGAGAGCTCAGGGTGGATGAGGTGATTATTATACAGTGTTTATTGTTGGGATATTATCACATGTTTCCAATTTGGAGAGCTCAGGGTGGATGAGGTGATTATTATACAGTGTTTATTGTTTGGATATTATCACATGTTTCCAATTTGGAGAGCTCAGGGTGGATGAGGTGATTATTATACAGTGTTTATTGTTTGGATATTATCACATGTTTCCAATTTGGAGAGCTCAGGGTGGATGAGGTGATTATTATACATATGTTTCCAATTTAGCTCAGTGATTATTATACAGTGTTTATTGTTTGGATATTATCACATGTTTCCAATTTGGAGAGCTCCATATACCAGTGTTTATTGTTTGGATATTATCACATGTTTCCAATTTGGAGAGCTCAGGGTGGATGAGGTGATTATTATACAGTGTTTATTGTTTGGATATTATCACATGTTTCCAATTTGGAGAGCTCAGGGTGGATGAGGTGATTATTATACAGTGTTTATTGTTGGGATATTATCACATGTTTCCAATTTGGAGAGCTCAGGGTGGATGAGGTGATTATTATACAGTGTTTATTGTTGGGATATTATCACATGTTTCCAATTTGGAGAGCTCAGGGTGGATGAGGTGATTATTATACAGTGTTTATTGTTTGGATATTATCACATGTTTCCAATTTGGAGTGCTCAGGGTGGATGAGGTGATTATTATACAGTGTTTATTGTTTGGATATTATCACATGTTTCCAATTTGGAGAGCTCAGGGTGGATGAGGTGATTATTATACAGTGTTTATTGTTTGGATATTATCACATGTTTCCAATTTGGAGAGCTCAGGGTGGATGAGGTGATTATTATACAGTGTTTATTGTTGGGATATTATCACATGTTTCCAATTTGGAGAGCTCAGGGTGGATGAGGTGATTATTATACAGTGTTTATTGTTGGGATATTATCACATGTTTCCAATTTTTGAGGTGAGAGCTCAGGGTGGATGAGGTGATTATTATACAGTGTTTATTGTTTGGATATTATCACATGTTTCCAATTTGGAGAGCTCAGGGTGGATGAGGTGATTATTATACAGTGTTTATTGTTTGGATATTATCACATGTTTCCAATTTGGAGAGCTCAGGGTGGATGAGGTGATTATTATACAGTGTTTATTGTTGGATATTATCACATGTTTCCAATTTGGAGAGCTCAGGGTGGATGAGGTGATTATTATACAGTGTTTATTGTTTGGATATTATCACATGTTTCCAATTTGGAGTGCTCAGGGTGGATGAGGTGATTATTATACAGTGTTTATTGTTTGGATATTATCACATGTTTCCAATTTGGAGTGCTCAGGGTGGATGAGGTGATTATTATACAGTGTTTATTGTTGGGGTATTATCACATGTTTCCAATTTGGAGAGCTCAGGGTGGATGAGGTGATTATTATACAGTGTTTATTGTTGGGGTATTATCACATGTTTCCAATTTGGAGAGCTCAGGGTGGATGAGGTGATTATTATATAGTGCTGAGGGTGGAATCAGGTCTGTTTATACTTTGAATAATGGCCATGTTATTCCATACAGCCTGGTATCACTGGTATTCTATGGCTCCTCTGTATGCAGCTACCAATAACAGCACAGACCCTGCATTATAACGACTGTGCTTTAGAGAATAGGCTACTGGATTCTGCAGTGCGTCTTTCAAATTACTTTTGAAGGCGGAAACCTTTGATATATTTTTAACACATATTCTCTAAATAGGCACCCCAAGCAACAATAAACATTGGCTGTAAAAGTTAAAGGAACCTAAAATGCGTAGGGTCTGGAGTTCCAAGTGGCCGGCTGTAGTGGTTATAGTGCCAGAAGTGCCCTGGTGGCCTCCCAGGGTAAGTAATCAAACTGTTTGAGAGTGGTTTGACACCCTAACTGGGGTACATCTGGTCCCCATCGTCGCCTTCTTTAAAACTGGAATGTCATGCACTGAACTAAGCCCAACGGTGCAGGGAAGCGCTCACCATCTGTGTTAGCAGTGAGCCGGACTTGCATGGCAGAGCTTAGCTCAGTGGAGCTAACAAAAAACTCCTTGTAGGAGCTTCTGAATCCAGGGAAAGCGGCGAACTGTACTTACCCTGGGAGGGTGCCATGACACTCCTGGCACCATAACAACTACAGGCTGGGTATTTGTGGTGCTTGCAGTATTCATTTACACCCAATGCGTGTGGATGCCTGGAACATGCCTTTAATAATAGGTGGGGATACAAAAAAAACGACAGAGCCATCTTTGAGACCCAGAAATGGGGTGTTCACACTTGTTGCACCAACAAAGGGTGTATTAATGTTGTCACTATATCATGGGATCCTTATCTCAGCGCTCTTAATATATGTATGGAGTATTGCATCATGTTCGAGGTTTTTTTTTAGCCATAGCAAAGTTGTGTGATTGCTTACAAAACTCTGGTAATTCTGCTTCACTCTGAGATTAAAGTAATAAGTAAAGAAACTGCACTGGATCCGCACACGTTAGAGTTTTAGAGAATATATACTTTCAGGTTCAAGATGGTGTATCAATGGACTCTCACAAAAATATGACAAGCTGTGGGCAATGTGTTTATTTAAAAAGCAGTAACGCAGATAATTACTGACAGGGTTCAGACACGTATGCTCACATTCCAAATTTGTTTTGATCAACCCGCAAACAATCAAATTATTCTGGAGCTGCTGCTGCGTTTTATAGTCCATTGGTGATGTCAGGGGTGGGTGACTATCTCCTTTTTTTACACTAAAATATTTCTCGAACTGCTTTTGCAGCCTGATAGCAGGGACATTTATTGACACTTATTTGTTTTGCACATAATTATATACATTCATACGACTTTATCTGGAATGTGTTATGCTATCTCTAAACATTTCATAGAAAAACAGTGTATAAAAACATTCTTAAAAAGTATTCACCAATATCCAAATTGCAGTGAATTGAAATTAAAAATGGCAAAATTTAGGTAAAACGTTAGATTTGGAAAAAAAAAAAAAAACCCTTCTGTCTGCTGTAGTCACAGTTTAGAGATTAATTTTTCCCACTGCTTTTTTCATGTAATTATAGTACTATGGAGGCGACCCCTGCCTTTGCAGATGTCTGTGACCTACATTTCCACAAAGCTGGGCCAATGATAAAAGCTGTCTTTTGGCGAGCCAGATATTTGTAAACTTACACCTGGCTTGCCAAACAGAGCTAATATCGTTGTTCTAGGTAGAAAGGCCTTTTTTTTTCTTTTGATTTTAAGCAAAGACCCTGTAATTAATCTCTGTGAAACTACCTCCTCCAATTAAATTCATTCTCCAAGTGCTTTTTATTTCTCAAAGTCTTTTGTTCCATACTTTCATCTCAGGTCTCCGAGAACAGATGGCTATGTGTTACTGCAGAACAAATTATCAGTGAAGACCTGTGATTTGTGTCCATCAACAGGTGGTATACATAGGAGGTTGTTGAGGTTGTAAATGGCATCTTGTGGTTAAGAACACTATTTTACCCAGCTCCATGGTATTGTTGATTTAATAATACGTTTGAGCAGTTGGCAATGCCTTACAGTTTTGTCTTTGTTCCATTCTGACCTCCCAAGTCCGATGACCTTTCAGAAGATCATTGTCTAATTCTCTTAGTTTAATATTGTAATGAGGTTGTGCAATGCTTTGGAGCGGTGCTTATTGTGCACCACTGTAAGGAGAACTACAGTAAACACAGTGTTGGATCCTCTTTGTGAAAATGGTTTATGCCAGTCTTTTGGACTAAAATCCTTCTTTTGAGATTTTTTGACCCCGTCTTTTCGTCTTATAATCAAACTCCACAGCAATCCTTCTTTCAAGATTTTTCGCCCCCTGTCAGAGGTGCTGTTTGACTTTCTGTTGAGTAAGAGAATTGTTGAGCTCAAGTGGCAGACGAAATGTGATCCCAGATTCGCCAACTAAAGCCACAATGTCCCTATGAAAAGGTTCAGGCAGAGAGCCTCCAATCCTGTAACATATCATAACACAGGGGTTATATTTCAGTTCACAGAAAACATGCATTTTACTTTATAAAGTTAGCATTCCGAAACTTGTGATGCAGATAAAAATATTTTGTATGTAGTAAATGCAAATGCATACATAACCAGAAACAAACACTACATGTACAGCTGTGCACACCCATGATGCTGAGGGAAGATGGTGCCTGACTGGCTTCGTTCTAAATGAGAACTGACCATGCTATGTTTCTCTAGCACATTAGGACATTGTCCTCCTCCTGCAAGCCTTCACCCACCTGTGTCCTTTAAAAGGTTTCCGTGCCTTCCTTTCCATCTGCTGGAAGCTCCGAATTCGAGACAGCTCTGAGTGAAACTGGGGCACAGACTGATGGTGAAAATCCAAGGCTCCTTTAAAGAAATGCAGGTAAAGAGTTTTAAATATATCTCACGGACACCTAGTGGGACTCAGTTATTGGCTTCTGATGGTGATTTTATTTTGGTTATATTTTATTACAATGTAACAAGACATTTCATGGTGTAGTGGTGAGAATGTTTATCCTGGCCATTTTACATTCTGTCTCGCTTGAGACACTACAGGAGATAGAAGCAATGTTTGTCTACAACATCTGATATTGCTTGTTTCCAGAATAGTTTTATTCACTGTAAGATTGATACAGTATTACCTGTCTGAGCATACATATAATACTCCTGTAAATCCATTTTGAATCATCTACTTCCTCCGTTAGAACAATATTCGTGTTGTTATAGGTCTTACCACCTGGCTTTGAGAAGAGCCTATCTTTGCACAGGAAGCTTATAGTCACTGGTTGAATTTTTTCTTCTTCAGAAGATGTCTGAGAAGATCTGCCAGAAAAACTATGTCGCCTTCTTTCTCCAGATTTCAAGGCACCGGTAATATCCCATGCACTGACTCTCAGGTTTTGGTGTCTAAACCTCAGCGTGGGATCTGCCAAAAACAAATCCATATTTGGATTAATTCTCCGTTCCAATTCTTCTGCCAAGATCATTTGATATGCTTGCAGTAGAGTGATGATATGCGAGGGTTCTAACAAGTATCAAGATTGGTGTACAGTGCGGAGAACAGATTTATTGTCCTTAATTTGGTGGCCTCTTTTACTTACCTTTTTTTTTTTTTTATTATTCTTTATTTTTCTCGTGCATGAAAAGACGGTGAACATTTTCTTGCGATGTCACAACAGCAATAGCAAGCTGGGTAGTAGCAATGAATTTGGTATGGCATACAACTAAACAGCACATTTTTATATTAAAGACAGGCGAAAACTGAAACGTTATGTCAAGAGAAGAGATATGATTTTATGCTAAAGTTTCTGATCATTCAAACATATGTAAGGTAAGTATAAACATTTGCATCAATTTAGCTTAGTGTCGCTTGCCCCAAAGGTGTTTCCTGCAGCGCTTAACGATTACAGTGAGGTACTAGGTGGAATACAGATATGGTATTCTGAATCTGTGCTAATGCAGGTGGGGTGGTTGCATAACGTAAAGGATGTCATTAGGTTCTTTAATGAGGGTCGCTAGGGAGGCAGACCACAATGATCCCATATATTTACGGTCTTGGGTCAATGAAGGAGACCTGCTTAGGGTGACCGAGGTAACTCATTAAGTGTGGTGGGTAGGGATACTTAGAACAGGCTCACTATAGTTTTAGCAGGCTATCGTGTATATCCCTGTCTCTGGGTGATCGCGCCCATGTGTGAGTCATCCGAGCAGGGCATAAAACAAGCAGTGAGAGTTAAACTAAACGTAGATTACAGTGAACATGTACCAACTAATACACTATAACATTGGCAAAAGTCTCCCCATGCCAGATACAAGAGAGTTCAGTGATGCAAGGGTTACCAACCCAACAAGGTATCAGGGTATGCCGGCAGCAGCTGGGACAGCCGAGGAGTGTGCCCACACGGATCAGTTCAAGATCTGTCAGCTGTGGGGCAGGGTGCAAGGCATTTCAGCCGATGCCCAGTGTGGGAATGTCTCGATTGCCGGCGCAGCCGGCCCCGTCGGCGGAGATCCTGGGCCCGATTCCAGCTCTTGCGGTTGTCGGCGAGGTTGTCTCTTGTGCGGCCTCTTGGTGTGCAGCGTGATCCTGGAGCTGGTGCTTCGTGCCGCGCCGGTCAGACGGGCTTGGGTTTGGTGAGTTGCATGCAGGTAGGTTCTGCTTGGTGTGCTTGTGGGTTGATGTCCTCTCCCCCATGGGCCACGGAGGGGCACTCCGCCCGTGTCCCTTTTCGGCATCCTGCCTCCCAATCTGCGGCGCGGCCGGTATTGTCAGTGTCCAAACGAGGGGTTGCACCCTGCCGGGTGGTAGCAGTTGGGGCCGCTGAGGTGCAGGCGGGTCGTGCATCCCATGTCAGTGCCGCCATCTTGTGTGGGCCTGGATATGTCCGTATTGCTTTGGGTTTAGTCGCTTGGTCAGATGTTGGTGTGGGGGTGATCGTCCCCAGCGAGGACCGGGATATCCCCTGCCGGTCCAGAGGGGTGTAGCAGGGTTGTGCTGAGTTCACGCATGTGAGCGGGTCCCATGCCGGGAGATCGGCCGCCTCCCCCAGACCTCAGGCTCCGCTCCATTGTAGGCCGCATGGTTGGTATGGGTCGTTCCGCAACGCATTGGTGCCGGACCGGTACCGTTCTGTTACTCATGATATCGTGAGTGGATCCCCGG
Organism: Pelobates cultripes; assembly: GCA_933207985.1. Taxonomy (NCBI): domain Eukaryota; kingdom Metazoa; phylum Chordata; class Amphibia; order Anura; family Pelobatidae; genus Pelobates; species Pelobates cultripes. The sequence continues at coordinate 144,505,760 of OW240920.1, read as the reverse complement.
GGACCATGAGTTGCTAGCGTTAAAGGGTCGATATGTGGTAGCTTGTTTGTGCTCTGTATTGCAGGAGCTCTTAGAGTCTTTTACTTACCTTTTAATGGCTGTAATGTTTTTCTGCGACACAGAGATTTTTCCTTATCAGACGTTGGTGGGCACTCATGTCTGGAAAAAAAAATTAAAGATAGAATATTGATTAAGAAGTTAGTTTATTTTTTTTTAAATCTGTTTTTTTCGCTTGTTGTTGACCAATTGGGAACACTATGTTGTTTTTTTGTAGTAAATCTATTGGGGCAATAGAACGGAAGACCGTATTTCTGTATTTAGGGGTGCTGGTTTGGACTTACATTTTCTGCTCTTGCTTATGTCCAAATGTTGATTGCAGAAGCTCAGCCTCCATCTTGGTTTGGTGGAGGAGAAAGTGTTCCGGTACCAGGCTTTGAAGCGATGCCACAGGCAGGAGCCTTAGACCGTAGGCACTCTGTGGCTTCTTGTTGTCAGAGCCAGGATGAGCTGGTTTGGGGCATTTATCATCTGTTGCCTTCACCGCCAACTGCTGGGATGGCTGCACAAAAATAGAAAATGATTAAAGGGATACTATAGTCACCAGAACAACTAGAGCTTATTGAATTTGTTCTGGTGAGTAGAATCATTACCTTCAGGCTTTTTGCTGTAAACACTGTCTTTTCAGAGAAAATGCAGTGTTAACATTACAGCATAGTGAAAACTTCACTGGCCACTCCTCAGATGTTAGAGATCCTTCCTGGGTCATGGCTGCCTAAAATGCATCCAAACATTCAGTATCTCCTCCCTCTGCATGCAGACACTGAACTTTCCTCATAGAGATTTATTGATTCAATTAATCTCTATGAGGAGATGCTGATTGGCCAGGGCTGTGTTTGAATTGTGCTGGTTCTGCCCCTGATCTGCCTCTTTGTCAGTCTCAGCCAATCCTATGGGGAAGCATTGTGATTGGATCAGGCTACCACTTCTGATGATTTCAGCAGACTGCTTGTTTTTCTGAGGCAAACAGCATGCAGATATACAGGCTTGAGTACAGTAAGATTTTGCTATATTTATGGAGGCATGAGGGGCCCAGGGGGGCTAGATGGTGGTTTTAAAACTATAGGGTCAGGAATACATGTTTGTGTTCCTGACCCTAAAGTGATCCTTTAAGAATGGCAGCAGCTCAACTTACTGTTTTATTTTGGCTGCTGTCCGTTCTCAGAATACTCTTGCGACCCGTGTTTTGCTCTCCATAAGTTTAAAGGGTAATCCAGACGTGGACCCCTTGCTCACGGTGCCTAGAGAGATATCAGCTATGCCTCACTGATGATGCCTAACAAGGCTGAATGATCGTCTGGGGTTGCTGTATCTCTTGTGCAGAGAGAACTTGCTGGCACTTCGGATCTGGACTGCCCATATGGGTGGGACCAGTCTGATATGCTTCAGATATGTTCTCTCTGTAATGGCACAAGATGAGCTAAAACCAGCTTGAGTTCTGAGCGGGGACCCAACAAAGGGCAGGCTATTTTAGCTGCTGTCCGTTCTCTGAATACTCTTGCGACCCATTTTTGTACTGGCCTTCCTAAAGTCTATTTTATCCCGTACATTCCTCTTCATTGCTCTTTAGACTCTTTACCCTCTTCCTCACTGCCTCCCCGTTATCAGTGTATACTCTTACCTGCTGCCCCATTCTTACTCTACTCTAATCCCCATTACCTAGTAATGCTCTGCTTTCCTCCTTATTGCCCCACTATAGCTGTACTGTCCTACATATTGCCCCTTTATCGTCCTTCCTCTCCTTATTTTTGGTATGTCCTGTCCTTTTTCTTATCCCCCCTATCTTGCTGTACTCAGGGCACTCCCGCTGTTTTTACCTTCGGAGAGGCTCCTGTGTTAATTGTCTGGGGGGTTTCTTTACTGGTTCCAATTTCTTTTTGAGAAAAGTTGCCTTTTCTGCGTTGAGGTGCTTCCTCCATGTGCCTGGCTGCTGGGTCGCACGTTGAAGCCTTCTGGGTTATGAGATGGTACAAGCCGTCAGTGGACAGATAAGAAAGCTACTGGACAGTCTATGTTGATTTGCTCTCACTTGTGTCACCGTCACATCAAACTCCTTTCGTGTGGCTGCTGTCATAAGGTCTGTGCACTGAGATATCTGGGAAAACCTACCCGCATAATGTCCCTGCATTACTGTAATAATTTTAATTTCTCTTAGCAGACTTGCCACATTGTTCTGATTTTAATTTGAGAAGGATATAAAAATGACATTTTCCAAATGGATCTAAATATCATGGAAAATGCAATATATCTGCTTGACCAGAGATACTATACATACTGACCTGGAATTCCAGCGTTCCTATATTATCGTCACTTGATTCTGTAGACCAGGATATCTGGGAGCCTCTTCTAAAATGAAACAGGAGAAGTCTAGTATAATGAATGGAATATTTGGTAACCCACTGGTGGGTGTCACTCCAGGGCTAATCAGCCTGTACCATGAAGATATGGCTCGATTCAACCCTTAACGCTCTTGCACCTGGAAGGTAAATTTTACCTTGAGTTCGGAGCCTGACTCGTCTTGTCATTTGTTTTGCTTGTCTGGCGACTCAGCAGCAGGCGTATGTGGTGGCTTTTATCAGGACAGTTTTTGGCCGGGCCATCTGTCTTCTTCTGTCTCTGGGTGGGATTGTGGCTATCACGGGGTGGTGAGGAGATAAGAAGTTGGTTGCTCTCAGCTGTAACATGGTTTCTAGATTCATTAGGACAAGTGTTAATTTTTTGTGACCATGTCAATGTACGTTTATATACTGTGTCCATATTTATGAATGTTCATACCCTCTTTATACATATATACAAGCCATGAATTTATTTTAATGATTAGGCTGAAATTCCTCAACATCTTATTGTGAGCAAGAGAAGACTAGCGTGCAGGGGCTCGTTAGTCAAATCTTTATGTCCTTGAGCTCAATAGATATAAAGCTCAGCGAGATGTAAAAGTGCTATTTCTTCTGTCTGGAACCTTTTTTCCTCTATTGGAATTTTTGAGCCAACCTTTTCTTCAGTACTGACATATATTTTGGAAAGTGCTGAACCACTTGGTGGTACTTGTAGGGGTGGTCTGTGTACCAATAGCTTTCCTTTAAAATCTGTACGTCTAAATTATGTGTCTGCAGTTGTACATCCCTAGGTCCTGACTATGTCCTCCCAGCCTACCACTTGGCCCAACGCTGTAAGTCAGTATTCAAACTGTCTGGGTAATGCAGAGCGCGACTTTCTGTGGCTGTCAGAGTAATAATCAAAATTTCCATTTTCCAAATGCCACTGGTGAGTGGGAATTCAGACCTGGCGAGTAGAGGTTCACTCCTGGTGGGTTTGCTATGGCTTCCTGTGGCAAGTAACTTTTAAAGCCTGGCTAGTTACAGATTTTAAACCCTGCAATAGAGTATCTGTGTTTGTAACCCAGACCCAAGATCTTAATTCCTAATTCTGAGATCATGTTTCAAAGCATTCGCTAATCCCTGTGTGTAGTACGTAAAGTGGATGAGAAAGGATTGCAACTGGATGGATTACTGCTTATACTCATATGATAAGCAGTGTTAAAATAAACAGAATGAATAAAAAAGTTAAAAATAATAAATCTATTAAAGAGACAACTCCAAATTGCAATGTTGTAAACCTGAACAAGTGAGTTCCATACACCGTCCCTTATACTGCATTATATACCATAGAGTGTTGAGGTATATTTCATTGTTACTTACTTGCTGAGATTGCTATATTCATCCTTGGCAGTGCGTTTAGTGACCGGCCGACTCTCAAAGCGCCCTTCACTAGTGATGGCACAGACTCTGCAGGTGTATTCTGTATTGGGTATAAGGCGACGGGCAGTGTAAGAGCGTTCAGTGCCCAAATAGACTGGCTTTCCGTTCATGCACAGTTCATAATTGAAAAATTTCCCAGCAGAGTCTCTGGGTACCTCCCAAGTGATAAAGATCTCACTCCGTCCAATGACATATAGAGTAAGTTTGCCTGGGGCATGATCTCCTTTGTCCATCGTCTTAGCGGCTATGGATGACTTTTGCCCCTGGCCTCTTGATGAGAATGCACAAACACTAAAATTATAACTTGATAATGGTAACAAACCTCCTACTATACAGCTTAACTCAGATGTTGTCTCCACAGGACTGTCCTCCTTGTACACGATATAACCTTTTATCAATGTACTAGCCTCAGATGGTGGAGACCAATTAAGTTTTATTTTTGTAGCTGTACGGCCTGTAATATGCAAGTCCATAGGAGGGCCTGGCAATGGTTCGTCCATGGTCATGACGGTCACTGGGCTGTCTGGACTGCGGTCTCCAGGGGTTTCCATAACCACTTTAAGATGATATTGGTGACCAGCTTTGGAATCTGTGATCTGATAAGAGCAGGATGTGCCTCGATAGAGCAATCTTTCACCATCAAACAGACTGTGAACAGAAGGACAACATGGCTGCCTTAGTGTAGTGTCAAATAACTATTTTATCACAAACAAGAGGTTGCATAACCTGGAATACTAGTGGGCTTGGCTTCCTAGCTTGGAAGGAGTTGTTGTTATACTATTCTTTGGGTATAGAACTTTCTTTACACTCCGGCTACCTGAGTTACGCTATGGACATTGGGCGGACATGCAGATGCAGAGCGATCGAGCGCTGGGTTGCAGACTTTGGGGTTAAATGTTTTGTTACCTTTCAGGTAAAGCAATGCCTGGGATCTCCTCCTTCCCTGTCAAAGTGGAATATGTAAGGGATTGGATATATCTAGATAGAATAGTTCTGTGTGGCCCTGGGATAGGCATTGGACTGCTATTTAGGGCACAGCGTACTGTACTTGGTTATTATAATCAGCACAATTGTATCTCCCCCTTTGATAAAATTATAAAGCGCTGCGGAATATGCTGGCACTATATAAATTCCAGTAATAATAATAATAATAATAATAATCGTGGATGTAAAGAAGAAAGCCTGACAAAGGTGTAGATTGGGAATGGAAAGAGCAGCAAGATGGAGCCATCTAAGCAGAAGTTACGGAGATGGGAGGCATGCAGTCTAGGAATACACAGCAAAATAATTACCACAAGCCTGATTTGAAATGTCTTTGCCCACCTGTATGTAACTGGTAACCCACTGTTTGGTTTATATTCCTCCCAATCAATCCATATGGACCTCGACTCTGTGACCTTGGCTCTGGGACAGGATGGCTGGGGAAGTCGCTGTAGATTTTTGAGTGTGGTTTGTACCTCTTCAAGCAGGTCCTTACCAGTCATGTGAGAAGCCAATATCCTCTGAAAAGGAAACCGTGTGTACACAATTAGTGTCCCCTAATAGTAACACAATATCACACTATTTATCACACATATAGACCCCAGACCCTATACATGAAGGGCTTCTCCATATAGGCAGCGAGGGGGAATATTCTCTAAGTCATGTTTAGAGAAGATGATCCAATAGTGCCCAGTAATATAACTTTCAAAATACAGCAATCTATGTGCGAGCCTTCAGTATATCTGATACAATACATTTATGATCTAAATATGATCTAAGAATTTGTGCTCAGATTTTGTTCTTTAAAGTGTAAGACATACTACAAGCTTGTACTTAGCAAATTGCATGCTATAAGTTCTATTATTCATTGAATTTTTTTTCTTTTTATGTTAGTTTTTGTTGTATTTCAAAAATAGCAATTTTTTAAAATTCTGTGCAGTTTTTCACGGAGGAGCCAGTTCACCTATTTCTCCTTTTTTATTCTTTGAGAAGACGTCTCACTCTGAAGCTCGATGAAAGTTGAGCCACGAAGTATTAAGAGACAAATGTTTCCTCCATTAGTTTTCAGAATAAAAGGATCCTTTTATTACTATTGTCTCCTGGAGATATCAGCGCCCTCGGTCTCTGAGTAACCCTGGCAATGTCTTCCATGGTGATACAGAACGTCTGTCTCAGACTCCCACACTGATCTCTGCCAATTATTTACGAGACCATTTTGTCTGGAGATGAGAGCTGGCAGTTTGGCTGCCAAAACGATAGCTTTTTAAAAGACCTGTAGGCAAAGCCAGCCTTTTACAGTTCTCCAGATGAACTCCTGCAACTCTTAGCCAGACAGCCTTGATAGACTGGCTAAGACTGGCTAAAACTTTTATCAAGTTTTCTCGAGGGATTGTTAAGTGCTGTGTTTTTGGTGAAGCCTTGTCATGATTCTATCGGTTTGTTATTTTGGATTTGATAATATGATTGAATAATTTGCTGAATAAATAAAAGTGATTTTTCTTATAATAAATTGTTGTGATGTGCATCTTTTATATTATAAGTGGGATTAGGTGAAAGCAATATCTGGAGAGATGTTGTTACTTCCGACGAATACATTTGGCAGCCATGTTTGGCCTTCACAGTGCACAAATCGTATTCAGTCCTCTGCGTGTGCATTGTCACTTATATTAAAGAAACACTCCAAGCACCATAACCACTACAGCTATCTCCACTAAGCTAAACATCGTTGTGCAAGACCTCATTGGCTGAAAGTGCTAGCTGTGTGTTCTCAACCGATAAACACAGTCCTGTATCGGACCTGCTTCAATTCAATGAAAAAGCCGGATGCAGGCTGCAAGTTCTGGCCCGTGTGACCCACGTAAGTTGTCAGACCATCCTTAAATGGTTTACCAATTCACTCAGGGACAGAGCCAAGGCATACGGAGAGCAGGATGTAGTGGTTACGGGGCTTGGAGGCACTCCCTGTGTTGCCCCTACCTTTAGCGTTTTCTCCAGTAAATGGTGTTGGCGCAGTCTCACCACTCCATGAGAATAACTGGACAATACCTTCACAGTCCTATATGGAGAAGAGAGAAGGTTGTAAGTAAAATTCCCACCGTTAAATAATACTCCAGAACCAGTCTGTTGATCAGCCAATCCGTGTTCCAAATATAAAGCACAACATTCATTGCTTACTGTGGACCAATGCATGGAGCTGTTAATGGGTGGGGGTTAGTCAAGTACTTTACCAAACGTTGTATGGTATAAATCCAACTCTAGATGGAGGTACTCGTCATGTACATGTATTTATCCCCCTTCAATCACTGGTATGTTATGTGTGTACATATTTGGTTGGTGTATTAGGACCCAAACGGTGAAAAGTTCTATTTAACTTGTTACGAAGCCTGTTAAAGAGCTCTAGTTGTGGGTGTGTGGAACATACATTGCTGCAAACCAGCTGGACTCTTGCTCCTCAGACTGAAGTAGGCAACACAGGGTGTCTACAATCTGAGGGAAGGATGGATTCTTCAAAACGTATTCATGGCCTGCTTGGTCCGTTGCTAGGCAAGCGATGGCAAAACAGGCATTCCGACTCCCTCCTGCATCCTCACCTGACATAATTTCTTCCAAAGCAGACACCTGGAATGATTGCGATATAGATAGGTCAGCTAGTGAATGGAGATTATCATAATGCAAAACTGGATTAATAAACATGTTTTGGATAGGCCATATCATCTGGCCTTCACCCTGCACCTGATAAAGCAATAACAGACTGTACCTTGGGTTGGTCTTGGTTATCACATGCAAGTCATTGTATGTTTGAAAGTTTGAATGTTTTATCATGTTTTTTGTTTTTTTTCTCACCATGTCTTCAGCCTCTCGTAGCCCGAGCACCCGTTTCCTCCCGGTATCTGTGTCACAAAGACGTCCAAGAGCAAAGGCAGCATTCAACCCGCAGCCTGGAGAGGGAAGAGTTAAACATAACACCTAGCAGGTAGAAGGATCCCAGGGCCCAAGATGTGAGAAGATCTGTGACTGTGGTCAATCTAGACTAAGTGACTGAAACAATCAGCCTCATTGTTAGCTGCTGATTGCACATACCATTATCTTGGCTGAGATCTTCTCTTAATTCCTGTTACCAAATATCTGTATTATGGTGTCTTGTTCATAATACAAAATTGAATTGTCCTAGAAAGGCATTATATTGAAATTGTGCATGGAAAAGAATAGATGGTATATAATGAAAAAATAGCACCTATTACAGTAAAGTCCTGAAAAAAATATTTGACATTTTATGACAAAAATATTTAGTTTTTGTCTGTTTTTTATTTATATTTTATCCTTTTAGCACAAACTGCAAAGTTTTAAGTTCATGGATATATAATGGACAATAATGTGCGGTTCTCTAACCTGCTTCGTCAACATGCAGTGACGCTATAAGCTTTCGGAGCACTCCATCTGATTTGGGATGGTCCAGAATTCTGTTACAGCCCTTCTGGCACATGCAGATCCGGGCCAGAACCAGTGCGCAGTTACTGGCCGTCCAATCACTGGGAGATTCCAGCAGGTCTGCAATGTTCTCAATGATAGCGTTAGAGTTCGGAAATGCGAGGATCCATTGACGCCCTTGGCTGTGCTCGGCCTACAGGTATTGGAGAACATGATGGTTAGAATCCACATATATGTCAACGTTATTGCAAATATTTTTATTAATATCGAGAACTGCAGGTTTGCATTATTATTACGAAAACGCCAGCATGGTCTGCAGCGTTGTCCAATGGCTATACAATAAATACAAATAAATCAATATATTAATGGGGATTTCATTGTAGACTACATGAGATATAATTAAATATTTTCTGCTGTCCCACATCATGCATTAGTCCATAATTAAAGGGATAGCATGATGACGTGACTGTCACTGGACCTATATCCTAAAACAGGCCATAAAAACATGAAATATCTAATATGCCCATTATTTTCCCTTGTACTTAAATGTATTTCCTTTTTTATTTTATTCCAAGTTTAAATTCTGATTTTCAGGGCAGCAAATCCCGGTCGCATTGAGATGAGCTTTTCACAGATTCACATGCAAACAGGAGATTGCATGATTTGGCAAAGCAAAGATTAATAGTCATGATGTTTGCTCCATTATCACCATGGAGTACATTCCTAAGGAGATGCTCCCTTCATTTAAAATAACACTCCCACTCTCATAACAGCTTCAACGCATTGAGATTGTCATGCTGTTTCCAGAGTGGGTGGGTGGCATCGTACCTTCAGGGGGTTAAGCCGTTTTTCAAGAGTTTAACCACCTAGTTGGTCCATATGGTGCTCGACATCGCTGCTTTCCGCTTACCTCGCTCTCTGCTTCTGCAGAATGAGGAGCGCTTTTCCGCAACGTCTAGAAAATGGACGTTTCTGCGCAATGCTTGCTACAAAAGCTAGGAGCCTATGTTAGCAATTGATGTTGTATGTCTGCTTTGCTGTTTAATGTTTGTAGCCCCCTTACTCGGAGCGCCAGTGACCCTGTCATTGATTGATACAGCAGGTAAAATACTTACTAGAGTTCCCAAGGCCCCAGCAGCGTTCATTACAGCCTCCATGTCCTCCCACAACAGCATGGAGCTCAGTCTCCCCAGCAGGTCCCAATCTGTTGAGTGTTCTGCAAGATCCACCAGTAGCGTGCATATTGTGGGGTCTTCTGCCACGGTTCCCAAGATAAAGGCTACACTGCTACACAACCTGCAGAACGAGACCCACACCACAAGCCATGATCTCAAATTGTTACGTTATCTGGAAACATACAGATTTATTCCATGAAATGTGGATTTCAAATATTCAGAATCAAAACAAAACTGGCTTGTAACATATTTCCAGCGATTCTAGCCTTAAATTTGAAATTTCTTTTGAATTTCTGGCATAGTGAATAACTCTGAGATACTGATTTGAGAACTCCCAATGGCCCAAACTCTAGAAGACTTAATTTTATACACAGGACACGTCTTGTATAATGTATTCCCATCTGTTAAATATCAAAATGTACCCGTCACGCCAGTGGAACTGCAACGTTTAAGGTTAGGGACTAAGGGGGAATTTACCCTCCCATGAAACTTCCCCTAACAATGCGATAGAACCTCTTTAATCATTGGTTGGGTTAGATTAATCCGTATTTTACTACATGAAGTTACAGAATCCCATGCAAGTGGAAAGTCCCTCTGAGCACTAAATATCTTCTATTACTCTATAGAAAGCAGCTGAATTGTGGAGGCTGGAGACTGCACGGAGATCATCATGCACAAAATGATCAGGTGCATGCCAGGTATACATACATGTGCGAGTTCATGTATATGCCAATGTTATAAGATCATCGATGTGGAACTGCACTAAATCCCTTTTATCAGTATGAATCTGGGTGCAACCAGGCCCGATCTCAGTACCAAGAAACCAGATGCTTAATGAAACAATTGTAGAAAGGTCCAGGCACTCCAAAATACAAAAAAGGCAATTTATTAAACCCACAGCCAAATCACAACATTTCGACCTAGATGGTCTTTGTCAAGCCTGGATCCCCCCAATTTTTTTTATTTTTTTTAAAATTAAAGTAAATGTAAAAAAAGAGAGAACCCCATTCCTCACATTAGTATATGACGGGATCCTACAGCCATAGACATACACCTTGGGTCAGACAAACGGTCAGTTAGTCTTTATGGTTTTCCTTGCTTCACTCCCTCCACAGAGACAGGAAAGACCATAGAGACTAACTGTCAGTTTTCAAGCACTGTCCGACCCGAGGTGTACGTATATGGCTGAAGCTATATACGTCGTCATAGACTAAAGGCAGGGATGAGCTTTTGTCTTTTTTTTTTTTTTTAACATATACTTCATTTTAAAAAAATACAATTTTATTTGAAAATGTGATGAAAGGCTTATTTTATTAAATATTGTGTGAGTACAGTTGTCCTTTAAATGTGTGTTTGTTTTGTGAAGTTCAGATGTATAGCTGTACTTGTGGGAGTCACTTGGTGGTGATGGATGTGTGTGCAGGAGGGGTGCGCCCCCTCCAATGTTGGCACAAAGCTCAGCAGTACGTCCTGTAAACACCACAAGCCCGTTTTGGATCATCGGTTGCTGGGTAACGGTTGTAACTAAACCAAGCCAGTCTGGAGCCTGCCAGCACGTGGATTACTTGGCCCCCTCCCCGACATGAGCCTTGTCAATATGGAGATAAGCAGAAAAAAAGGGCTTGTTATTGACGTGCAGCTCTTAGCGTACACAGAGCCTTCAGCTAATCTCCTCCTAAATGGTTACTCCGAACAAGAATACCACTAGACTCTCGGAATCCTAGAGCTGTGATCAATGTGTTGGTTGTAGGATCTTTATTTGTTTAAAAAGTGCTTCGCTGTGACCAAGACACAATAAACTCTATTCACCTGATTGCTATTGTACTGGAATATACGGTTTAGTGACCTTTGACAGAGTATCTAGTGGGGTTTTAATAAACACAGAACAAAGTTAGTCTGTCTCTGTTTTTATTTCCCGTTCATGCAAATCTGGAGAGAGACCATCAATGTCTGACAGTTCCATTCTGTGAGATCTGTGAACTTCGATCTTAATGGCGTGAAGCAGTTTATGCCTGTGTTGTGTGTTTTGAAAATGCATTACATTGAAACACATAGAAAAATTATTAAGAAACACTTTTAGTTTAAACGTCTGTGTCTTTGCCGTAACGCTGGAAATCCTGCAGATATTATGGTTGCAGTAGGTGCGACCTTTTGCATGCTGTGCATGGTGTCAGATAATGGATAGCGTGCTTGCATGCGCAAGGAGTTCTGAGCATTGTAGGAGTTGACACCTGCATCCAGTTCAGAGATAACATCTAAAATTTGTTTGCTGGAATTTCACCTTCAGCCGGTACATTACATTTTTAATGCTGACCTGACTTGGAACTTAGAAGACATATTTTAATTGTTAGCAGGTCCCACATCCTTCCAATTTTTCTGTGAAACAGCCCCATGCCCTTCTTAATTCTAACCTCCCCTGCTCCATCTGCAGAATGAGGGATGTCGATTTTCCTAGTGATTGCGCCACGTTTGCCTTAGAATTTTGCTTTATAGAGGGCCATCATGGTGTGTGAAATACGTCTGCATGAAAATCGGGCCATTTCAAAATACTTCTCGCGAGATTGATCTCTGCGAATTGTCCCCTAGGTCACATCGTCGATTCTGTAAGATCTAGTTCTCGCCCTGTGCTGTGTGTTGACGTGGGATTCTACCACAGTGACAACGAACGCATGGCGCATGGTATAAGGCCTCAAGCTGAACATACACAGCACGCTGTAGTATAAAGGACCTGTGTGGGGAAATCAGAGCTATACCAATGCAATGTAATCTGTAACGTTAGGCTGGAAATGCTGGTGACTGGGAATGATGGAAAATGTAGTCTATAGTAGCTACATTGCCGTAGCGTGGATATCTCCTAGCGATTACCTATTTACCTCTTTTTATTTGCACCCAAAACCCCTTTCTCTCTGCAGGTTGTTTTACTAGTAACCAACATTCTGTGGTGAGTTCAAAGCGTCGTTGTCACTCAATGTTGTGCCTCTCAAACAGCACAGTTTGCTACTTTACATCTTAATGTCCAATCCTTTTTATGTAAGCCGGCGTGACTATCAATGTTAAGTGTTGGCAGCACTTGGCAAGTCTTTCCGCCTGCCCATTGGCTTGCCCTGTTTACTTTGCTATACATGTTATTTAACCTACAATTTATTTAAGGCTCGGTTGCTGAGTGTCTGTCATGCAAGTTAAAGGATGTGTTTACTCAGCAGATCCATCCTGATCGTCGCTTTGCCGTGATCCATACACATTGGGTTCTGCTGTTTCATAATGCACTCCCTCCTTGGGTCAACTTCTTGGTGAGATTTCCTGAGTGTTTGTTTATTAAGTGTTCTCTCTGGGGTCAACCTCGCCTCCCCTAATAATAACCAGGCTGCTCCTTATCTGATCAGCGTAATTCAACAATGCTGTGTTACCTGGAGGTTTTGTACCTTGATTTGAATGTTTTCAGAGACAGTTCGTGCACCAGTACATTGTACACGTACTGGCAACCAGTAAGTTAGAAGGATACATATGACTTAACTGCTGCACAAAAACTCAACAAAGAAAACTCAGTAACTGTAAGTTAGTTACTCTTGTGGTTGGTCTCTTGTGACACTTCCTAATGTATCTTATTATTTACAGTGTGTCAGACAGTCACGTTTGTCTGTGTTGTGCAGCTATACGAGAGGTGTGTTTATACCTTACCTGAGGTCCGAGGCCAGCAGCAGTTTACCCAGCGTGGTTAGGTACTGGCTGCACCTTGTGTCTCTTAACAGAGCATCCAGCAGCTGCTTCCGGTGTACCTGGGCCTCGTTCATAATCTCCTCTACCCCTTGCTGTACCACATGCGGTAGTGGGGACAGCAGCTGGGCCAGGCGACTCTCCATTTCTTTTTCTGACACCAAGCCCTAAAGACTGTACCATCTGTAAGATTAAAACAAAGCAATGAGGCGTTTAACTGTAGCACAGTGCACCTGGACAGGACTGATCTAAAATGTCAACTAAATGTCAATTATGTGCATATTTTGTGCTGCCGACTGACGTGACCATCTTCTTCCTTCTCTCCTCTCGATCCCCAACACTTCCCTCCGTTACCATCAGTGCATTTAAAAAAAAAAAAAACCTCCCTTTTAATTTTGATTTGTATTAACGTTTTATGTGACATCGTATTCATTCTATCTTTCTTGCATCTGTTGTAGGAGATACAGAAAGGAAAAGTTTTATGCCAAGTGCTTTAGGTTATGGTGTAATATTTGAGCCGATATATAGGCGCAGGACAGTGTGAGTGAGCTGTTATGATTCGTTAAATACTGCCAATATCCGTTATTTATTTACAGCACTAAATATGGATTTACCGTGAACGGGATGTCATTGTCACATCCTGTTTTTTTTCTGCGGAGGGATCCGCAGAAGCTGCATCAGGCCCCTGGTATGTGGCCGCACAAATGCTGGTGCTCAAAACCAGGGGGCATGTGGTTACCCTGCACCAGGTCTTGATAGTCCATTTCCACGCTAAGACTCCCATCATCAGGCACTCAGGGGTGCTGGTCTTCAGACTGCCACCCGTGACAGTCATGCAATCTAAAATCACATATCAAGTGTTCTTTCGGTTCTATGTGAGATTTGCACGTGGGAAGGTTGTGCAAATTTCAATGTGTTTATTTTATGCTGTAATATATGTATATTGTGTAATATTCTAGTGTTCGCACAAAGGTTAGTATTAGTTTTATTTAATTACATATTTACAATACATTATTAAATGGATTAAACTACTTCTGATTATATGAATGTAATGCGTGTGTCAGTTTAGTAATTATCGTTCTAATTACTTACTGGGTTATTACTCCCAAGGTGTGCATTGTCAGCAATTCAGACATACAAAGCTGGGTGTTTGAGCTATAATAATTATTGACTAAAGTGTAAATTCTTGATTGTAAGGAATTCAAAGCAAAATTTTAAATTTGAGGTCAAAAGAGCAGAACTGAAAACATAGCGGATTTGGAGAGTTTCCCCAGTATGGACTAAAATTAGAAATTCACTTTGAATTCAGACTTTTAAGAGTTATTCGCTAAACTTTGATCTGGGAGTATTTCTGTGTGATTTTCAGATTTTAGGCCACAATACCTAAAATGGAAAGTCTCGAAGTCCTAGGTGTTTTTCCCCAGTTTGGCTGCTCGACTTAGAATGTGAAATTTGTATTGAATTTCTGAAAACTGACACTTTTGTAAATAACCCTGTTAGTGAGTGTGAGGGACTGAGCTCACTTAAGGTATTAAAGGCATTGCATACTTATCACTAATTAGCAGGAGCACCTGGGTTGGGAGAGGTACCTGCACTGTGGTAAAGCTGAATAAATCCCAAAAGTGTCTGTAGCTATGGCTCCCAACATTACAATTGTTGTAATAATTCTGTCTTGCTGCTAAGTTTGTCTTTACAGCTTATAAATGATCCATACTTCTGCTTTTTATTTAAATGCTAATATTGTTATTTTTGACCTTTCTCTCCCCGAATTAGGCGCAAGATCAGAGTATCTGGCCAGTATTGTTTAGGCAGATTTAGGCAGAATGGTTACTGGGAGGGGGAGAAATTATTTGATTGATAATTTGGAAAAACCCAGCAGACAAAGAACCAACACGTGTTCAACAATATTTACGGAAAGCAGAGCTTTAACAAACACGATTGGCAACAGTTTCTCAAAGCTTTCTTTAATTGCTCTTGCCCTGGGCAGAGAATATTTTTATTATTTAAATTTTATTTTAAAATATGTAATATTGGTTTCATAATGTTCCATAATTGGTTTGGTTTTCTACTGTCAGGTGGTTAATAAGTCTTTCAGTACAAATTCTTGTGATCACGCATAATAATCGACTTTACAAGTTGCGAAAAGTTTTTTTTGGGGGGTGGGGGGGGTTTGTAACTTTTTTTTTTTTTTTTTTATCCTGGAATTCTTTACATGGTATAAAAAAAGTGTCCCTAAAAATAATAATTTTGTTTTTGTTTTACATTGTTAGCTAACAAATAATGTTTTGTGAAATGCACAATGCAGTTTAAAATGCCACTTACCCGCTCCTGTCTCAGCTCCGACCTCTTCCCAGTTCTCTGTCAATGTTAGATTCTATCCCCTTGTTGTTTTTATTCTTTTGTTGCGTGGAAAGATAAATGTTTCTTTCTTTGTTCTCCAATCAAGGCAGAGACCTTCCTCCTGGAGGCACGGATCGGCTCAGCTTGAATACTCCTCTCCTGCTGTAGTGTTGCCACTGTTTTGAAACGATTGTCATGCAGAGAGAAAAGGGAAGAAATCTGGTAAATAAATTGTTTACATCTCACACACCCTCCTTCAAGGTTAAATAAAGGGATTTATTAACCAGGCAGAGGGGAGCTGTCAGGGTGCAGAGCATCCCGTATTGCAGAGTCCCATGCACCTGCAGCTGGATGTCTGGGGGCTTTTCTGTTAAATTAAATTACCTGTCCAGCTAAATGTGCTGCAACTCAGAGCAATACTCTCTGTATATGGACGTTGTCAGGTTTTAGCTGAATAGATTATCTCTGAACACTTGATATAATCCTGCAAACAGAGTTTCTACACTAACACACACCCTGTTATCAGTCATTAAATGACTCTCTCCTCGCTCTGTATATTGTGTAATATATATACAGGGGGACTCTCCCTTCGCTCTGCATATTGCGTAATATAGATACAGGAGGGACTCTCTCCTCGCTCTGTATATTGTGTAATATAGATACAGGGGGGGCTCTCTCCTCGCTCTGTATATTGTGTAATATAGATACAGGGGGGACTCTCTCCTCGCTCTGTATATTGTGTAATATAGATACAGGGGGGACTCTCTCCTCGCTCTGTATATTGTGTAATATAGATACAGGGGGGACTCTCTCCTCGCTCTGTATATTGTGTAATATAGATACAGGGGGACTCTCTCCTCGCTCTGTATATTGTGTAATATAGATACAGGGGGGACTCTCTCCTCGCTCTGTATATTGTGTAATATAGATACAGGGGGGACTCTCTCCTCGCTCTGTATATTGTGTAATATAGATACAGGGGGGACTCTCTCCTCGCTCTGTATATTGTGTAATATAGATACAGGGGGGACTCTCTCCTCGCTCTGTATATTGTGTAATATAGATACAGGGGGACTCTCTCCTCGCTCTGTATATTGTGTAATATAGATACAGGGGGGTCTCTCTCCTCGCTCTGTATATTGTGTAATATAGATACAGGGGGGACTCTCTCCTCGCTCTGTATATTGTGTAATATAGATACAGGGGGACTCTCCCTTCGCTCTGCATATTGCGTAATATAGATACAGGGGGGACTCTCTCCTCGCTCTGTATATTGTGTAATATAGATACAGGGGGACTCTCCCTCGCTCTGTGTAATATAGATCCCATAGATACAGGGGGGGCTCTCCTCGCCATATCTGTATATTGTAATAGATAGGGATACAGATACAGGGGGACTCTCTCCTCGCTCTGTATATTGTGTAATATAGATACAGGGGGACTCGCTCTGTATATTGTGTAATATAGATACAGGGGGACTCTCCCTTCGCTCTGCATATTGCGTAATATAGATACAGGGGGGGCTCTCTCCTCGCTCTGTATATTGTGTAATATAGATACAGGGGGGGCTCTCTCCTCGCTCTGTATATTGTGTAATATAGATACAGGGGGGACTCTCTCCTCGCTCTGTATATTGTGTAATATAGATACAGGGGGGACTCTCTCCTCGCTCTGTATATTGTGTAATATAGATACAGGGGGGACTCTCTCCTCGCTCTGTATATTGTGTAATATAGATACAGGGGGGACTCTCTCCTCGCTCTGCATATTGTGTAATATAGATACAGGGGGGACTCTCTCCTCGCTCTGCATATTGTGTAATATAGATACAGGGGGGACTCTCTCCTCGCTCTGTATATTGTGTAATACATAATATACATAGAATTTGTAAGGTGATTATTTTCCTGTATTGTAATTGATTGGTCGCTGTTTATTGGAATGTTTTTGTTACATTCAGGGTTAACATCCCAGGGGGGTTATAGAAGCTCCACCCACAAGCAATACAGCTGCTGTGAGCTCCGCCTCTATCAGGAAGTGAATACACCATGGATTCCAAGCGGCAGAGCCATGTGACTCTGTGCTCCCTGAGACATGATGGTCAGCGCTACCTGTGCCATGGCCGGCAGCAGAGCCAAGAGACTGGCAGCTTGGACTTATTGTAAGCTGGGGCATTGTGTATCACTGTGTCTCTGTCTCTCTGTTTGGGGCAGGGGAATGTCTGCTAACATGGGTTTCTGTATATGAAAGTATGTCTGCATGTGCAGCTACCTCTCAGTGGGTGTCTGTGGTTATGTGTGGTTTGTCTGCTTCTTAGTATGTAGTGTGTCTGTGTCTCGGTATTTGTGTTGTTGCTTTGTGTATTTCCATCTCAGTATCTCAGGGTCTGTTTGTGGCTCTGTGTGTCTGTCTGTGGCTCTGTGTGTCGGTGTCTCCATAAGGTAATCCTTGCCTCTGTGTGTGTTTGTGTCTTTGTCTTAGTATCGAAGTGTCTCTCTGTGACTTTCTGTATGTGCGTTGTAGCTCTGCGTGTTTGCTCTATGTTTTTGACTGTGTCTCTAAGGTAGTGTTTGCCTCTGTGCGTGTGTGTGCCATCAGGCTGTGAAGTGCATCCCTCCTGCATACATTTGTTTACCCCTCTTCATGGCATGCAAACAGGAAACGGTTTGCTCTGTTTTGTGACACTGTGACTGTCTTGTACTGGGACACTAAGGATGTGGTCTCTTATGGTGCTCTGAGACTACAGCTGTCATAATTCCATTTGGTGAGGGATTATGGGTTTTAATGCTAAGTAGTATGTGAGCAGCACTTTAGTAATAAGGGATTGTTGCTTCCATCGAGCTCACTGTCTCACTCCTATCTCCAGGAGGTCTCCCATACTACCAGTTATATCCTCACTGTCTCTCACTCCAGTTTCCAAGGGGTCTCCCATGTTGTGCCACCTTAGAATCCTGTCTTCATGCAATCCCTATACATTGGAGTTTATTATAATTTATATGAGATTGTAATTAATTGCAGAATTCACGCTAAAATAGTCAAACTGTGACTGTAACAATTTTTCCAAAAATACAGGGAGTGCAGAATTATTAGGCAAATGAGTATTTTGACCACATCATCCTCTTTATGCATGTTGTCTTATTCCAAGCTGTATAGGCTCGAAAGCCTACTACCAATTAAGCATATTAGGTGATGTGCATCTCTGTAATGAGAAGGGGTGTGGTCTAATGACATCAACACCCTATATCAGGTGTGCATAATTATTAGGCAACTTCCTTTCCTTTGGCAAAATGGGTCAAAAGAAGGACTTGACAGGCTCAGAAAAGTCAAAAATAGTGAGATATCTTGCAGAGGGATGCAGCACTCTTAAAATTGCAAAGCTTCTGAAGCGTGATCATCGAACAATCAAGCGTTTCATTCAAAATAGTCAACAGGGTCGCAAGAAGCGTGTGGAAAAACCAAGGCGCAAAATAACTGCCCATGAACTGAGAAAAGTCAAGCGTGCAGCTGCCACGATGCCACTTGCCACCAGTTTGGCCATATTTCAGAGCTGCAACATCACTGGAGTGCCCAAAAGCACAAGGTGTGCAATACTCAGAGACATGGCCAAGGTAAGAAAGGCTGAAAGACGACCACCACTGAACAAGACACACAAGCTGAAACGTCAAGACTGGGCCAAGAAATATCTCAAGACTGATTTTTCTAAGGTTTTATGGACTGATGAAATGAGAGTGAGTCTTGATGGGCCAGATGGATGGGCCCGTGGCTGGATTGGTAAAGGGCAGAGAGCTCCAGTCCGACTCAGACGCCAGCAAGGTGGAGGTGGAGTACTGGTTTGGGCTGGTATCATCAAAGATGAGCTTGTGGGGCCTTTTCGGGTTGAGGATGGAGTCAAGCTCAACTCCCAGTCCTACTGCCAGTTCCTGGAAGACACCTTCTTCAAGCAGTGGTACAGGAAGAAGTCTGCATCCTTCAAGAAAAACATGATTTTCATGCAGGACAATGCTCCATCACACGCGTCCAAGTACTCCACAGCGTGGCTGGCAAGAAAGGGTATAAAAGAAGAAAATCTAATGACATGGCCTCCTTGTTCACCTGATCTGAACCCCATTGAGAACCTGTGGTCCATCATCAAATGTGAGATTTACAAGGAGGGAAAACAGTACACCTCTCTGAACAGTGTCTGGGAGGCTGTGGTTGCTGCTGCACGCAATGTTGATGGTGAACAGATCAAAACACTGACAGAATCCATGGATGGCAGGCTTTTGAGTGTCCTTGCAAAGAAAGGTGGCTATATTGGTCACTGATTTGTTTTTGTTTTGTTTTTGAATGTCAGAAATGTATATTTGTGAATGTTGAGATGTTATATTGGTTTCACTGGTAATAATAAATAATTGAAATGGGTATATATTTGTTTTTTGTTAAGTTGCCTAATAATTATGCACAGTAATAGTCACCTGCACACACAGATATCCCCCTAACATAGCTATAACTAAAAACAAACTAAAAACTACTTCCAAAAATATTCAGCTTTGATATTGAGTTTGTTGGGTTCATTGAGAACATGGTTGTTGTTCAATAATAAAATTAATCCTCAAAAATACAACTTGCCTAATAATTCTGCACTCCCTGTATATATATTTTTTTTTTACCTAAGTTTTGCAATTCAGTTTCCAACTCCCTACAATTCTGTGCTTAGTGAATAAACTGCTCTAGTTTCCCTTACCATTCTGCACAGCTTCAAACACTCTCTAAAATCCCACCAATTAATAGACACCAACCTCTAACCCACTATCTGTCTCCATAGAGGTTCTGGATCTTTCCAAATCTATGTGGCACCGACTGTTGGAGAACACTGACCGCACACAAAAACATAATGTCTTGTCCTTCACTTGGTCTCCTTATACATCTATTTAGTATTTCACATGGACTGTAACTGGGTTATCTCATATCACTACAAATCTTCCATCACATCCTTCTGTTTATCGCCTCCTGCCATGTAGTAACTTGAGACAGCAGTAAGTCATGTCTTGTTTATTGTGCGCCAACTTGTCTGTAATCCTGCTTTAGTGTATGACATTCTGGATGTTGCTTGTGCTTTGTTGAAGCAAATCCTCTTTTACTGTGAAATGTTTTCTGAGAGATGACGTGTCATAGACATTCCTGAAATATGTCTCTTTTGGGGCGCACAGCATTATTTGTGATTTGGTTAAATAACTTTCATTATCTTCTTCTTTCAGTGTAACGAACGGTATTGATGTTTGGAAAGCGGATGTGACAAAGGAGGCCCAGGAACAGTGGGTAAGGATCAAACAACCTTAAAAGCCGTCCGCCACGTACCCCGAGCTCCCTGTGTAAATGGCTGTAGTAGAAAACATATTAGATATGAGATTGCATGTAGGCAATTTGCTCTTAAATTTCCATTTTGCAAGATTCAAATTCCTTAGCCGAGTCCATAGAAAGTTTTAATTGTGTACTAGAGATAATTACCAAATCATGTGTCCGCTACGGTCTTCGTAGAATTAACCCCCAATATTTTTTACTTATTTACAGGCTGATTTTCCATTTTAAAGGAATGTCCCTATACCATCTGAAAGTTTTTATAAATATTTTTACAGGGTTGTCCACTAAAGTTCGAAAATAATACATCTTCACCCATGGAGGGCTCACCGCAGAATGAGTGCTTCTAACTATGACCGGTTTCACAAAGCGTGCAAATATTTCCCACACTTTGCAATATGACCAAGAGCTCTCTGATTGGCTAGTTAACCAACCGTTCTTAGTGCTCTGACAACCAAGTGTTCGTCCTCCCCCCCGATTTTTCACAGGTGATGGGGCCTTTTCTAGTCACTAGGTTTTTAATGTTTAGTAGGCTGATTAGATTTTTAAACCTCCCTTATAGTAATATGGGGATCTTAGAAATCCCTACAGGATTCTACTTTATTTTATTTTTTTATGTGGAAACTGGCTAGTAATTCTTTGTGAATTCTTTGGCGCGCGCGCACACACACACACACACACGTACACAAACCTTGACACTCAGACACACATACACTCTCACTGAAAAACACACATATACTCTTTTACAGACACACATTCAAACATATACACTCTCACTGGCAAGAACAGATACATTCTCACTGACAAAGACATTCACTCTCACTGACAAACACACAAATACTCTTTGACAGACACACAAACACAAACTCCCTAACAGACACCAACTTTTTACATTTTTCTCCACCCAGCCCCCCTACCTTTAGGGTTCAGTGGGGCTGCTGGGCGGTTGGCGAGTGGTCCCTGGGGTCCAGTAGGGGGCTGGTGAATGGTCCCTGGGGTCCAGTGGGGCTGCTGGCGTGCGGGCGTCGAGGGAGCAGTGATCTCCCTGCTCCGCTCCGTCGCGCGCCTCTTCGTGATGCCGGAGCCAGAGAGACGTCATATGACAGCCCCAGCATCACTAATGTGCGCGCAAGGTCGCTGAGCAAGGAGATCACTGCTCCCTCGCCGCCCGCGGCCTTTTTTAAATTATTTTTTTACTTTTGACAGAACCCCAGTTGGTGTTCCGCGAGCCCCAGTTCCGCGGAACACCAATTGGGAAATGCTGTTCTAAAGCATTCATAACTACCTCCACCCCTGATACCATCATGCCCATCCAATATCTAACGTCAGGATGCCTTGGGCAGTAACACATTCGATATATAAATACAATACTCATACAACAGTTTGCAGTTATGTTTTCTCTTTTACCACTAGAGGGTGGTATGACCTCATCAAGCAGAGAGACTGATCAGTTTTCAAATGGTATATTTTGGAGCCAACATATTCAGTAGCGCTGATATTAATCTGTCGCTAACTACTGAAAATGCATGTTCTTTGGGACAGGAAAGTCATTTTCAGTCCATTAGAATTCATTTTATCAAACACCATTGTGATAGTCTGAGTTTTTGTAATTAACATAAAATATTTTATGGTGCTTCCAAAATAAGAAAGCGGAGGACTGGCTACGATAAAGGCATTAATGATGTATTTTTATGCTTTCAGAACACTGCCAGCACTTTGAGCAATTCCTCGGACGGCTTAGAAAGCCTTCGGTAAGGAGTCTGGTTCAGACTGCAAGGCATGTTATGGCTGCATGTTGACCATCACTAATTAGATTAATCTAATGCCATAATCATAATCAATTTTTTTCTTTGCTTGTTCTTTTATATTTTATTCCCTTAAACTTTTCACTGTTTCTTCAGCATCGATTAAAAACAAATCGTACCCCTTACCCCATTTTCCTTCCTCTTACCCCAAGTGCTCAGAGATATCTGCCTTATGTTTGGTCGATTAACGCAGCGTATGCTCATATTCTGGTTTGTGATTTCTCTTAGTGAAGTGTTGGGGCGCACGCCCCCTCTCCTGGACGTACAAGGCAGCCTGGTTACCCTGACCCTCCAGTTGATTTCTGGGAATGTGATTCTTGACCTTTTCAAGTTGCCTATCTCAGAGACGAGGATGCACCTTCAGACCCTGGTTTTCAGTTTGGCCGATCAGTTGACCGATATGGAGAAGCTACAGAGAGGTAAAGGTCTGGTCAGGGTCTGCCAAAACTGGGAATTGTGGAGAAAAGATGAGGGAACTGGAGAGTCTTCTAATTTTGTATGGGCTATTTTGACCTGTTCTTTGCCAGTTTTCCACTATCACAAGTAAGTTGTCAGCCTGCGTGCCCCGGGCCAGATGCGGTAGCTACGCTGCTGATTCTAACAATTACTCCTGCAGTCCTAATCATTGTAGGTGTAGCAGTAATAATGATGTATTCTTACTCTTCTACCAGCAGAGGGCAGTGTCACCACATCAGTCAGCCCTGTGAAGCCAGCTCTCCGTAATAACTTCATGCATATTCCAGGTAAGTCTCTCACCCATTGGCTAATCCGTCTAGCTGCATGGGTGTGTATTTCTTATATGCAAATGAGCACAGACAGTGTGTTTCACTGAATTCCCAACTCAACATTCAAATGAGCACAGACGGGCATCATGATTTTTAAAAAGCTGTATTTAAAACAGTGTTCATTGCTAACGGCATCTGGTGAAATTCAGAATGTGAATTCTGAAACAGAATGCCTGCCTGGGCTCATTTGCATGTCAAGCTGAGAACTGTGGGAATGTTGTGGAAATATAATTTCTCGAGTTTCTGTACCCAAGGAGGTTTTTGAATACCTCAAATATTAAAGGAACACTATAGGGTCAGAAATACAAACATGTATTCCTGACCACATAGTGTTAAAACCACCATTTAGGTGGCTTGCCATCCCCCTTAAAAGGGGTTAAAACTCACCTTATATCCAGTGCCGCGCTGGCCCCGCCCCAATTGATCTCCGTGGTGACATCGGAATTTAATGCTTTGGATTGGCTGAAGGAGTCAGGATGGGATGGGGCCAAAAGCCATTTTTTATCAATGCATCTCTATGAGGAAAATACAGAGTTTACATGCAGAGGGTGGAGACACTGAACGGCAATCACACTGTGCAGCACTGCCCCAGGAAGTGGTCATCTGAGGACCGGCCACGGGAGGTATCCCTAGGGGGCAATGTTTTTCTTTTCTCTGAAAAGACAGTGTTTGCATGAAAATCCCTAAAGGTAATGATTCTACTCACCAAATCAAATACAATAAGCTGTAGTTGTTCTGGTGACTATATAGTGTTCCTTTAAAAACTCCGAAGTGTTCCATGAATGGATCTTGAACTCTGAGATGGTATTATTTTGCACCAATACATCGTTCACCATACACTACCAATCTTATTTAAGTTTACATGTGTTTTTTTTTTTTTGTTTTGTTTTTTTATGACTAGGCATTGGTATTGGGGTTCTTACTAGTGATTCTTAGGGAAGCATGGGACATAAGTCTGTCCATGATCAGTGGGAGTTACACTAGTGGGCAGCAGGTACTACTTGCATCTGCTGATGGTTATTCAGCCCCAAGTAACAAAGCTCTGCAGAACCCAAGGTCAGTGGCAGAACCCGTCACTTAAGGGGGCCCGGCTGCCCTACAGCAACCGCGTGTCCCGCAGGCTAAATAATGATGCCCTAGCCTGCACGGCTTAACTGCCAGGGGCCGCATTGAATGGGGCCCATCGGGTGGCCCATGCTGTTAGGGCCACTTGATGCTATGTATTTCCAGGGGGCCCGATCAGCGCTTTAACAGCGCAACCGGGCCCCCTCTGATGTCAGAAGCTTTGAGAAAGTGACTGCCCTGGTCACTTCATCCCAGCAACAAGCAGGAGCTGCGCGGGAGGAAGGAGAGGAAGGAGTCAGTGGAAACTCTGACTCCCATCAGGCTGAGCCACTGGACCCCAGGGAAAGTTGTGTGTACGTCTGTATGTGTATCTGTTTGCATGTGTGAGGGGGCTGGAACATATGGGAGGGGGGTGGTAGACTTACGGGGAAGGGTGGGGGGGATAGAAGTACAGGGGCACCAATGCAATTTTTGCATTGGTGCCCCGTGGTTTCTAGTTCCGCCTCTGCCCATGGTGATGATAGTATAAACACTAACTATAGTGTATTAAAATGCATTTTCTGAAGAAAACTAAATCTAAAGTTTAGAGACAGGAGAGTTGTCTATAAACCAGGGGAAGCCGAGCAGTTCATAATCTCTTAAAACTTGATACGTGATTATGGAATCAAATGTTGTTAATTGTGTGTTTCATAATTAAATTGAGTCTATCGGAGTATCACTCCGTTGCTGTATGTGAATTGCTTTCAATGAATCAATTTTCTCCAACTCCCTAGTAAACTGAATTTCGTGCATGTGTCTCCAGGCCAGCATACAGCACTGACCATAGAGGTATATATTCTGTATAGATATTACTCCCTATGTGACATTAGCATCTTGTTTTCCACCGTTCAGATGTAGAGGTGCGGCGGAGATGTTATGGTGTCCCCACCAAGAAGAGATTGCCGGGGGAGTCATTGGTCAACCCTGGATGCAAAAGGTATGTTTCGACACTTCCTGTTTTGCCAGATGTCCTTACCTTACATTGCCGGTGGCAATGCATTCACTTTACACCTTATTTTATTCCAGCAAAAAGGCTGCCACAGGGGTGGATTTTGATGAATCGTGATAATCACAAGAACACCTGAATATCAGACCTCATAATGTATTCTGAAGATCTCAAAGCAGCAGCGCCACCTACTGACTACTCAATTGTCAGACGTTTCTGTAAGATAAGTGCTAGACTCTACTCCAATGCTGCTAGCTGTGTGTGATGTGTGTGTGTGTGGGATCCCTGCGCTGTAGGCACAATGCTAGATGAGGTGCCTGGTTTGCAGTCTGTTGCCGTCCAAGACATTTGTTCACACGGAGTGTAACATGAAAGGCTTGCCTCCTCTGTAAGCCCTGGGGCGAGTAACTGTGAAGCAGAGCATCACATAGCGTGTTTTTAAGATATTCGCAAACTGTTTTTAATTTAATTTTTTTTTTTAAAAGGTGCAGTACGTTTTGTATACTTTTATGGAAGTCCTTGTACCCGATTTTGCATTATTAAAAGCCATTTATATGTCTTTGAGTTTTTGGGTTTTTTTAAATGTATTTTCTCTATACATAATGGGACCCACTAAGTTCGTGACCATCTTTTTGGAACTGATCAAAGTCCCTTGTTTCTCAATCTTCTTACAAATAATTGAGATTGGCTGTTACTGTGGAAACATTGAGATATTCATTAAAGCAACACAAACAGAGCCCTGGCCAATCGGCATATCCTCGTAGAGATTCATCAAATCAATACACCTCTATGAGGAACATTCAGTGTCTGTATGCAGAGGAAGGAGACCCTGAATGGCAGTCACACTGTGCAGCACTGCCCCAGGAAGCAACTCTAGCAGCCATTTGATAAGTGGCTGTGGAGGTTTACCTAGGCTGTAATGTAAACTCTGCATTTTCTCTGAAAAGACAGTGTTTACAGCAAAATGTCTGAATGTCAACATTTAGGCAAAATATACAACCTGACTGTAGTCTTAGCCTGGATATTTTGCCCCATTTCTTGCTGTTTACATTTAATTTTCCTTTAATTTGGAGTTTAGTAAATCAGCCCCTTTTATTGTCTGTATGTTAAACTGTCAGTGATCTGATTATGTTCAGGGCTGGCACGTCCAGGCGGCCGCCAGATCAAGGGGGCGCAACATTCAAATCCCCAGCCATTTCAGACACAGCCTACCTCGCTTTCCCAGTGACCGGCTCCCTGACCTCCCAGAATGGTCGTGACTTCCACCTCCCCCAGATTCCTCTGTGGTCCTGACGCTGTCCAGGCGGGCCTCCCTCTGCAGGCTGCAGCATGGTGGCGCTGTGCAGCGGAATCTGCAGGTGAGTACCTAAGCTGCTCTGCGGGGGTTGGGGGGGCAGCTGGTCAGTTCAGCTTCTCCACATGGGCACAATCCCAGCGGGCTCCAGCGTGACGGCGGAGTCGGCTGCTCCAACTCCATGTAAATGCAGCCGCTATCGGGTAGATTTCAAATAAAGTGAACATTTGCGAAAGGAAGTCAGTTTGAGCGTCTCTTTTGCCCAGTAATCTCTCAACCAGTGATTTTTGTAAATTGCCGTGAACCTGGTGTTGGCAGCTGCATCTGTCCAAAGGACTGGGGACTGGTTGGACAATGGAGTGATGAACATCGAAATCCCATTCCAGTGTGCGAGGAACTCTTGTCACATAACCAGATCTGCTCTAGCCGGATGATCTCAACGAATAACACTGCCATCAGGCAGACCTAGTAATAGGCGTAGCAGTCTAGATATAAAAGATCTCTCCTGCGGATAATATGCAAGTCAAAGTTTAATAACCCCCATATAAATTGTAGGTCTTCCGTGTAAAATTCCCTAATTTTAAGAACTTTTCCAACTCTTTGCTAACGTGTAGAAGTTTATACTCGGGGAGACTTGACTGCATGGAATTGAAGTCCAGCGTGGTACCTAGAAAAATAAGTCTGGTGGTGGATTCACTGGTTTTGTCTTGGGAAAGTGGAACGCCTGGAGTTGAAAATAGTGCTGCTGTGCTTTTTAAGCTTAGAGGAGTGCTACTGCTATCTTCCACCATTAGAAAATCGTCCAGATAGTGTATAACCGTGGGACACCTCACAATGTTTAGGAGAAGCCAGCAAAGAGTCTCGGAAAACATGTCAAAATATTTTTGGCTACTTTTTGCACTGAAAAGTGATTTCTAGTAGCAAAAATATTTCTCTCTCCACTTAACCCAGTGAACATACCATAACGAGGGATGAATAGGTAGCAACTTGAAAGCATTGGTGATATCGGTCTTGCTAAGCCATGCAGCTCTACCAGCCTTCAGGATTGCCTGTATGGCACTATCTACAGTGGTGTGGTGTAGAGAGAATTCAGAGGATGGTATGAGAGAGGATGGTATGAGAGAGTTTAGGCTTGGGTTTGTAGATGACTGAGGTGCCAATAGGTCAGTGATTAACCCTTTAAGGACACGTGACATGTCATGATTCCCTTTAATTCCAGAAGTTTGGTCCTTAGGGGGTTAACTGTTTTTTATTCGAGTATTTGCTGGTGGCGATACCAATCGGATTAGTGCGCCAGGAAGAAGTGGAGAAAAAGGGGGCCTAACACGAACCCTTTGGAACTTCTTTACCAATAAGATCATCAACTGTTAGTGGGTCATACACAACGGAAAGGAGGTTGGGACATTCTGAAGTACCAGTGTGCCACTAGCCCAGCGTGGAAACCTTGTGAAAACTTGTGAATTATGTATTCCACCAAGTGAGGGGAAGGGTGAGTTTTCAAGTGGTATGCCAATTTGTCTATCTTTACCTCAGTTAGTCATTGCCTGGGGTTCAGTTTTGAAGGGCACATGGATCTAGTATGTGCCTTAAAGCATATAGAACAAACGTGCAGTAATCTGCAGGCACTGAAACTACACACTCCTGCATTAAAATAGTTATAGAATTGTGCCTCCTTCAGGAAAACAATGGGTGGTCCGAGCTTATCTTTAAGGCTGCGCTGGTCAGGCTTGCTAGACCCAACTGGTTGACTCGAATATGTGGAGGGGTCTGCTTCTGAGGGGCACAAATTGGTGGTATGGGAGATGGATGAACAGACTGCACAAGATGGGGGAACCAAGCCTGCAAAATGTCTGAAAAAAGAGCTCTGTGTCCAACTGGCTCGAGTCGGTACGGATGTTAAATTGGGCCAGGGCTGCTGCTGCTTTTGCTGACACGGACTTGTGATAATCATAAAACATAAAACCCCTGCACTTATGGCCCAAGTCCACCAATTTGTCCATGTAGAGGTCAAGTTCTTCACGGCCCTGTGGATAAACAGAACATACAAGTGATACTTGAAAAATTAGAATATTATGCAAAAGTTAATTTATTTCAGTAATGCAACATAAAAGGGGAAACTAATATATGAGATGGACGCATTACATGCAAAGCAAGATAGTACAAGCTGTGATTTGTCATAAGTGCGATGATCATGGCTTACAGCTCATGAAAACCCCAAATCCACAATCTCAGTAAATTAGAATATTGTGAAAAGGTGCCATATTCTAGGCTCACAGTGTCCCACTCTAATCAGCTAAGTAAGCCATAACACCTGCAATGGTCCCCTTTTACATTGCATTACTGAAATAAATCAACTTTTGCACGATATTCTAATCTTTCGAGTATCACCTGTACATCTTCCCTATATAGACCAAAGGCTAAGACAAATTCAGGAATGGTGAGTTTTTTGTTTAGTCTAATCTAGTAAGTCGCTGTAATTGTACTTTCTGTTTTCGACAACATCCTGTGAAGAGATTTAACAGAGACTAGATTTACGTCTTTCTCATCTAGAATATCTTTGTGGAGAGCAGGGGGCGACCATGTGTGTTGGGGTAATTACGTGGGTAGAGTAAAAGGTGAAGCAGGAGTCCTACCCTGTTTGCTGGGAGGTGTGAGTGCCTGTGTAGATCCTACGGGAGGTGGATCTGTCTGAGCCGAGCTGGCGTTTTCTAATTTTTTTCAGTTTATCATTTTATGGACTGCAGAGACGACAAAATGGTGTCTAAAGTTCCTTGTATATTTGAGTTGTGCCCCCGTGAGCTGGGACCCAACCCAGGATCCTCAGGATGAGCTGTCAGCAGCTTGAAGAGTTCAGCTTTTCTTGCCATGGCTGGGAAGGGGATGCCCCTTCGGCACAGTTCAGCCAAGATCCTGGGGATCTCCTGGGAATAGTCCCATGTTGATGCCATGATATTTGGAGTGGTGATAGCCGAGGGAAAGGAGGAAGTTAGTAATTGTGACTAAATCAGAGACCAGCAGAACAGTGGACATAGAACAAGATCGTATGTTATCAGGTAGTGAAAGTTAAGATAAGATCGTATGATGGATTGGTCGAGTAAAGCCGTGGCCTAACGAGGTAAGGCAGGAATCAAGCCCTGTTCCCGATTACTCCTTATGGACGAAGCGTGGCCGTGTTGAGGCTAATAGTAGCGAGAAACTTTTATTTTATTTTTTATACCTTACTGGAAAACAGTAAGCAAATAAACAAACAGGCAACATAGGCCTGTAGGATATTATGACCCTCAGGATATTTGAAATTAAGGTCTAGCATGGTCAACAATTGTAGAGTATCCTTATAAGTGCCTGATGAAAAGCATAGAAAAATTAAATACATAAGCCATGAAAGTCACCTCATCTTAAGTGTATTTATGCCATAACAAAGCATAATTTAACGACTATGTAGTTCTAATACATGTAAAGTATTGTACTAAAAATAACATACAAGGTAGAATAATTACCCTGCTCCTGATGTGAAACCTATATAGATGATAACCAGTAATGTTACTTAACCTAATTGTGTCTAATACCCAAGCTTGATTTGAAATATTTAGGGGAACCGCCGAATGAACAATTAGCCAGATTATACATGATTATTGTAAAAAATACTAAATTAACAATGTCCCTTCCATACGAACTGAAATGCCTGAATGTAAACGGACTAAGCAAATAAGCAAGGTATGCAAAAAGGTAGCTATTAAACGAATGGACCTTGAACAGTGAACGTGATAAAGAACCAAAATCGTTCATATGATTGTCCCCGAACACAAGTATGGAGATTGTGACGGAACGCTGGCACTCCGACTGAGTACCACCGCCAATCGATGTGCCTAGTGCTCGCTGAGGACTCCAACCGACACCATCAGCACTGCAGACCCCACTTCCAGCGATTCAGCTGCGCTGGGGTCTCGCCGTCTCCACCCACCCTGGATCCACGACCAGGATCCAGCTCCCAGTGGGTGAACCTCTCCTAAATCCAGAGAGCGTTGCAGGAACAAATCAAGCTATTGCAAGAGCTTACTCTGGGGAGTAAGTGATTATAGCAATCCCCAGAGTGTAGGTATCCCTTCCCCCAAACATGAGTCAAGGCTTCAAGAAAGGTACAAGATGATCTGGTTTTAATGACCACACACTGGCTTTTATGCAAGTCCCCATGCAAGGGGACATCCCATAGGGTGGGACCCAGTATAACCAATCACAGACAATACAAACAAAACACTCCCACAGTGACATCACAATCCCTTCTCTCCATCCTGGAGATAATTGGGAAGTAATCAAATTATCTCCCAGGACAGAGGCAAGACTCCATTAACCACATGGTTACAAAAAGACATAAAACATATACATGCAACATATCCCCAGATAGCTTAGATCTGAGTGCACATTATTATTGAATGGCGCTCAGATCACATACATACAATTCAATCGCCATGGAGCCAAAGTCTTTTCCATAGTCTTTTGTTACACAAATAGGCTCCATGGCATAGCCATCTGGGATAGCACTACTACCATACTGAAAGTCCAGAACGCCCCGGCAGAAATACACAAATAAACCTTTCTGCAGGGGAAAATACTGCTATCAGCACATGGGCCATAGTCGGAAGACAGGAGACTAGCCAGTAGTCCCCTCCAGGCACAAGTGGCGAAGGGCACTTCGTTACAGAGAGTATTCCTGTGATATGCTCTAATGGCGGGAATAGCCCGAACGCGGCTATCTTCACCATTTACCCGAGGATCCGTTCGTGTCTTTTGAGCGAGAGGTGATTTGTCTGTAATTTTATGTGAAACTCTGCGAACGGTGTAGTGATGACACTCCGAGGACGCTGAAAACAGTCGCAAACTTACAAACGGAGGCTGGAACCAGAAGTGCAGGTTGCCGAGGAAACTGGTGAACTGATCGCCACGGCAAAGGTAAGAAGGGGGGTGTAGGGTTTTATAGGAACGCTAACTCCTCCCACAAATACAGGCCTACGGCCTTTAAACATATAAACACGTTGGAAAAGGCAAGACTGAAAGACAGCACTGAGGCACTAATCCTAGCAGCACAGGAACAGTCACTCAGCACCAGGTCAATAGAAGCTGGAGTCTACCACACCACGCAAGACCTAAGGTGCATACTGTGCAAAGAAGCCTCTGAGACAGTCCAGCAGCTAGTGGCCAGAGGCAAGATGTTAGCAGGCACAGCATACGTGGAGAGACACAACCAAGTTGCGGGGATTGTGTACCGAAACATCTGCACAGAATATGGATTGGACCTGCCTAAGAACAGATGGCAGATACCACAAAGGATAGTTGAGAATGGCAGGGCTAAGATCCTGTAAGACTTCATGATCCAGACAGACAAGCACATGCTGGCCAACCAACCCAACATTGTTGTGGTAGACAAGGAACGGAAGACTGCAGTCGTGGTTGGTGTAGCTATACCCAATGACTATAACATCAAGAAGAAGGAACATGAGAAGGTGGACAAATACCAAGGACTGAAAGTACAAATAGAAAGGATGTGGAAAGTCAAGGCAGTAGTAGTCACAGTTGTGATAGGAGCTGTGACTCCCAAGTTGGGCGAGTGGTTTCAACAGATTCCAGGTGGGACATCTGAGATCGCTGGCCAGAAGATACAGTTCTAGGAACAGCTAAGCTATTGTGCAATACTCTCAGACTCCCAGGTCTCTGGTAGAGGACCCGAGAATGAAGAATAACCATACCACCCAGGAGAGGTGAGAAAATAAAAAATAATTATTCCTTCTGGTACCTGAACACCATGTGCAAACTCATGCTTTATTATAGAACTCAGGATATTTCACCTCGTCATTCATTATAGGACCCCCAGAATAATTCACCTTATGATTCATTATAGGACCACCCCAGAATAATTCACCTTACGATTCATTATAGGACCACCCCAGAATAATTCACCTTACGATTCATTATAGGACCCCTAGAATAATTCACCTTATGATTCATTATAGGACCCCCTAGAATAATTCACCTTATGATTCATTATAGGACCACCCCAGAATAATTCACCTTATCATTCATTATAGGACCCCTAGAATAATTCACCTTATGATTCATTATAGGACCCCCTAGAATAATTCACCTTATGATTCATTATAGAACCCCCAGAATAATTCACCTTATGATTCATTATAGGACCCCTAGAATAATTCACATTATGATTCATTATAGGACCCCTAGAATAATTCACATTATGATTCATTATAGGACCCCCCTGATAATTCACCTTACGATTCATTATAGGACCCCTAGAATAATTCACCTTATGATTCATTATAGGACCCCCTAGAATAATTCACCTTATGATTCATTATAGGACCACCCCAGAATAATTCACCTTATCATTCATTATAGGACCCCTAGAATAATTCACCTTATGATTCATTATAGGACCCCCTAGAATAATTCACCTTATGATTCATTATAGAACCCCCAGAATAATTCACCTTATGATTCATTATAGGACCCCTAGAATAATTCACATTATGATTCATTATAGGACCCCTAGAATAATTCACATTATGATTCATTATAGGACCCCCCTGATAATTCACCTTACGATTCATTATAGGACCCCTAGAATAATTCACCTTATGATTCATTATAGGACCCCTAGAATAATTCACCTTATGATTCATTATAGGACCCCTAGAATAATTCACCTTATGATTCATTATAGGGACCCCTAGAATAATTCACCTTATGATTCATTATAGGACCCCCCTGATAATTCACCTTATGATTCAATTTAGGACCCCAAGAATAATTCACCTTATGATTCATTATAAGACCCCCAGAATAATTCACCTTATGATTCATTATAGGACCCCAAGAATAATTCACCTTATGATTCATTATAGGACCCCCAGAATAATTCACCTTATGATTCATTATAGGACCCCCAGAATAATTGACTTTTGTCCTTTTATTAAAAGACCCATTAAACAACATCCAACAATTCAACAAGACTGTTTAATGACAAAAAAAAAGCTTTATTTACAGCAAAAATTGTTAAATGCATGAAAAATCATGACACTTTTAAATTAACAAGGATAGTAAAGCTTATATAATAATAAACGGTCATTAAATAAATGTAACCCCTGCCATGTTTGATCACATCGTATGAAGGTTTCCTGGTGGGTGTTTACCTCTTCTTTCTGATTTGAAAAGGAAAATTTGAAAGAATGAACTTATTAATGAACCTACTCATTTTGCCATTGTAAAATTCCCCCCCCTTTGGCTTTTTTTTTCTGCACTGAATACTTTTAATTTGTATTGGAAATACTGCTAGGTTTTAAAGAATTTTATTTTATGTGAAGGAGAATGAACTGGATTTTTTATATATTTATTTAGCAATATGTAATATTATGTGTCATGTCTACAAGATATTGATGGGTTTTAAACTGGTCAGCTGGGGTATGCGGGACATTAAATGACAGTGATATGAGACATGCACTTTGTGGTATTAGTTGAATGTAAAATGCGTTGTGGGCAGGGCAGGATTCTCTCCAGATCTAGAATTCTGCTGCGTCTACCTTTCTCTTCAAATATACTTCTGCATAAGGGAATATGTCCACTTCATCTCGTGTGACAATACGGCCGGATTGTTCGCTAGTTCCTGGAGGGTAGATACCTGTAGATTTTTTTTTTTTTTGGCTTTTACTTTAGGTGTGTATAAGAATGTTTGTTTGTTTGTTTGTTTATGGTGTGCATTATTTCATGTATTATGTCATTTCTTTCAGCAGCCGCTTAGCCTCCAGGCTGATGGCTGATGGACAAGTAGTGGGAGGACCGAGCAGTTCCGCTGAAATAGTTTTTAAATTGATCACAACGCTGCATTTTCTTTCACTCCTGTTGCACCACATTTTTGGAGAAGGGGAAGCCACATCCAATCTCACTGATTCATCGGCTTGACCACGGAACTGTAAGACAGAAGGATTTCCTTTTCGTTTGGACAGGTATACGTAAAATCCTTGAGCTGTGCGGCGTTGTCGAGATACCTTCTCAGACCCATAAGTTCCGCTGGAATCTCAAACTTGCGGTAATGTTTGCACACAATCTGTTTAATGTAGAAGGAAAGAGACAGACTAGGTGAGCAGGCAGGTGAAATTCTTTTAGGTTTCACTTTTCTTTTTTTCTTCCTTTGGCTAAATTATCAATAAAGAACATTATGCTTTAAACTATCTGTAGAGGTTGTAACATGCTTTTGAATCTCCTTGTCTTTTGTAATCTGTGCAGGGTTTAAAAAATAATAATACTCAAAGGGGCACTGTAACTGGGTTATCTCATTGAAGTGGTTATGGTGTCTGGAGTGCTCTGGTGCCATCCTTACATTCAGCATTAAGCTGTTTTTAAAGGGACACTCTAGTCACCAGAACAACTACAGCTTAATGTAGTTGTTCTGGTGTGTATAATCATTGCCGTCAGGCATTTTCATGTAAACACTGCCTTTTCAGAGAAAAGGCAGTGTTTACATTGCCCCTAGGAATACCTCTAAGTGGCCACTCCTCAGATGGCCACTAGAGGTGCTTCCTGGGGCACTGCTGCACAGTAGGCAGCCCTCCCGTTCAGCGTCCCCACGCTCTGCATGGAGACGCTGAATTTTCCTCATAGATATGCGTTGATTCAATGGCCTGCCCTCTTGCCGATTTTAGCCAATCCAATGCTTGCAATTTTGATGATGTCACCAAGGGGGTGTGGCCAGCGCCGACAGACCCGTGGAGAGCTGGAAATAGGGTGAGTTTTAACCCATTCTGAGAGGACTAAGGGGAGGGTGGCAAGGCACCTAAATGGTGGGTTTTCACTTCAATGAGAGTCCCCAGAAGCCCCTTCCTTCTGTGCTGGTTGGGCTAATGAGGAAGCATTAATCTGAGTAGCAATGGGTGGCTGCTATTGGCTTAGAGTGTCAGCTGACTACATTCAGCCTATCACAGCGCCCATTGCATATATGAATTAGTGTGTGTAAAAGGAAGTGTGTAATCTATGCCTTAGCCACAAATCCTGCGGGGGTGGAGCTGTGGAAAACCAGGGAGCCTTATTTAATGTTAAACTGCTCAAAAACGAGTCAATGCTGAATGGAGGTACAGGGCCAGAGGGCTATAACCACTTCAATGACATGAAAAGATTCTAGAGTGTCCGTTTAATAATGTACCAGTATATTTGTAGCAGTCCTGGTTGTTTTTTACATAAATTGGATTGATGGTTTACAATGCAAATAACATTAACAGAGATTCAAAACCTATGTTTATTCACTAAATTCAGTAGGATTTAGATACTTTCTAGTTGTGACTGTGAGATTCAAACGGATTGTAACTACTATACAACTTCATCTAACTGAGTGGCTCCCCATTCACAAAACCGGCTTGGAAAAGATGTCAGCTGACCACTCTCAGCCAATCAGCAGCACTCTTGCCTGGCGGCACTCCGCACTTCCTGAATCTGAAATTTCAGAAGCCAGATCAGCCGGGGAAGGTAGCAGACATCGCTGTTGGGGTTAAACCGTTCAAGAATGGTTTAACGTCTTGAGGTCAGATGGCCTCTGAGGTCCTTCTGGCACCATGACAACTTCTTTTAGATGAAGCTGTTTTGGTGCCTGGACTGTCCGTTTAACTTAATTTTTACCATTTTTTTTCCTTCAACAATTTAAAAAAGCAGAATGCAAGATAAGGGCAAAGTTTTCCGCTGCAGTGCTTAACTGGAAGGTTGAGTCACTCACGTTGATGATGTGCAGTTTGGGTAAGAGGTTGCAGTCTGCTAGCGTCAGTTTATCGCCATCCAGGAACTTCCTGCTCGAGACTTTCAGTTCGGGATTCATCTTCTCTTCGTATGGCAATGGTGTCTTGAGGTATTTGTCTAACCGCACCAGTGAGCGCAGGAAATTATTCTCAACGTCTACAATTGGGGAGTAAGAGTTTTTTGTCAGTTTCTGTGAATAGAGAAATCATGCCACACATTCCAGATTTACATCGGGGTCAAGAGATGGTATGTTTCCAGTTATTTAACTACAGTCCTATACTGTCCTTAGATCGTGGTAGTTATAGCCCTAGACCTATAGAGCTGGAATTGTGCCAGTAAGCTTTCAGTGTGGGCAGCACATTGAATTGACCCTGGTTTAATGGGTAGAAATCTAGTTTCTCTCTAATGAGACTCTTTAAACGGAAGACCGATACCAGGATTTAACGTTACATTGCATGATGTATTTGTATACATGGTTTATGTGCTCACATTTTGCACTTTGTTATTGGTCGGTGTGTTGCAGATTGTGTTTTGTGTGTATGGTAGATGTGATTGGCTAAGTTGTGGCATGTGTTACGTTTCCTTTTTTTCATATGATAAAGTAATATTGCTAAGGAATGGGTGTTTATTTGAACTAGATGATTTAACTGGGTGGTAGTTTTGTACACGTGTTGTTGGTGTTTTTATGGGATAGATATTTTACTCGGACTGGGGTCCATGTGTTGCTGAATTTGTAAATAATGGCTCTATTGTTTAATGTCAATATATTATTAGAATATTAATCCCTTTTATTAACGAAAAAAGAATTGTATTTTGAAGTACTGGTGGTACTATGGACTAATGGTATAGACTGCTAAAGCTTACATTGAGAATCATTTTTATATAGGATTTTTTTATTAATTGCTACTGCATTTCTGATGATAACGTGGAATCTGAACTTTAACTGACAGTTTGCATCCAAAACACTAGTTCCGCTTGCATGATGCGGATGTAAGAGGTCTTGCACAGAGAACCCAGACTTTCACTTTCGTTAACGCAATAAAATAAATACCTCTGTATAGACTGAGTTACACATCTGATGTGTTCTAAACCTACAGACTGGGTTTTGGAACCACAGCTCTCTGTAGATTGTACACTGAACCCCGCAGCTCTCTGTAGATTGTAAACTGAACCCCGCAGCTCTCTGTAGATTGTACGGGGAGCCCCCGCAGCTCTCTGTAGATTGTACGGGGAGCCCCCGCAGCTCTCTGTAGATTGTACGGGGAGCCCCCGCAGCTCTCTGTAGATTGTACGGGGAGCCCCCGCAGCTCTCTGTAGATTGTACGGGGAGCCCCCGCAGCTCTCTGTAGATTGTATCTCCCTAGCTCTCTGTAGATTGTACGGGGAGCCCCCGCAGCTCTCTGTAGATTGTACGGGGAGCCCCCGCAGCTCTCTGTAGATTGTACGGGGAGCCCCCGCAGCTCTCTGTAGATTGTACGGGGAGCCCCCGCAGCTCTCTGTAGATTGTACGGGGAGCCCCCGCAGCTCTCTGTAGATTGTACGGGGAACCCCGCAGCTCTCCGTAGATTGTACGGGGAACTGAACTCCGCAGCTCTCCATAGCTTTCATAGGGAGTGAACACCTTAGCTGTCATTAGAGTGCTCTCTGAACCCTGCAGCTCTCTATAAACTGAACATTGAAATTACTGAATGCCACAGTTCTCTTAAGATAAAACAGTAAGTGAAATAAACAATTTGCAAAAAGTCATAATCAGCACCATAACCACTACAGCTTATTGTATGATTACAGCTCATTGTTGTGGTTATAGTGCTGTGAAGCTTTAGGTATGGTCCCCTCTCTCTGGTCTGTTTTGCATAGATTGAGAAAACTCAGAATTGTCTCCAACACCCAAAACTTGGCCCCCATGCAGTCATTCTGATGATTCCTGGGCTGAC
Organism: Pelobates cultripes; assembly: GCA_933207985.1. Classification (NCBI taxonomy): domain Eukaryota; kingdom Metazoa; phylum Chordata; class Amphibia; order Anura; family Pelobatidae; genus Pelobates; species Pelobates cultripes. The sequence continues at coordinate 144,467,315 of OW240920.1, read as the reverse complement.
CCCCTACTACACACACGCACGCTCTCAGCCTGGTTATAATAATCCAATTATTAGCTGGATCTAGTTGAGATTTTCTTTATTGACGCTTTCCTAGTTGCTACCTCAATCCCGTTCCACTAACAGGCAGGCTTCCACCGGGGTTTAACCCGAGACAGAGTATGGAATCGTGGCACAATGAGTTCAACCAAGCTCAATCTCTGGCCGTCCGAAAGTGGACAGCAGACAAGATAATGGCATTTTTGGTATGAACGCTGCATCGGACTTGGGAACATTGGAGAGGTACAGTGCATGTTTGCTGTCACTTTAATAAAAGCCCCCCAGGAGGTGCGGGATGCACTACTTACGGCTGTCCTGGGAACTAAGCTGGTTCTTGATGTAGGCAGAGAATTTGTGGAAGACGTCGTTACCGGCCGTGTTGGTATCTTTGTGTTTAGGAGTCATACTGGGATAACTGCAAACACAGAGAGTCAAATTTACAAGAAAGAACATGTATGTTCTCTTACCAAAAACATAAACCATTACGAGAAACTGAACCACGCATGAAGCTGGCCATCCCCAGCGGTGTGCCATGTTCAGATCATTTGTGCAGGATCGCACCCATCACTCTCAGACATTACAGTAATTGTAAACATTTTTTCCCAGTTTTTTTTATTTCAACCTAAAATTTACAAATTTCTTAAATTTTCTGCAGATTCCAATTTAGCAAATATGCCCCAAACAGTTCTGCAAATGACAGATTTTGAAACATTTTTTTTAAATGATGCTTTAAAGGACAACTATAATGCCAGGAAAACAAACTAGTTTTCCTGGCACTAAGTCTTTAGGTCCCCCCCCCACCCTCAGGGTCCCACTCCCGGCAGGCTCTAAGGGGAGGAAGGGGTTAAACACTTACCTTACTCCGGCGCTGGGGACTCTCCTCCCTCTTTGGCTGAATGCACATGCGCGGCAAGAGCCGGGCGCACATTCAGTCAGTCCATAGGAAAGCATTCTCAATGCTTTCCTATGGACGTTGGCGTCTTCCCACTGTGAAAATCACAGTGAGAAGTGCCTCTAGTGGCTGTCAATGAACCGCCTGAATTCAATGAGACAGCCACTAGAGGCTGGATT
>OW240920.1:144308826-144466108 GCA_933207985.1 Pelobates cultripes | reverse complement strand
AATAACAGACGTACAATCTCCTGTTGCTGTCCAGCTGCACGGTGTATGGGAAGCCCATTACAGAGGAATGTGTGACATCATATTTTGCTTTAATTTGTGTGAATGGAGTGATGTGTTCTCCTTTAAAATCTGAGCATTGCATTTCGTTAAATTCTGCTTTAAAAAAATAAATAAAAATGATTTCTATTTCCCACCCTGCGTATATAGAGGCTTATTCTATTGTTCAATGCATCACAGTTCAAAATTAAACTAAGCACTCTCTACTTTTCCCTTTGCTTCAGCGCTGGTTTTCACCCAAACCAATTTCTCTCCGAGAGTACTGTCCCCCTCAGCAATCCCTGCCGGGGTAATGGAAATGGCTTCCCATGTTTTTCAGCTGTATTTGTCTAAATCTTCCAACTTGATGCTGTCTGACACACTACAGGCATGTTCTCCACAAAATATAAACATTGCAGAGGAAGGGAGTGTTATCTGTGCACAAAACCACTTCATGAAGATTTATTATTTTCATTTTTGTGCATGGTGTTTGTTTAATCACCATAGTCAACTTCTTAGTGAATAAGCCCTGAAATTAAGACTTCTTGTGTAAGACGCTAACAACTGAATTCACCAAACACTAACATATTCATTGTTTAACAAATACATCCCTTTATAAACACACAGGTATAGGGGCTTATTCGCTAAACACCAAATCGAAACTGGAAACTATTAAGTAGATATACTCCAATGAATGCATACATGCATTTAATTGTACGTTTTATTTTTCATTGGAGTTATATCTAAAAACAGCTTGTAAAAATGGCAGATCTCTTGTCTGCAGCCTTTGCAAGCCCTCCCCTCCTAACCTCGCCCAGACTTTCTGTGACCGTCCAATCACAGTGTGAAGGATTTTCATGTACTTAAATGCCTGTATCAGTTCATTTCACTATGTATTGAATGAATGTATTCGTTTACCGAACAGAGACCACCCACCCTGAGTAGCAATCAGCATTGGAACGCAGAGAAAACCACGACTTAATTGCTACTAGGTGGCTGCCATTCGGCATACGAACACGTGGCGAGAACAAAGGATGGCGGCCATCTTAAAACTCACAAATGCGATCAGCGGGGCTTACGCATGAATTGCCTGGAACTATTTTCGGCACGGCAAACATGCGAACGCCCAGTCCCCATGGAAGTCCTGGAGGAATACGTTCCCCTCCACGAATCAAACTGGCATTCGGTAGATAGAATCTACCGAATGAGGGGAACATTCACATGTAACCAGCTGCACCATATGAACAGTAGTTTTCATGTAGTTCGATCCGAACGGAGACCGGCTCTTGCTACTGATTCTATGGAACTCTAACTCTGATACCTCCACATGGCGAGCCATTTAAACTTCCACACGATGTGACACGGAAACTACCAAACGGAAATTCGTGAGATTTGGATATATGACTACCAGTATCCTCAGCTACCCAGGGATGGTAAAATTATGTTTGTATGTCTTGTAAAAAGTATGTTACTGAAATTGTTAAAAAAAACTGTAATGTTTCTGGCCAGCAGATAATTGAGCTTTGTGTATTGTAGAAACTCAATTATCTAGCCTGGCCCAGAGGAGGAGTTTTGTGTTGCATAAATTGTGAGTTCTGTGTGCCAGTAAATCAGACTTGTTCCAGCATTAAGCTTTGGCTCATGTGTGGATTATTCGGCGATTCCAGGGATATTTCTACTCGTGGATTACTTAGTGATTCTCTTTTATGGGAAGAAGGGAATACTTGACAGTGATACAGATTACTACCGTCACACACAGGCTTCCCAATGTAACTCAATGAGAGGTCTTTGCAAGTCAGCTGCTCTGAGCAATTCCTGCATCTTGAGTTTATCTTCACTGAGCTAACCAAACCAGGAAGTAACAGGAGAGGCTGTCTGATTGACAGCCAGGGAGTGTAACCAGATTAATTTATAGTTTTTATTGAAATCTGCACTTTTTGTAAAATGAAAAAGAGGACACACTCTGCACATATAAGCAATCAGAGTTGCTTTAGGGGTTTGGAGTGTACCTTTAAGGACATATGGGCAACCTGTGTCTGTAGCAGAATAAGGATTTCATCCCAATCAGCAATTTTTAGTTCCATGTTTTTGATTCATTTTACTAGAAGTTAGTCTTTATAATGTTAGTGGGTACAATGTGTATATCCAATCCTAACATTAATCCTGTTTTGTAAATTCCCTCTTCACCCATCCTTAAGCCCAGAAGAGGTTATGTCATAAGAGGGACAGCTGCCTCTGTCTGTCTGGAATTCACATTTTTTGCCAAACATTCCTTTGCCTCTCTCCTCCCCAATTTTTTTCCCACAAATGTATTGGAAACATTACAAAAAAGCTCAGCATTTCAAAAAATGCTACATTTTATCTGGAACAGAAGCAGCTATTGTGTTACTGTGGAGGCTGGGTTTTAATGACTGCTCATATCAGCTCAGTCCGACATACTGCCTCGGCGCACACTACGCCAAGATCATGTACTGGCTTTACAATCACTCAAAGCTTTTTGTAAAATTGCTACGTTTATCATTTTAGCTTGATTTTACGGGGCCTTCTTCACCCTTAATTTTTATATCAATTACTTGTCTAATATTCCTATTGTAGAATTGTAAAGCACTGTGCAATATGTTGGCGCTATATAAATGTTCATTTATTTCGTGTTATATGAATCTTACTCTTTCTAGAATGTAATCTTATCATAGTTTGTGACAAAAAATATTTTCAGACATTCTAGCGTTTATCAGGAATTAATCGGCTTAACCCGCTCTATTACCAAGACATATAGGCTGTCCTTTAGGTGGGTCCCTGGGTGGGCCGTGTCACAGGTAACAGGTGGGCGTTGGGTGGATTGTGTCACAGGTAACAGATGTGCATTAGGTGGGCTGTGTCACAGGTAGGTGGTGCTGGGCAGACCATGTTACAGGCAGGCGCAGGGCGGGCCATGTCAGGTAACAGGTGGGCATTTGGTGGGCCATGTCACAGGTAGCAGATGGCGCTGGCAGACCATGTTACAGGTAACAGGTGGGCATTGGGTGGGCCATGTCACAGGTAACAGGTGGGCATTGGGTGGGTGGTGTGACAGGTAGCCGGTGGCGCTGGGCAGACCATGTAACAGGTAGCAGGCGGGGGCTGGGCGAGCCATATTTCAGGTACCAGATGGGCACTGGCCGACTGTATCCTTGGTGCCAGGTGGGTGCTGAGTGGGCAGTGTCACAGGTAGCAGAGATAGCAAGGTGGGTCATAACCTGTCCTCCCAGAGGATTTTTCTTATGGATAACCAGAAACAGGAAGGATCACGCCATTTCTCTAGGTGTTTGTTTGTTTGCCAACCTAATAACTCACATCACCTCGGTACCTCCGCTCGGTAGTGCGTGCATTGAATGGAGACCAGCTGACTTATAAAGGGCTGAAGGAAGGAGGACATCAGGCAAGGACACAACACAATGATCAGGAACCTTAATGACATGTACTGTGGATAAAGGCACTTTCAAAAATGCAAAAAAACAATATTGAAAATAAAGATGTGATTATTGGTGAATTAGGCTAATTTTATTGACTGTAGAAGGAAGCAGGACTGCGTTGATCTGACTTGAACCTTTTCAGATTCAACAGCTGGAAATATAGACAGCTGGGCTATCTCAGCACTTGCCTTAAGACATACCTTTCTGAAATGTTTTTATAGAATCTCCAAGATCTGTAATATGTGCTGATAGTTCTTCGGTAAGGGTTATCAGTCTTCTGTCTTATTTAAGATAATTTGAGGCATCACACAGTCCACAGACACTCCGCACGAGTTCAAAGAGAATTGTTTAGACTATAAGTTCTCTGTGATGTGCTGTCTCTTTGCGTGAGAAACTCCAGGTTACAGACTTTGGATGTTTGCGCTGTGTATCCTCAGGTGGATCTTCTGTTAACACGAAGGGTTTTCTCAAAATTACCCAAATCTTTGCAGCAGTTTCCCTTAAAGGAACACTCCAAGCCCCTAAAACAAGTCCGCTTGTTGACGTATTTTAGAGGGTAACCGAGTTTCCAATCTTTCTCGCTTTATAATAATGCTGCTTTTAAGTGCAGCACCCCAGCTTCCATTCATACATCCTAGAGGGGGCTTTTCACGTATAACACAAGGAGGGCGTGAGGGAGAACCATGGAGAACCATTGTTTTCATCTCACTTTGATAAACTTCAAACTTTTCTTTTCAAATAATTTTTATTAAAGTTTTTAAAATTTTTGTATAACAAATGATAGTAATACAAACATTGTATTAGGGGAAGGAATGGAAGGGTAACTTGGAAATGGGAAGGGGTATCCATCCATCATTGAAATAAACATAATAAAGTATATGGCAAAAAATTTTTGTACATCAGTGCACTTTAACAATAAATATATCAAAGACCATAAACTGTTTTTTGATTTTTTTCTTCCCATTTATCCCAATTATATTTTAGTATTGGGAAACCATGCATATTGGCTCTGTGTGATAATTCATGTGCCTTGTTTTCTAGAATCAAATTAAAAACTTCTCTGAGAGATGTCACATTTTGGGACTTCCAATGTCTAGGTAAACAGGATGTAGCAGCGATCAGAATGTGGCCTATGATTATTTTATCTGATCTATTAACGGACTCCGGGAGTTTTTTTAAATAAGGCTAGTGCCGAGGTTAAGATGCTAATGGTTCTGTTCACTTTAATAATTAGATCATGAATCATTTTCCAATAATTAATTAACTTGGGGCAAAACCACCAGATATGGGCCATATTGCCCACTCCCCCACAGTCTCTGCAACACCGGTCAGAATACATATTGTTCATGTTATGTAATCTAGACGGAGCCAGGTACCAGCGATATAAGATTTTATAATGATTTTCAAAATGGTCGGTGCAATACGAAATACCTTTTAAACCTTTAAAAAAAACGAACCATTCTTCTAAATCGTACTGGGCACCCAACTCCGTCTCCCATGACAGCATATGTTTTAATTTAATTAAGGGCTTGGCATTATGAGATAAGTAGCATAATGATATCATACCTTTACTAGCGGGGCTGCATAAAAAAAACTTTCTCTAAAGGAGATAACTCAAGTGATTTATAGTTTTTATCTGTTTCAGGTACCTGGTATAGTTCTTTCAATTTGTCAATCATTAGCATACATTCCAGCTCACATACATTTAACAATCCATACTTAAGCTTCAATTTTTCCAAAGAAAGAATAGCATTGCCATAAAACAAATTATCCTGATTAGTTATAGAGCAATCCTTCAACAGTTCTATTTTTAAGGATGGTATATAATCTTTAAATAACTCAATAGGCATTGCTCAATATAAACTGGGAGAATGGTCATTTTTAAAAACAATGTCCCAGGCCTTAAGCGTAGTCTTGGTAGATAAAAATAATTTTGTAATTCCAGGTCTTTTCTTAGAATTTAACCAAGGTAATTCTGATAATCTAACCGGTAAAATTTTTGATTCCTCTATTTCCATCCATCTGGGTTTATCATCCTGGTTGTTAAAGCTCACAACCACTGCAGCATTAGTGGCAAAATAATATTTGCAGATATCGGGGACACCGATACCGCCATTCGATTTTATGGTGCTGCAGGGAAGTGAGCCTCACTCGGGCAGGCTTGTTCCCCCAGATAAATTTCAACATTGTCGCGTGAACTTTATTAAAAAATGATAATGGAATGGACAGAGGAATGGTCCTAAAAAAATATAAGATTTTGGGGAGTATCGTCATTTTAATAGATGCGACCCTCCCCAGCCATGAGAGCTCCATCCCGCCCCATCTCTCCATCTCTTTTTGTAAGTCTGACCATGCTTTCCTCAAGTTGTGATTGTGCATATTGACCATATTTTTGCATAAATTAATGCCAAGATATTCCATATATTCAGTTCTCCAATCAAATAAATATGATTTCTTAAGGGCAATGGTTTCCAAATTGTTTAAATGAAATGGGAGGGCTTGAGTTTTGGACTCATTTAATTTGTAGTACGATATCTCACCAAATTGAGTTAAAATATCCTTGAGGTGTCTCAAAGATTCTTTTGGGTTTTTGACAGCTAGGATTATATCGTCTGCAAACAAACCAATTTTGTGAACGGATTCTTTAATAGCAATTCCTACAATTTGTGGGGTCGTTCTAATCAGTTCTGCCAGGGGTTCTATCGCTAAGACAAACAAAATTGGAGATAAAGGGCACCCCTGTCTCGTCCCGTTGGTTAGAGAAAAAGTTTTGGATTTGAAGCCAGAAGCTGAGACATGGGCGGAGGGTGCGCAATATAACGCCTTAATTGATGTGATAAAGGATGATGGTATGTTGAACCTGTCTAATGTTCTCCATAAATATCCCCAATGTATCCTGTCAAACGCCTTCTCTGCATCTAGAGATAGAAGCAAAGAAGGCGTTTTGGTCATATTGATGTGCTGAATCAAGTTTATGAATCTTCTAGTTCCGTCTGGCGCCTGTCTATCCTGTACAAAACCCACTTGATCCTTATTAATTAACAATGGGATTAGTTTGGTTAATCTATTAGCGAGAACTTTAGAATAAATCTTTGAATCATTATTAATCAGAGAAAGGGGCCTAAAGTTAGGGCATCTATCAACTTCAAACTTTTCTGTTTCTCCTGCTCCAATACGTGTGCATTTCATGGAAAAATGTGAACACGATTTATAGGTGATTTTCACGGTTTTATTTTGTGGTGGAATTTGCTTCAATTGGAGATGGATCTTAATGGCACGGTCTGGAAGCTGGCAGGGCACGGTCTGGGAGCTGGCAGGGCACGGTCTGGGACCTGGCAGGGCACGGTCTGGGAGCTGGCACGGCACGGCCTGGAAGTCCCAGGAAAGCTGAATGATGGGACCGGAAGTGTCTTTATATTGTAACATTGGATGTTTAAAAAGTACAGCTCAGCAAAGATTACAAGACATCACTGCATGATAGAGTGCACAGAGCATCGCGTAAATTGGAAAAATACCACATTATTAACATAGATATTGATATAATTCCATTGACTCTCAGGGTGCAGTGGGAATAATTTGTGTATTGAGGGATAGAAGCCATGGTAAACAGAGCTGAGACTATTTACTCATGTATGGCTGAAATTGATTTAGGACTTTAGGTCAAATCTGACCAAACTGAACCCGTAGCTGATACACAGGTCATTTCCAGTTGAGTTTTGGCTTTTTCTTGCATATACCGATGTGCGGCACATGAATAGAGTGTAAAATGTGGATGTTGCAATATGAACGTCTAGTGATTAATCGGGAGGAATTCCACAATTCGTGATCTACTGCCCCTCCGAAAGATATGATGTGCTTCCTGGGAAATTATGGTGGATCCAACCTATCACAGTGTGCTATATCACACATGCCTGCTTTATTTTGACAGGCTGCAGAGCAGGGGTTTATGGGAGTTGTAGTTCAACAGGGACAAATTTGAATACCTTTTTTTAAATTTTTTTTTAAATGATATTTCTGTATAATCCATTAAAATGTAAGCATCCGCTCATGCCTCCTGTATACCTTTTTTTTTTTTTTTTTTAAATAAGTATTTCATCTCCATCTTCAAACGTTGCCCCATGATTTTGTTTTTTAATTTTCTGTTTCTAATTAAAGGGGCAGAGCGATCACCATATTTAGTGACAGAGCCAGCGGTTCCTTTAAAGATCTCAAGCTCTTTAATCTGTCCTGATTAAGGCTACACATGCAGAATGGCTTCCTGGTTTGTCCCCAAGTTTGATTTGACGCGTTAGATGCCAAATAATGAATGAATGATTGCAGCTTCTTTTAATACCTTTTTTATTGGACTAACCTAGATTTGTAGTGAAAAGGTTTCTTCCTTTATCAATTCTAAAGCCTTTCTAATTTACCCACCTGTGCGCATGCATGAGCTCCTGGAAAGCCGCGCTCTCAGAGCGATGGCAGACCTGGCCCAAAAGGAGGCTTTTAGATCTGCTGGAGAAATTAAAAGGCAGGAGCCCGAGCGGTTAACTCATTAAACGGGGAGTTGTAATGATTTCACAAATTTTGGAAAATTATATTTTTTCATCTTGAAAAACGTTTGCTTTTGTTGGATGGATTTATTTAATTATTTATTTTACACCACAGGTTGATACAGGCAGTAGGCCAGTATGTGTAATAAAACATATGGCAATGTGTACGAACCACATCCAGCCATCTGTGTTATCTGTAATGGAGGGGCCGCGGCAGGGGAAGGCTGTGTAAGTTTAAGGGTGCTGGAGATTTATCCCAGCTGACTTTAGGATGGGGAATTAGTAGTGTAGCGAATCCCTAGTCCTAGCAGGGTCTCTCCTCCGCTGGTTACTCCAAAATATACTCCGGAACCAATAAAACAATCCAATGGAACAGTCGGGTACAGTAAAATAATCCAAGAATCTCCCACCTCATCCCCAGCATCTGGACGACACTCCGCTCTGGGGATATAACTAACTTTTATTGTCACATACACAGCTTTTATGCCATCTCCCATGCAAGGGGTTTCATAGACAGAAAATGCAAGGGTTTCAATCCCAGACTCCTCTGTGCCTGAGAGATAATTGCCTGAGTAAACTCCTTCGATTTAATTATATCTCAGCACAAAAAATCCCCAAAATATACCGTACCCAAAATGTGGTGGGAATATTATTTAAAGCGTACGTCCGCTCTGTATCGGTAAATACCTGCATTTATTATAAAGCTTATCCCGACAGGTCTGTCCACGTGCCAGTCTTGCCCAAAACATCTGTATCCACATTGTACACCTCTGCGGCATATGTTGGTGCTTCCCTAATCAATGTAACGCTGTAAATTTACTGTATCTCTAGCAGACTCCTGAATATCTGATAATATAGAACCTTACTGACCAGAAACTGACCCAATACTCTCAGCCAAGCCCCTGAGAGCATGGTGTGTTTTAAATCTTAATATTGAGCTAAAGGCAGAGCCTGGAAACCAATGGACTCTTCCCATTAATTGCTTCATTTTTAGCACTTATACCCAGAATTCCTCTGTTTGTATTGCTCATAAAAATTCTCTATGGTTGGTAGTTTTAGCACGGATCGGTTTGTCACAAACCGACTAAATACAAGGGTTCTCATTTTTCTGTATTGTCCTTTAGATAAGAATGGGTGATTCTGGAGGGTGAGGATAAGGGCAGCCAAAGCAGGGTCTTGTATAGGGGTCCTGTATATAGAGGTCAGTTCGCGCATGTTTTAATAGAATGAGATCCAGACAGTGATAATGGCATGGGGATTACTTTAAAGGCATATATTCATGTTAATTCCCTGGAAACCATCATCTGGATTGAACTTTATACAGAGTAATAAAGAATGATGGAGTCGCAACACTAAGTTAATCAAGTAATGTCCGGTGAAAGATCTGGTGATGATAGACCATAATGGGACTTTCTTGGCCATCATATTCCTGGGCGTTCCCATTAAATAATACAAATCTAAATAAAATGAATATAAAAACAACCCTTTTACTAAAATGATGACGGACTGGCGATATCCCGTGTGATGTCACGTTAGTGTTCACTGTTAATATGAAAATACTGATAGAGATGATGAACCCCACACATGGATCAAAATGTTGTCTGGCCAGTCACTGTTTCTGTGAATTAATGCAGAGTTCATCAGAGATAATGCTCGCTAAGACAGTCCCAGTCTGTCAAGTTCCCATCGGTGTCAATGGAAAAATACCAGCTATTGGAATCGCGTTCTTCATGAGTGTAACCGCTCAGAAAGCCAGATCGTTGCTGCTAGACTCGCTGGACCTGCCGAAACACTAACTCCTTCGCAAATTTAATCCTTTAGCAGGTCTACTCACTACAGGGAGTGCAGAATTATTAGGCAAATGAGTATTTTGACCACATCATCCTCTTTATGCATGTTGTCTTACTCCAAGCTGTATACGCTCGAAAGCCTACTACCAATTAAGCATATTAGGTGATGTGCATCTCTGTAATGAGAAGGGGTGTGGTCTAATGACATCCACACCCTATATCAGGTGTGCATAATTATTAGGCAACTTCCTTTCCTTTGGCAAAATGGGTCAAAAGAAGGATTTGACAGGCTCAGAAAAGTCAAAAATAGTGAGATATCTTGCAGAGGGATGCAGCACTCTTAAAATTGCAAAGCTTCTGAAGGGTGATCATCGAACAATCAAGCGTTTCATTCAAAATAGTCAACGGGGTCGCAAGAAGCGTGTGGAAAAACCAAGGCGCAAAATAACTGCCCATGAACTGAAAAAAGTCAAGCGTGCAGCTGCCACGATGCCACTTGCCACCAGTTTAGCCATATTTCAGAGCTGCAACATCACTGGAGTGCCCAAAAGCACAAGGTGTGCAATACTCAGAGACATGGCCAAGGTAAGAAAGGCTGAAAGACGACCACCACTGAACAAGACACACAGCTGAAACGTCAAGACTGGGCCAAGAAATATCTCAAGACTGATTTTTCTAAGGTTTTATGGACTGATGAAATGAGAGTGAGTCTTGATGGGCCAGATGGATGGGCCCGTGGCTGGATTGGTAAAGGGCAGAGAGCTCCAGTCCGACTCAGGCGCCAGCAAGGTGGAGGTGGAGTACTGGTTTGGGCTGGTATCATCAAAGATGAGCTTGTGGGGCCTTTTCGGGTTGAGGATGGAGTCAAGCTCAACTCCCAGTCCTACTGCCAGTTCCTGGAAGACACCTTCTTCAAGCAGTGGTACAGGAAGAAGTCTGCATCCTTCAAGAAAAACATGATTTTCATGCAGGACAATGCTCCATCACACGCGTCCAAGTACTCCACAGCGTGGCTGGCAAGAAAGGGTATAAAAGAAGAAAATCTAATGACATGGCCTCCTTGTTCACCTGATCTAAACCCCATTGAGAACCTGTGGTCCATCATCAAATGTGAGATTTACAAGGAGGGAAAACAGTACACCTCTCTGAACAGTGTCTGGGAGGCTGTGGTTGCTGCTGCACGCAATGTTGATGGTGAACAGATCAAAACACTGACAGAATCCATGGATGGCAGGCTTTTGAGTGTCCTTGCAAAGAAAGGTGGCTATATTGGTCACTGATTTGTTTTTGTTTTGTTTTTGAATGTCAGAAATGTATATTTGTGAATGTTGAGATGTTATATTGGTTTCACTGGTAATAAATAATTGAAATGGGTATATATTTGTTTTTTGTTAAGTTGCCTAATAATTATGCACAGTAATAGTCACCTGCACACACAGATATCCCCCTAACATAGCTAAAACTAAAAACAAACTAAAAACTACTTCCAAAAATATTCAGCTTTGATATTAATGAGTTTTTTGGGTTCATTGAGAACATGGTTGTTGTTCAATAATAAAATTAATCCTCAAAAATACAACTTGCCTAATAATTCTGCACTCCCTGTACATCCCCCCTATACACACATTGCCCTATACACACACACACACTGCCCCAGCACACATACACAGCCCCCCACACACACATTGCTGCACACACCCATATACATCCCCCTATACACACATTGCCCTATACACACACACACTGCCCCCGCACACATACACATTGCTGCACACACCCATATACATCCCCCCTATACACACATTGCCCTATACACACACACACTGCCCCCGCACACATACACAGCCCCCACACACACATTGCTGCACACACACACATACACAGCCCCCCTATACACACATTGCCCCACACACCCTACACATTCACACACTACACCCCCCCACACACATACACTGAACCTTTCACACACACACTGCACCCCTCACACATTGCACCACTGCTCCTATACCCTACTACAGCCCCATATCCCAGCAGACCCCAGATAAGTTGTCAAACTGTTCTTAAACGGTTTGACTACTTACTCTGGGAGGGGGTCCCGGCACCCCTTGCACCATAACCACTACACAGAGCAGTAGTGGTTATTGTGCATGGATTATTTCCTTAAATAATCTACAAGTGCCCCTGCTGGGATCATGCTCTGGATCCACCACTGGTATATGACATGTATATTAACCCCTTAAGGACACATGACAGAAATATTCTGTCATAATTCCCTTTTATTCTAGAAGTTGTGTCCTTAAGGGGTTAATGTGTATTAGTTGTATTTGTAATTATATTTATATATATATATATATATATATATATATATATGCCTATTATATTTACACATATATTAATGAACATTTATATATGCATAATACACAGATAAATGTCATTACTATGTACCATTTGTAATGAGCAGATATTGGCCCAGTCTTGTTACTAGATGCATACTCCATCACAATAACATATTTAAAGTGAAGAGCGCACCCACAGGACTTCAAAATAAACAAGATAACGTAATTTTTTTACAGTTGTGCCCTACATACATTCACCATTTCGGTCCCATTACCAAGCTTTCCTTAATATGTCAAGGTAGTTGGACTGAAACATTGATTACATGCAAAGGCACGTCTGCTTAAAATAAATCTGCACTTTTGTTTATTTTGAAGCCTATGAGTGCTTTTTTTTTTACATTGGAGTAATAATTTTTAATTTTAAGTTCTCTTTTCTAACTCTGTATCTGCACATTATGCTGGCGCGACGCATTAGGGGGCTGGTAAATATTTTTTTTTCCAAGGCTGCTTTTAATTCCCAGTCCGGCCCTGCCCTCAGTCCTCCTGTGCTGACAGGTGCACGGCTGTCAGTATTAGTGAGTGTGCCGCTGGATCGCTTAGGCGGCCGCCCGACACACTCACTCATACTCACTGCAGCATAGCTGTCAGCACAGGAGATGGAGCCACCGGCCGCAAGGTGAGTAATCACTTCAGAGTGTTCCGTCGGACCGGCCACCTGGAGGCACCGACATGCGGCTGCGATATTAAAATATAGGGAGCAGGGCTCCCTCTCTACATGCAGCCCCCCCAGGTGCTGTGTCCCACCGGGAAATTTCCCAGTATCCCGGTGGTCCAGTCCAGCCCTGGATGAGAGAAACACAAATGGAGGTTAACCGGATGAGAGAGAGAGAGAGATGGGGATTAACAGGATGAGAAACACAGACTATGATTAACAGGAGGAGAGACACATATGGGGGTTAACAGGAGAAGAGACAAAAAAGGGGATTAACAGGATGAGAGAGACAGAGGTGGAGGTTAACAAGAGGAGAGACACAGATGGAGGGTAACAGGAGTAGACACAGATAGGAGTTAGCAGATGAAGAGACACAGATGTGGGTATGGACAGGAGGAGAGACACAGATTCTGAGATGTAGTGAATTGAAATGTTAATTTTAAATTATAGACAAAAATAATTGATTTGATAAAATTCTCCAGTTTATCCTAGACAGAGCTTGACTTTTTGACAACAATTCGGATTGTTAATTGGAATTTGGTGTTTAGAGAAAACCCCCGTTTATTTGTATATATTGTCTGATCTAGACAGGTATGTGATGCAGAAAGCCTGCTGCTGGGTCCAATCTCCCCAAACTGCAGAGCAATCCCTCTATATAGCACAATCAAACTAAGTAGTTTATTTACAGCATTTTCCCCCTTCTGAATGCCACTTTTTTTTTTTTTAACATTGTCACTCCTTTGTATACTTGTATACTGTATAACTGTGATGTCATATCCTGTGATGTCATGCTCGTTTTGCAGCTTAGCATGGTCTGTATTTTCCCAAGGCAACCCTACCTACATGTGGACTAAGGCAGAGATTACACTCTTCCTTCTAGCCATACCAACTCATACCAGCAATGGGCGATGTGATAGGGTGAAAGCGGCCACCTGACACTCTCAGCCAATCACAGCCTCCGATTCAGGTTAATGCTTCCTCATTAACCCAAGCAGCACAGAGGGCATTGGCTACTCTGGTTTAGCAATAAGACATTAAAAACGATTTAACGCTGAATAGAAAGATGGTGCCGGGAACTCCAGATACTATAATCACTTCAATGAGATGAAAGAGGTACAGTGACCACAGTGTCCCTTTACTATTCATGAGTTTTGCCTAACACTTGGCCCTTAAGGGGTTAAAGTTCCAGATTTTGAGCTCTTTCTGAATATAGAGTTTATCCCACAATGCTTTGTGTTGCGTGTCATGTCTGCTCGGAGATGTGCGTCAGACATTCGTTCAGTATTTGATGAAGGAGATGCAATCCGGGAGATATTTCAGTCACTTCCTAAATTAATTTACTCAAAAGATAAAATAGTATCAAGCAAATAGAGAAAGGGTCACCTGATTTCTGGTGTGCAAAATAAAATTGTGCACACCCAAAGTCTCCTGACATTAGAAAACCCCCCTAATCCAAAGTGTAAATAGTCTGGGTGCACTGTAACCGCCTTTTAATTCAGGAGATCCAGCTTGGTGTTTCGGTGTAGGCTTTGCAATTCTTCGTTAAGGTAATAGACCCGAATTGTGTCTCTGTGTTCCCTCTATATACTTTATTTATTGAAGATTTGTAATGTGCAGTAATTAAAAAAAAATATGGTGTACATATTTAATTCTCTTACTATATTAGAACGTTTATCCTTCGTTTGATGGCGGTTCCATGCATTGACTACTCTGTCAATCTGAAAAAGCCAATTCTCTACTACTGCCATTTAGGAGTTAAATCA
The DNA here is from genome assembly GCA_933207985.1 of Pelobates cultripes. Lineage (NCBI taxonomy): Eukaryota > Metazoa > Chordata > Amphibia > Anura > Pelobatidae > Pelobates > Pelobates cultripes. The sequence continues at coordinate 144,451,487 of OW240920.1, read as the reverse complement.
CTTTGTTTATGCTGCCCTAGTCACACCTCCCTGCATGTGACATTAATAGCCTTCCTAAACACTTCCTGTAAAGAGTCATCTAATGTTTACACTTCCTTGCAAATTCTGTTTAATTTAGAATTAGAATAGCTTGCTAGATCCTGCAAGAGCCTCCTGTATGTAATTAAAGTTCTATTTACAGAGCAGGAGGCAAACTTCTAAAGTAAGTTAACATCTAATTGAAAATGAAACCATTTTGCTGTCAGTTACAGCCAGGGGAGGTGTGGCTAGGGCTGCATAAACAGAAACAAAAGTGATTTAACTTCTAAATGGCAGTGAATTGAGCAGTGAGACTGCAGGGGCATGATCTATACACTAAAACTGCTTTATTTAGCTAAACTTGTTTTAATGACTATAGTTTGCTCTAATATCTTATTTTTCATCAGATTCTCCTAAAACTTCCCATTGTAGAATTCCCACTCCCTATCCTGCCCCAAGTAGCTGGCTTAGAATAGTCCATAACAAAATCAATTAATAGGCCATAATGCCTGCACTGCTGCATGAATGACATTTCTCTGGGGGCCAAAGAACGACAGGCAGGTACAGGGTACAATGGAAAGTGGGAGGATATAGGGTGGGGACATAAAAGCTGTGAATACCTTGTTCACAAGACAGTAATACTTTAACTTGACTGAAGTTTACATAAACGAGCCCATTAAGTGAAGTGCAAATATATATTAAAATGTTATAGAACTTGCTTATAAAAGTGATTAAACTCCGAAATGGCAGATCATTGGGCAGTGAGCCTGCAGGGGCATGATCTATACTCTCAAACTGCTTCACTTAGCTCAAGTTATTTTGGTGACTCTAGTGTTTCTTTACGGCCAGAGTAACCAAACTGGAAGTATAGCGGAATTAGATAAATTATCCAGTTTGGCTATTTTGGCATTAAATTAGAAATTTATTTTAAATTCTCAAATAATAACCATGTAATGGCATTTGTCCTTGAGTAAATATCTATTCAAATCCTGCTCTTCATATACCAGAATTTAAAAAAAAAACAAACAACAACTTTGGAGTTAAAGTGCATGTTTGGTCATTTCATTTGCAATTTTGAGAGAGAACCAAAAATAAAACACAAAATAAAGCATTATGTACACACACATACAATTCCCATATTGTTTTTTTTTTGGCAGTGCAGATTCTAAAATGCCCCAAATGGGCACCCTCTGCGACGATACTTCAAACAGTGAATGGCACATAGTATTTCACAGACAGGGTTCAGCACAGTTAACAGCAAAAATCAACAAATAAAAGACTACATAATGCCCACGGAGAAAAGTAATCGCACCAGATCTGCTGATGGGTTAAAAAGAACAATGAGTTAAGAGAATCAGAGACAGCGGCAAGACCCTCCATCCAGGTGCTCGCAGGATGCTGAAGCTTAGGTGTTCCCCAATACGGCGTAGAACAAAAGGGAACCACCGCTAAAACACAGCAGAAGACATGTCCGTCCGTCATTGGTGGTAGCACCAGGTAGGAGGTGAAAGCCAGTCTATAGCCAAGCCGAGTCCATTAATGCTTGGATTTCGTTCAGCCCAGGGTAGGACAGCAGAAGCCCAGGTTAAAAACATATTGACCAGTCTTCTAGGCTTCAGCTCAAGTGCAGCAAGCTGAATAGACATACTTTGGGCAGGCCTAACATGTCTTAGGAAGCCTTACAGTATCCTGCTGCAAACCAAAGGATAACCAGTCACTTCAGTCCAGGGACCGGATTACTTGTTCCATTCTTCCCGCATAGTACCCCAACTGTAGGTGTTTGTTGGGGGCAAACTTACAAATGGACAATGCTGATGAACACTGTACGGTTGGGGGGGGAACCCCTTTTCTGGAGCAGTTTTAGGAGCAGAACAAGATGGGAGTCAACTTGCGCCATATAATGTTGGTGGTCCCTTTCTTAGCAGAGTGTGTCAGTGTTGAATGCCAACTGGGCCTGGGAAAGGAAGATGTAAAAACCAATGCCAATACAATATTAAACAAAATACTAAAAACAACATTATTTTACCTCTTTTGAAAAGTATATGAAAAGGCTATTTTAGAATAATATTTAGTTGAAATATAGGAAGAAAACAAAAAACCTATGAAAATAAGGTTTCAGCATAAAAGTGTGACAACAAACAAAAATAGATAAAAATGGTAAAATTACCCCAATTATGGCTATTTGCAAGGAATCAATAAAAGGTGGTATTTTTTTGTCCCATAAATGCTGCAATTATGAAAAAATCTGTAAATAGTCAGAATACCCACAAAATAGAAAAAACGGCATCTGTATTTGCATTGTTCCCTAGACCTCACTTCCCTGTCTCCTTATTGGGGTAATGCCATCACTGAATCAATAACATTCTTCTCCTGATTAACAGGAGGTGTGTTGGGGTACCTGTTGGCACAGTACTGTCAGTGTGAGGCAGCCGGCAGGAGTTGGGCAGGTCAACACTCAGTGTGTTCTTGTTTGGGCTGGTGGTCTGAAAGCTCAAGGCTCTCCAATACTGGACTGGCTTTCATTGGGTTCTGGTATATGCAAGTTTTTGTATCTAAAAGCTTTATTTTGCACTTTGCCTCCCATCCTAATTATTGCCAACACTCACCTATTGGGAGGTAAATTATTCAGTTTGTATTAATAAATTAATAGAATTTAAGTTCGTTAGGAGTAGGTCTGCTTGAGATATATTATTTCTGTATGCTGAATTATATAAATTTATTTCTTACCCTTTCCTCCTCAAAGCTGATTAGACCCTCATCATCTGTCTCTAGATCTTCGGGCTCTTCCACCACAAGTGCCCGCAGCTCTGTGGGAGTCGTTCTGGGTCTCAGCAAGCTGATTACTTTTTCTAGAGGAGATGGGACTGCACAATTGGGGATAGCTTCTTGTTGCTCCAAGTTATCGCTCTGCTTCTTGGCAAAATTAACAAACACCTGGACCAAGGCAGGAGGGAGATTGGTTAGCATGAAGTCATGGGTCAAGTGATGAGACAAGATGACCATGGTGTTGAAATACAATAAGGATGAGAACTTGTTCTGGAGGAGGCAATGTAGTTTAAACATTCAATTAGATGCTAATCCTTGATTTCTATGGGAAAATACAGATAAAAGTGGTGAGGGCCACTTTTCCCATCCTGATTGTACTTGGCTTACTCACGTTATCCAAGGTTGTCTGACTGACGGAATAATCTTCAATGCCCAAAACGTCCAGCACCTGCTCCATCTTACTGAACACGTGGGCTAAGGAGACCTGCTCCGATTTCAGCTGGTACTGTATCTTGGTGTGGTGTCTTTCCTAAAAAAGGACAGACACAGCACTTTTAATGTGCGGCCAAATCTATGGTCTGAAAACTTGAATTAAGTTATTCAGTAAGATCTAAGTAAGCTCGCCTAGTAGCTAAATTCTATTCATGAATGAAACTACTTACGACTGCTGAACTACATATTCTATACATTCCTGTTGGACAGGTTATGTGGTATATGTACAACAATCCAGCTTAAAACAGTGTGGAGATAACTCCGCTACTTCCTAGTCTTCTTGGAAGCACAGTCGGCAGATACTCATACTCACTTTGAGCACTGCTTCTGGGAAGTTCCTGTTGAAGAACCGTACCACTTCCTTGAGATTACTGCTGGATTTCGTCCTCACTGTAATCATGTAGCCATCGCCGAACCTGTGTAGCAAACAGACTCAGTCTGATACAATCATTAAAGTCATCTGCAGAACAGACCTAAGTCTTTATCTCAATAAATTGTCTGATCCTAATCCACTTGTACAGGCAATATGCACAAAATGTAGTAATCAACTTGTAGCCCATAGCACTCTCTCCTTTCCTTCCCCCCAAAAATATTTTTAAATGACAATTGTCAAAGTTTTTTTAATTTTATTTTTTACATTTAATTAAAGTTTGTGATATATTTTTGAAAATAAGAATCATAAATAATCACCGCCATCTTTAGATATTGATCAATCCCTCAGTGGGTGAAATTGGATGAATAAAGGAATAATGGTAAAACGCGTGATTCCACGTGGCTCAAACATTCAGGTTTTAGAAGTCCTGTGGGTTTTGATGGCCATAATGTGTAAATTTTTTTTTTTTTTTGTTAAACTGTTCTTATGGCCATTAGGCTATGACTAGCACTAGATTATATAGAACAAACCCTGCACCTCTGAAAGGCTAAACCCCTTAAAGCACCAATATAATTATCGGAATAGTATTTAGAGGTATTGGCCTAACTCCTGGATCATAAGGGGTTAATGTTTGTTATTAAGTACTACTTCATGCACCAAATTATGGTGATTGCTAAATACCAAAATCTGTCTCGGGTATTTCCCCTGCACCCAATGAGGGCTTCATGACCTTTGAAAAGTGAATTTACTTTATGTTAATGACCTTACACAAATAAATATTTTATTTTGTATTTTATGGTTTTCCTTTATTTTAAGGCAATAGGCCAGAGGTTGCGCCTGTCCTGCCTCTGTGCATGTTTCTCACCTGTTTTTTAAATGCTGAATGCTGCCGAGACACTTGAGCCGCCCGTTTACCATAATCGCCAGCCTCGTACAAAGTGCTTCACATTCCTCCATGCTGGGGACCAGAACAGACATATTGTAAAACCTTCACGCCCACTGCGCTAAAATGCTCATCTTTGTTATTGCCAAAATGGCAAAACCTGCTTTCCCTCTATATACCACCCATAATCCAACCTGTGTGATGTCAGGACCACGGAACGCCCCGTCTTAATGATGTCAAGAATTAGGTTCCACAGGAAGCGTCGTGCTTTGGGGTCCATCCCTGTGGTGGGTTCATCCTATCAGAGCAAAAAAGATGTGATATCTGGGCTCAGGAATAAACAAGGTCATGCGCATAGTCAGCCGGGAGTAGTGGGGGTGGGGGAGGAGGCCTTTATGCCTCCAAAACAGATCCCCTGTCTATCCTTGAAGGTCCCTATCCTTAGGTTGCTGGTGACACAGGGACTGCAGTGCGCAGTGTGTACATTTCTCTGGTGCACAAAACAACCTCTCGCTCTGCTGCAGTGAAACCTGATGTGCATTTAAATGATACATTGTGTCATTACTCTGCGTACAGAATCTTTTAGATGCACTGCATGTGTCACTGTTGCACTGCAAGAGAGGTGTGGGCACCAGGAAAATGTACAGAGTTCTTACTGCAACCACCAAACCACTGGGGAATCTATGCCAAACCCCAGGGTATACACGGCTTGTGATGGGATATGTATCATAAAAATAGATCACCTCAAGGTTATGAGGGAACACAATGCTATAATATCACCAAAACAATACAGGGGACAAATTCCTAAAAAAACATGGCTCCTGTTACAGTACAGAATTAGCGTTCCCTCTAGCACCTCACCAGAAATATGAAAGAGGGGTAGCCGATGAGAGCGATGGCAGTGGACAGCTTTCTCTTGTTTCCACCACTGTATGTTCCTGCGGGTTTATCTGCGTATTTACTGAGCTCCAGCTTCTCAAGCGCCCATTTCACCACCTGGCAGAGAAAACAAAGTATCTCATTGTCCAACAGATACAAGATGCAAGGCAACATTGTAAATGGGAGTCTGACAACCGCTATTAAAGAACTAGCTGCCTAACGGTGGGTGACAAGGGACAAACTGTAGTGTGAGTGCATCTTGCTATCTCCTTATAAAAAGCCTGTCACACTCTCGCAGCAATAGCAAGCCTTAGCATCTAGATTTCCTTTATGCTTAGCAAGACTTAAAGCTGAATCCCAAATAAATCGTAACAGGCTAATAATCCTGTCACATTACCCGGTGACTTGCTTTGCAATTCTATATTTCTCACCCTCTCCTCGTCCTTCCAGGGAATGCCACGCAGACGCGTATACAGCTCCAGGTGCTCCTGCGCCGTCAACTCATCGAATAACGCATCGAATTGCGGACAGTATCCAAGACTCTGCTGGACCTGAAGAAGATCCTTCAAGATACTGTTAAACAGAGAAAAGTCGCGGTAAACAAATCAAATCTAGTTCACCTAGAAAAAATAATTTACAAAGTCAAGGACGTTTCTGATAATCTTTCTTCATACGTACAATGTCTGAGAATATTAATCAGTATCACGCAGTTTGTATAATGACCCACATCAATCACACGTAGACTGGAGGTTTACATAATCAACATATATTTCAAGGTATTACCCAGAATACCTGTCTTCTGTTTTTGGAGAGCATAATATATGAAATGCTGACGGCACACAGTGGAAATTTCACAAGATATCCCGAACTACTATTTTATTTTTATAATTAGATGTCCGTGTTTTTCTTTTGCTTATAGGGTTCTGGAATTTTAAATGGTGTTAGGCTCTCTATGAGTATCACATGGAATTGTAGTCACACTTACTTTGATAAAGGTAAAATATTTTAATATTATCAGCCCTGCAGAGGGTCTAGACACTAACAAACCAAAAATTTCTCAATATCTATTATTTACCACTGGTTTCTTTTGTGAGAAGATCCTTTTATCCCTCTACACAGCTCATACATGTCACTATAAACTGTACACCTTTGAAGATCTTAGACTGTATGTATTAATAATAAGAAGTGTATGAGCTCCCACCTTTTGAAGTTAGGATTGTTTTCTACGCACCCTAAACCATTGACATTTATCTTTTGCATGCCAGGTGTTTCCGAACTACTTTTGCCTTAAGGCTGGCTGAGAATCCTGGGAAATTGTAGTGTGGAAACATCAGAAGTGCCAGGTTGTAACCATCATTGCTATGCACAATCCTTGCTGACACATTAGCCGTTAAATCCTGGTCAAGGACCAGTCAAGGTTTCTTATTGGGAGACATGGTAAAGGTTACCTGTGGCCATTAATGAAAGCCTCTCCCCCTGTCGTGCTCTCGTCCCCCGTTAGCATTTTGAAGGTAGTGGTTTTCCCTGCTCCATTCACTCCAAGAAGGCCAAAACACTCCCCTGGCCGAACTCCAACACAAAGGCGATCCACCGCCAGAATACGGCCCATTTTACGAGATTTGTATACCTGGTGAGAGGAGGCATGGTTTTAGCCATGAAGTAAGTGAGGCATTTGAGGTTAAATAAAGGGTAATTACTGGAGAGTTGTGGTGCCTTGGGTGGTTCTGGGATGGATCCTGAGAGTTGAGCTCCTCATGAAGGTTTGGCTGGAGTTGATTGAGAATGTTTGGGCCTAAATAAAGAGGCTGGAGGGCTGAGACTAAGTTAGTGGCTGTGCTAAGAGATTACTGCATGCATGATGAGGATGGAGATCTGTGTAGAGAGAGTAAGAGCAACTCTATGAGGCTGGGGGAGGACTGATGACAATGGGAAAGCAAATTAAGAAGCTGGAGGCCTACTTGATGAGACTACATGGCTGAATTATGAAACTAGAAGCCTGTATGACACGGTTAAGGACTACGTGTTGAGGATGGAGAATTGTGGGGAAATAACGCTGGGGGCTGAGTTCCATATTTTGTTACCTTGGTTAGATTGTCAATCTTCAGCATATCGTTATCAGCTCCCCCTCGCAATACCCTCTGCCGCTCGTTTGCCACATCAACATCATCATCCTCAATAGGTTTATTGGAAATGGGGAGACGCCTGGAAGAGAGAATGAACATGATAGACCTTCTGAAGGCGATCACACTGCAATATGTTGGTAGGTACTCAGTGTAATGTGGGCTATACTCACTGTGTTGGTGGATACTTACTGTAATGGGGGCTATACTTACTATGTTGGTAGTTACTCACTGTAATGGGGGTTCTCACTGTAATGAGGCTATATGTACTATGTTGGTAGATACTCACTATAATGGGGGCTATACTTACTATGTTGGTAGGTGCTCTCTGTAACGGGGGCTATACTTACTATGTTGGTAGGTGCTCTCTGTAATGGGGGCTATACTTACTATGTTGGTAGGTGCTCTCTGTAATGGGGCTATACTTACTATGTTGGTAGGTGCTCTCTGTAATGGGGCTATACTCACTATATTGGTAGGTACTCACTGTAATGGGGCTATACTCACTATATTGGTAGGTACTCACTGTAATGGGGCTATACTCACTATATTGGTAGGTACTCACTGTAATGGGGCTATACTTACTATGTTGGTAGGTGCTCTCTGTAATGGGGCTATACTTACTATAATGGTAGGTACTCACTGTAATGGGGGCTATACTCACTATATTGGTAGGTGCTCTCTGTAATGGGGCTATACTTACTATAATGGTAGGTACTCACTGTAATGGGGCTATACTTACTATAATGGTAGGTACTCACTGTAATGGGGGCTATACTCACTATATTGGTAGGTACTCTCTGTAATGGGGGCTATACTTACTATAATGGTAGGTACTCACTGTAATGGGGCTATACTTACTATAATGGTAGGTACTCACTGTAATGGGGGCTATACTCACTATGTTGGTAGGTGCTCTCTGTAATGGGGGCTATACTTACTATAATGGTAGGTACTCACTGTAATGGGGCTATACTTACTATATTGGTAGGTACTCACTGTAATGGGGGCTATACTCACTATATTGGTAGGTGCTCTCTGTAATGGGGCTATACTTACTATGTTGGTAGGTGCTCTCTGTAATGGGGCTATACTCACTATATTGGTAGGTACTCACTGTAATGGGGGCTATACTCACTATATTGGTAGGTACTCACTGTAATGGGGGCTATACTTACTATGTTGGTAGGTACTCACTGTAATGGGGCTATACTCACTATATTGGTAGGTACTCACTGTAATGGGGGCTATACTTACTATGTTGGTAGGTGCTCTCTGTAATGGGGCTATACTTACTATGTTGGTAGGTGCTCTCTGTAATGGGGGCTATACTCACTATATTGGTAGGTACTCACTGTAATGGGGCTATACTCACTATATTGGTAGGTACTCACTGTAATGGGGCTATACTTACTATAATGGTAGGTACTCACTGTAATGGGGCTATACTCACTATATTGGTAGGTACTCACTGTAATGGGGGCTATACTTACTATGTTGGTAGGTGCTCTCTGTAATGGGGGCTATACTTACTATGTTGGTAGGTGCTCTCTGTAATGGGGCTATACTTACTATGTTGGTAGGTGCTCTCTGTAATGGGGGCTATACTCACTATATTGGTAGGTACTCACTGTAATGGGGGCTATACTTACTATAATGGTAGGTACTCACTGTAATGGGGGCTATACTTACTATGTTGGTAGGTGCTCTCTGTAATGGGGCTATACTTACTATAATGGTAGGTACTCACTGTAATGGGGCTATACTTACTATGTTGGTAGGTGCTCTCTGTAATGGGGGCTATACTCACTATATTGGTAGGTACTCACTGTAATGGGGGCTATACTTACTATAATGGTAGGTACTCACTGTAATGGGGGCTATACTTACTATGTTGGTAGGTGCTCTCTGTAATGGGGCTATACTTACTATAATGGTAGGTACTCACTGTAATGGGGCTATACTCACTATATTGGTAGGTGCTCTCTGTAATGGGGCTATACTTACTATAATGGTAGGTGCTCTCTGTAATGGGGCTATACTTACTATGTTGGTAGGTGCTCTCTGTAATGGGGCTATACTTACTATAATGGTAGGTACTCACTGTAATGGGGCTATACTCACTATATTGGTAGGTACTCACTGTAATGGGGGCTATACTTACTATGTTGGTAGGTACTCACTGTAATGGGGCTATACTTACTATGTTGGTAGGTACTCACTGTAATGGGGGCTATACTTACTATGTTGGTAGGTGCTCTCTGTAATGGGGCTATACTCACTATATTGGTAGGTACTCACTGTAATGGGGGCTATACTCACTATGTTGGTAGGTACTCACTGTAATGGGGGCTATACTCACTATATTGGTAGGTACTCACTGTAATGGGGGCTATACTCACTATATTGGTAGGTACTCTCTGTAATGGGGGCTATACTCACTATATTGGTAGGTACTCTCTGTAATGGGGGCTATACTCACTATATTGGTAGGTGCTCTCTGTAATGGGGCTATACTTACTATAATGGTAGGTGCTCTCTGTAATGGGGCTATACTTACTATATTGGTAGGTACTCACTGTAATGGGGGCTATACTTACTATGTTGGTAGGTACTCACTGTAATGGGGCTATACTTACTATATTGGTAGGTACTCACTGTAATGGGGGCTATACTTACTATGTTGGTAGGTGCTCTCTGTAATGGGGGCTATACTTACTATGTTGGCAGGTGCTCACTGTAATGGGGCTATACTTACTATAATGGTAGGTACTCACTGTAATGGGGGCTATACTTACTATATTGGTAGGTACTCACTGTAATGGGGCTATACTCACTATATTGGTAGGTACTCACTGTAATGGGGGCTATACTCACTATATTGGTAGGTACTCACTGTAATGGGGGCTATACTCACTATATTGGTAGGTACTCACTGTAATGGGGCTATACTCACTATATTGGTAGGTGCTCTCTGTAATGGGGCTATACTCACTATATTGGTAGGTACTCACTGTAATGGGGCTATACTCACTATGGTAGGTACTCACTGTAATGGGGGGTACTCACTGTAATGGGGGCTATACTCACTATATTGGTAGGTACTCACTGTAATGGGGGCTATACTCACTATATTGGTAGGTACTCACTGTAATGGGGGCTATACTCACTATATTGGTAGGTACTCACTGTAATGAAGGATTATTCACAATGTGGGGGTACTCACTGTGGTTTGCGGAGGAAGTTGTATTGACACATAATAGTGATGAAGAACCCCACAAATCCTTCTATCGTCATGGCAACCAAACCCCTTGTTACAATGTCCCACTCAAACGGAGACTTCATCTTATCAAACTGGCCTGGGAGAAGAATAAGACATTTCAGACTCGGTTCCTCCACTAAGAGGATGGGAGGAGAACACGGCCTACACTGAGTATACAGACTGCGCAGGCCACACGACTCACAGACCACATAAAACATGGGGCACACAGATTGGTGACAGGAGACAGCACGGCGCGCACACTAACCATGCTCCTTGCCCTTTACATGTATTCTGTACATTCACTGAGATTATTCAAGAGATAATCTGGCATTTGCCTGATACCATAGCACATTCCTCTATTCTGCCTCTATAGTAGACAACAAATTATACATTCCGCCTCTATAGCAGACATTTAATTACACATTTTGCCTCTATAGCAGGACAGACCGCACACAGCATAGGACAGACCGAACAGGGCAGAGAGCACACAGCATAGGACAGACCGAACAGGGCAGAGAGCACACAGCATAGGACAGACCGAACAGGGCAGAGAGCACACAGCATAGGACAGACCGAACAGGGCAGAGAGCACACAGCATAGGACAGACCGAACAGGGCAGAGAGCACACAGCATAGGACAGACCGAACAGGGCAGAGAGCACACAGCATAGGACAAACCGAACAGGGCAGAGAGCACACAGCATAGGACAGACCGAACAGGGCAGAGAGCACACAGCATAGGACAGACCGAACAGGGCAGAGAGCACACAGCATAGGACAAACCGAACAGGGCAGAGAGCACACAGCATAGGACAGACCGAACAGGGCAGAGAGCACACAGCATAGGACAGACCGAACAGGGCAGAGAGCACACAGCATAGGACAGACCGAACAGGGCAGAGAGCACACAGCATAGGACAGACCGAACAGGGCAGAGAGCACAGCAGCAGAGAGCACACAGCATAGGACAGAACAGGGCAGAGAGCACACAGCATAGGACAGACCGAACAGGGCAGAGACAGCATAGGACAGACCGACAGGGCAGAGAGCACACAGCATAGGACAAACCGAACAGGGCAGAGACACACAGCATAGGACAGACAGCACAGGGCAGAGAGCACACAGCATAGGACAGACAGCACAGGGCAGAGAGCACACAGCATAGGACAGACCGCACAGGGCAGAGAGCACACAGCATAGGACAGACCGAACAGGGCAGAGAGCACACAGCATAGGACAGACCGAACAGGGCAGAGAGCACACAGCATAGGACAGACCGCACAGAGCAGAGAGCACACAGCATAGGACAGACCGAACAGGGCAGAGAGCAGACAGCACAGGGCAGAGAGCACACAGCATAGGACAGACAGCACAGGGCAGAGAGCACACAGCATAGGACAGATCGAACAGGGCAGAGAGCACACAGCATAGGACAGACCGCACAGGGCAGAGATCACACAGCATAGGACAGACAGCACAGGACACAGACCGCACAGGGCAGAGAGGACAGGACACAGACAGCACACAGCATAGAACAGACAGCACAGGACACAGACAGCACACAGCATAGGACAGACAGCACAGGGCAGAGAGCACACAGCATAGTACAGACAGCACAGGGCAGAGAGCACACAGCATAGGACAGACTGAACAGGGCAGAGAGCACACAGCATAGGTCTTGATGGTAAGGTATGTCTTTTTGCTGATGATACTAAGATGTGTAACAGGGTTGATGTTCCAGGAGGGATAAGCCAAATGACAAATGATTTAGGTAAACTAGAAAAATGGTCAGAATTGTGGCAACTGACATTTAATGTGGATAAGTGCAAGATAATGCATCTTGGATGTAAAAACCCAAGAGCAGAGTACAGGATATTTGATAGAGTTCTAACCTCAACATATGAGGAAAGGGATTTAGGGGTGATTATTTCTGATGACTTAAGGTAGGCAGACAATGTAATAGAGCAGCAGGAAATGCTAGCAGAATGCTTGGTTGTATAGGGAGAGGTATTAGCAGTAGAAAGAGGGAAGTGCTCATGCCATTGTACAGAACACTGGTGAGACCTCACTTGGAGTATTGTACACAGTACTGGAGGCCGTATCTTCAGAAGGATATTGATACCTTAGAGAGGGTTCAGAGAAGGGCTACTAAACTGGTTCATGAATTGCGGGATAAAACTTACCAGGAAAGGTTAAAGGATCTTAACATGTATAGCTTGGAGGAAAGACGAGACAGGGGGGATATGATAGAAACATTTAAATATATAAAGGGAATCAACACAGTAAAAGAGGAGACTATATTTAAAAGAAGAAAAACTACCACAACAAGAGGACATAGTCTTAAATTAGAGGGACAAAGGTTTAAAATAATATCAGGAAGTATTACTTTACTGAGAGGGTAGTGGATGCATGGAATAGCCTTCCAGCTGAAGTGGTAGATGTTAACACAGTAAAGGAGTTTAAGCATGCGTGGGATAGGCATAAGGCTATCCTAACTATAAGATAAGGCTATGGACTAATGAAAGAATTTAGAAAATTGGGCAGACTACATGGGCCGAATGGTTCTTATCTGCCGTCACATTCTATGTTTCTATAGGACAGACCGCACAGGGCAGAGATCGCACAGCATAGGACAGACAGCACAGGACACAGACAGCACAGGGCAGAGAGGACAGGACACAGACAGCACAGGACACAGACAGCACACAGCATAGAACAGACAGCACAGGACACAGACAGCACACATCATAGGACGGAGAGCACAGGACACAGAGCACACAGCACAGGGCAGAGAGCACAGGACACAGACAGCACAGGACACAGACAGCACACAACATAGAACAGACAGCACAGGACACAGACAGCACACATCATAGGACAGACAGCACAGGGCAGAGAGCACAGGGAAGAGAGTACAGAACATGGAGACAAGGGCAGAGAGACAAGGTCACACAGCACAGGACACGCCTGTATTGCCAATAATGCTGCCAGAAGCCTTACCGATTTTAGCATAGTACTCATTGATGTACTCATTGTATGCCATCTCCATCAGTCCGTGGCCCAGGTTGTAGTTGGGAAAGATGAGGAAGCAGCTCTTTAAATAACTGTTTACCAGCTTCAGATCCTGCATGTCCAGGGCACAAAGACAACCAGGAGTGAGGTTAATGCGGCCCAACGTGGAGATACTAAACAGCTAAAGTATGGAGGTGTTATGGGATCTGCGCTAATTTACTGCTACAACAAGACTGTCTGTGTTATATGACTGGCACTAATTTACTAACTGCGTCTCAGCCGGCCACGTAAACCATGGCTCTCACCTGCGCAGTTTCTAAATCCTGAAACGTGCAGGAAACTCTCCAAAAAGCATGAATTTCCATTTCATAAAAAAAAAATATATATATATATATAGAATGAATAGCTAAACACTAAGCATGACTTTTCATTCTATTAATAAGGTAAAACTCCCAGACTTAGCTACTTCGCCAAACTTATTGATTTATTTATTCTGTAACATACGTCTTGCTTCCCTCAGGGGGTAGGATTAATATTTTGAGTTATTGAATTTTGGTTATCTTGCTCCATAGATGAAGGAAAGAATGAGACGCTGCGTTAAAGCGCACCTTGTCATGTTCAAACAGTTGAAGCAGGAATGTCGCCACGGTGGCTGTTATACCAATAAACAGGTTGATGACGATGAGGAAGACGTAGGCCGTACTTGGAACCTCAAACCAGAAGGAGGCCGGGTACATGATGGGCGTAATCGACCACCTTGGAAGGAGAAATAGGAATGGTATTGGCTGAGTCTACGATGATAATACATAGTTATATATTGTCACCAGCTGTGCTTTCCTTAACCTCTTCACTACCGGGAACTTTGTGATTAAAAAAACATTATTATAACGAATATTTAAAACGAGATGCACAGCTTGCATATAAACAGACTTTAAAATGGCAATTTTGCGTGTAGATGGCTGTGCAGACAAACTTAAAAATTGAAATTATGTAAATTTATATGATATACCAATAACCTTTATAAAAATATTTGGGGAATGAAGAGGTTTAGACAGTACATGACCGAACATCAAATTTAAACAGCAGAAATTAAAGGGACATTATAGGTACCCAGACCTCTTCATCTCATTAAAGTGGTCTGGGTGCAGTATCACAGTTTTAGAGGATCTGCAATGTTTACATTGTATGGTTAAGACTGCCTCTAGTGGCTTTCTACCATACAGCTACTAGAGGCACTTCCTGCAGTTTCACAGAGTTTAACTCTGTGAAACAATTCTAGACGTCCTCGCACCATGCATTAGGACATCCAGAACGTTGAAAACCCCTATAGGAAAGAATTGATTCAGTGCTTTCCTATGGGGAAGGTCAAATGCGTGCTGCTCTCGCAGCGCATGATCAATAGGTTCCTCCTCGTACTAGGGGGAAGTGGGTGCATTTTGCCTTGCTTGTATTTTATAATCAGGAACATTAGAAAGTAGCAATCCAGTCAAAGGTTAATCAAATTATTATTCGGCAGGTGTCACTTACCCATAGAGCAGGAAGAGCGAGAGCACTGCGGGAAAGTTGGTTGGAGAAGTGTACGCAGGGAGATCAAACACGAAGAGGATAATGATACAGCAAGTCGCAGGAACCAGATAATTCAGCTAAAAGACAAATGAAACATATCATATGCAGAAATCAATCAGTTTAATTTCCTATATTGCAGTTTCATTATGTGAGAAAAAGCATGATCCGGACAGTCAGGAAGGTGTGCGGGAGAGATCCGTACAGTCGGGAAGGTGTGCGTGAGAGATCCGGACAGTCAGGAAGGTGTGCGGGAGAGATCCGGACAGTCAGGAAGGTGTGCGGGAGAGATCCGGACAGTCAGGAAGGTGTGCGGGAGAGATCTGTACAGTCGGGAAGGGGTGCGGGAGAGATCCGTACAGTCAGGAAGGTGTGCGGGAGAGATCCGTACAGTCAGGAAGGTGTGCGGGAGAGATCCGTACAGTCGGGAAGGTGTGCGGGAGAGATCCATACAGTCTGGAAGGTGTGCGGGAGAGATCCGTACAGTCTGGAAGGTGTGCGGGAGAGATCCATACAGTCAGGAGGGTGTGCGGGAGAGATTGGTACAGACAGGAAGGTGTGCGGGAGAGATAGGTACAGACAGGAAGGTGTGCGGGAGAGATCGGTACAGACAGGAAGGTGTGCGGGAGAGATCGGTACAGACAGGAAGGTGTGCGGGAGAGATCCGTACAGACAGGAAGGTGTGCGGGAGAGATCCGTACAGTCTGGAAGAGGTGCAGGAGAGGTTTCCATTTTTTGGGGACTAAAGCGGACGTAATCCATCTATATTCGTCTGTTAGCTTGTTTAAGCTATATTTAGTCACTCCCGTTAATAGCTAGGCTTACCATATCCCACACGTAATTGGCCAGCCAATAGATAACTGGGTTGCAGCCGCTAACAAACTGCAGGTGTTTAGCTTTCGTGGATTTCTCCGCCACAAGGAACACCACAAAACTTGCAGGGACGAAGGACATTGCCACAATGATGAATATGGCGATCACCACGTCTGTACCTTGTAAACTGTGCAGGGAGAGAAAGCACGAGGAAACAGGAAAAGTAAATCCGCTCTCAGGGTGGTCAGGGTATTGGTAAAAATGTGCAATTTACTTTTCAATTCTCCACAATTGAGATATAACATAATATATATATATATATATACATAATAGATACAATTAACACCTTCTGCTTCTATTACGGATATAGTGAAAGGTACGAAAATAGTAGCTAATCAGGAAAAGGAGAGCGAGTGAATGCTTGGAAATATTATCAGTTGTTGGTTTAGCACTACAAAGTGTAACCAACAGTTTAATAATAGACATATAATATATATAATAGACAATAATAGCCAGACTGCTGGGTAATTTCTTTCACTGGGTGGTCAGTCTGTTAAGAAGCTCGGTGACTTACAGATAGTCCAGGGAAAGGCTGGCGCTGGTCTTGTTCATTGGGTGGTTGGTTAGCGTGATACCTGGAAGGGATGAGATGCACATATTAGGTTACAATGCACGGCCCACTCCACTGTCTCAAACTACCCCCAAACCCAACTCACCATAAGCTGCCGGATTGCCCTTGGTCTTTTTCTGATTGGCAAGGTTGGCTCGAAGAATGGCATTATTCAAGGTATTGAGGTATGTCGGCATGCTGTGATAGCCTTTGTTGTTGTAAAAAGCCTTCAAAAAACACAAACAAAAGTTTTGGTTTTAAAAGGTGAAGGATAAGAGAATAGAAAAGATCTTGAGAACAAAGAGCGGGGTAAAAGAGTGAGGGGAAGGGTGGGGAGGAAATCCCATATACACAGAATGTTGTGTTACATTTGTCAAAAATGTTTGGTGATTTTTTTTTAATCTCATTTCCAGAGAATATATTATAACAGGAGGTTTCTCTCCTTGAGTCATGCACCAGTTATGAACAATGTTTATCTATGGCTATCTTTGTAACAACAAAACTACGGCTGTTTCAAGGTTAAATTTGGAGCAAACACTACATGAAGCAGCCGGTGCATGAACCGAGTGAGCTATCTCATAGTTAATAGAGAGACAGCCAATGCCTATTGTTGGCAGTGTGTTTTTAAATGGATTTAAAACTGCTGAGTGATTTGTAAAAAATATGACATAGCATATAGCGATGCTTATCATTATTTTATAGTGGCAAATCTGCTTAATGTTACTGAAACAGACTCTGATACAATGTACTAAGGGAATAGAGAAAAACGTACCTGCGCTGTGTGTCTGACCGCAATCTTCCGTAACATTGGGGGTGCTTTAACTCCAAAGGATGCTGGGATACTTTTCTGAACATTTCCAAATGTTAGCGCTCCATACCTGTCAATAATAATGCCTTGTTTTATATCAGATAATGCAACATTTCAGTTTCTACATGGTAGGCTGGATTAATTTCTATATCAATGTTTCTAAATGGGATGCAAAATGACCGTCGATATTCCCTGGGTCACACACAACAAAAATGTAATTACTAAGGTCAAATATTTTATCACAGAGGCTGAAACTCTCCTGAGTCAATCAATATCTCCAAGAGCGCCAGACAGGGAAACACCTAAATCTGCCCAAAATTTCCCTTTTAGAATAAGATAAAATGTAGTAATGGTGGAATGTAGGTATTTGTAGATACTCGTACTGTGAGGAAACATAATAAACACATTAAAAAAAACTTCAACAAGACTCTATAATATTTTCTTTAGTTTAACATTAGATATACTTCGATGAATAGGATTGGTTTATCTTTATAGACATTGACATCTTTATTTTCTGTTTCTTTTTCTTATGGGGCTCGACAGATTGGAGATGTTAAAAAGATGTTCTCCTACCAGCTAGCAAACCCATTGCTGCAGAGAACAAAGGTTCACTTCTTTTAAATGCAAATATACCGGACTGGAGGCAGTGTATTTCTGTACAGAAAATGAGTTATCTTGTGAGAGGTTTAGGGATTGGATATACAAACATAACATTAAAATGGAAAGGACCTATTTTTCACCAATTCACCAATTCTCGTATTTGGTAATTTTACCTGTGAAGCCGGAAGCGGTCTGATGTATAAAGCAGGTACTCCGACACGTTACGCCCACTAATATCCACTATAATGTCTCCTGTCACTACTTTCATCTGTGGTGGGTGTCCACCAACGCCACTGGGGCAAGAAAAGCCGGTTCCTTGCATGGAACAAGTGCACCTTACTGGCTCGTGTATACGTCCCGGGAGAGACGGTGGGGTGGTAATAGCTTCTGTGGAGAAAGAGAGAAATGCGCATGTAACCATCAAAGGACTTTTCCTAATCTTCTTAAACATTTCAGGCTCTTTGGACTTTCTATGAGACGTGAGACAGAACCACAAGTCATGATGAAATGTACAAAGCAGCTCACGTTCTCTAAATCACTCCACGGTATGTAAAATAGGCTGTAAGTTTTTATTCTATCAAGTCTTCATTAAAGAGATTTCCAAGAGTTCTCTAAATTTGTATGGAAAGCTGAATTTTATCAAGTTCTGGGGCATTAGAAGAGCATTAATGCAAATTGTTTAAAGGGATACTCTAAAGACCGTAACTGCTACAGCATGTTGTGTGATACAGCTTATTGTAGCGGTTATGTTGTATGGAGTCTTTGGTTGCAGTTCCTTCAGTCTTTTTTTTCAGTTTTCATGCAGTTTGACCAAAATTGATGGTTTCCTGGCATTCAAAGCTCTGCCCTTGTGTTCCCACCAAGATAATAATTAATTTAATATCTTATTATCTTTACAAATTGGACAGCAATGATAGGCTATCGGTGCTGAGCTAAGCCCCTCTGTAGACCTTTGTGCATCACAACCACTACAATACGATGTTGAGTATTTGGTACTTAGTATGTCCCTTTAAACATGGTCATTTAGTGGAATTTCCTGATTTACCTCGGACAGGTGTTGGTGAGAAGGTGCTGGAATTCCAGGGGTGAGAGTTGTCCTCTTCAGGTGGGTAATCAGATGGGGCTGGTGAAGGTGGCGGAGGTACAAAATTAGAGAGTGGCAAGCCTTGGGTGAAGGAGTCCACACACATGGCGTCAAAGTACTGAGCCGCCAACATCTTCGACTCGTTGCTGTTTAAGTTGAGGGACTGCACTAACTGGTCCAATGTGCTATTAAACGCAGTCTTCAGGACACAAGTTGCTCCGATGCCAGACGGCAAGTAAAAGGAGTTAACAATTGGTTGAGGCCCAGCATCTGGTGATTGCTTGATCCTGCCAAGGAAGACAAAAAATATAATATTTAGTTTAATTTAATTTGTACCACATCACATGAGGTGAAATAGTAGAGGTTAATACGCCCATTGTTTTTAGTGCATTATATAGATACTGAATTACAAATATTTGCATAACAAAGTAAAATGAAGCTTTTTTTTGACAAAACAATGGTTTCTGGGAGTTGTAGTATAGCAGTACTCTGGGATTAAAACGGGAGCGTAT
Organism: Pelobates cultripes; assembly: GCA_933207985.1. Taxonomy (NCBI): domain Eukaryota; kingdom Metazoa; phylum Chordata; class Amphibia; order Anura; family Pelobatidae; genus Pelobates; species Pelobates cultripes. The sequence goes on along the minus strand of OW240920.1, from coordinate 144,431,692 downwards.
GTTAATTTACACTGTGATTAAAGTTTAATGTGCTTTTTTTTTTTTTTTAAATGCATAATTGTTATATTTACACAATATTTAATTTGCTTATTCCACTATAAAAAAGCAATGCAGTTGATTTTAAATGTGACGGGCTAGATAAAGTAAGAATATGTACGTGCATTCATTTCCATCTAAGTGTGATGGGTATTCATCGTACACACGTCTCCAGTACACTGCTCAAATAATCAGTAAATGGGCTTTTAATTAAGGGGTTCTCAGCTAATTAAATGATAGCTAACGTATTGTCCTGCGGAGAACAATTGCACTTTAAATTACTGAGCAGCTGAATGTTACTGCGGAGATAAGCCCAGCAGCGATTCTTGAAAAATCCCAACTGGTGAAGCAGTAACTGTTACATGAATCCGAGGAGAAGATTTACTTATTTGGAATCCAGCTACAGAGCAGAATCCATACTTCTCCAAAAGGCCAATAATTGTGGATTTAGTCTGTAATAACGTACTATATATCAAAAATGTATTCTCTAAAAAAGTACATTAAAAAAACTAAAGTATAGCGATAAATAATATATATTTTAAATGAAAAGAAATGCATATATGTTCACTTTGACATAAAACGAAAGAAATTTATAAAACAAATATTCTATAAAAATATATTCTCTGTCATTGGCATCGACTGGCAGTGTTAGAATGATCGAGCTTGTAGTTTTCTCTTTTAGCAGATTGAGTTTATTATATGCATTTTTTAAAAGTAACTTTCTCTGTATATTAAAATTTATATGGATGTATTTTTGATATTCTGAAAATATTTTGTTGTCAGGATCGTTACCACCTTCGAGAGTAATCAATGTGTCATTTATCATAAAAAAATAAATTCATGTAATTGCTTTAGGGAACTGCTAACTAAATACTCATCTAACACGGGGCTCCCGGACCTCCTTACTATAAAGCTGCCCTGCTTACGAACACTGCCCCAAGTGAGGCAATCCTCCCGCATGATGCTAACATACTGGCTTAATTGCCCATTTGTATCAGAATGGAGTGACACCTATTATTCTGTTCAAATATTCACCCAGCAAGCATGGGATGGGCTCACCAGAGTAATATCACAGCAACTACAGCGCATTAAGTGTAGTTGTTGTGATGCGATAGCAGGGTTCTTCTGTTCTCCTATCGCTCTCCTATCACTCACTTAGCTGCATAGAGAGCTGTACCATCAGCTGTGGTAATTGATTGACAGGTGAGGGAATTGCCATATTTTTAAACCGTTTTTTTCCCCTTACAAATCTATAAATTTGCTAGGATTTCTGCAGGCACAAAATATAGCTATTTGTTTTGTTTTTTTGTCTTTGGTTCTTTCTCTGTTTTCAGTTTCAGTCCATTGCTTTGTAAGGCAGCTTTATTAATAATGCATTATATCTTTTTAGCACAAGCTAACATGTAACATTTATTGTTCTACAAAACAGGCGGCTTATTTATCACGTTTATCTGGTTTGAGCTTAATTTAACACCTGATGAGATTATTCACCAAACCTTCGCTTTCAGCAATTGACTTCCAAAAGATGAACCGAGGCCAGTTAACGAGTTCCTTTGAGCGGAAATTGTCAGATACAATACATCATTTTTACTGAGTCGCAAACTAAGAATGTGATTGCACCAGTCCTGTCTCTGTAAGAAGAGCAAATAATAAGCCTAAAACCAAGGGTTTCTACTTGTGACTGTGTCCAGGAGTGAGTGGTAATTTATTGCCTACAGTGGGCGCCCTAGCCTGTATAGAGATAGAGGCTAACCCCAGTAAAATATACAGTCATTTACACAAAGTCCTTGGTTTAGTACAAACCAGAAAATAACTCACATGTATTCAGGCCTCTCCTCATTGGCGTAAGGTATGAAGTTCCCCTTGGGCTGCGTGTAGTTGTGATATTGCGATGGAGACAGAATCAGTGGCGGGAGATCACCTGGTGGAAACAAAGAATTAAATGATGAATGGATTGTCCTGTACAGTCATTAAACAGCATCTTCAACTCCATGAATAACCTGTAGGGTTATATACTTCCAAAATTGCAGAGTTGCAGATTTTTAATTATTTAGCCATTTGGCCTAACGTTTGCAATTCATTAATTAATTTCTGTCAGTACTCTGTTTGGTAAATAACTTTTTGGTTTTTTTAACGCTCATTTTCATTCATTAAAATGTCATTAGTTTAAAAGGAAAACATTTTACTCTACCCTGAAATTAGTTCATTCAGGGATTTTATAAACAGACTAATACCTGGGGATCATTCAATGAATTTTGAATTGTGGACATTGGACCACGAAATTGTAGAATTTATAGCTATGGTGGAGAATTATTCCAGTTTCGTTATTTTTGACCTAAAATGTTCAATGTCCTTGTCAATTCTCCACCATGTCCTGTTTAGTAAATAACCATAACTACATCCACAGTGTTAGAAGAATTCTGACCCACAAGCTGTGCACACGTGGTATTTATGAGGAAGGAGAAATAAAATTTTGTTTAATATTACGGTACTGATCACTTACCAATTTCAGGAACAGAAAGTGCCACGGTCATTGCCACACAGACAAAAAATGCAGGCAGTAAGATCTGTGAGAACAAAGCCTTGGTGTTCCTCTTGGCGCAATGAAATCGTTTGACGATTAGTCCATGAAACTGACGCAGTTTGAGCCATGATCCCTCCAGCTTGTAACTTCCTTGCCCATCCAACACCAGCTCCTCTGTCTCATGATCTGGGGCAAGGTAAACACAGGGTCTTCCCTAAAACTCTATATATTAAAACCTCTTTTTACGTTAATTTACCAACCATAGGGGGTTAGTGCCCAATTTATACCAAGTGAAACACAAACCAGACGTGGGCATCTGGCAGGATTTAATGAATGTACCAAGACCCAACAACAAGTATAAAATGACAGCTAAAACTATAGAACTCAGACTACCAGCACACAAAAGTAGACCCTTTCCCAATCATGTCTGTAAGTTGAAATGCTGGTCACAAGCTGCTCCTGACAAGACTATACTCACCATGCAAACTCAGATTCTCTGCATCCTGAGAGTTATCAAACAAGGGAGAATAGTCACCGTAGAATTCCGCATATGCTCCGCCTTCTTCTCCACGTACAGAACCCACCGAGGACGATGAGGCAGATCTCAGAGAACCTGGAGACTGACCAAGCCGGTTACCGGAGGCAAAATTGTTGAGTTCCACTTCTGGTTTTATAAGGGTATGCACAAGCTGAGGCGATTCCTCGGCTGTGTGAAGCTGAATAAGAGGCCTCAAGGTGTCTTTCTTGGACTCTTTCAGATCTAGAAGAAAAAAAAGAAAAGTAAGAAGGAAGACAAGACGAAACAGATGAGAGTATGGTGCTCTCTTCTCGTTGTCTCACAGACAATGGTTTCTGGTACTGTGGTCAGGCGCTAACAATAACAACACAACCAGAAACAAATGTGTGAATACACAAAGGACAAACACAGAACTGATGATTCTGTCTTGTCCATTGGTGGGACTAAATTAATTACACTAGAAAAACTGCTCTGTAATGATCTCTTACACTCATTTAAGGGTTTTGCAGCAATTCTACCTTGGTTTTGTTGCTGAGAGTTGTGTCTGCTTGGGGTTCTACCTGCATCACTATTCTCCAGAGACTGATCTTCTTCAGAAACTTTGAGAAAAACTTCTTCCAAGGTGGTATCCATGAGTCCAAAGCTGGTCAGTTCTAGATCACTCAGGTTCTGCTCCAAGTGCTGCAGAAATAAGGAAAACAAGACTGTTTCTACGACTGTCACTTGGGTAAGCAGGAGCGTCTTCTAATCAGAGAGTATGGTAAAGACCTCTCCCCTGCCGTCCTGCAACATGTCACTGCTTGCCTTTCTTCCATCTCTGACTGGATGTCTTCCAGCTTTCTGAAACTCAATCTCTCTAAAACTGAGCTCCTTGTCTTTCCTCCTCCTAATACTGATTCTCCTTTTTTGCTCTCCCTTCAAATTAGTGGTATCCACATAAGTCCATCCTTGCAAGCGCGCTGTCTTGGCGTCATACTTGATTCTGGCCTTACCTTTGAGCCTCACATCCAGCATATTGCCAAACCCTGTAGATTCCATCTTAAAAACATAGTCCGCATCCGCCCCTTTCTTACGCAAGATGCTACCAAGTAGCTTGTCCATGCTCTAGTAATTTCCTGCATGGATTATTGTAACCCTCTCCTGATTGGTCTTCCCAAAAGCTGTATTGCCCCGCTACAGTCTGTAATGAATGCTGCAGCCATACTTATTTTCCTCTCTAGTCGGTCCTCTCACACCTCACCCCTCTGTCAGTCCTTACATTGCCTTCCTGTATCCTATAGGAGTCAATTCAAAGTGCTAACCCATACCTATAAAGCACTGAATAATTCTAGCCCTTCTTATATCTCTTCACAGATGCATAGGTATGTCCCTTCTCAGGCTCTCCACTCTGCCCATGACCTTCTCCTGTCCGCTGCTCGCACCTGTACGGCCATTAACGCTTGCAGGACTTCTCGCATGCAGCTCCCTTCCTATGGAATAGCCTGCCTACCGCCATCAGACTCTCCCCTAGTCTTCAATTCTTTAAGAAGGGCCTTAAAACCCATCTCTTTTGGAAAGCTTATGGCCTCCTAGAGTAACCTCTACCTTACATACCCGTCTCTTGCTCTCTCCTGTAGGGCAGTGCTTTACTCTCTCCTCCAGCTCTGCTTCACTCCCACCTTATTTGATTGCTATTTCCTGCCCTAATGTGTTTTATACCCCATCTCCTATAGGCTGTAAGCTCGTTTGAGCAGGGTCCTCTTCAACCTATCGTTCCTGTAAGTTTTCTTGTAATTGTCCTATTAAAAATTAAATCACCCTCTCATAATATTGTAAAGCGCTATGGAATCTGTTGGCGCTATATAAATGGTAATAATAATAATAAACAATAGTCAATTGACTAGGTGGGTTCAGACATTTTTTACGAGCCTTGTCCAGAAGTCACAGCATTGACCTATGTTTTCTATGCCTATAAAGACCTGAGAACTTAAGTGGGTGGTTGCTTTGGCCATTTTACCTGAAAGAGACGTTCAAAGCATCCTTTTCTGACCGACTCACTGGGGAGGATGTAGGACAATTCTGTGTTTGTATCCGAAACTAACAGACAGGATACCACGTATTTTTTTATGAACTGAGACACCCGGGACTCAGAACAAGGGCTCACGCAAAAGTTGTTGGTGTTACCCGAATCTGAAAGATAAGAAAGCAGAAGAAATCTACGTGAGAAAATAGAGAGAATGATAAACAGCACTGAATTCTGAGATATCCAGCTGGCTAGATGGATCACGGGTGGACAAATAACAGAACAGAGATCCTTCCGAGTAAGTGGATAGTTTAGTAAACAATGAAGGGTGTAAGAGATGATAGTATAACTAAATATAAATCATGAAAAATACCTAATGGAATGAAGCATGTCTCAGAATGAAAAAAAACACAATTATTTCAACCATTGGATAACTGGAGACATTACAAACCTGGGCCGCTCTGTTTTTTCACTACTGTTAATTTGTAACCATCTCCATACGTGCTCTTTAGGAACAGTGGTGACCCACAGCACTTTAACTTCCCATGAGAAATGATGGCGATCCGATCCCCGAGCAAGTCGGCCTCGTCCATATGGTGTGTAGAAAGAAGAATTGTCCGACCTGAGGAATAACAGAGAACCACGGGGCTCAGTCACTCAACACCAGTCATAAAATGCGTTTCTCAGCCTCGCATTTAAATGGACAAAAATCGGCATTTTAGTTTTGTGAATGGGGGTGTAGAAAGGGACAGGGCTGTTTGGAAATGTTTTAGGTGATTTATTAATAACAATTTAGTTAGCCAGTGTTTGTGACTAAGTGGCTACTAAAAAAGACTGAACATACCCCGTTTGCAATACCTTGGGTTGTCTACTTTTGCAAATGGTATGCCATCATACGGGTAATTTTCATTCTTGGGCTACCCATAGGGTCTCAAAGGCAACATAACCAATCTGGCGCATTTCAATGTGAAAAAACTGAAACGCAAGCCTTATATTTGACGCTGTAACTTTTGAAAACACCATAAAACCTGTACATGAGGGGTACTGTTGTACTCAGGAGACTTTGCTGAACACAAATATTTGTGTTTCAAAACAGAAAAAAGTATCACAGCAATAATATCGTTAGTGTAAGTGCCGTTTATGTGTGAAAAAGGAAAAAAACTTCACTTTTACTGACGATATCATCGTTGTAATACATTTTACAGTTTTGAAACACTAATATTTGTGTTCAGCGATGTCTCCCGAGTAAAACAGTACCCCCCATGTACAGGTTTTATGGTGTCATGGAAAGTTATAGGGTTAAATATAGTGCTAGCAAATTAAATTCCCTTTACTTTCGGCATGGGTTGTCAGGCAGGTCCCGCTAATTGTAATTAATAAAAGGACCTAATTATGTAAAATTATTATATAAATATATATGTAAAATTATATATATTTATATATATATATATATATATATATATATATATATATAATTTTTTAAAATAATTTTTATTTATATATAGGTATACATATAGTATATATATAGATATATATATTATTTCGTTCTATGTGTATTTTGATATCAATATATATATTATAAAAATACAGTTAGAATGAAATTACACATATATATAATTTTTTTTACGTATTTACATATTTTTTATATATAAATATATATATAATTATAAATATATTTAATCAATATCTTTCTACGTGTATTTTGAGATTAATACATATATATATATATAATTATATATTAATATTAAAATACACTTAGTGTATATGTAAATGTGTGTGTATATATATATATACACATATATATACTTAGATCGTATATATAATATATGTGATCTAAGTATATTTTATTTGTAACTGTCATTTTTTTTTATAACTAATATTTTATTTTTATTACAGGAGAGGGGCAGAGACAGTGTCAGCCAGTGATTTCACATCACTGGCTGACACACAGGATCAGTGATCACAGTGACTGGCTGTCACTGTGATCACCTCCTGCAGATTTTGTAATTGACCATAGGGGGAGTGCCTGGGTGGTACAAGCACTCCCCCTACCGATCTGCAGGGGGATCATTGGTACATGTATCAGCCATTAGGCTGACACATGTAACACTGATCGCAGTGACAGCCTGTCACTGCGATCTCAGACAGTGCAGATCGCGGTCACTGACCCCAGGGGGAATGCCTGGGGGGCCAGGTATGTCCCCCGACTGCGATCTGCACAGGGGAAAGCTGCTGGCCACGTGGCACACAGTAAATACTGATCGCAGTGACAGCCTGTCACTGCGATCAGAGACTGCAGACCCCGACCGCGATCTGCAGCGGGCGATTAGAGCCGGCCACGTGGGCAGCCATTATAGCGAGGGCGTACTATTATGCCCGCCGGCGTTTAGAGCCAGCTCCTGCAGGGCGTAATAGTATGTCCTCCAGATTTAAGGGGTTAAAGACACATTACTGGGAGTATTATTGCTGTGGAGCTCTGTTATACACTCAGACACATTACTGGGAGTATTATTGCTGTGGGCTCTGTTATACACTCAGACACATTACTGGGAGTATTATTGCTGTGGAGCTCTGTTATACACTCAGACATTACTGGGAGTATTATTGCTGTGGAGCTCTGTTATACACTCAGACACATTACTGGGAGTATTATTGCTGTGGAGCTCTGTTATACACTCAGACACATTACTGGGAGTATTATTGCTGTGGAGCTCTGTTATACACTCAGACACATTACTGGGAGTATTATTGCTGTGGAGCTCTGTTATACACTCAGACACATTACTGGGAGTATTATTGCTGTGGGCTCTGTTATACACTCAGACACATTACTGGGAGTATTATTGTTGTGGAGCTCTGTTATACACTCAGACACATTACTGGGAGTATTATTGCTGTGGAGCTCTGTTATACACTCAGACACAACAACAATATGTAGCTCCTAGAAAAGAGGGAAATTAGGATAGAAAATAAGGGCAGAGGGATTTGGGCCTAAAATAGGGACTGTCCATCTGAAATAAGTACACTTGGGAGGCATGGTCTTGTACGTAGGACACAAGTAATCCAAAGTTCTCCTGAAACCCATACATGGTTTACCTTGCTTGTACTTTAGTATTAGGTCCCATATAGCTCTCCTTGCATAAGGATCGACTCCTGCAGTTGGCTCATCCAGTATAACGGCTTTAGAGCCCCCGACAAAGGCAATTGCCACAGAAAGCTTTCTTTTCATGCCACCAGACAAGGTTTGGACCGAAGAATGGCGTTTGTTGGACAGCTCCAAGTCCTCGATCATTCTATCAAACAACAAGTTCACAGGTGCCACATTTCCTTAAAAACCCCAGGCCACCCTCTCATCCTAAAAAAACACTAACACTAGTGTGAATCTTCAAACAGCCACCTACAGCTAAAATACAGGATATCGTGTTCTCCAGGACAATGCCACAACTTAACAATCACTACAAACACAGTGTATTATAATAATACAACCTTCTGAAGTATATGAGCCTCAAAATAATTAGACAGTATTGTACTATATTTTTCTAATACCAATCACACTTAATTTTCATAAAATGTCCTAAAATTTAAGACTTTCTTTCATCTTTTTTTAAACTTGAAAATTTTGGGAGCATGTTATATTTTAATAATTAAAGGCACATTTTTGGAATATATATATATATTTTTTGGTTTTTTTTTAAGACGAATGACCTGCTAAATAATAGAATGTGCATATTTGGGAATAACATAAAACTTTTTCAAATTCTAGTCTTTGTAGTCTTCTGAATTTCAAGAGCTCAAAGGCTTAAAATAATGAGGATATATCTAGCAGGCATTAAAACAAAGCCAGCCCTTTTCCTGAGTAGTAGATGAGGTACTAAAATGTTATTCCTCATTTATAAAAAGTTACAAACATCAAATTAAAGAGGTAGGTTTCTTATTTTCTGTTGCTTCATGTAAAGAGAAGTTATAATATGTCCGGTTACATGCACGGACTATAGAGCTAGTAGATATAGATTAGCCCAGTAAATAACTAAATGAATGAAATACATATTATAATGCAAATAAGGAAACAAAAACCAAAGCACAGATATGGCTGTATATAAAATAAGAGATAAACTGTACAGCCACCAGCAAGGATCCCATATTTCTTAATTCAATCTGGAATAATAGAGACTCGATATCAAATATCTGTATACTGGGTGGAAACAAATGTGAAGTCTAGATGCTGCTGGACTTGCAGCGACCTGAGCTAGAATATCTCCCTTGCTATTGAATATGATACTGATTGCTATTGTCCTGTCTTGATACATACTTGTCCATCTCCTTTCGAATCTCGTCTTCTGCCATTCCTTTTAATCGAGAGTAGAACCAAAGGTGTTCCTCCACTGTCAGCTTATCGAAGAGCACATTGTGCTGTGGACACATCCCAAGGCTTTTTCTGATCTCGTTCATCTCTGTGCGTATATCGTGGCCATAAATTGTCGCAGAGCCAGAGGTAGGGGGAAAGAGGCCAGTTAGGATTGACCTGTTCATGAGTAGAAGATATATTTAAGAGGTTACATTGATAATACTTGTACCTTAGCTATTTCAATATGACAATACGAGAGAGCTGAACGCATTCTCTGCTTACATGGTGGTTGTTTTGCCAGCTCCATTATGCCCCAAGAAAGAAACAACCTGATTCTCATGGAGATTTAGACTTAGTTTGTTTAATGCCAGTTTCTTTCCGGTCTTATAGATTTTGGTAAGTTTGTCTACGCAGACAACCAGGGGTAGGTGGTTTGGCTCTTCCTCAATGCCACGTGTCTCCTCTATAAAGTGATAAAAGAAATATTCAGAAAACACGACGATTGAAATGATCTTTTCATACCAATAACAAAACAACATAATATTCGTGAATTAATTGCCCTCAAGCAAAATGTTTAGATATGTGGACGGGGGTTGGTGTTTCTAATACTTACCCAAACGTCGACTCTCCATTGCACAGGCTTGGTCTTCTTCCATGATGCTAAGGCGTGGTGGGCGGGACCATGGCCAGGACCATTCCCAAGACTCGATCCGGCCACTCCCTAGCCAGTAAGATCTCTGCAAAGGGAAATACCAGGGACGTGGGAGACCGTACATGCCTGGTATAAAATCAAAGGAGTTAATTACTGTACAACGTAATAATCGGCTGCCTACTGAGAGAATGCCAGCAATCTAATACACAGGATTTCAAAGCCAAATGTTTTATTAATTTTGTAAGGTTGTATAGGAGAATAACATCAGTAATATCTGAAAGCCTGAATAGTATCTACACACCTCTTATAACCCCACCCCAACAAGTCTGGATATAACACAAAAATAGAAGACGTCTCCATATTATTTTTCATACTTCCGAGCACAGTGAAACATTACAACACACACACACACGTTTGTAGTCGAAAAAAGGAAACAAACAAACAAAATAAAAATAAAAAACAAAGACAAACATACAAACGAAAAAGGGCTTCTCTTCAAGCCAAACCATCCCGTAGGTGATACAGTGAGAGGATTCTGTATCTTGTCTGGAAAGCTATGTTACTGTGAATGAATCCCATGTTAAATTGTCAATTTCTTATAGCTTTCATTGACCTAGGTATGGACCAAGGTTACTTACCTGGGTGAACAGCTTCAATGTACCATGTTAGGACCCCATAAACCACAGCATCGATGATCAGCATCATCATGGACAGCATAAGATTAAAATCATCTCCTTCTACTGGGGATTGGCTGAACGTGCGCCACTGAATTCCTACGCCAGCCACCTCATAGAGGGCAAAGTACTTGGAGCCGAGACCAAAGGCTGTTGTAGACATGAGGGACTGCAGGAACATATTGTGGGGAAAAACACAAAACATCAGTTAAAGGAGAGATAAGGAATGATAAGACATGAAGACAAGTGATAGACCAATGGATAGATAAGAGAGAAGAGTGAAAATGGATCTAATGTGTCTGGAACAGTTTTGACTGTTGACCCAACTTAAGCATAGGAACATTAACAAATATTGACTATTGTGAACCTCACATGGTTCTTCATCAAACGGGCTTCAAGATTACTGCTTTTTACTGTGCGATATATGCCAGTGGGTGGTTAAAAGGAAAGGTGGTAGGTACAGGACATTACTCACAGCGATGCACTTTTCAAAGGCGGTGATCTTATCATGAGCTACTTCCTCTCGGATGGCCACATACATGTATGGAACATAGCTCAAGAAGTATATTATACCACCACACGCGGATGCTAGTTTGGCCTTGGAATACAGCACAGACACCAAAAAACTGCATGGAAGAAGGGAACATAAAACAATTAATCAGTGCATGGTAGGCAAGAATTTGAGTAAAATACATTTTTGTACCATTTTGAGATATATTTTGTTTTTGTTGTTATCTTCTTTACTATTTACATGTTTCTGACAGGTTGTACACAATATAATGTTAACAATACTATCCATGAACACATGTCAAGATGTTGAAAATATCTATATTTTACCAGCCCTTTACCATCAGATGTTGACGGTAACTATAGCCCTATTCTCCTGTGGCCGTCCAGGTCTTTCAAATATCCATAGCCCACCCAACTGTGATGTTCCAGATGTTGCGAGAACCCCTTTCCTTCTGTGATGTTCCAGATGTAGATATCCATATTTTATCTTCCCCACAGCCTTCTCTGGAAGCCTCTCCACTGTGTTTTCACCCAAGCTGCTCCTACTCACCAGAACATGATGGTGGCCACGGCGTAGATGGAGAGAAAGAGCCAGATTATGAAGACGTTGCTATGCATGAGGACTTGGCCGTATTTCAGGATGCCGGTCAGTGCAGTAACAGAAATGGACAGCTGGACAAACCCTGTGATGAACCAGGCCACCCAGTGCACGGCATTATTCAGACCCATCATCTTCATTACCTGTAACAGAGGGAAATCAGAAACTGTAAATCTCCTTCTTAGAAAATGAGAAGCAAAGCGTCATCAGTCTTGTCATCACAGAGCTTTGTCAGTCATAGTTTATAGATTGACATATTTCCTTTAAATTGTATAAAACGGATTTCCTCTAACTACACCCATAGATAGAAAACGAACATCTGGAGCAGAGATCGAGGTAAGGCATGGGACTGCCTTGTGTGTGCAATACCCCATCCAATCTTCAAATATGTGAACATTCTATTTATACCAATATATATTTTCAAAATATTATTTAGAAACGCCATGTGCTTTGTAAGGAAATTAAATGGTTTTACATAATTATTTAAAATAAAATTAGATTTTTTTTTGTTGCTTGTTAATTAATAATAACACCTGTGCCCTATCCTCTTGGCTAAAAACTGCACCTTGAACTTATATTACGGTCATCTTTTAACCCAGTGGTAACTTATGACAATATGCACTATAAGTACACTATAAACAGAACGTGTCACTTTATAACATGCATACTGATCACGTCCAGTCTTCGGGCCAAGCAGTTATAAAGAATTTGATATGTCTATGTTTTATATGACATGAGAGCTTAACACAAGTTATGGGTGTCTATAGTACCTCCTTCAGGCGATGCTCCTTTTCAGCCACAATATGCTGGATCATCATGGCCACGGAATAGACCCATGATATGACCATGCACAGTGGCATCATGTGTTCGATTACAAACAGGAAGCTGAACAGGAACAAAACGGGCGTCAGGATATTTAAAACAAATAACAAATCATTCTTGCTATGGAGATTGCTCAGTGAATCATTTACACCTCTTAGAAACGTTTTGTGATTTTACAACTGGTAACAAGTCATCAAACTGCAATATTACTCACTAGATTTGGAATTGCGAGTTGCTGTAAGGTTTAATGTGAGTATATGATCTACTGGTGCTGGAAGATACAGGTTGAAACATACAGGAAGGAGAATAGCCTATTTTTCTAGAGAACTTTGTATTTCCATTGATCTTGGAGGCCAGTATTGGCTGAACCACAATATTTCATATAAATATATGGAAGCCGTTCTTGTATTCCTCTCGTGCCTAGAGGGGTATCAGCTACACCTCGCTGCCAAGTTCCAAGGAAGGACAAAATGATCGTCTGTGGTAGCTGTATCTCTCGTGCAGAGAGAACTTGCTGGCATTTTAGTTCTGGACTTCCTTTATGGCTGGGATCAGTCTGATATGCAAATAGTATAGGTTCTCTTTGTAATGGCAGAAGTGAGCAAAAACATTAGTGAGACTTGAGCGGGGACTAATTGAAGGACAAACTACTGAGTATCTGTAAGCCTTTTCCCATTCTCAGAGTTCTCATATTCTCTATTTTTGTTGCAATGCATTAACTTGACTCTCCCTAAGCTTAAAGGGTAATCCAGACATGGACCCCGTGCTCACGGTGCCCAGAGGTGTATCAAAATTATCATATTCTCAGTTTGTGTTGCATAGCGTTAACTTGGCTCTTACTAAGCCTTAAGGGTAATCCAGACATGGACACTGTGCTCACTGTACCCAGAGGTGTACCACAGTTATCATATTCTCAGTTTTTGTTGCCATTAACCTGACCCTTACTAAGCCTTAAGGGTAATCCAGACATGGACACTGTGCTCACTGTACCCAGAGGTGTACCATAGTTATCATATTCTCAGTTTTTGTTGCAATGCATTAACCTGACCCTTACTAAGCCTTAAGGGTAATCCAGACATGGACACTGTGCTCACTGTACCCAGAGGTGTACCATAGTTATCATATTCTCAGTTTTTGTTGCAATGCATTAACCTGACCCTTACTAAGCCTTAAGGGTAATCCAGACATGGACACTGTGCTCACTGTACCCAGAGGTGTACCATAGTTATCATATTCTCAGTTTTTGTTGCAATGCATTAACCTGACCCTTACTAAGCCTTAAGGGTAATCCAGACATGGACCCCGTGCTCACTGTGCCAAGAGGTTTTTTTTGTATACCTATTGTACTTACTCATCACGTGTGTAACACGGGTACGGAAACATCTGGACATAGTTCCCAGGTTCCACCACATCGTGACCCACAATAGTGTTGATAATGGCTCGTTCCATCATATCTGCAAGGAATGGTAATAATCATAGATAAGGTTAGGATTTGCGAGTAAGAGTAGTGTCACGGGTTTGATAACAAAGTGATGGACCGTTACAAGTGAGTTCACCTTGTATCCAAACAAAGCCATACAGGAAGTAGAAACGTCCACCAGTATTAGGTCCTGGGCGCCAATATGCCCGGCGGATTTCATTTGTCTTTTCCGTAAAGCTGGAGTTTTGTCTTATCTTGTACATAACGTGCGGAGGAAGCGAGCCATCTGGGCGCGTTTGAAAGATCACACCTAAGAGTCAGGAGAGAAGAAAGATTAAACTAATAGAATGAGTGTTTAACAATGTTAATGTGAAGTAAAAGCTGAGAGGACACAGAAAGACAGCTCCCCAAATAAACTGAGAATAAAGAAAACTGCACATTTGATAAATATTATATATGTTCAAAATAGTTTATTTATTGGACTTGTGCCTCACACTGCCTTGTTGGCCAAAATCGTATCTTATTAGACACTCACTTCTTAAATGTTATGCTATTAATCGCTCACTACCTTTCTGAGCATTACAGATCAGATCTAACAAGAGGGACAAAATAAATCACCAGAGGGAAATAACCTTTCAAAATTGAACCAAAATCAGAATGATTGCTTCATCAAGATGAGGTTTGCAAAGATGGCAGCGAATGTGGCATCGCAGGGTCTGTTTATCTTTAGAAATGTTTACATTTCGGCTATACATTCCTTTATGGGAATTGTTGTCCTCTTTTGAACTTTTTCCTGTGCGATATTTTGGGTCATATTTGGTTTTACTATTATAATATCCCGCAGTCCAACAATTCTGTATGTATTAACCTATGGTATGATATTTGATACTGTATTTGTTGTGAATGTCATGCTTTACGTTCTTTGGATGGAGAATAGAAATTAAAAAAAAAGGAAATGTTTATATGTGTCAACAGACTGGAGGAGCCAGTTAATCTGTTCTCACATTGCTTCTTGCTTCACACGATACAATGTAGCTGACAACGACGTTTAAGGACATTGTCAATACACGTGCATTTTGTGTTTTTAGAGGTTTTCCTTCGCTGTTCTATTGTAAACTGTAGTTAATGACTCACTCACTTGCAAACACGGTGACGTTATCCTGATATGCCTGGTTCAATGTATAGTTGACGATACTGTCCTCGTTCGCAAACCCCTTAAAGATGTCCACGCTTACCTTGGGAGAGAGAGAAATTTAGTTTTAGTACAGATTTATTTGGAATTGTTTACTCAAAAAAACAAACACATAATCCTAACCAGAAGCTGCCCTCTGGAGACCGCTAATCTATATTACTATAGAACACCTAGAACAGGGTCCTCTAGGACCATGAAATTTGCAATTCTTATATCCGATTAAAGTCTGCTTGGACACGATTCCTGTGTTTCTGTCCTGTATCTTGTTGACGGGGCCCTGGGAGTTTGGGGTCTCTCACGGATACTGGATCCATTATGGGAATTAATGGTGTGGAAAAAATAAATTTTAAGCGGCTTTGAGAACGTTCAAACATTTCCTGCTGTCTCAGTGTATCCCGTTCTAATTATATTAATGGGAGCTTTGCAACCTTCGTACTCTAAGAAGCAAAGGCCCACTCACCTTAGACATGAAATGCGTCCAGCCACAAGCTGCGTTATCAATGGTGTCTAACTGCTGTAGCAAGGTGCTGGCATTGGGCATGGAGAAGTTGGCATTAATTACTCTGTGCAAGAGTTCACTGTCTGTGCCATTCACCAGCTCAGGATGCTTCTGTAGATCGCTTGTAAACTGGAAGGAAATGAAATCAGACAGCGTGAAAGTGACACAGATGGCAAGAGATGTGTTTCAGATATTGTATGTATACGCTCCCGTTAGGTCTATGGACAGTCTCATGGTAAATGCATCTGAACCCAACAAACTCTCATTGACGTAAACATGATATATTGCTGGAAAACCCATTCTTGTGAAGTGGCTGGCCAGCAAATACATCATCACAACACAAAAGGAAGAGCAAACTAGAGTAATTACAGGAACTTTATTCACACTGATACAAAGTAGAAACCAGAAACTATACAATAAATAATGTTCATTTACATACTACAGTCACTGAAGACCTACTCTATGGTTGGTCTTTGGTAAGGATGGACAGTCAGGAGGACGTGGGGGAGGTAGGAGGACAAGAATGTATGCACACAAAAAAATGTTCTGAGCACTACTCTTCCCCCTCCAGGGAAATATGGAATAAAATAATTTGTGCAGTCTGCTGCCAAACCAGGTTCCCTTTTCTGTACCTGTTCGGTTTTATTCAGCTTTACACAGAAGGTAAGGTGAAAGATCACATTCTTGTGTACTCTGTCAGGGTTATTCATTAAAGTGTGAATTGGTGGAAATTCAAAGTGAATCCCTGGGCCACTAGCATGCAGGATGTGTGTGCCAGAACCTCACTTCACCTGTTTTCTGCTGAGTGAAAGGACGGGTAGGTACTGTGGGCAGAATATTGCAGGAAATGTCTAAACCAGGGATAGGCTACCTTCAGCACTCTAAATGTTCTGGACTACATCTCTTATAATGCTCTTACAGCCATAATAATGGCAAAGCATCTAGGAAGATGTAGTCCACAACATCTAGAGTGTCGCAAGTTTCCTACAGCTGGTTTTGGGCTAGGGATATTTTGATCTCACAAAGTAGCAGATATTATTATACTCTACCATGTATTTTCCACCACAGTTCCCTATTAAATAGTAATTGTGTCCCCTTCTATAAAACAAGCACAGATTCAGAAAACTGAGGTTAAAATGTGTTGATAAGATGCGTTGGATAATAAATCTGGGTGCTCTCACTTTACCTGCTGTAATCTCTGGATTCCCTGCTCCAGTATACCGTCCTCCAGCAGGCCTCGTATCTCCGCAGAAATATTCATCCACATCCGCGCGTATTGGGTCACGTTCCCCACAAAAGCAAAGGTCTCATTTGCCTGAAACAAGAGATCGTAATAAATGCTAGTAGCGAACATGATTTGGCGAGGAAACTGATTGTAGACATGTCAGAACCTGCTGCTAGAGAGGAGTAACGATGGATGGAATACCCTGTGATAGCCAGAGACGCACTGCCTGCACACTCTCTGAGATGGCACAAACAGGGTCCTTTAAAGGGACACTCCAGGCACCCAGACCACTTCAGCTCATTAAAATGGTCTGGGTGCCAACTCCCATCACCCGTAACCCTGCAATAATTACCTTGCAGGGTTAAGTCCTCTTCTAGTGCCTGTCTACCAGACAGCCACTAGAGGGACTTCTGGCTTCTTAGATGACTTTTGGTCGTCTAAACGACGCTGGACGTCCTCACACTATGCATGATGACCTCCAGCGTCGCTGGAATCCCCATAGGAAAGCATTGAATAATGCTTTCCTATGGGGAGGTCTAATGTGCGCACCTGGCCATTGCGGCAGACGTCGGTGGGGGAGGAGCATGGGCAGAGCCTGACCTAGCACACAGGGACGAGACACTGGATTCAGGTGAGTGACTGAAGGGGGTTTAACTCCTTCAGCGACATGGGATGGGGGGCAGGAAGGAAAGGATTCTCCAGGATTCTCTAATGCCAAGAAAATGGGTTTGTTTTCCTGGCACTGGAGAATCCCTTTAATTTAAACCCATCATAATATGGGGTAAGAAATCCCTTTATATTCTAGTATTCCTGTATACCTCCCAACATTTCAACCAGACAAACATGGGTCTGCGTGGGGGGAGGACAAGGGAGGGGGGGCTGTTCTGAGACATTTTAGGTGATTTACTTACAACAATTTATGGAACTAAAATGTAATTTAGAAGAAGAATAATGTATCTTATTTACACAGACTGATTTCTAAACACATGTATTGTAGTATTAAGACACATTACTGGGAGTATTATTGCTGTGGAGCTCTGTTATACACTCAGACACATTACTGGGAGTATTATTGCTGTGGAGCTCTGTTATACACTCAGACACATTACTGGGAGTATTATTGCTGTGGAGCTCTGTTATATACTCAGACACATTACTGGGAGTATTATTGCTGTGGAGCTCTGTTATACACACATTACTGGAGTATTATTGCTGTGGAGCTCTGTTATACACTCAGACACATTACTGGGAGTATTATTGCTGTGGAGCTCTGTTATACACTCAGACACATTACTGGGAGTATTATTGCTGCGGAGCTCTGTTAAACACTCAGACACACTAACAATATGGAGCTCCTAGAAAATAGGGAAATTAGCAGAGAAAAGAGGGACAGAGAGATTTGGACCCAAAATAGGGACTGTCTCTCTGAATAGGAACACTTTGGAGGTATTCTTCTGGGATGTTATCTGTGCGTAAGGTTAATACCACGCTGTCGGATACGGGTTGATCACAGATTACAAGTACAGGCTGTATTCACCAAAATAGAAACTCTGGAGAATTGAGAAGGGAATTGCAATATTTGGGTCTAAAATTTGCATTTTATTCTCCCCAGTTCTTCTAAATTCCAAATTTAGCGAACAACCACACTGGCAAAATACACTCTGCCAATAGGAGGAAGCATTTCTGCAAATGTTATGCTATTGGCTGCAAGTGTTCTAATTTGGAACTCTGAATTGTATACACAATTACAACTAATAATAATAATGAGTGCATGTTTAGTAAAAGGAATGAACACTTTGCATTTCCACAGTACATCCCGAATATTTTGTAAAAATATGGAATATGCGGTATACAGCACTCAGCATATTTTAAACAGAACTGTAAATGTAATGTTGTTTGTGAAGCGAAGAATAAAAATGCCATAAATCTCTGCTAGTTAGTGATATAAAATGAAAATCCCATTGTTTGATTTCATAATAATTTAAGTATTGACAAGCATGCTCTCTTAGCCCACTAGGGGGCGCCGAAAGGACCAGGCTCTAGCCAGGGATTTTGAACGAATATCCCAGGATTTATTGTGTGAATGGCAAGTTCTGGAGTCTGACACTGGATCAGAGTCTGTTTATTCTCTCCCACGGTTTCAGGTTATATACATACACAAATCTATCTAGGATACACATGTATATTATATATAGTTAACTGGTGATCTATAACAATGAAAGTGCGTTAATACATTGAGAGGACATTAATTATTAAAGGTAATGAGTTGCTTTTAAAAATAAATGTATAAAACTTAATGATTGGAAAGAGCGATTGCCCCAGGGTGCGTGGGGGATGGTGGTGTGTGCAGGTCAGCGGTGGACAAGTGGGTCATTATAAAGATTAGACAGAGTAAGTATTTATGGACTACAATTCCCATCATGCTCAGACAGCTGTACGCGCCAATTTTAATGTAGCCAATAAGTAACTGCCCTCTAGGGTTTGCCATCATTGTCATAGAACAATGCAAATACTGTATAAGTGAGGTCACAGCGAGAACCTCTGTAAAAAAAAAAATACAGGTGCTCATTTGCATTTTATTACCCAGAATCCTTTACTAGAGTATCACAATTGAAAATACAGATCTCACCTTCCGAATGACCTTGTCAACCTCAGTGCCCACTGGGGAGTAGAGGATTTTAGGGTTGCTGGTCATTAGATGGACGAGGAGCCCCAGGTTCCTTTGTTCTTTGCTGGTAAATCCCAGTGAACTCATGTTTCCTTGTTTCAGAGCCTCTGGCTCAATGGTTCTAGGGATAGACACGGAGAATCCGGTAGAATCTCACCATATAGCGTGCTGGCTGGCTGAAAGGCTGGACATGGGGTAATTGTTTAACCCATGATATTCTATGGCGCTATGATAGAATTATCTTTGCCATGGCAATACGGATCTAATCGTGATATCATCCGAGTACAAAATCGCTGCCGAGAAATATATATATATATAATTTTAGTCAGATCAAATTTGTAAATATATTCTTTGGATTCTGATTAATTTTAGCCAGTCATATTCTGTCCCAAGAAGAAGGCAGTGATAGACTTTAATTCTTTGCCTCCATAGGAGGAGGAAAAAAATGGCTCAAAGTTTTGAGCTATTGAGCAAAGAACAAAATGTTAGAACTTATGAGTTATTCACCAACGTTAGAATTCAAGTTTAAAGCCACATAAGCCAATATGGAAGCCTAGTGGAGTTCGAGAATTTTTCTAGTTCGATAATTTTGACTTTCAATTTGAAATTCACTTTAAATTCTTTTTCAATTCTAACTTTAGTGAATAACCTATCAAGCCAAGTCCAATTTGTTTTTAAATAAATCAACTTCTCTGTGTTTACTGTAAAATGCAACCAAACTCCAGTTATTTTCTACCTACTGTACTCTGTCTGTTAGTGTTTAATTACACTTTCATAGAAGTCTTGTGGGCTCTCTCAGTCTCTCACATGCTCACCGGTTGATGCCACACAGGATTGGCTGCAGTCCTGCCCATAGTTGAACAAAGGCAGAGAACTGGCTGTGCGGGTCCTCTTTATCTTCACCATGATTCTTGGTTTCTTCACCATCTACAGTGGAGTTGGAGCTACTTGTAGAGTTGTTATTCCAACTGGTGGAGTTTACAGAGTTTGGTTGAGTTTTGCTTGCACACGCTCCCTTGGGCAGAAGTTTAGCCAGACCCGAGAGGATGTCCACGTCTTTCAAGATCTTCTCAACTTCCAACAGATCTTCGAGAAGGGCTCGCATGTGGTGTTGAGTTGCTGTAGTGTTTACCTCATCTAGACGCAGCTGAAACAGATTAATGGACAATTAGGGGCCTAATAATGACTAAACTATGGGCTATCATTCTTGCTCTAGAATTGCTTGTTATATGTGACTGTGTTATAAACAGATTTAGTGGTGTGGAAAACATTGGTATACACTTTGAAATGAATAATTAATTTGTACTAATTATCCGTGTTGTCACAGTGTTACTTTTTGTCGGGTTATTTGTGGAAAGTAGGTCAGTGAATACAAGCATCATCTGGTCATTATAACACAACCTCGCTCTGCTTATTAGAGTAAGATAAATAATTTTAACCTTATTACAATTGTGTGTGATATATGTGTAGGTTAAATAATGTAACAAAATAAGATAGAATTGAGAGAGATATTGTCACTTACACTGCTAACAGTTTTGGGTACGTCCACTTGGTCCTTCAGCTCCCCAGCAAGCTGCCGAAAGCGGTCCATGCGTATTGGTTTGGTGCCGTTACATACAATGCTTTGGTACGAAGAAAGAAGTGGTCGAGTCTTTTCTGAGACCCTGAGGATTCTTCCCAACTCATCTAAACTACCTTCACAAGTGAGGGTTTCCAGTGCAGAGGGTGTAAAGAGGATATCCTGGAGAAAAAGTACAGGTTTAAAGCGGCTCTGTTACCCCCCAAATAATGGGTGTTTTCAAAAATATTAAATCTTTATAAAATACTCACATTGAGTGTGTGGGAATTACACTAAGTTGCTTCTACTTTACTTTATTATATTTTTAACGCAGTTAAAAAATATAATAAAGTAAAGTAGAGGCAACTTAATCTTATGCATTTTTCCTACACCTGACAAAACTTGAGCTTACACTGTCACATTTTGTAATTTTCCCACTAGTGATGGCTGATGGTAAAAACACTCCTTCTATGGAGGATCTCATGATCTGGTGGGATCATCTATAGACATCAGTGTTGTACGCTCATGGGCTCCAAGCAGATGAAGGTCATGATGATCCACTGCATGGTCATGGTGGCTGAGGGGAATATTTTGGTTCAGCAAATTTTAACCTTCACTGCACCCCTGAGACACTGCAATGCAAGTGGTGTAACCATCGTTGGAAGTCTTTGCAAAATAGGCAAAAGCCGCAGAAGGTGTCAGAGTCACTTTAACAACTCGATTTCCCCAACTAGGTCCAATCAAAACAAAACCAGTGACCCCATAAACAAGCACATAGCCACATTTTTATATGCTTTTTAAAAGTCCTTTTAATCTCCTTCCCATGTAGGCCAGAATTTTGGGCAATTCGGACATTTGGATGCTTCCAAATGTCCGAAGTGCCGAACCGAATTGCCGAAGTCCCGAATTTTGGAAGTGCCGAACCGAACTGAATGGCAGGAGTGCTTTGGGTTTCTAAAAAGTGGCAAAAAAAGAGAGAGAGGGAAAATTACATAAATGAGGACAGGGTTAGGGTAGGGTTAGGGTAGGGTTGAGGGAGGGTTAGGGAGCCCTAAAGATTTTCCGTATTGCCAAAGTCCCGATTTTCCGAAGTCGCGAATTGCCAAAGTCCCGAATTTCGGAAGTGCCAAATTTTTTTCTTACCCGAATTTCCAAACCGAACTTAACCGATTTTTGGGATCATGCACATCCCTAGCGTTAACTATGTCAGTACCATTTGTACACCTTTGAGGAATTTAGTGAACTTTTTAATTCTTTAGGATGCTTTGGCCCATATTGGGATTGTCTAACCTTTACCTTGTCTCTGTGAGAGTAATGAGCTCAAGAAAGGAATGCTGTGATCTCTGAATTAAAATGTTACCTCCAGTTCCTTCACCACAACCTGAGGATCATAGCGGTCTTCCGATTTATTAGGGACAGCAAGGCCAAGGGCTAAAGTTAGAAGCTGAAGTAGTGCTACTTTATGACGAGAAGATTTCAGTGGATCCTTCAGAGCCTTGTTAATCAGTCCTTCCTTTAAAGATTTCCATTTTCCAAGAATGTTCCCCTGAAAACAAAAATAGGTCACACATTAGAGAATGGCACTTCAGATGAATGCACTAGGATTTAATCTCCTATATAGAAACCAAATTTTAGCAGGAAAAATAAAGATTAGCTTCTGTTACTTCTTTCGTTAGAGAGATCACTGCCAGTTGTCCAGATGTGGAGTATTTGGCATGCATACTGACTTAATCATGAATTGTTTTACCTCAAGGTATATTGCCTATTGACTACTACATGTTCTCAATCACACACACGGGAAGCTCCTGCATGGTCTAGAAGGCTATTAACAGAGCAGGAGATAAGAAATTCTAAATTTAAAAAAAAAAAGTGCAATAAAGGAAATTTAAACATTAGATCTCTCTCTACAGGAAGTAAAGGAGGTGTAGGAAGGCTGTGTAAGTCACATGCAGCGAGGTGTGCCTAAAGCTGAATAAAGAAAATGATTTAACTCCAAAATGGCAGAGAATTGAGTAATGAGACTTTAGAGGCATGATCTATACACAAAAATGGCTTCATTAAGCTAAGGTTGATTTGGTGCTTATAATGTCCCTTTAATAAATATACATATTTTCATACAATATTGTTTATTATTGCGTTTCAGAATTAGCATCATTCAAGAATTACTTATTTATTGTGATTTGTATGGTGTCTCCATATTATCAGATCCTTGTCGGTCCAAATAAATTAAATACTAATTTTATCAATCATAACATGAGACAAAACCAAAATGACACAAGTTAACGTAACATAGTTAACAGACTAATAAGCTTACCTAAAAATCCAGAGCATAAACAATTACAAGAAATACTACAGATTTGGGCTACAATGCGGTAAACATAAAATCTTACATGACGACTAAAGATCTGTTCTCCGGCAGTGGTGGCCGCATCCCATGGACTTCTCCCAGACACATCTTCTGGAGATAGATACGAGGAGCTAAAAAATAGATGGTAGACCTGTGGAGGGAAGAGCAGGTAAGTTACACTATGGACTATAAATGGCATTCACTACAAACTACAAACCCTACAGTGTTGTGGAGTATATATAATGAGCAGTAAATCCACCTCACTTTCAGGCTACTAAACTCCATCACGATGGATGCTCCAAAACAATTTTACTACAATGAAGCAGTTTTGGTGTATAGATCATGCCCCTGCAGTCTCAGTGCTTACGTCTCTCCATTTAGGAGTTAAACCACTTTTGTTTCTGTTTAATAGAACAATGCAGATCAGGGCACACCTGGTGGTTTCTGTTAATGCAGCCCTAGCCACACCACCTCTAGATCTAACTCACACTGCCTCCATGAAAAAATGGTTTAATTTTCAATCAGATCTTATAGCATAGTGTGTTCACTTTACATAGAAACATAGAATGTGACAGTAGATAAGAACCATTCAGCCCATCTAGTCTGCCCAATTTTCTAAATACTTTCATTATGGAAACTTTTGCCCCTCTAATTTAAGACCATGTCCTCTTGTTGTGGTAGTTTTTCTTCTTTTAAATCTGGTCTCCTGCTTTACTGTATTTAAATGTTTCTATCACATGCCCCCTATCTCATCTTCCTCCAAGCTATACATGTTAAGATCCTGTGAAAGAATTAACTTTGATTCCAAGATTCAAGCTTATAGGTGTCATATTAGATAGCCTATATTAAAATTGGCTAACTTGGACTCAGGAAATGCTTAATGCTTAAAATGACACTTAAGACCATATATGTCTAGTTCCGGGAGCAGATAGCCCCCACCTGAGCTGTCTCTCCTAAATCAGTCTGTTCCTTCTCTTTCCTGGAACTTATCTGTTATATGTACATGACACTCATCCCTATGTCTTATCTGTACTCATTTCACCCTTTCACTCCCTTCCTACTACTGTTCTTTGAGTATTTGCATGTCAACACTAACTTTTTAATGTATAGAAACACAACTGACAAAATAAAGGTCAGAGGCTTATTTTGATAACAAACACAAGTCTGGTGTCTAATTCACGCTTCTCCAAGTGCACGTGAAAACAATTTGGGTTCCCCTGAATATAACAAAGATCAAATTGGATCTATATCAATCCTTTAACCTTTCCTGGTAAGTTTTATCCCGCAATCCATGAACCAGTTTAGTAGCCCTTCTCTGAACCCTCTCTAAAGTATCAATATCCTTCTGACGATACGGTCTCCAGTACTGCGTACAATACTCCAAGTGAGGTCTCACCAGTGTTCTGTACAATGGCATGAGCACTTCCCTCTTTCTACTGCTAATACCTCTCCCTATACAACCAAGCATTCTGCTAGCATTTCCTGCTGCTCTATTACATTGTCTGCCTACCTTTAAGTCATCAGAAATAATCACCCCTAAATCCCTTTCCTCATATGTTGAGGTTAGGACTCTATCAAATATTCTGTACTCTGCCCTTGGGTTTTTACGTCCAAGATGCATTATCTTGCACTTATCCACATTGAATGTCAGTTGCCACAATTCTGACCATTTTTCTAGTTTACCTAAATCATTTGCCATTTGGCTTATCCCTCCTGGAACATCAACCCTGTTACATATCTCAGTATCATCAGCAAAAAGACATACCTTACCATCAAGACCTTAATAAAAATATTAAAGAGAATGGGTCCAAGTACTGTAGAAGTTCTTATCGCCTGCTTTGTTAATGAATCACACACAGGATGCTCCTGCAGGCTTAACAGCACATGAGATAAGGAATTCTAAATTAAACAGACTGTACAATAAAAGAAGTTTAAAACTTAGATCTCTCGTTACAGGAAATGTTTAGGACGGCTGTGTAAGTCACATACAGGGAGGTGTGACAAGGGCTGTATAAACAAAATGATTTAACTCCTAAATAGCAGAGAATTTAGGACTGCAAGGGCATGATACATCAACCATAACTGCTTAATTATGGGGTAATTATCAGAAGACTGAATCTTATGGTAAATGATGAGATCACCAAATAAATAAATTTAAAAAAAACACACTCAACTTAACTAGCTAATTTTGGGACCATTAGTATTCTTGCTTCCGCTTTTGTAGAAGACAACACAACGTATGACTAAATAATCGCGCTCATTTAAAGAGAACAGTTTGACTTTTATCTATTTAAGTTTATGAATCTCCATAACCCAAAATATGTCCAGCCGTTGTCAGTCTGTAGGCAGGACAGAACATTCACTGTCTGGTTTATACCTCCTTGGGATTGATGGTGGATCCAGCCAGAAAATCCACAATGTTCTCTGGGAGAGAAAGGTTTTGGCTTAGAAACTCGTGGAAAGCTGTTCTGTTCTTCACCACCGAGTCCAGCTTGAACCCTGAGTCAGAGAAAGGGAGAATAGTGCTGTTAGTTCTAATTCTAGGGTAGAACATGGTTGAAACATTCTGGCAATCAGGTTAATAATAGTAGGGCTATTAAATGTTTCATCAGTGGTTTCTGACTGCTTGGAGGGCTAGTGTTCAGTAGCCAGAGGACATTTTTAGAAGGTCACATGGAATGGCTACTTACTGTATGTGCCGGACAGGCGGTTAGTAAACATGCAGAATAAGATTAACTTTGTCAGCAGAGTATTTCAGGCCATGTGTTACCTGGCTGGCTATAAAAATGGTTTTCCAGTGAGCTGGGATCACTACTCAGAGACTCCACGTGATGTTTCAGAGACTCCAACTCCTCTGCTAGACCAGGTCTGTCTGTATCAAATAGGTTGCTCTCTTCAGCCACTTCATTTATTCTCTCCAATAGCTGGGTTACTCTGAAACATAATAAACGATATGTTCATCTTTTTATTATACTCCATAACCAGAAGAAAAGACACATCCAGAAACGGGCAAACTGGACATCACAACATAATCTAGGCACACAAACCGGTGCTATCCAACACAAAATGCACTGACCAGAGCTGTCCAACACAGTGAGCAGTGACTGGTGCTGTCCAAACAGAGTGCACGGACCAGTGCTGTCCAACACAGATTGCACTGACCAGAGCTGTCCAACTCATAATGCACTGACCGGTGCTGTCCAACTCATAATGCACTGACCGGTGCTGTCCAACACAGATTGCACTGACCAGTGCTGTCCAACACAGTGAGCAGTGACTGGTGCTGTCCAACACAGAATGCACCGACCCGAGCTGTCCAACTCATAATGCACTGACCGGTGCGGTGCTTTCCAACACAGGGTGAACTGACCGGAGCTGTCCAACACAGATTGAAGTGACCGGTGTTGTCCAACACAGATTGCACTGACCGGTGCTGTCCAACACAGATTGCACTGACCGGTGCTGTCCAACAAAGATTGCACCGACCGGGGCTGCCCAACACTGAGTGAACCGACCAGAGCTGTCCAACACAGAATGCACCGACCAGAGCTGTCCAACACAGAATGCACCGACCGGTGCTGTCCAACACAGATTGCACCGACCGGTGCTGTCCAACACAGATTGCACCGACCGGTGCTGTCCAACACAGATTGCACCGACCGGTGCTGTCCAACACAGATTGCACCGACCGGTGCTGTCCAACACTGAGTGAACCGACCAGAGCTGTCCAACACAGAATGCACCGACCAGAGCTGTCCAACACAGAATGCACCGACCAGTGCTGTCCAACACAGATTGCACCTACCGGTGCTGTCCAACACAGATTGCACCGACCGGTGCTGTCCAACACAGATTGCACCGACCGGTGCTGTCCAACACAGATTGCACCGACCGGTGCTGTCCAACACAGATTGCACCGACCGGTGCTGATCAACACAGATTGCACCGACCGATGCTGTCCAACACAGATTGCACCGACCGGTGCTGTCCAACACAGATTGCACCGACCGGTGCTGTCCAACACAGATTGCACCGACCGGTGCTGTCCAACACAGATTGCACCGACCGGTGCTGTCCAACACAGATTGCACCGACCGGTGCTGTCCAACACTGAGTGAACCGACCAGAGCTGTCCAACACAGAATGCACCGACCAGAGCTGTCCAACACAGAATGCACCGACCAGTGCTGTCCAACACAGATTGCACCGACCGGTGCTGTCCAACACAGATTGCACCGACCGGTGCTGTCCAACACAGATTGCACCGACCGGTGCTGTCCAACACAGATTGCACCGACCGGTGCTGATCAACACAGATTGCACTGACCGATGCTGTCCAACACAGAGTACACTGACTGGAGCTGTCCAACACAGAGTGCACTGACCGAGCTATCCAACACAGTGGGCAGTGACAGGAACTAGTCAGCTGAGTGCGCTCTGGTCAGTTAAACACATTGCACATTCGATGGTTCTGTTCATCATGTTGAACACTGGCCAGGATATTGAAAACACAGTAAATGATGACCAGCAATGGGTCACAGTTATGAAAACATCACAGAACCCTGCATCCAGTGGGAATATCTGGCTACATTCTATTCTAGTCCCCAAATTACTCTTATAAAGAGTATAACATATCTGACACATTGTATTTCATTTCATAGAGTCCTATTCTCACTTTCAAGAGAGATTTCACACTTCAATAAATGGACTCCAGAAAATCATATGGGAACGAAGATAAAATCGCTCAAACTTTTAAAATCCTTGCCTCTTGCCCCAACATTTCTTTAATAGGAGAATCTCTCTATTAATTGAAAATGGATGTAAGCACTTATTGGTAAGTACAGCAAACTCATCCCTCAAACTGTTTTCAGACTAACCAGCAGGTGGCGCTAGTTACTATGCTTCTCAAATACAGAGGGTTGACACCATTTACCTACAAATTGTGAGTTAAAGAAAACGTTGATAGTCTATTTGTAAAAATTTGCAAACTGGGCAACGTTAAACATATGTTATATTTATATTACATTGCTGATGGATAATGCACTCGTTACCCAGCCTGCTCCATCTAACACCAGATCCTTGTTCATTATTAATTAATATGGCATTTAATGGAACTGTTTATAAAGTTTCCTGTAAGTGCTAAAAACATTATAATTAATTATAAGTCAATGTTTCCGTTTAATATTACTATTGCAGTAGGTCTAGGTTGTTTATTCACGTGTGTTTTGGTGGTTTGATGACAACCTTACTACTTGACATTAGGATAACACATCTTTACAAATATCCTTCAGATGTCTTGTAGCAGTGGTTAAATATAGAAAGGTTGATCACAAAGAGATCTTGGCTTTGAGGTCACTTGCCGATTCAGGATGTGAAGGCCTTTGCAGTCCAAGAGAGTTTATATTAGCAGAGATTAATTCAGAAATTGTTACTCACTGTGAATTTGTATATTGTAGAAAACCAAACTCGTCCCTTTGACCATCGGGACACAGAGATTGCATAACAGGTAAAATCCCAGCTGAGGTCAATGGAGCAGCTGTGTAGAAAGCTGTGGGTTTGGAAGGAAGACGAGAGGGGATATTGGTTAGAGAACAATGAGTCTCCTGAATATCAGGCCAAGATTTAAAATGTGAATAGAAGGAGGTAGCAGAACGTTAAAAGGAGAGAAACACAAGGATAATTAAGGAGTCTGGACTGGAAAGGGAGATGGAGACCAGATGAAACATTGAACTCTTGGGGTTGGGAGAATACAACAACTGTACACAAGATGACAAATACATAGAACGTACAAAGAGAGACAAAGCGACAACAGATATAAATTCACATGAGATGTCGAACAGTGGAAAATGAAGGTCCAACAGAGGAAAACACTGAAAAAAAACAAAAGCAGACATAAAGAACATACGATACTGGGGCATAAATGTATTACAGAACAGAGACAAACAATTCAGAGACATAAACGATTCAGTTATTTTTCCTTTATGCCAGATAAGTGAGGGAGCTAGAAACATAATTTGACAGAAGTAGAATGGTTAAACAGAGGATAAGCAGGCCTCCTTGGGACAGAGAGGACATTATTTGATGAGCCCATAAAGCAATTGATGTGAAATGCAATAATTAAAGTAGCCTATATTATTATTATTCAATTAGAGAGTTTGGTCCTCCCTTTCACCATGAAGAACCTGGCTTCAAAAATACAGATTTAATTTTCATGTTTGTTTACTCTGAAGGTTTAAGTATAAATTTCAGGGGTCTTAATTCACATAGTTGAAAAGAAACATGGCATGCTCTATAGAGAAGTAATTGCGCTATGTTCATTCCAATTCCCTAAAATCCCAGGTTCCTTCAACTCAAGTCACAATGGACAGAAATTTCCAAAATACTTATTTATACAACCCACTTCTAAATAACGTACTATACTAAGTATAGGGCCAGTGCAAGGATATTGGATACACAGGTGAAGATACAGTTTGCCGCCCCAGCCGTCCACCTCGCAACAAAATGCATCTTCAGCTGTGTGTCTTAACACCCGTTTTTGAATGCCTTACCTCCTTTTGTGTTTCTTATCCTCCTTTGTGTCTAACACCTCTTGTCTCCATACTTACTTCTCCAAGCCCCTTTGTGTGTCTCTTATTCCCCCTCAGATCCCATGTGTCTCTTTCTCCCCCCAGCCCCTCTGTGTGACTCTTCCCACCACACCACCTACCTTTGTGTGTCTCTTTCTCCCCCTAGCTCTTGTGTGTCTTTTCTCCACTTCCTCAGCCCCATTTGTGTCTCTTTCTCCAAAGTCCCTTTTGTGTGTTTCTTGTTCCCCCAGCCCTTTTGTGTCTGCCCCACCGAAGCACATTGTCTATGTCCCCCCAGCCCTTCAGTTTGTCCCTTTCTTCCCATCCTCCGATGGTCTGTGTATCACTTTCTCCCCCAGCACCTCTGCATGTCTCTGTCTCCCACTATCCCTTCCTTTTGCCCCCAATACCTTGTTTGTGTTTTTTTCCTCCAAGCCATTTTGTGGCTCTATGGGATCTGAGCCCACCAAATACCACAATTGTATAACCCATGGGTCTTGAAACCAATGATAAAGTATTAAATCCACCAGCCTTCATGGAGAGAGGTGACAGCGCAGAAGAGAAGAATGAATGTTTGGTTCACATGTCCCAAGAAGAAACCCTCCACCATTTGTTATCGCAAGTAGGAAAATAAATATTATAGACTCCGTGTTAGCTAGCCTTTGTGAGCCAGTAATGGGCAGGGTTGTAGAACTATTTTTTTTCAATAGCTATTTAAACAGTTTACCTTGAAGGAAACACCAGTAATTCAAAATATTTAGTTAATGTACAATGATTTGCAGAGCTTTCCACACCAACGCAGTGATACGCAGAGCTTGCCACATCAACGCAGTGATATGCAGAGCTTGCCACACCAACGCAGTGATTGCAAAGCTACCCACACCAACGCAGTGATTGCAAAGCTTCCCACACCAACGCAGTGATACGCAGAGCTTGCCACACCAACGCAGTGATTGCAAAGCTTCCCACACCAACGCAGTGATAGGCAGAGCTTGCCACACCAACGCAGTGATACGCAGAGCTTGCCACACCAACGCAGTGATTGCAAAGCTTCCCACACCAACGCAGTGATACGCAGAGCTTGCCACACCAACGCAGTGATTGCAAAGCTTCCCACACCAACGCAGTGATATGCAGGGCTTCCCACACCAACGCAGTGATACGCAGAGCTTGCCACACCAACGCAGTGATTGCAAAGCTTCTCACACCAACGCAGTGATACGCAGGGCTTGCCACACCAATGCAGTGATACGCAGAGCTTGCCACATCAACGCAGTGATATGCAGAGCTTGCCACACCAACGCAGTGATTGCAAAGCTACCCACACCAACGCAGTGATTGCAAAGCTTCCCACACCAACGCAGTGATACGCAGAGCTTGCCACACCAACGCAGTGATATGCAGAGCTTGCCACACCAACGCAGTGATATGCAGAGCTTGCCACACCAACGCAGTGATACGCAGAGCTTGCCACACCAACGCAGTGATATGCAGAGCTTGCCACACCAATGCAGTGATATGCAAAGCTTGCTACAACGATTGCTCTACCTTGTGTAAGCTGGCATATCTGTCCATATTAGAGAGGTTGGTTAATACTGATCACCCAAGTGCCAGATCTTGCAAGTATCGAGAGAACGCGGTTAGCAGGCCAAAAAAAAATCAATCCGTGATATAGACTACACAGACTACACTGTCTGAACCCTCTTTAAAATGTCATAGCATTTAGTCAAGCCAATTACTGCTGACATTTAACTTGGCCAATACGGCAGAGCCTTTGCTTGAAATGGAAAGTTAAAAGGGAAAAGCCCCTTCATTTAAGACATGTTTTTACATGTTTTTAACAGAATAGCACGTTTTATTTACATTTTTTTATAAAATGCCAATTTCATCAAGATTGTTTCTTGTGGTCTGCTCTGTTTATTTGTGTAAAAAAGTCCCATTGTCTCTCTCTGCTAGCTAAACTAATAAGTTAAAATCTGACTGCTATGAGACACTCTGGGATGGGTGTCTAAGAGGATGACCATTTGATTAACGGGGATCTAGGCAAAGTAAAGACATGTTAAGTAAGGCTCAGCCACAAAGTGTTCAAATGTTTGCTGCAAACATCAATCATTTCTTCAAATGTGCCTTGCACTATACTTAATGCAAATATGTTTTATTGAAAAAAAGCAAAACAAAACCCAACCAATTTAACAATTTAGTATAAATGCCCCAATGAAAACATGCATTTATTTAAGCATTTTTCAATGGGGGAGTAGATCTAAAATAGCTTTCTAAATCTGATGATGTCTTTGTCTTGTCTGCAGCCTTTGCAACAAAATAAATAGGTTTACTGAAAATCCCTCGTTGGTACAGCTGCCTCGCAAATAAGGGATCGAAATATCAAAATTGACCTGCTCTACGTATACAACGTAGCTCTTATTGAATACTGCTCTCGTTCAGATCACAAAGTCTACTTAACACGGAGCCAAAAAGAAAAGTTAGATAGAGCGAGGTTTTGGTAAATGGCCGGCACAAAATGATCCCAGAATGCTTTGCTGGACAACTTACAAACTGCAGCATGCGTTGTGGATTCAGGCAATGATGATGTGGAACGAAAAGTAAAAAAAATATGAGGAAAAAAAATACAAATAAAAATTAAAAAAAATAAACAGTACTTCACAAATGAAATATCTTACAAATGTAAACATCCAGTGACAAAATGACCATCATTTCACAAGACACATGCAATGTGCGGATGGATCAAATTTTAAAAAGAAATCTTTGACACATTAACGGACAACGTAGCAATTTAAGAAGACATTTTTCTCACTTCTCTTGTTTCCTAGTTTTAGTCTCAAGTTATTTCATAATGTTGTCCAAAATATACTCCATTATAATTAGGGATAATTAAAAATTTTTTTTTTTAATCACGCTATAAATTTTATTTTTCAAATTAGAAACAAATAATAAATCATTCTTATTGGCGGTTAGGATTGTAAATTTGCTGCGTAGATTGTATCTTTTAATGTATCACCCTGATTCTGAGGTCTGACACCTCATTGTAGCTCGAGCAACTCTATTTTGCTGTGCCAAATGGTTCATCTGTAGTATTGTTGGGGGCAGTGCCATCAGGAATGAAGGGGCAGTACGCTGGTAAAAGGTCCAGAAAAGCAGGGGCGGTGAGGGGCAGAGCCATTTTTATCCCAGTAACTCTGCAGTACTATTAGAGACATTAAAATAGAAACTGGATTGCCACGGAGTGGACCCCTAAACTCAACATATTGACGGTTTCCTTTGCACTTGTGAGATAATGTGATGTCATACTACCTCCTCTCAGTGCTCTGCGGGGGAGGAGACTCTTTGCTATTTTACATATAAAGGGAAACTGCTACATTTGACATTTTTGAATCCAGGACATAATCACAATATATAGACACTTTTATGTAATTTCACTCTGACTTTTCCGAGGCCTAAACATGGAGATTACTTTAGTCCGGGGAATGATCCTCTGGTTTAATTAAGTGGCAGCAAGGTGTATGGAAAAAAAGTACCAACATACGGGGCTGTTTGCAATTTTACAATCTCACATGCATCATTGGAACTTTGTGTTTTTCACGTTTCTCCCCACTAACATGTCAGTTTCTCTTTAATCATCTATTAAAGCGACAGACAAATGGAGACATCTCAGTAAACAGCTGCATCTGACCACTGTTTTTTCAAGGGAAGATCAAAACATTCTGAGAAATGTCAATATTAAACAACAGTTACAATTTACTTTCTTTAAGTCCTGTTTTATTTTACAATGTAAAGGTGGTTGATCGGGAAAGATATTTAAGAAACTGAACAGGTGACATGTAAAATGCGTTGGAAACTAGTTTATTTCCCTTGATGGGTTAAAATAAAACAAAAATAAAAATATCCTGTTATAATCCCAGTTTGTCATTTCATTAGAGATCGGATTTTGGCTGTCACTGATTGATTTTAGCTATGGAGCATAGAGAAATTAAAATGATAAATTAAATCAGATTAAAATTGAGAAATAGTCAGTGATAATCTATAGAAATTAAATGAAGTTCAAAAAAACCTTTTTAGACCTCATTCAGCTCAAAGATTTAAAAAGGACAAATTGAGAAGGGTGACAGACAAAACCTTTTAAAATCTAAAATCTATTCACAGCCGTGAGAAATCGTGTTAATAAATAACCCTGGATGTGCAAAGATACCAAAAGGCAAGGAGATATATATATCTTCTTGGCTTTGCACACAGTGCCAGAAAGGCTTTTAGAAATTAGTTGAAAATACTGTATTTATTTTTTTAATATATATTTGATGACTCATCAGATTAAATTGCATTTTCCTGATCTAAACCTGGCAGCATTAATCAATAGGTTAGCCGTGTCCCTCACAGGAAAATGGACAAAAAGCAGACCTCGGAGAATTGTATAAATATAGCCACCTCCTCCCTGGTCCTCTCCAATCATTCCCAGTTATCTCCCATCACGCCTCAATTATCTCTCTCCCATTGCCCCCTAGTTATCTTTCTCCCATCACCTCCAATTATCTTTACCATTACACCCAGTTATCTCTCCAGCCAATACATGGCTTTAATTTGTGGACTCCCTTTGCCCCAAACGAGTCCTTGGTCCCTTTTTAAGATGTTTCCTTTAGGTTTTAAATGGCAGAGGCCATTTAACGTTGCCTTCTTGTCTTCGACAGACATTTCTGATGTGGTCACTTTGCCCAAACCTTTCTTGGTGATATTTCTTCTCGCTGTATCCATGATGCCATGAATGATATGCTTGGAATACTCTTCGTATATTATCATAAAGTGCTGATCGCGACGATAGTCAGAATTTGGCTATTTTAGCCAAAACTTAGCAAACTGGATTTCACTCCTTTACATTTCAGCGATTATTGAATGAGCTCCTCTTCGTGCTATCCTCTCGGTGACGTCCTATCTAATTAGAGGTGTTATATTGGATTTAATAATAATCCAGTTTTTTATAACACGGTTTTAAAAAATAATCCAAGAAAAATAAATATGGATCTTTACATTTTATCTGGAACTGTAAAACTGATTTAAAGGGGAACTGTCGCTGCTGTGGAATTTATGTACATTATTAAATAAAACAGTAAAAAAATCAACTATAACATTTATTAAAATGTTTCTTTTACATTTTATTACAGATTTAGCAAGTTACATCATCATCCAATCCAGACAAAGTAAAGTCAGGACAAACATTGTTACATTAACGTTATAGAGAAACTGCTCAATCAATGCTTTCCTATGGGGATTTCGAGGATGCTGTATGTCCTCAGAGTATCCAGCGTCGTTTCACAGAGTCAAACTTCGTGATATACCAGAAAGCGCCTCTAGTGGCTGTCTTGTAGAGAGCCACTAGAGGTAGCCTTAGCCCTGCAATGTTAACGTGGCAGTTTCTCTAAAACGCGTTTTACATTGCTTACCGCTTCAGTGAGAAGAAGTGGTAAAGGTGCCTACAGTGTCCCTTTAACGGAGGAGAAATGAAAACATTTTTGACATTTATCTTCTTCTCTATATGCAATATTCTACATTTCATTTAATTTTCACACCTCACAAACACCCCTCTATGGCTGTAATGCAAACACTGCATTTTCTCTGAAAAGACATTGTTTACAGCAAAAAGCCTGAAGGTAATGATTCTACTCACCAGAACAAATTCAATAAGCTGTAGTTGTTCTGGCAACTATAGTGCCCCTTTAAAGATTTAAATATAGAGCCTATAGAGGCTGTCTTCAACAAGAGGCCCTTCTGCTGTAAGAATCAAGTGAACTAGATTCTGACAGCTAACCTTTATTTGATTGGGGGAGCGCAGTGCTAGTCGCGCATGTGAGGTTTTATTCCCAATGTTCCTTTATGAGGAGCATTAGATTGGATGAAAGAGTAGAGTCTGCATGACATTGTGAGAGGGAGATCAAACGGCTACAGAGGCTGGATCGCAGCGCTGAAATAAAGCGGAGTATAACCCATATTTCCATGTTCGTTTAGACTTGGGGAGGGGTGGGTTAAACTACCTGCCGATCAGAACCCTAGGATTACATTGCTAACACTTTATGGTTTCTTTAAATACAGCGATACGTAAACACAATAATAAAAGGCCTGAGAAGTGACTGCTCCACTCTAAAGCCCTCGCTGTTGATAGGGTCAATGAGAGGAAAACGTACCTTCTTTCACCGGGATTGTGGGTTTCTTCTGCCGTAACCCCAAGAGGATGAAAAACAGGACCAACGGAATGAAGATTTCAAACGCCAGCACCCACTGCAAACCAAGAACACATAGTGGTTTAATTATAGACATTCAGCGCCGCAGAGTTTGTTGGTGCTTTATAAATAATAATAATAATGTATACCAAACACTATAGTGTTCTGTTAACTATTTTACGTTACTGTCCTGCCTTCGTGTGCAACAGATTTACTTGCCTTTTAGCCTTAGCCAAACTCATCTTGATCATATGGAAACATTGGGAGGCACTGTGACAAACAATTCCTCTTCAGATAAATGCATTGACTAAGTGCTTCTCTATAGAGAGTGTTCAGCGCCTCCATTCAGAGCGTGGAGACCCTGAACATCGGTCCTGCAATCTTTGCAGGACCGCATCCAGGAAGTCCCTCTAGTGGCTATGGTCACAGGCAGCAGTGTAAAAGCAGCATTTTCTCTAAAAAGGCATTTTTGACACAACCGACCCAGAAGGGACAAACTATATGCAACAGTAACACAACATTAAGCAGTAACCATTTAATATTTATTGGAAATTCTCTTGTTTAACAGTATATCCGACATGCCTGTTCAGTACATTCCGATCCACTGTTTACGGAGTAAAACCCACAAAAACAATAGCAAACAAAACTATAGAAAGCTTGGCTACAATGAAACCGAATTTCTTTCGGAGTTTATGTATAAATTGCTCCTTGCTCGCACAAAATGTACAGCGACAGCTGCAATAAAATATAAAAAGGAATGCAAAGTGTGTATTGATTATTTATACATTTCTGTCGTGAAATTG
Organism: Pelobates cultripes; assembly: GCA_933207985.1. NCBI lineage: Eukaryota > Metazoa > Chordata > Amphibia > Anura > Pelobatidae > Pelobates > Pelobates cultripes. The sequence goes on along the minus strand of OW240920.1, from coordinate 144,394,513 downwards.
CCTCATAGTTTATTAGACCATAAATAGCAGGAGAATAACATACAAGGTTGAACTGTAAAGAATTTAAAATGTATTTCACATAAATAACCGAGTTGGAGAAATTCTCAAAGTCTGACATGTTTCAGTTCAACTGTTTTACTCAAAAACAAAAACGTAACTTGTCTCCAATGTCAAACTGCTTAACAATTGTGGGGGGTATGCCCCGAGTTCTGACTTTAATAAAAGTATGATCATTGTATGAAGATTATTTAAAACATAAGGGATTTGTTCACTAAACTCTGATTTGTAAAATCCAAACTGCAAAATTAACGCTGAAATAATCAGCTGGAGATTCTTCACCCTGCCCACCTTGATTTTAGTCTAAATGAATTGGCTTTTACAATTCAGAGTTTAGCGAACTAAATTGTAACATTTAGGGTTAATGAAGCAAAATATCAATAAAATAGCAGGGATATGGATTTTTTTTTAATCACATCTATGTCATTTGTTCCGTGAAACACCTGTCAATTGATCACAAATACATATTTAGTGAAAAAGCCCCTATGCGTATTAAAATAAATAAAATAAATCCGTTGCAACTGGGCCCGCATCTCTCCCTCGCTGTGATCTCCAGTCTCCTTTATTTGATCAATGCAAATTCATTTAGGCCAATATTTAGAAGCAGCAATCCACAGCAACTTTGCAAGCCCCAGGGATTAATCAAGACAAACATACAGCACTCTGATGATTGAGAAATCCCAGGTCGCTGACGCAATAGACGGAGGGAGGCATGGGCGAAACTGCATCAATCACTTTACACAGGGACTGCAGCAAAGCAGGAGAGCACTATCAAACTGCACACAAGTAAACATGTTCCGTATTCCGTGGACAACATAGGACGAGATGTTAGAACAACCGGTGACCGCCATCGCTTTAGTTATCATAAACAGGGTTGTTCTCCAAAAATAAAATGATTTTGACTTTCTGAAAATCCAAAGCAAGTTCTTATATACTATAGCAGACTTTTAAAAGAATGTTGCAATAATTACTGCGCAATTTTTTTGTGTTATTAAGCCTGTAAAACGCAGTAGATTTAGGGGTGATAGTAAAGTGGATAAAATGCTGTCAGGTAGAATAATTAAAGTGGGAATTGGAACGAATTGACAAGGGAGTAGAACAACGCAGGTCAGACATTCTCCATATAAAACCATATAAATCAAACAAAAGTGATTTTTTTTCTGTATGCATAAATACATGTATACAAATACAAATACAATAGTATGGATATTAAAAGAGTAAGACAAAACGTAAGTGAATCTAGAACTTGTGGTGTTATTTGAAGGTAAATACCGTGATAATTATCGTATACAGGTAATGATATGACTTCTGGTGTAATATAGAGGTGAATATAGGAAAGGTTACACTGTACAGGTAAATATATATATATGGCATGTAATGACGCTATAAAAGCCAGGGCACATTAAACTCCCGAGATAGGATACTGTACAGGGATGTAGTAAAATCGGGGTATTATGGGGATATTCATATATACAATAAATACACAATATATATATATATATTAAAAATGCCCACTCAATGCCAGAAGCTAATATAAAGGGAAAAGTACACAAAAATAATAAATAAATAAAAAAATCAATAAAAAAAAATTAATACATTTTTTTTATTTTTTAATAATTTTATTTGTCGTATTTATTGATTTGTTTTATGTGTACTTTCCCCTTTATATTAGCTCATGGTATTGAGTGGGCATTTTAAAGCTGTATATATATATATATTGTGCTTTTCAATAAGGGGTTTTGTGGTGACTTTTTTTTTGCCAGTTTTAGAGTTATTTAGGAGATAATTACCATGTTACCCCTCTTTTTGTTAACTAGGATCCTTTTTCTATTTGGTATATTTTTTATTCTCATACATTCATACATTCTCATACAATATACACAGACATGCAGGGCCGCCATCAGGGGGTGACAACCACAATGGTTGTCACGGGCCCGGCATCGCCCGGTCCCCAAAATTTCTGGTGGCGGCCCTGCAGACATGACACGATATAAAGATATATATGACACTTGCAGTGCTATACAGAGGCATAGTAAACACAAGACACAAGAGACATGCCAACACACACGGATATAGTAAATACATGAATAGGGCCATGGAAAGGAATGCTGCAGTGAAGCCTTGATAAATATAGACCTTACGGTGCTATATAAAGGTAGACATATTGAATCGTTAGTAAAGGAAAGACCTTTGTGTTTCAAAAAAAAAAATGAAACAAATTATCTTTCCTAGTCTAAGGGAGAAGGAAGTGAAATGTACAAATGTAACCCTTGAACGACCGCATTATGAACATATGTGATAAGCAAACTATTGATGGTTGAGATGGAGACTCGATAGCTCTGTCTAAAGGAAACCATCAGACTAGCCTCGCCGTGTGCTCACCTCCATTAGTGATCAGTCTACCTTCTGATATTTCAATTGTTGCCATGGTAATGACCCTGAAATATCTGGCTGCATTACCGGTAGAGCGCGGCTGGAGATAATATTGTTTGATAGCACAGGACTATAATAAAAAGCAACAGGTGCAGATTTGCTTGTGCATCCTTGTATGCAAACTGGTTAAATATTAAAATTAAAGAAAGGGAAAAATAAAAAACACACACACAAAAAAAAAAAAATCTAACATAAACAAAATACAGAGTGCATTAGCTGGAATGACAAAATGCTACAAATATTTTGCATGGATTCCCTTTGAAGTCAGATTCTGTTCTATTTAAAATAAATAAATAACAAGCCGGCTGATTTTCTATGCCAGAAATTATTTTGGAGACGATAAAAAGCAACATTCGTGAACGGTACTCAGGTGGGCATCGTGCAAAACACACTGCGGGCTCTCGTCCGGTCGGCAAGAAAGTGTTAATAGAACATCTTCAGCACATAGAAATATAAAATACGAAATAATTAAAAAAATAAGATAAATAAAAATGATATTGTGGTAAATCAGTAAGTCGAAGAACTGGGATTTTAGTTTTTATCCAAATTTAAATTATAAGACACCAATCACAGGAGATATTATGCAACGTAAGGTTTTCACATCACCTTTTACTGGCTATTTACCCCTTGGCCGCAAGCCTGAAAATGGCCATTATGTGGAGCAAACCCATTATATTCATCAGGCCGTTGGCAATTGCCTATAACATGTAGCAATATGTAACGGCACTGCTCCCTCCAATGTGCTGGAGACACCTCTGATACTGAGAACAGTCTAAGGAATTTTTTATATTTAAATTATTTTAGGATTTATTGTATCACAACTTAGGAAGGTGTTGACAAGTTCATGCAACGTGAATCATCTTCTCTGTTAAAAGCTTAAAAATGGTTGGAATCGTCCCTTGGTCTTGCTGCCGATCTGTGGCCGCATTGCTTCTCCTTCCAAAACCTCAACATTTCAAAGATTATAGGTTCAATTGACTCCTCTTTATACTATTCATTTGACAGGTGGTGATTGCCTGGAATGTCATCATTCATTTGTCAACTAATATGTTTAGTGTCATCCCTATAACATGTATGATTTCCAAAAGGTATGAATTACAGAAGGCTTCAGCATTGCTTATATTACTATATTTCACCCGTCTTTGTGGGGAAAAAAACTTAACGTAGATTTGGCTAATGACCACCAGATAGCCATGATCCTCAACCAGTATAACTCATCAGTAGTGATGTCCCGAACGGTTTGCCGAACGGTTCGTGAACGGTTCGCCACGGACTCCAGTCAGCAGACACATTCCAGCCAATCAGCAGCAGGAGGTGGGAGGGTCTGCTGCTGATTGGCTGGAATGTGTCTGCTGACTGGAGTCCGTGGCGAACCGTTTGCGGCAAACCGTTTGCGGCGAACTGTTCGGGACATTACTACTCATCAGCACAAAGACCCTACACCTACCTACTATCATAAAAAGTAGACCCCTCAAGGCACACAGATACACAGATCTTACTCCTATCATCATGGAATGGGATACTAAATTGTGAGAATCTCAAACATGACTTCCATCAATGGTGTTTCCGAAGTTGATGGAATTTAAAAAGACATCTAAGGACTTTGGTCCACACCATATTACTATATAACCTGCAACACGAATTAGAAACCTCCCAAATGCAACATAAATTCATGCACAGACGTTTTATATTATTTCATTGGCATGAAATACTCTTGGTAGGATTGTTTACCTTGCTTGTTCATTTAAATTTGCTGCATTGTCTTCTTCAAAAATCATAAAAATAGATAGACAATAGAAAAAAGCAACTCGCCAAAACTTAGGACAAAATAGCTATTCTAAAATATTAACTTACGTTACAGAATAAACCCATAAATTATAAAATGAAATCTCATGAATTGCTACACTGTAGAAAACCTATGACTTTAGACATAATTTTGTAAAAATTTTGAGAAAAAAAAACAAGTCACTAAATTAGTAAACCATAGCCAATGATAGTAGTCCTATAAATAATTGCATATACACTATGACTGATACTACATTATAGGGTTAAAGTGACAAGATCTTTGCTTCCGACAACTTGATTGAGATGAAAAGGGCTGTGTAACTATAGTGATCCTTTAAATATGTTCTTCTGTGCCTCCCTGAATCTCTCATTTTTAATACATTTAAGTTCTTTGTTTGGAAAGAAATGACAAATCTCACATTTTTTTGTCTGTCTCTTATTTCACAAAATAAATCAATTACAAATAATTTATATCTGGCCTGCTGTGCTAATTATGAACTGGTCAAAACAATTGAATGTTTTAAAACTACGCACACTAATTTAGGCCATGACTGACTGCAATTTAAGTTTTTAGTATCCCTTGTGATAGCGGACACATCTCAAGGCCAACGCACTGGTCATATTGGCACCACCGAGCACCAAGGGTACCAAATAGGCAGATGGCTTCTTTATTAATAAGGATTACATTCACAGCAGCATGAAAACAACTCCTAGGATTGACTCTCAACTAGATCTTACTCCGTGATATAATTAACTTCACACTATTTAGCAGAACCTTCAACACATAGACCCAGGAGATGGGCATATAACTACCACACATTATCTGTTTCTCTGGCAGAAAGGAGCCACAATTTGGGACTGTTCCACTAAATCCAGGAGTGTTTTGAGATTTGTTACTGTACAACATTTTTTTTTTTTTGCATTTCAGCCTTTCATCCTCCTAAAGTCCATGGAATGAATATAATTTGGTTGAGTTATTATAACATCTAGACCCAGGACGATCTTAGAAAAGTAGTCAAAAGTTAAAATGTATCTTCCCTGGTTAGAGCTTACACAGATTGGTCATTGTAGAGTCTTTGTTGGGCAGAGTCTGGTGGGATTCCATCTAGTGTAACATTTATTTAGGATCTTGGATCATAGAGACAGGCAGAATCAGGGTGTAGGTCACGGGTCACTCAAGGTGTGCCAAGAATTATGTCCTTTGAAGACCAGGAAATGCACTTGGGTTCAATTTCAGTCACAAACCCTGTTACATAAGGTGGATAATTGTGTTATCTCCTGTCGATCAAGTATCTATACCTCCCTAAATTTCAGAAATAGTGGAATAGCCCTGACTGGGACCTATTAATAAATTGTCCACAAATATCAGATCGTGTGTATATGTCATGAATGTTTAGGGTAATTGTAGGACATCTCTGACAAAGCAAGAGCAAGTATGGGTAGTTCATGAGACCCTCATACTGTGCATCTCTGGAACCCCTAATTCCAGAGTACAGGAGGTAAATAATAAATACTGGCGGGCTTTTAACGAGGGTTAGAGCTATAACCATCCTGTTCCATAACACTCAAGGATGATCACACATTACTTATACCATCTCTGATACCAGCACAACATTACATGAACAGTAATCTTCTCTTGGTGGCTCCTGTAGACTCGACACCAAAGGACATGGGTCCTGAGATGAGCCCATTACCACAGGAGATACCTATGTAAACAAAACTACAATGTGAGTGGGTCTGAATGTCAGGGATGTGTCCAGAAAGTGAATTCCGGCTCAAAATCTACTACATATGTATTTTGTTTAATCTTTATTCTAAAAGTAGAGAATGAAGAAAGGATGTAAAAGCAGAGAACAACATTTTGAATATTTGCTGTTGTTTCCTCTTCATATTTTGGTGTTGCCGTGGTGAGCCAGGCAAGGCAAACTTCGTTATTGGCTAGCATTTTTTCATTGTGCAGGAAACCATTGCCCATGGGAGGAAAGAGCAACTCGCTGCCAGATTTTATCGCATGTAGAAATAGGTCATTCTGTTTAACTAAAATACGTCATTTTCAGAGAATCGTGATACTCACTTCTTTTCACTTTCACTCATGCCATAAAGATAGAATGGAGTGGGTCCAAGAGCTTGCAGTTTGAAAGCAGAGTAGAGGATTGGAATGTTTTTGAAGCTGGCAGGTAAACAGACACATAAATGCGTAAATATTTATTTACTAAACTTGCTGAGATTCATTTATGTTTTTTTCATGAATAAAAGTACTTGAGGGAGTGCATGTGTCTGGCTATTGTACAAAATCTGTCAGAGAAACCTACGAGAGAACCTGCCTGCATAGGTCACTTAAGCTCTTATACACATGAAAAAGAAAAGAAGCACATAGTTGGCATCAGTCCTGGATTTACCAGGACAGTCCCACCAAAAATAGGTCCCAAGTACCTTTCCTGGTTTTTTAAAGTACAGGAGGAGACTGATCACTAGTACCATGTATCAACAGCTTCATTCTTCTATGGAAGTTGAAAATGAAACTTTGTTAAAACAAGCAATTAGACGATTATATTAGATTCCTATAATTTATGATTGTTCCTTATCAATAAATTTGAACGCAACTTGCGAACACAAATTATATTTAATAGTGAAAACAAGTCACAGAACCCAGCCATGAAATCACATTGGTTTCAATGATTTGATTTACTCCACAGGCCTAATCTTCCTCTTTCCGTTTTACTCCTAGTCACACGTCGGGTCTGAACGCCAGCGTTAAAACCGTCGGTGAAAGCAAACACAGGCCTGTACCTTTCACAGAACAGGAAGCCGTGGTTTGGTTAAAGAACCACACAGCATTATTATTCATTAACGTTTGCATCTTTAACAGATGCAAAAGATAAAATAACAAACAAACAAAAAAAATCCCCTGAGGTTAGAGGATGGAAAAATAGCATATATTTTTTAAAGGGAAATAGCCACTGGTTCGAGAGATCTGAAAAAAATAATTAAATGTTGCAACCCACACTGCTGTATGTACTTCTATCCCGAGACTGAGTGCCTCCATCTCAGCTCCATGTTAATCATCCTTATAAACTCTGAACTGGCAGAGAAAGAACTGTCACGCGTCAGATGGAGAGGGGAAAACAAAACAAAACAAAAAAACAACAGAGAACCTCAAACAAAAATAGTTAACACACGTTATAGCGGAGTTTCCCGAGTTTCAATGTTTTATCAGATGGTGTAATTTCAAGAAAAGTAATGGCTCCTCTTTAAAAGGGTTGCTCCAACCAAAAACCAGTGTTTTAAAAAAACAAAAAACAAAACACAACAAACCCCTGTTTTGGATGATGGCAACCATTAATGGTAAGATCCACCCTCAAAAAACACCTGAAAAAGCTAAAACTTACCTGCATTCCAGTAGTGAGGTAAAGTTCTCCAAACAGCCCGATCCTCCTCTGGTGGTGTTACACCCATCGCAGCGGGGGAAGGAATGGGACGAGGGGAGGACATGGGCGGCAAGGAGAGTGGCCATTAATGCATTGGTCATTGGTTACAAACAAGCTGTGCGTGCTGATGGCAGATGTCACCTAGGTCATTACGGGTTGGGTAATGACGCTGTCAGAGCAAAGCCAGGTTAGGGGCCTAGACAGGGTGACACTGGGTGACTATTACTCCCTGCAAACAGAACAATACACCGCAGTATACACCTGCACCAGGTGGGGCACAAGCACAGTACGTCCGAGGGCTCTGTGTTTTCCCTCATGTCCCACATTTATCATATTTGTGGACTGATTAACCGAATATAAACCTGTTTCACCATAATGGTTAATCGATGGCCAACATTATACATCTCGAGTTGGCTTCCATGCCCCCTGGCACAGGTAATCTGTTCATTTCAAAGTGCTGGACGACTATACCCATTGCCACTAAAGCCGTTCTAAGCGCAGCAATGTATAAGAATCGAGAATTTACATTTTGTCATTTATTTATTTTTTTTACCAGGAAAAGGTTAAATGAGTTACTCTTGCCTGAAGCCGCTGACCATGAAATAAAAACAGGCTTGTCAGGGGGAGAAGTATTTACCGTGAAACATACAGACTCGTCTGGAGAAGAGCAGGTGTTGTGAGTTTTATAAGAACTCTCTGTACTGCAGGTGATCTGGGAGCCACTTCCATTCCCGTCTGTTGTAGAGCTCAAGGTTCAACCTTCCCCCTCCCTCCATGTACGAGAGACTCGGATAATGTGCAGGAATTAAATCCCACCAGAGCGTGACCCATTTACATCGGAGACAGTGTGAACAGCTTTATTACGTAGAACAGGAGGAAGAAGGGTCACAGAGTTCGATCAGCCTATAAAACACCCGAAAGGAAGCAGCACCTTAAAGGGACACTGTAGGCACAGTAAATGCTTCATCACATAGAAGTGGTTATAGTGTCTGCAGTCCCCTGGTGTCTTATCATTCCACATTTTTTAAATGTTCTAATTCTAAACAAGAGTCCCCATCTTCTCTGTGCTGCTCGGGATAATGACGATGTATTAACCTGAGAAGCAATGGGTGGCTGTGATTGGCTGAGAGTGTCAGCTGACTGCTTTTAGCCTATGACAGCGCCCATTGCTGGTATGAATTGATATGGTTACAAGGAAGTGTGTAATCTCTGCCTTCGCCACACCTCCAGTGGGGGCCGGACCAGGGAACTCTAGACACTAAAACCAATTCAATGTGATTAAATGATCACAGTGCCTTCAGTGTCCTCTTCAGATGGGTGATATGCCATCAGTCATTTTGTGGCTCAAATACATGTGTACAAGCAGGTTTTCTGTGTTGTGTTACCAAATAAAAATAGATCTCACTCGTGTGATAATGTTTATACAGAAACAGCATTACAATCATTGTATGATTACAGTATACTCCCTGCAGTACTCGATCACCTTGTGAAGTCATTTTCCAGGACTGAGCTACACAAGGGAGCTCACTAATGAGGTCTGTGCCACCATAGACAAACCTCTGCTCATTAAACAGTAACCAAAATACAAGACACTGATCTACAATGAACTTTCTCATAGGAAAGGGGCGAGCACCCCCTGTGGACCCCTCTCCTGGGTGGTGATGTATGAAACCACATTTTTAAAATGCTAAACTAGCGCTCACATTTACCTAAAACCAGTATTTTTTTTTCTTCTATCTGGCCCTAACACTTCGCTTTGACTACGGTGTTTTTTTAATATTCGATTATTATGTCCACTTTAGCGGGCATTCCGGCTAGTGGCCACTAGCTGCCAGTCTATGACTTTACCACCAGTACAGCGTGTAGACAGACACATTCCATTTACAAGAATCTGACTGAGAGACTGGGTGCATTGTCCGATAAGACGCAGTAATACTTCCCAACTCTAAGCAGTCAGTACAGTATGCGTAGGTGAACAAGAGGAGGGGATTATTATGTCCCGTGCTTGTACCAAATAATAAAGGGAAGCTTTCATCAAAATTAGATTTTTCCCTCGCAATATTTGTCTTCAAAACACCGTTATGGAAACCCAACAGTACAATGATCGTATCCAAGGGAATGTGATATTTGTGCTATTTTATATGGCGTTGATATAGTGCCAACATGTTCTGCAGGACTTTACAATTCTAGAAAGGAGAGATTTACAATCTAGGATGATTTGAGGGAGGTGGATATATATATTGATAGGTGTCTTGCCCAGGGCCAGGGACACTTACCGGTAAGGGGGATCAGACCAGGATTTAAAGCTAGGTTTCCCAGTACCGCTGCTCTAAGATACGAGCATTAATTACGTGAATAATGAAAGTAATAACGATTATTTTAAAACTGCCGTTTTCAGACCAACAGGCTTTACAAATTCATTTTCCAGAACAGATGGAGAGAATGCAGACTTCACACGGTTAAAAACAAAATTCCAGAAATCATCACTAGCTGGTTTATGACCCTGTATTTATTTTTCTTTAATCCTTTCATATTTACATTCATTCTTTAATCTGAGAAGACAATGAGCATTAGAGAAGGCAGAAGAGAGATTATAAAATAATAACGAAAAAAACCAAAAAAAAACCTTTACATCCACCATTTTCTGGAAAATGTCCCAGTTTGAGAGACACAGGCCTTTTCATAATGGTGCTGTGCAGTACAGAGTACGTCTTTGATTAGTACCAGGATCCAGCGACGTCTTTTATTAAAACGATCAATATTTGAGAATCCCCTATTATGTGTATCCCACAAGGGGTTAAGAAGTTAATCTCTAAAACAGTTCCTGAGCAAATGCATGCATCAAAATATATTTGGACCTACTCTTTTATTCTGTATTACTGAGAGACATCTGACAGCCATGAAATAAGGGATTTGGGCACTAAACCCAGAATTGCAGGGCAATGAAAAGTTAAATTAAAAATTTGGCAAAAAAAAAAAAAATCGGATTTGAAGAAGAAAAAAAATAAAAAGTTATTGTCATTGACCTAATATTTTAGCATGAATATTTGTCATTCATTTTCACATCACTTCATTTTTAATTTTTGAGAATAATTCACAATGTGTCTTAAGTCTATTGCACAGGGGGATCAATAGCAGGCAAGCACTCAGCCCTATTAGCAAAATGTATGTATCAAAATGATATTAATGGAGATGGAGAAACAGCTTTTTTCCCCCCCATGACATTTAAAACTGACAAATGCCTATTTAAGTGACCACAAGTCCCAGTTTAGTGGATTAACGCCGCTCTCCAGACTGTCACAGTGCACAATGGTAGGTTTAGCCGATAAGTGGAACCCTTGTGCAATGAAATTACAGAGATTATACGGCAGATATGTCTCTATGACAGAGTATTGCTATGATCTGACTATTCATTCTCCCCCAGAATTCCTGCTGTGTGGGAGGTGGTGTATGAAGCCAGCATCAATGTAAGCTTTGTGTCATTGTCAGGTCCCTGCACAAAACACAGCCAGTTATGGGTACAAACGCTCATGAAACACCGCCTTATCTTTTGACACACCATGTACATAAAAACCAACAACACATTTCACTGAGATGTTACACTGGAGTTGCATTGATAATTGCGCCGTTTTAAATCTTGAGGATAAGTCGAAGATGTTTTTACAGTAAGGTTGCACTTAACATGCTTTAAGACTGTAACGTCCATCACTCTAAATGAAAAACATCTCCAGAATTTAAGAGGTTTAGGGGGTGCAGCGCAGCAGTCCAGCAGAACACGATTTATAGACGCAGTAGGCATGTACCTTCTGGTCGAGTAAGGGGCACCTGCCGGTCCCTTTCTTCTCCCGTTTAGGTATGGTTGCAGACAATAGCCGCACTGGTTTTACGCACAGAGTGAGAGATTCACAGACATTCGAGGTCAGGCTGCCTGTATGTCGTTCTTCATTTCCTTAACATGCGCTAGGGCCAATCCATGCACACGGGATGGAACGCTAGGCACTGCTATACCCAGAGCAGCTCATTGTAGTGATTATGTTACAAAGAGTGCAGTACTATCTGTTCACGTTTGCCGAGCAACTGAGGAGGAGGCAGTCTGTAGAAGCCAGACAAACCCTCATTATTTATTTTTCAATAAACTTGTCTAAAACAGTTTGGTATAAAATGGGGAAACCACTCCCACTGACATTGCATTATAACCACTACAATAAGCAATAGTGATCATGGTGTTTAGATTGCCCTTTTTAAAGGGACACTATGGTCACCAAAACAACTTTAGCTTAATGAAGCAGTTTTGGTGTATAGATCATGCCCCTGCAGCCTCACTGCTCAATTCTCAAATGCCATTTGGGAATTAAATCACTTTTTATGCAGCTCTAGACACATCACACTCACGTGACTTACACAGCCTTCCTAAACACTTCCTCTAATGAGAGATCTAATATTTACACTTCGTTTATTGCACATTCTGTTTAATTGAGAATTTCTTATCTCCTGCTTTGTTAATAGCATCCTCGATCCTGTAGGACAAGCCCAGACTGGCCATGGGCCGGTGGGAGGCGATGGCCATGGGCCGAGTCAGCCTATACAGAGCCCGCACTATCTGAGCACCGGTCCTGCTGTGTGCCTTCATGGGCCAGTAGGGAGATCACAGATCTCCCTCACTGGCCCACAGGCACTTTACACGACAGCCGGCACGGGAGGAAGGGAGAGCGCAGAGGACCTGGAAGCTATTCGCTCACAGCTCTGCTGGGTTCCTCTCGCAAGAGTAAACTCCAGGAGCTGTGAGCTCACTCACTCCTATGGCCACCATGGATTTCCCACCTTCCTGGCAAAGGTAAGAAGGGAGGGGGGATATAAGAGATATATATATTAGAGTATTATATATATATATATATATATATATATATATATATATATAAAATATTACTCTAATCTTCCCCCCACTGCACCCCAAACACTCACATTCACTCTAACTGCACCCCCACACACATTCACACTGCAACCCTCACTGACCCCAAAACACACACTCTAACTGCACCCTTCGCGCACACACACACACACACACACACTGCACCCTTCACACACACTACACTACACTTCTGGCATACACACTCTGAATCCCCTGTGCACTAGATCCCCTGTAAGAAACACACTTTTTTTCACTCTCTACAGCACCTAGCCGCACATATTACAAAACAACTAAAACCGATCTATTTACACACCACACCACAATTGTCTCACTCTACACACATGCAATCCCACAAGCAGGCTCCAAACACATGCACCATACCCTTTCCTGGCCCTCTTGCCCTCTGGTATCCCACTTATGGATACACCAAAGACAAGACACTTGCGCTGCGCAGAACAAATACAAGGCCTTTTCCTGATGGATCTGCAGCAGTCAAGGGACCAGGCTTCATGCAAGTCACCTGCTGTCCTAAGCTCGGTTTAAACCGGACCCTGGCCTGACTGAACCTCTCAGCTATACTTGATGTTGCACGGTCATTTCTAGCCATCAGGAACCACATTTGGGGAGTGCTATCCCAACAAAAGCAGCACACTGTCAATCAATCTCAGAGCCGGGAATCCAGGGCTCTGTTAAACGTGAGCACAACTATTACCACTAATGCTATATTTAGGTTTCCATACAATACTGCACAGCTGGTTTGTCTCTTTCTCGTTCTATATCCCTGGAGGAATATCATTCGGGACAAGGGGTGTGTTGCTGCCCAAAAAGTATAAATGATTTAATTACGGAGCTAATATCATACAGGCTCCAGTCCATGTGAGTGGTTTAATCTCTTTCTATTATCACTCATCTTCATTTGAAAACCATCTGCACTATATATTTTTCCTTTTATTTCCCTTTGTATGCATATTCAAGCGTACACTTCCAGATTGTCACTGTATCGAAGGGGTAAGTGTACCCCTCTATTATTCATATTGTAATAGCGCTCCACTTGTTGGTGTATAGCCTATACCATGCTCTTTTATAAAATAGATTTTTCCTGGTTATCTGTTTATAATTTGTTTGTTTTTTTAATCTTTCCCCAGCTAAAATGAATACATTGTTTATTTTTTTGAAAGGAAATATATTTTCCTCGTTTAGGCTGCTGTAGGAGCTAGACAAGTGTAGTTCACCCTTACTGTCCCTTTAAAGCAAAGTGTGTGGCTGCTGCAGACTGCGTGTACTTCAAGTCACAATATTTGAGGCTGTGCATGTTAAATAGATTGAGATTACAATACTTCCTGTAACAAAACCAATCAGTCCAGCATCTCTCCTGGTTAATAATTTAAGGGCAGGCACCTTTTTCAGGTGTACACATAGAAATGCTGCCATTTAAAGCTCCAAGGAGAAGGATCAGACAATTCACAGGGCTTCGAAGTCAGCAATTCATCACCAGAATCTGATTTAATCTCCAAATAATTTATCTGTAGGCAACAGTGGTCCAAACAAACAGTTACTGGCATCAATTCAGAGGTCTACGATGTAAAAAAGTTATAAAAAAAATGATGGTTATCTTAAGTTTAAAGCAGACTGGTCACATTTGTATTTGCAGTTTACACACAGACATTGTAATTTACAAACTTTAAATTGTTAAGAATTTAAAGTGAATAGCAAATCTTAGACAAAAATAGCAGATTTGCGGGGTCTAGACAACATTGCAGGATTAAGACAACTTCTAGTGGCGGTCTTCCAGAGAGTCATTACAGGTGCATCCTGGACTCTAACAGAGTTTTACTCTGTGAAATGATATTGGACGCCCTCACACTTCAAATCCCATATAGGAAAGTATTGATTAAATTTTTTCCTATGGGGAAGCTCTATTGCGTGTGTGACACTTGTCGCACATGAGCCCTGGATCCCCCTTCAGTGTGGCATCACTGGAAGAGCAGACCAAGCCAGGGCTGAAGGACCTCAGTTCTGGAAAGAGGTAAGTGAAAAAAAAAGTTTGTAACCCTTTATTCGTTGGGGGTGGGCAGACCTTAAAGGACCACTACAGGCACCCAGACCACTACAGCTCAATGAAGCGGTCTGGGTGCCAGGTCCATTCAGAGAAACTGCTATGTTTACACTAGGGTTAATTCAGCTTCTAGTGGCTGTCTCATTGACAGCCGCTAGAGGCGCTTCCTAGATTCCCACTGTGATTTTCACAGTGAGAAGACGCTGCCGTCCATAGGAAAGCATTGAGAAATGCTTTCCTATGGACTGATTGAATGGAACGGCGGATGATGTCGGAAGAGGGAGGAAGTCTATACGCAGGGCACTTGCTATCTGTAGAATTGTTAGGGAGTCTGAGTATTTACAATTTTCAGAATTTTTCTTGAGTTTTATTATTTTTATTCAAGTTAATTCTTATTGCATATTTTTATCAAGCGGGACAGTTCCCTTTCTTGGTGAATATTGCACATTACACAATATAATAGTTAATAATTTGGTTTATAAAGAGCCAACATATTCCATAGCGCTGTATGCTGGAGAAATGAAACTGTAGCAAATTAAGTTTGTCGGGAGGTGACGAGGGGCCGGCTGAAACAAGCTTACAGTCTATGCGGAGGGCAAGACAGATCGCCAAGCGTCCGATCAGCTATTAATTAAAGGATTGAAAGACCGATGGGGAGAGGTAGGGAGATCCATGAGAATGGAGAACTTTTGTGATGGAATTTCGGTGAAATGTAAATTTAGTAGGCCGAGATTTCCACGTGGCATATGTGTATGTTGTATCAGTTAGTTAGTTACACGTAGCTAAGATATGTCATCAATGTACTGAGCATGTGCAGGAATGCAGGAACTGAAATCACATTCCTTTCTCCTCTGTTTCGGATGAGCCATGTGGTCTGCCCATATGAGGAAATCCAAATCCTGTCCACTGATTGGTTAAGGGTATGTGCGGGTGGAGCTATTAATGGGAGGAGTTATAGTTCTATAAAAAGCATGTACTCCATGTGTTCGACCCTCAGACCTGTTTTGGAACGTTAGTTCATCTGAGACCCGATCGGTATGTTAATAAAGACCTCTTACTTCCTGAAAACCTGCATCAATCTCTCTCTGTCTGGCTACTGCAAGTTTATTCGGTTACACTTTAGAGAGAGTTGGGGGCTTGAGTGCGACGAGAGGACAGATTCAGGTGGCTGGAAAACCAGAAGGGCTGAGATGGTGATAATCGCTAATTAGTGGAGTTATACAGGTCCGGTTCAGAAGGGGTTTGTGGACAAATACAAGAATTTTACAAAGGGAATCAATGCAAGCACTGAGAGAGGGACAAGGTGTGAGGGGTGGCTGGCGAGGGAGCAGAGAATGGAACGGATATTTAATATGGAGTGTTCAGTCCTTTGTGAGGTATCATTGTTTACTCAATACGGTTGCTATTGTTTATTAACAGCACAAAAACAAAAGAGACACTCTGAATTACAGGCTGCAAAAACAAACAGCCACCTGTTTATCAGATATTACCAACCATGGGAATTGCAGAGGAAGGCCACTGCAGGCCCAAAGCACAACACCAAACACGTCTAGGGCCACAGAGACAGATTAACAGTGTGTAAGCCACGTCTAAACATGACAAAGGCTACACATTTATAGAACCAGCAGAAACCGCGCTGGAAAAGTTATAAATACATACAATACAAAAATACAGAATAACTAATAGCAAGCGGAAAACAGATCAACAGAGACAGGCAGACACAGATATGGGCTCACAGTCAGTGACATTCAGATGCAAACAGAACGAGAATCTGGTTCACACACACAGTCAAATATAGAGAAACACAATCAGACACAAAAATAAACACAGACACAGAGAGCCTGCACAGTTGTACATCCCAGAGATAATTCGTTAAAATAATGTTTGTGAAACTTCTTAAAACGTTTACATTTAAGGGAGATTTGAAAGGTTTTATATTGATCTTAAAAAGAATGCAAATGTGCTACTTTCTAAAAATGTAAAAAATATTGTATGGCCCTATGCACAAAATTACCAAAATATACAGATTTAGAAGAAAGGACCAGTCTTAGGATGTTAACCACAACAGCTCATTGCAGCCAGAAATGCCTTGGCAGCACCCCATTAGAAGGAGTCACACCATTTTGAACGGTTTGACTTTAACCTGGGGTTCTGCAATGATGCTCTCAGCTGATAACCTAAGGCCTGTGTTGCGGGGTACATCTCAGGAGAGCGAATGGAAGCGTTTAGAACTTCCAGATCTCCGGTGATAATAGTGGAGGCAAACACCAACAGTTTGACTCCTAACACAGGGGCATTCCTGGCACCATAACCACTACAGAGAACTGTAATGTTTATGGTGCGGTGAGTGTTCCTTTAATCAAAATATAGGACTAAAAGATTTACTTGCTGATTATTTTGACATGACAGCTAACTATAGTCATTCAAATAGAAAAAAAACCAAAACCTCTTCAGAAAAACTGTAGAGTAAAGTTGGATTTACACAGAGGCTGAAAAGAATGGGGGTTTGTAGCAAATAAAGATCAAATGCTAATTAATTTCTAATATGTTATTTTTGTATATTTATGAATGCTTATTTTGTATAGACATATAGAATGGACTTTTATAATTGTAACTATTAAAAAAAAAATCTTTTTGTAGGAAGTAAGCATGAGCATTTCCGAATAAGGAAACTGGGGAATAATTAATGAAAGTATTGACAGACGGTGTATCGCAGAAGATCTATGGCAGGATATGCGAGACCTTTAGCAGGGATGGGCGAGTTTGGTTATCTTTTGGTTAGCATTTATAACTGTGTGAGGGCAAAGATTCTCAGGGCGAAATGGACAAAAAGTTGGAAAATTAAACCTGGTACCATGGATACAAAAGCTGTTCTCTCCTCGTTCTGACTAAGTTCCATTGCGTGGTAATGTGGCGTGGTAACGTGGCCGTGTTACAAGGAGCGGTAATGTGGCTGTGTTACGTGCGTCGAAACGTGGAGCGATAATGTGGCCGCGTTACGGACGTGGTAATGTGGCCGTGTTACAAGGAGCGGTAATGTGGCTGTGTTATGTGGCCTGGAAACGTGGAGCGATAATGTGGCTGTGTTACGTGGCAACTTGGAGCGATAATGTGGCCGTGTTACGTGACGTGGTAATGTGGACGTGTTACGTGGCAACGTGGAGCGATAATGTGGCCGTGTTATGTGACATGGTAATGTGGACGTGTTACGTGGCATTGTAAGAAGAAGCATTCTTTGAATTACAGTATGTTATGCATTAGATTAAAGGAATACTGTAATAAAGATTGTGGAATCGGTGCCACGTTAATGACACAGAGCCTGTTTGGCTTCTTCTTTCTACCAGGCCCGGGAGTACAGCAATGCTGCTAGATTTATACCTTTAAAATTGATCCTTAATAAAGGAGGTCAGGGGTCAGCCCGTGATCAGTAAATACACAGGAGATTGGCGTATTGGGTCGTGACTGCACCATCTTGTTACGCAGTACTGCCAGCCCTAGCACACGCATCCACACAGGATAACGTACAGGCCTGGTCTATGGCGCCCCCCCGAGCTGTGACAGGGCCTGCAGCTGCCAGCATAGCGTGACATATAGTAACAGGGAACCCGTCCATCTTACAGAATCATCAAGCTGGGCTTCTCTTACTGACATGCATTGGGAGAATAATCTCACCAGCAGTGACAGGCTACAATGTCTTTACATTATTTACACCAACAGCTGCTGATGAAAGCAGACATTTTAGATAGTGGAGAGGAGGAGGGGGGGGGGCGCAAATGGTAGAAACCCAGCAAATGCAGAACTACAACTCCCATGATGCTTTGCCAACCTACAGTGATCTACCTGTAGGGATCTCCCTCTTGGCTTTAGCCCAGCCACCTGTCACTCCATAATTGTTCCAGGAACTGAGGAAGTCACAGGACGGCTATAAGGTTTAAGACACGTGGCAAACACTCGGTTAAACAGAGTCCACTTTCACAGCTAGCCGGGGGCTCGGCCAGGCAGAACTATTAGAGACAAAATGGACGGATGGCATTTTCCACAGGAACCTGACTAACTGAGCAGGTGCTAAAAGGAAAGTTCAGAGACTAAAGAGCAAGAGTTGTCCACATTGTGTCCATAAACAAAAAATATATACAAAATCACAGTGTGAAATAGGACACACTAACACCTGTGTGGTTTCCTCTACCCACAACAGAAAATAGCACACAAAATACATACAGTAAGGGGAGCGTGCTGATTCAATGTAAAGTAAACATTTAGTTACTCTGGACCAAGATAATCGTATTCGTTACTGAGATACAAAAGTAACCATATCCTAGTGCAGGGACAGGCAACCTTCAACACTCCAGATGTTTTGGACTACACCTTCCATGATGCTTTGCCAGCATTATGGGTTTAAGAGCATTATGGGGGATGTAGTCCACAACATTTGGAGTGCTGGAGGTTGCCTATCCCTGTACCTAGTGCAACACTAAGTTTTGTTTATAACAATGGGTACATTTCTGGTCAATGTACTCACAAGTAAACAGCCAATTAATTTTAGGCTCAATTCGTAGGCATTCTGGGATATTTATAGGGATTGCATATTTAATACATATAAATACTGGGGAACATAGAAGATTGGATACATAGCAACCGAGGAAGCCTCAGAAAGAGGCGGAACGCGTATTGCTCGACCTAATTGTAAGGAATTTTAACTTCAATTTGTTTTATTGTTTTCTCTGTTACTTTTTGTAAAAATAAAGTGATACTTTGACCATACCGGTCATCCAGTGGATTCATATGGGTAGGCAAAGGAACGATCCCCAGCATACAGAGAAGGGATGGGATCCTTGTAAATATCCCAGAACGCCTACGAATCGAGCCTAAAACTAATTGGCTCTTTACTTGTGAGTACATTGACCAGAAATGTACCCATTGTTATAAACAAAAACTTACAGTGTTGCACTTGGATATGGTTACTTTGGTATTCCAGTAACGAATACGATTATCTTGGTTCAGTGTAACTAAACGGTTACTTTACATTGAATCAACACGCTCCCCCTACTGTATGTACACTGTGTCCCTGTGCAGGCCCGAGTTACCATCATACAGCACACCAGGACGTAATTACTGATTACAAACACACAGAGCTCTACGTGGGACAGTTATCATTAGCATTCATATTACACCAACAGATCACACAGCGCTGTACAATTAGAGTTCTGTGCTAACCATATGTAGGCAAAAATGGGTCCTTTCTAGCCATAGAAATACAGGAAAATACTACAGGAAACTGCACACGCACACCACTATAGCACACACACACATCTATAGCACAGACACATATACAACTCTACAGCAAAGACACACACATACATATAACACACATACAACCCTATAGCACAGATGTTAACACACATCTAAAGCACAAGCAGACATATGAACAGATATCATGAACAGATATTATTTCAGGGAAAAAAGGAGGCACTACAGATAAGGAGTGTCGGTGATATCAGCTAAGAAATGAAGAACAAATAATGAAACATTATCGTATAACTTGTGCAGGTTTTATTCTGTTGCCTGGAATATGTGTCAAATCCATTTCTAGAATATTTTGAAAGAAGAACTGAATGGCCTGGAGAGCTGGCACTCTAAATATACAAAGTCACCAGTAATGAAGTCAATCAGAGGAAAGGTATCCGTTTACGCTACGTGTCTTCATTATATGTCGAGACACGTATCTTTCCTGCAGCTAGAAGCGTCTCTGGGCCTATATTCTGGATTTATTTCCATAAAGCAAATAGATAAAAGGAAGGAGATTTCTTGAATATTGATCGTTTACAGGAAGGTTCATGGGTCAATCTATCCAATCTTTCACACCTGTCACACTGCGGGGAAGGGACGGGGCGACTTTAAATCTAATCCTACAGTGAATGGGCAGATTCTGGGGGTTCCATGCTGTGGCGGAAGCCGCCTCGCCACTGGACATTGGAGAGGCCTGGCTGCCCGCCTCCTACCTGCTGACTATGGCCCCTGGTAAAGTTGTACTTTGGAATGCAATATTTGGGCATGTGGTATTTTATATTGCTGCTACTGGCACTTTAAGGGCCATCCGTGGACATATTATGACTTGCAGGGACAATGCCCTTTAAGACTGTATAGCAGATTGCATTCAGGCTGTCTTTAATATTATGTGTTCGGTAAACGGTGTTATGTGTATGCAGCATTCGCCTGATTGTTCGGTAGAATCACTCCATTCATTATATTGAGTGAAACTACCGAACAGCCAGACCACCCAGGAATAAGTATGCCTCCTATTACAATGTTGCAAACGGGTAATTGGCAATCTATGTAATGTGTTCTTTGTCCTCTGGGTGGCCGCCATTCGGGAAACAAACACGTGGCGGCAGCCATCTTAAACTCCCGAACAGCGGCGTTCTGCCGTCAAGTGTCTGGAACTAAAATCGGACACTCGACTAGGCAAACACCGCTGAGACCTCCAGACTTCCAGCAATTCGTGCAGAAACTACCGAACGGCCCGCCGTTCGGTAGAGAGGATCCCACAAACAAGGGGATTCATACGAATCCTCCCCAAGCTCCATAACCCAGTTAATTCGTGTGTTTCATTCCCTTTTCTGTGACCGACCGCAGGGCCAAAATACATGGAACTATTTTAGGATACTTTACCCATGCGGTCGGTCAAATCTTTACCTGCCCATAACTCCCGAACCCCTCGTCTGATCTGGGTGATTTTTGGATATGTTCCTCACCCAGATATTTAAAGGTGTACCCCCCATATTTGGGGTACATCCAAGAATTGAGGAAAAGTGTGTACTGTATAATTATGTTAAGTGTTAATCTAAGGGGAGGAGATGTGTGGGAGGTAACATTTATGCGATTGGCTGTTGTAATAATTATTGTAAATCCCTCCCTTGCATGGGAGAATGTCTTAAAAGGAGGTGGTGTGAATAAATCTAGAGTTCCTGCTTAACACTCAAAGTGAAGTGTCGTCTCATTATTGGGGAAGGATTTATTGTATGTTGTTCCAGTTTGACTGCTAGGAATCTAAACCCATCCGTATGGTTTTTGCCTATTCAGCTGTTTATAGCATTCATATGCTTGAGAGTACTCATATGCTTCTCCGGTTCGGTGATTGTGGGGTCTGCCAGAGTGCTTGGAGTCCTCAGGAAACGCTAGGAGCATCCTTTAACGGAGGTACCCAGTCGGGGTGCCAGGTGATCCGTTACACATGCAGGTTCCCATTGTGAACAGGCAGGTTCTGGGGGTTCCATGAAGATTATCATGGTCAATGGGCAGATTATTGGGGTTCCAGGAAGATTCTCAGGGTCAATGGGCAGATTATTGGGGTTCCAGGAAGATTCTCAGGGTCAATGGGCAGATTTATGGGGTTCCAGGGAGATTCTCATGCTCAACGGGCAGGTTCTTGGGGTTCCAGGAAGATTTTCATGGTCAATGGGCAGATTTATGGGGTTCCAGGAAGATTCTCATGCTCAACGGGCAGGTTCTTGGGGTTCCAGGAAGATTTTCATGGTCAATGGGCAAATTCTTGGGGTTCCAGGAAGATTCTCATGGTCAATGGGAAAATTCTTGGGGTTCCAGGAATATTCTCATGGTCAATGGGCAAATTCTTGGGGTTTCAGGAATATTCTCATGCTCAATGGGCAAATTCTTGGGGTTCCAGGAAGATTCTCAGGGTCAATGGGCAAATTCTTGGGGTTCCAGGAAGATTCTCATGGTCAATGGGCAAATTCTTGGGGTTTCAGGAATATTCTCATGCTCAATAGGCAAATTGTTGGGGTTCCAGGAAGATTCTCAGGGTGAATGGGCAGATTCTGGGGGTAGATTCTGATTGTAAATATTTTGATTTTCAGGGAAAGGGTAGATTCGGAGGGTGATCAGACTCTAATTAGAATCTCATGTAATAATAAATAGGCATTTTAATTGCTCTCAATTTCTCACTACTGACCGATTACTTCACTTATTTACGTTCCGTTTATAAATTAGTCTTTACATGAACATGTTTGATATCCAGTGGGTTAGAACATACGACCAGTTGTACAGTTGTTCCTTTTATATTTCTAGATATTTTGGAGGGTGTGCTGCCGTCAGCTCATTCTAACAGATAGTACTATATATTACCCATGGTGACATTATCCAAAATCACCTTATAAAACAACTGAACAAGGGCCGCTGTGAATCCAGTACCTTCCTACATCACATCGTACATCATTTCAATCTGACGTGACAGCTGGCATACGGCGGCTAGGGAATCACTGTAACAACGCGAGAGGACTCGAAGCCTTTAAACAAGACTATTAAAGAGATGCACAGCATCTTCTAGAAGGGACCATGACTAATATAGAGGCATCTGCTCTCAGTGGGAAAACTCTGCACATATCTCTTCATTTAATGTGTTCTGGAATGGGTTATATCATCGAGTGGGAGGACTGGCATCCTATTATTAATTAATGCCAGTCCTGGGCATCACACCAGTCATTATAAAGTCTATGGCAGTCCTGGACCATCACACCGGGCATTATACAGTTTATGGCAGTCCTGGACCGTCACACTGGGCATTATACAGTCTATGGCAGTCCTGCACCACCACACTGGGCATTATAAAGTCTATGGCAGTCCTGGACCGTCACACCGGGCATTATAAATTCTATGGCAGTCCTGGACCATCACACCGGGCATTATAAATTCTATGGCAGTCCTGGACCATCACACCGGGCATTATAAAGTGTATGGCAGTCCTGGACCATCACACCGGGCATTATAAAGTGTATGGCAGTCCTGGACCATCACACCGGGCATTATAAAGTGTATGGCAGTCCAGGACCATCACACCGGGCATTATACAGTCTATGGCAGTCCTGGACCATCACACCAGGCATTACACAGTCTATGGAAGTCCCAGACTGTCACACCGGGCATTATACAGTCTGTGGTAGTCCCAGACTGTCACACCGGGTACTATACAGCCTGTGGTAGTCCCAGACTGTCACACCGGGCATTATACAGTCTGTGGTAGTCCCAGACTGTCACCCCGGTACTATACAGCCTATGGTAGTCCCAGACTGTCACACCGGGCATTATACAGTCTGTGGTAGTTCCAGACTGTCACACCGGGTACTATACAGCCTATGGTAGTCAGAGACTGTCACACCGGGCATTATACAGTCTGTGGTAGTTCCAGACTGTCACACCGGGCATTATACAGTGTGTGGTAGTCCCAGACTGTCACACCGGGTACTATACAGCCTATGGTAGTCCCAGACTATCACACCAGGCATTACACAGTCTGTGGTAGTCCTAGACTGTCACACCGGGCATTATACAGCCTATGGTAGTCACGGACTGTCACACTGGGCATTATACAGTCTATGGAAGTCCTGGACTGTAACACCAGACATTATACAGTCTGTGGTAGTCCCAGACTATCACACCGGGCATTATACAGTCTGTGGTAGTCCCAGACTGTCACACCGGGCATTATACAGTCTGTGGTAGTCCCAGACTGTCACACCGGGCATTATACAGTCTGTGGTAGTCCCAGACTGTCACACCGGGTACTATACAGTCTGTGGTAGTCCCGGACTGTCACACCGGGTACTATACAGCCTATGGTAGTCCTGGACTGTCACACCGGGCATTACACAGTCTGTGGTAGTCCTAGACTGTCACACCGGGCATTATACAGCCTATGGTAGTCCCGGACTGTCACACTGGGCATTACACAGTCTGTGGTAGTCCCACACTGTGACTCCGCGCATTATGCACTCTATAGCAACCCCGGCACTGTGCACTTGGCATTAAACAATATGGCATACGGCGGCTAGGGAATCACTGTAACAACGCGAGAGGACTCGAAGCCTTTAAACAAGACTATTAAAGAGATGCACAGCATCTTCTAGAAGGGACCATGACTAATATAGAGGCATCTGCTCTCAGTGGGAAAACTCTGCACATATCTCTTCATTTAATGTGTTCTGGAATGGGCTATATCATCGAGTGGGAGGACTGGCATCCTATTATTAATTAATGCCAGTCCTGGGCATCACACCAGTCATTATAAAGTCTATGGCAGTCCTGGACCATCACACCGGGCATTATACAGTTTATGGCAGTCCTGGACCGTTACACTGGGCATTATACAGTCTATGGCAGTCCTGCACCACCACACTGGGCATTATAAAGTCTATGGCAGTCCTGGACCGTCACACCGGGCATTATAAAGTCTATGGCAGTCCTGGACCGTCACACCGGGCATTATAAATTCTATGGCAGTCCTGGACCATCACACCGGGCATTATAAAGTGTATGGCAGTCCTGGACCATCACACCGGGCATTATACAGTCTGTGGTAGTTCCAGACTGTCACACCGGGTACTATACAGCCTATGGTAGTCAGAGACTGTCACACCGGGCATTATACAGTCTGTGGTAGTCCCAGACTGTCACACCGGGCATTATACAGTCTGTGGTAGTCCCAGACTGTCACACCGGGTACTATACAGCCTATGGTAGTCCCAGACTATCACACCAGGCATTACACAGTCTGTGGTAGTCCTAGACTGTCACACCGGGCATTATACAGCCTATGGTAGTCCCGGACTGTCACACTGGGCATTATACAGTCTATGGAAGTCCTGGACTGTAACACCAGACATTATACAGTCTGTGGTAGTCCCAGACTGTCACAGCGGGCATTATACAGTCTGTGGTAGTCCCAGACTGTCACACCGGGTACTATACAGTCTGTGGTAGTCCCGGACTGTCACACCGGGTACTATACAGCCTATGGTAGTCCTGGACTGTCACACCGGGCATTACACAGTCTGTGGTAGTCCTAGACTGTCACACCGGGCATTATACAGCCTATGGTAGTCCCGGACTGTCACACTGGGCATTATACAGTCTATGGAAGTCCTGGACTGTAACACCAGACATTATACAGTCTGTGGTAGTCCCAGACTGTCACAGCGGGCATTATACAGTCTGTGGTAGTCCCAGACTGTCACACCGGGTACTATACAGTCTGTGGTAGTCCCGGACTGTCACACCGGGTACTATACAGCCTATGGTAGTCCCGGACTGTCACACTGGGCATTACACAGTCTGTGGTAGTCCCACACTGTGACTCCGCGCATTATGCACTCTATAGCAACCCCGGCACTGTGCACTTGGCATTAAACAATATATGACGGTCGACTCAGAACTCCAGAAATCCTGCTAACCTGGCCTTTAAGTGTAAATGAGAAATCTAGTTGTGTGCAGACATTTATAAAGGTGAACTAGTTTTAATTTTTCTGGTTATTAGAGAAAGGAGAGAAATGGCAGCCTGTAGCAAGGTGAGAGTGCGAGGAGCTGGGGTAGGGTTTGTAACGACCCGCCGGGAGCCGAGTAGCATGAAATGCTCTGCACGTCACCATGGCTGATACATAGAGACGGCAGGTAGGTAGGGGAACCGCACAGGTCATCGCCAACACGCCAGAGCGGTGACAGTGAAACGAAGGAACGTCAGTCTGTGGCTTTGTATTCAACGCACTTATTGATCCCTATCACCTTTCAGTAAAAATAACAGCATTGGAATGAGTGCGCCGGCACTGTGCGGCAGGAGACATGCACATCCACTGATTATCTCAATTAACCCCATACTGGCACGTCAAAAGCAGCTATCGGCCAACCAATAATAGGTGCTGCGCAGGTATGCAATGCTTGGAGGGCAGCGCAAAACCTAAATCCATAACCTGAGGGGTAAATAACACGTTCAACTCACTGCCAAGGGGGCTCCGCAAATTGTACAATTATTTTTCATGCTACAACAATGACGACTGCCTTGAACTCACAGCCAGAGGCGACATGGAAATCTTAAATGCTTAACTCTTTGCGTGGTAGAAGGATGAGCATCAAATGCATCCTTAACTTCTCACCTGCCTGAGGGTTAGCAAACAGACATTACTGACAGCCGGGCAGGTTACGCAAACACTTTGTGCCAAAGGAGAATGCAATACATATCACACAGCCACAGGGGCTAATCCAGGACCCATACTTTTAACCCACTGTGTGCCAGTGATGTGAGCAATACATTGTAGACTCATGCAAACCCTAAATTGTTAACAGTTTGTGCGTCAGAGGGGGAAATCATCACCCACTCACTGCCAAAAGGATTTACATCACTTACTAGCAGGAGGGCCACTCAGGACATAGCCCCTTAACCCTTTGTGTGCCAGAGGAAAGCACTGGACCCTCTGCCAAGACGTTCATGCAAATTATTATTATTTTATTATTTATATAGCGCCATCAGATTCCGTAGCGCTGTACAATAGGGGCAAATACAAAATTCTTAACTGTTTGTGTGCTGAAGGGGGTTTAAACAACACATCTTTCACTGCCAGAACTGCCTTTCACCCCCACCCACCCCAAACAACCAAAAGCATTAACGCTTTGTATGCTGGGGAGCGGGGTTAAAGAAGCAGATGGGGTAGGAGGTTACAGGGCTGCAGTGTCCCTGATATTCACATTACACACAGCGATTACTCACAGGGCTTCTCCTTTTCAGAGTGATGTTTTTCCAGAGCAGGAGGTGCAGCTGGTGCAGGAATCCCATAGCGCTGGGTTTCGATAGTCCCTCTCTCTCTCTCTCTCTGACCACCTGTCTTCCACGTCCGTCCGTCCCCGCTTCTTTTTTACCCTCTGATCTTTGAATTTTTAATTTAAAAAAAAATAAATAAAATTTTGTCCAGCTGATTATTTATAGAGGAGGATGAAGCGTCGATCTGAGAAATGATTAAATCCCATTAGCAATCCCAAATAAAGCTTCATGTCTTTGCAGATCTCGCTCGTTTCCCCGTATTCTCCCCTTACGGAGTCCACCAATAAAATATATGGATATATACAAAGAGGGGGCTTCTCACCATAGTTCACATGCAGCGTATCTCTGTCTACATTACAACAGGAACACAACAGAGGATTCTGGGAGCTAGAGGGGGGTCTGTGCCCGGCAGGATCTTGGGTTATAAGAGCAGCGGTACCCGGGGTTCCCGGAGTCCGGGCTAGCGAGGGGCTGAGCGGCCAGAAACCTGTCCTTTGCTGGCCAGTCTCGCTCTGCGGTCAGGATAGCAATCAGCTGTGTTTTGATGTGTCTGCAGCCCCTCCTCCTCTGCTGCTGCATTAAATGACATCCCATGCCAGTCTCCTAGCTCGAGGCCTCCTTTTAAAGCCACACTGCCTTCATTCTCTGCACAGGAACCTTTCACAAAAACAGAACGGGAAAAAAAAAAATTTAAAATAAATAAATAACTGTAACGCATAAAAAGACAAGTCTCAACCAAACAAGAACAACCGAACAAGATTAACGTAAAGGAACACAAAACATGTTGTAAAAGAAAATAAAACCACTGCAAATAGATACAGTTCATTTTATATCTGCAACAATGTAACTGGGCTTTATTTATAGAAGAAACAATTCTAACACTGCAAACCTATAGTGGGTCACGGTGCTGTACTGTACTATGGGCAGCGAAGGGTGTGTTAGTGTGCACAGCGCTGAACTTAATGCCCTGCATACTTTGTGTCTCTGTTATATACATTTCTTTTTCATGAATGAGTAGTTATTTTTTTTTTTCTTCTTTTCATCACAACTCCTGCTATTGCTTGCCTCTTTGTCCTGCTTAGATTTAGAAAACGGATTAATCCTGCACAGCCTCTTTCCACATCACAAACTGACGGCTGAAGGGTTAATAATGAAAAAGGGAAGGTTAATCCTGAATAACGGAGAGTTACTACAAACAGATTAAATATGGAGATTTTAAAAATTAAATATTGTCAAATTGTAACCAGGCTGCATTTATCTTAACGACAAGGAGTGGAAGAAAGTAATTAGTGGCAGTAAGGGCTTGGGATAGGATATCCCTACTGTATTCAGAAATAATTTAGGGTGCATGGCTATATAACCTTTAGCCAGAGTGCAAATATCTCAGATTAGAAATGAGCCATGAATTTAGTTTTCTTGTATTTGAGGACATCACTAATTAGTCACTGTATCAAGACACAATGTCCCTTGGTGTATACTTCTTTATAATTATTATTGACATTTATATAGCGCCAACATATTCTGCAGCGCTGAACAATTCTATAAAGAGGATACCTAGTGTGAAGAAGGCCCTGCTCACGCAAATTTACAATCTATGGGGATTTGAGATAGGTGTATATATAGCATTATTAGGTGTCCAGTACCCAGGGACATTTATTGGTGAGGGGGTCTGAAGGGGATTCGAACCTGGGTTTTCCCAGGACTACTCAGACATTTCATTTACAAATCTCTGTGCTTTTAAAACAAATTAATTACAATTATATAAAAATTAGTAAAGGGACTCATTGCAGCCTTTATCTACAAAAATTTCAAGATGTCTACCGCCATGACCCCTGATTTCATCATTTAATTCTGCCAACATGTATGATGATTGTAGCCTAGCAATAATATAAAGTGCAGCATTAACAGAAGGACTGTAACCGCTACAAACACGAGGCTAGTGCCAATTTCTTGTTGTGTTAAGGTGTGTTTAGGCAGATAACGCTAGTTAATGTCAGTGAACAAACAATAAGGAGATCAGCAGCCAACCAGGAAACAGCTCATAAAAATAAAAAAGTTTGGGAAATTTTAAAGGCACAACATTAGCTGCAGGGGTCGCGGTTATGGGGCCTAGATTTCTGTACAGGAATTCTCTCTGTGCATTCCGTGATCTGGTAGTCTAGCGGGAGAGGAATGGTGATATCTGTTGCTGTCATTGGTCAGGAGTTTCCAATAGTTCATGCTGCAATGAGATTAATTATTATTGAAATCCATATAGTGCCAACTTATTCTGCAACAGAGATCAGAGCCACTAGAACCACAGATCCTGCTGTATGCTTTCGTTAGACCACCAGGGGTCACAGATCCCTCCCTAACAATGTTAACTACACTCGCCAATGTCTAATCATAAGGCACAGAGTCCAGGGGGGTAGGGGGGCAGCTCTCAATATCGGACAGGAAAATACAAAAAAGATCAAAATGCTGCTGTTTTATTCCCCAAATACAAGCTGTGTATCTGGACCACACACACATGCTGGATCATTTTATTGCTGTGGAGCTCTGTTATACACGCAGACACATTACTGGGAGTATTATTGCTGTGGAGCTCTGTTATACACTCAGACACATTACTGGGAGTATTATTGCTGTGGAGCTCTGTTATACACTCAGGCACATCAACAATAGGGAGCTCCTAGAAAAGAGGGACATTAGTAGAGAAAAGAGGGACAGAGGGATTTGGGCCAAAAATAGGGACTGTCCCTCCTAAATAGGGACACATGGGAGGTATGGAATCCTCCCATCCATTCAGCAACCCTG
Source organism: Pelobates cultripes (assembly GCA_933207985.1). Lineage (NCBI taxonomy): Eukaryota > Metazoa > Chordata > Amphibia > Anura > Pelobatidae > Pelobates > Pelobates cultripes. The sequence continues at coordinate 144,364,448 of OW240920.1, read as the reverse complement.
TCTTTTCACCCTGATAATCTGCCCAGCCACACCAAGAATACAGTCAGGGTTATTTTCACTAATGTGAAAATGCAAAAAGATTTAAAAATTTTAGGCAATAGTTGGCACACTGGAAGCCTAGCTAATTTAGAGATTTTTTCCAATTTAGCAATTTTGTCCTTAAATTTTAAAGTCACTTAAAATTTTCCCCTTAGTGAGTACCACCGTGTGACAATCCAGCCCTCAGCCTTAAAACTCCCGATTAGAATAAAATGGTCGAAAAACAGGATCAAGCCATGAGAATCCAAACAAACAATAGACAATATAAATTAGAAACTTTTTACAATACCCATGTCACCTCTCCCCAGTTTATAAAGTTATTTAGTAAGTGACCTGCAGTATTTATTCGTCAACAAAAAATAACCCAAATAAAATGTTTTTAACAACTTTCAAACCAGATACAGATGCACCATGGAACAGGTTTGGTGGCATTGTTACTCTGGCTGAACATGTCTCCCTGACAGAAAGTTTCTACCAGCTACGAATTACTTGTGAAATGAAAGAGATCCGGTTGCGCAGACAGCCTCTTTTAGAAGGAACTCACATACAGGATGTGAACTGCTAATATTTCTAAGCGAAAGCAGGTGCTAATCTGGGGCAAAGTGTTAAATAAAGTGCCATTACCGTGGAAACCAACAGGATGTCTCAACATTTAACGCTTTGCATTCAAGCACCCGGTTTGCCTTGATACATATTTCCCAAATCTATAAACCATGTTAAAATGACAACAGACTTCCAAAATGTCAGCTGGAAAAAGTCGAGAACTCAGCAAAATGATAATTAAATTCATAAATCTCGTACCCTTCAATTCATGCTGGTTTTCAGCCTATAGAGAAACAAAGTTTCTGGGTCCCAGTCAGTAAATATATCTACAAAACTCACTGGTTTCATATACATTATCATAAACCTGTATTGACTGATTTACTACACGTGGAAGGAGACAAAAACACACATTAAAACAAACAACAGCAAAAGGCCCACTAGGGGGATAATTTGAGTGAACAGAACAAAAACACTTTTTTGAAAATAAATTGTAGATGCACGGAATTGCCTTCCAGTGAAGTTGGTGATTGTTCAAGAAAGCTTGAATCACTTCTATCTTAATAGGAAACACATTTGAGAATAAGCTTGTGCTTGTAAATAGGAAATGGACAGATCGGATGGGCTAAATGGCTTGTATCTGAAACATTAATCAGAAGGTTTATTCACTAAACACTGAATTGTAGTGGATTGCAAACCAAACTGAAAAACCAGCTGATTTGGAAAAATTCATAGTTTGGGTATTTTAGCCCGAAATGCATCATTTCAGCTTTCTAGTCAACACAATTTAGGGGTAGCACTTCAGATATTGTGAACCACATATCCCATGATGCTTTGCCAACATTATGACTGAAGAGCATTGTGGGGGATGTAGCCCACACCACCTTCTGGAGTTCCAAAGGTGGTCTACCCCTATACTAGATATCCATAGATACAATTACATTCATCGTTGTGCAGTGATTCTTTATAGCTGGTACGAACGAATGAAATTCTTTTTAATATAGGCCGAAGGAATCAATCATTTATTCATTAAGACTCCAAGACGGAATGATTTGTTCAGGTATAGCTGAAAAGGACAGTGAGGTAAGGAGGTTTGGGGTGAAAATCTCTTTAGAGATTGTAGTGAATTCCTCCCCCAACCCCCTTACCTTACGGTGTCCTAAAATTGTTCTGGTTTCTGCTTTCAACTGAACTACAACTCCCAAAAATCATGTTCAGAATTAGTTTTGGAGCAAAATTGGTCTCTCTATAGAACAAAAAGGAGAGACAAAACTAATTGGTACCAACTGGCAAATCTAGCTGTGACCTAACTTACATATCGCACCAAGCAGGATGTTAAATGTTAAACATTAATAAGGAGACATACACTGTAACACGTCTTTTGAAGATTATCCTGGAGATAATGTATCTGTGACTTATTTACCAAACAATGATTTATGACAGATTGTCTTTTAACATGTAAAGTGTAGCCAATAGCCAAGTGGGGGCACATGATGAACGTGGCCTCGTTGGGTTACCATAGACCACAGCTCACTGTTTAGTAAATAAGCCCCTCCGGTATGGTAGGTTCACGGACTGCATCCTTCACGGAATAACGGGAGCAGATTGTTCCTGGAGTCTTTGCTCAGTGTGATTCATATCTGAAATATAATAATCTAGTTCTGAACTTTGCACAACGATGTGGAAGCAGAAGCAACAAGCTTATTACGCCAGTAGGGACAGTGGTTTTATGTGAGAGAATCTGATGTCGGGTAACCAATCCTACTTTATCTGAAAAAAAACGTCCATCGGCTCCGGAATGCAAACTCCGCTGTGTAAACAGTAACAAGACGTTCTGAGAGCTACGTCATCACTGTATGCATGACATGTATAGACGCAGTGAGTCATGGGTAACCAGCAGTGTGAATGTTTGTGAACTACAAAAATGACATCACTAACTAAACAAAAGGTTTAAAACAATATAAAGTCACAATCCATTGTACATTAGTCAAACAGTTTCTTACATTAGTTAAACAGTTTCTACAAAAGTGTTTAATATTTGTACAATATTTTAGCAATACTTAAGGTATTTGTAAAAGAAAGCGTATTTTCTCCATCGCCTCACCAGACTCATTATAGATGGACTCGCATCCATGCCTGAGATCATCAATCTTGACAAATCTTCCAACGCCTGCGGCCCAAGAATTGGGACGCTGGTGGGAGGGAGATGAAGAGGGTGGGCCAGTGATGTGACTCGCCTTAAAAAGGAACAGACCTTTCCAGGCGATTACGTCACTAGCCCACCCTTTTTACGATTCTCAGTATGCCGGGTTAATGGCAGGTGAGCCTGGCGTGACTGCAACTAAACATAGCGCAAGCACGTCTTCTATGCGCAGCCTGTAAGGACATTAAGAAAAATCTTTAGTAAACATCTAAAAAGGACAGCTCCAGATGTACCCTTGAGAGGGGATTGTACCGCTCAGAGCCCTATCTAAGAGCGAATTGGAAGCTCTCTCCTTGTGGGTGTATTTTATCTTAATTTTACCTAAGACATGGTAAATACTGGATTACACTATTGGTGGTTTCTTTTCTTTTTTTTTTTTTTATACGAGACACCAACAACAGAATTCCTCATCTGAACTAAAGTTTTATCTACTTGAACACTAAAGAGGATAACAGACTGACCTCTAAAAAAGCACTACTTTCACAAGGTTCTTATCTCTAAAAAAGACTTTGTTTTTGCTGGGACTCTTTAATATTGTTATATCTGGCATTGAGTGCTGTTATCTGTGCATTATCACAAGTAAGCAGGCTTTGCAGACAGTGGAAGAATATACTGCACAGGAGACCACTGGGCCTCAGTATCTGTACATAAACTGGTGGTGGTACAGCATCGGTAGGTTTCCACTATATGCTCTAATGTATGAATTGGTATGAAGTCTCAGTGTGTGTCCACTATATGCTCTATGTATGAGTTACTGTGAGCATACAGCCTCAGTATATGTACCCACTATATGCTCTATGTATGAGTTACAGCCTCAGTATATGTACCCACTATAGGCTCTATGTATGAGTTACTGTGAGGACACAGCCTCAGTATATGTACCCACTATATTCTCTATGTATGAGTTACTATGAGGACACAGCCTCAGTATATGTACCCACTATATGCTCTATGTATGAGTTACTGTGAGGACACGGCCTCAGTATATGTATCCACTATATGCTCTGTGTATGAGTTACTGTGAGGACACAGCCTCAATATATGTACCCACTATATGCTCTGTGTATGAGTTACTATGAGGACACAGCCTCAGTATATGTACCCACTATATGCTCTATGTATGAATTTCTATGAGGACACAGCCTCTGTATATGTACCCACTATATGCTCTATGTATGAGTTACCGTGAGGACACAGCCTCAGTATATGTACCCACTATATGCTCTATGTATGAGTTACTATGAGGACACAGTCTCAGTATATGTACCCACTATATGCTCTATGTATGAGTTACTGTGAGGACACAGCCTCAGTATATGTATCCACTATATGCTGTATGTATGAGTTACTATGGAGACACAGCCTCAGTATATGTACCCACTATATGCTCTGTGTATGAGTTACTGTGAGGACACGGCCTCAGTATATGTACCCACTATATGCTCTGTGTATGAGTTACTATGAGGACACAGCCTCAGTATATGTACCCACTATATGCTCTATGTATGAGTTACTGTGAGGACACGGCCTCAGTATATGTACCCACTATATGCTCTATGTATGAGTTACTGTGAGGACACGGCCTCAGTATATGTACCCACTATATGCTCTATGTATGAGTTACTGTGAGGACACAGCCTCAGTATATGTACCCACTATATGCTCTATGTATGAGTTACTATGGAGACACAGCCTCAGTATATGTACCCACTATATGCTCTGTATGAGTTACTGTCAGGACACAGCCTCAGTATATGTACCCACTATAGGCTCTATGTATGAGTTACTGTCAGGACACAGCCTCAGTATATGTACCCACTATAGGCTCTATGTATGAGTTACTATGAGGATACGGCCTCAGTATATGTACCCACTATATGCTCTATGTATGAGTTACTGTGAGGACACAGCCTCAGTATATGTACCCACTATAGGCTCTACGTATGAGTTACTATTAGGACACCGCCTCAGTATATGTACCCACTATATGCTCTATGTATGCGTTACTATGAGGACACAGCCTCAGTATATGTACCCACTATATGCTCTATGTATGAGTTACAATGAGGACACAGCCTCAGTATATGTACCCACTATATGCTCTATGTATGAGTTACTGTGAGGACACAGCCTCAGTATATGTACCCACTATATGCTCAATGTATGAGTTACTGTGAGGACACAGCCTCAGTATATGTACCCACTATATGCTCTATGTATGAGTTACTATGAGGACACAGCCTCAGTATATGTACCCACTATATGCTCTATGTATGAGTTACTGTGAGGACACAGCCTCAGTATATGTACCCACTATATGCTGTATGTATGAGTTACTGTGAGGACACAGCCTCAGTATATGTACCCACTATATGCTCTGTGTATGAGTTACTGTGAGGACACAGCCTCAGTATATGTACCCACTATATGCTCTATGTATGAGTTACAGTGAGGACACAGCCTCAGTATATGTACCCACTATATGCTCTATGTATGAGTTACTATGAGGACACAGCCTCAGTATATGTACCCACTATAGGCTCTATGTATGAGTTACTATGAGGACACAGCCTCGGTATATGTACCCACTATAGGCTCTATGTATGAGTTACTATGAGGACACAGCCTCGGTATATGTATGCACTATAGGCTCTATGTATGAGTTACTGTGAGGACAGCCTCAGTATATGTACCCACTATATGCTCTATGTATGAGTTACTGTGAGGACACAGCCTCGGTATATGTACCCACTATATGCTCTATGTATAAGTTACTATGAGGACACCGCCTCAGAATATGTACCCACTATATGCTCTATGTATGAGTTACTATGAGGACACAGCCTCAGTATATGCACCCACTATATGCTCTGTGTATGAGTTACTGTGAGGACACAGCCTCAGTATATATATCCACTATATGCTCTGTGTATGAGTTACTGTCAGGACACAGCCTCAGTATATGTACCCACTATAGGCTCTATGTATGAGCTACTGTGAGGACACAGCCTCAGTATATGTACCCACTATATGCTCTATGTATGAGTTACTGTGAGGACACAGCCTCAGTATATATATATCCACTATATTGTTTATGTATGAGTTGATCTGGAGACTCTGCCTCAGTGTGTGTTCTTTATATCCTCTGAATCGCTGTGAAAACACATGTATGTAGGTAGGGAGGAATGTGGTGCGACTAAGAGTAAGGAGACTACCCCAATTCTCCCCCCAATAATGACAAACAACGGATATTGGATGAAACAGGCCGCAGCATTTATTAAACTTACAACTGTAGGACTCATCCGAACTTTATTCTTTTCTTTAATTCAAATATAAATAAACAGATAAATATATATACATACCATAATTAACATATAAATTAACATATAAATTACACTTATTGCCCTACAGCCTCCAACTTAAATAACCGTCCTTGCCAACGAACTTAACCAGGTGCCTATGCACCAAAACTTTACCCACTGGTGTCTCGCCTCCCCCCTCGTCCAAACCAAAAATTCCCATCATCTTAAATGCTCTACCACCAGCCGGCTTTTTGCTCGGTGGGCACGTCCTATTCGGTAACTTTAAAGTTTACCTTACAGAGCAGGGGAGGTTGAGACCCACCATGTCCATCTCCTGACATTCCATCTGCTCCCCAACCCTATTGGCAAGGACACGCTCCCCGCTAGCTGTGACGGAACAAAAACAGAAAATTAGGGGAGGTGTTTTACTATTAATATATATATAAATATTAATATCAAATTACACGTAGACTGATACTGATTAAATATATATATATATATAATTATTGTTATATATATATTTATATATAATATAAAAAAATATGTAAATACATTAAAAATAAAATTAAAAAAATAATTAAAAATAAATAATTAAAAAATATATAGATATGTGTTATTTCGTTCTAACTGTATTGTGATATTAATATATATATTATATCAAAATACATGTAGAACGAAATAATATATATATCTATATACATAAATATATACGTATATATACCTATATATAAATAAAAATATTTAATAAAAATTATATATATATATATTTGTGTTCAACTAAGTCTCCCAAGTACAACAGTACCCCTCATGTAATGGAGTTAATTCCACTAAAACCTCTGTATCTGTGTATTTCGGTCCTCATACAGGAATCTTAACAATATGATTTTTACACACCAAAATGGGAAGTGGACACAATTATACAGAGATATCCTGGCTATCTAGACTATAAATCAACAGGCACACAGAAATTAACCAATTGCTTTATATTCAAAAAGTCTAAACAGAGTCTGGGAGTAGAAATTGCTACATCTTCTCAGGATTTATAATTCCAACATTTATGTCGTTCAATACAGTCAGCCATCAGGTTAAAATTTTACCCTCACAGGCATTCAGAAAAATATTACTTTTACCCTCTTAAATGGCATGTACAAATCAGCAGCAATTTCTAACATAATTAGTAAAAATAAACAGAACGTGAAAAAAGTCACAATAATAATCCTTTCATTTTATTTTTCTAATTTGCACTTTACCGGCAATGGTTAAAATGTAAGCTATAAATGTTTATACCATGACGACAGAGAAATAAATAGTTTCTATAGTGATAGTTCATTCATTTGCACTTTCCCCTATAATTGCACCTGTAGGGGTTTAGAAAAATACCCTCTCCGTCTCATTCAAGATTTTTTTTACCTGATCCTGAACGAAGCAATGGGAAGTGGTAGTGCAGGACTCACCTAAGACATTTGCCTTGATGTGGAAGGTGAGCCTAAATGGCCATTGGAGTGTCACTAAAAACCACAAGTTATTTAAATATGCCTAGGGATTTTGGCTAGGGCACAAGAGACTTTTTGTCATTGTATGTACTGGGGCTGCTGTGTACTTTAGTCATTGCTGCAAGTGTTAATTTTTGCAGCAAATTTCAATTTAGTTTTAGCTATAGTCTTTTGACTAAAAAGCCATTTTAGTTTTAGTCGTATTTTAGTCATCTGAATTGTTTTCGTTTTAGTGCAGTTTTAGTTGACTAAATCTTAAACATTATAGCCAACTGAAATTTAACCCAAAATTGCTAGTCGACAAAATTAACACTGGCTGCCAGCCTGGAGTAGTGGGAGTTTACGCAAAGGACGTAATTTTGTATGTTTGAATATGCAGGGTTTGGCTAGTTTTTCAAAACTGTGCATTGAAAAGTATCTGCACAGCCGTTAATGTAAGGATGATTGTGGGTTCTGGGTCCCTTTAAATTCTAAAGATACTGTAAATATTCCTGGGACGGTCATACCTCTGCAGTGACGATGATCTCAGGCTGCTCGGAGATTCTGTTGCCAAGGTAATGGGTCCGCTGTCGCCTGTTGTCTGCAGTTAATATTTCCATGTTACCAATGTCTTTTGTGCAGTAAAACAGACTTTTCTTCCTGAGAATTTCTTGGTAGATCCACTTCAGGCACGATGAGTCTCTTCTTATCAGGGTAGACTCAACTCAGTTTCTAAATCAAGAATCTATCTATCTATCTATCTATCTATCTATCTATCTATCTATCTATCTATCTGTCTGTCTGTCTGTCTGTCTGTATATCTCTTTCTCAACAGGATACCCCAATACTGATAGCAATATTTACTTAGATACCTTTATCAACCTTAAAGGAACACTATGGGGTAAGGAACACAAACATGTATTCCTGACCCTACAGTGTTAAAACCACTATTTAGGTGGCTTACCCCCAGATTCCCTAGAAGGGATTAAAATTTACCTTATTTCCAGCACCGCCCAGATCCACCAGAATTTACGATTTTTAGCCAATCCATTGCTTTCCCATGGGGAAATCTGCAAGGAGGCGGGATGGGGGTGGTGCCAAACACTGTTTTGGTCAATCAGCACCACCTCGCAGAGATGAATTGATTCAAGGAGAGACACGAAATGCATCCAGGGCTTTACTAACGTTTTTTTCTGGGTCAGCTTTCTTGGTGGTCTCCCCCCTGTCCATCAGCTGCAGGTGGTCCTGCTCTCGGGTTTTTGATTCTTTGTATTTTCGTGTTAATCACGTTTTTATCTTACCATTTCTATACGCTTGTACTCAGTGTTTTGCCACATTCATTTGGATTTTGGATTTAAATAAATGTGAATTTTTCGACGATTTTTTTTTTTTATTGTTGGGGATTACCCACGAATCCAGAAAAACTAATCTGTTCTATGTGAAGTATCATCTAATTACGGGTAGGATTCCAGCACCAAGAAGACAACCCTGACTTGCATACATTGTACCATATTAAGGATTATTTGGACTAGTAGAATTACTTATATATATCTAATTTTGGAGTTGAAGCTTTTTTTTATTTTTAATTTCTTACCACCTATTACTTCTTGGTTTGTTTAGCTCAGTGGAGCTAAACTCTAGAAGCAGCAATTGCCCAGAGCACCTGCCCTGCCAGGCCACCTGAAGCTTGTTCTTTTTAGATGGTTTGAGAGCTAATACTTTCTGTCCAATTTCCAGGAGTCTATTTCAGGCATCTCTATCGTACCAGCGTTTCTGGTGTTGTTGAGCCGCTCGCAGGTTCTCCCAAACGGAGTCCCTAAACTCCACTACGTATGGCACGATAGGTATCACTCCTTCTCCTGTATTACCTTCCCAGTGCTCCCGTATGAGGTCCAGAGGTCCCCGTACTTTTCTCCCATATAGAAGTTTGATAGGGAGAAACCTTTCCCAGTGTCCACAAGACTTGGTGAACACCTTGATCATTAGTTTGAGGGTGCCGTTAAAATGCTCACAGAGTCCATTGGTCTGGGGATGCCATAATTGTTGGGTCACAGCTGCAGTGAACTGGGTCCCCTGGTCAGACAGAATCTCCCAGGGAACCTTACCCTAGAGGAAAATTTTACTAGGGCCTTGGCTACGGTCTCTGCCTCTATATTGGAAAGGGCCACAGCCTCCAGATATCTAGTGGCATAGTCTACCACCGTGAGAATGTAGCTAGATTTGCTGAGAGGGCCTATCAAATCCACCGCTACCCGGTGGAACGGTTCTTCTATTATAGGCAAAGGGCGAAGTTTGGCTTTGGTATGGTCACCCCTTTTCTCTATTCTTTGGCAGGTGTAACATGTCATGCAATAATCCTGCAAGTCCTTTGTGACCCCCGGCCAAAAGAAGGTCTGGGTGGCCCGGTCCTTGGTCTTCCGGACACCCAGATGTCCAGCTAAGGGTATATTATGGCTGAGCTTAAGTAGCTCTGCCCTATATTTATGAGGTACTACTAATTGTTTTTTAGGGATCTGCGGAGCCCCACTCCAAACTCCCCTGGTCACCCTGTATAGCAGACCCTTCTCTCCTGGGAAATATATCCTTGGGGGGATGCTGCCTCCTTTCTGTACCCCTCTAGTGTGGGGTCTACCTTCTGGTCCTGCTGAAAACCCTGGGGACTACCCTAGAATTGGGTAGGGGTGTTGGTTAAGGAAGTGGTGGTGGGTCTTACCTGAGGTTCCTCGAAGTGTGCTGGCTCCCCCCGGAGGGCTTGGGACCGAGTCGTCACGGGACACGTCTCCTCTGGTTCAGGCTGGGCAAGCTGGGAGGTCAGGCAACCAAGGTCATTTCCCAAAAGCACCTCGGCCGGTAGTTCCTGCATGATGCCCACTTCCAAGCGTTTGGTTCTGGTACCCCAGTTAAGGTGTACCTGAGCAGTGGGTAGTTTGTGAATGGCATCTACTGCTACTTGGACTGCCACGATCCTGTTGGTGCAAGCTTGGGCTTGAACTTTGTGTGGTTGTACCAGGGTGAGTGGCATCGGTGTCTCTTAAGGCTCGGGCCTCCTACCCCATCCATGGTGACCCACTGCCGATGGTGCCGCCGATTGTCATCTGCTGCTTGGACTGGGTTGGCTTCGTGTAGTACCATCCATTGTTTCTTGCCTCGAACAACTCTTGGTGGTAGCAGTTTACCGTGGCCCGGGCTGGTTGGGAGGCTGGCTTCTCCCAGCTCCCTTGGTTCCGTTGAGGGCAGTGCATTTTATAGTGCCCTGGCTGCTGGCACTGGTGACAGAGGGAAGGATAGCGCCGCATGGGTGTTCGTGGTGGTACCGGGGGGTAGGAGATAGGTCTGGGTGGTGGCAGTGGTCTTTCCTCTTGGACAGGGGGCTTAAAAGTGGTTCACCCTTTGCTCGATTCTACCTTTCTCCTATCGTGGTACTCATCCACTAACCGAGCTGCCTCTTCCACTGTACCCGGTTTCCTATCCCTCACCCAGTCCCGGGTTTCCGTTGGCGTGTGCTCAAAGAATTGCTGAAAGAACCGAACATAAGGAACTCACTCTAGCAACCCCAGGCACTGGATGACACTCAGTCCTGGGAGCTCTATTCCTAGAAACTCTCCCTCCTGGAGCCGAATGGGGAATTCGCTCTAGACATACCCAGGCAATGGAAGACACTCAGTCCTGGGAGCTCTAGTCCTTACAAGGACTTTCCCTGTTGAATCCTCCACACTGGAACAGTGATTAATGAATAGCCCGAATGGAAAGTGCCGAACCAGGGGGAATAAAATATGGATCTGTACAGTCACTGACCTGGCCCATAGTCGGTAGGCCGGAGCTTGTGGCGAGCTCACGAGGACAGGGGAGTTTGTCACAAGCAGCGTAATTAATTTTTCTCTGCAGCCCTCGATTTATAGAGTCTTCACATTACTTTGAGCTGAAACTCTGCTTCCTCCTGGATAACATTTGCTGCACCGCTGGCTTGGTCGCCCTCCATCAATTTAGCGATGAAGGTAGCTTTCTTTTTGTTACTCGCTGACTGCCCCCGAACTTCCAGCAAATCTTTCAGCGTAGTTCTCCTTAACTTCTCATACTGCTGGGCCATTCACCAGTTCTCATTGATTGGGAATTCCATTTGATCCCACCGCTGCCACTAGTTGTTATGAATGCTGGTATGTCAGATACCCGTTCACTTTCGGTTCCTCCTGAACTGCTAAAAGCGGAGTGATTATAGCTTGCAGTTCGGTTGTTGATTCAAACGTGCTCTAGAGGACAATGCAGTATCCAAGTAAATTCTCCCAGCAATCAGACGTATACCCAACCATCAGCCTAAACTAGATGAAGGGTACAACAGTAATTAATTTATTCAGGCCAACTGGCCGGTTTATGTACAAGTTTACCGAGACATTTTCCAGGGGCATTCCCCCAACTGGACCTGAGAGGGGACTATGACAAAATACATACTGTAAGTACCTTGGCTTTCAGGTCCAGGACACTCACACATAAAATAGGATAATCCTTCCCCTGTGCTTGGGAGATAATTGATTCAAGGATTGTACTAAACTCAATTATCTCCAGACACAAAAAACATACGTATTAACAAAACCCAGAAGGTACCTTAAAACCCATGGAAACCCCACAAAAGTCCCCTGATAGCCCCGATCTGGGGGACCAACATATCGAAAAGTTACCCAGATCAGTTCAGGGGTTCGGGATTTCCATGGAGGTAATCATTAGGTTCCACAGTTTCAGAGGTAACGGTCGGTCCATTTTGGGAACTCTAAAAACGGAACAAATTCACGAACTGTTCCCCTGGCTCATGGGTAGCATTTGTTCCTCTAATTCGTGAGGAATCCAGCTCTCCTGGCTAGTCCAATTTTAGTTCCAGACACTTGACGACCAAGTCCCACTTTTCATGCAAACAAGATGGCGGTCAGCCATACGAATGGCAACCACACAGGGAGAGCACTTAATCTGCGGTTCCCTTTGTAGTTAATGAGCCAGGGGTGTAGTCAAGAAAAATCCAAGTTAACGAACAAAACATATCTTCACAGATATAAAATGGAGAGGAGGTGATATAACATAGAGAGGAGGGATATAACATAGATGGGAGGGGATATAACATAGAGAGGAGGGATATACCATAGAGAGGAGGAGATATAACATAGAAAGGAGGGATATAACATAGAGAGGAGGGATATACCATAGAGAGGAGGAGATATAACATAGAGAGGAGGAGATATAACATAGAGAGGAGGGATATAACTGTAACAGATCACCTGGCACCCCGACTGGGTACCTCCATTGTAGGATGCTCCTAGCGCTTCCTGGGGGCTCCGAGCACTCCAGCCAACTCCATAACCACCGTAGACTCCTTCCGAGAGCAAGACAGGAACAAGCTCTTAAAAGAGCTTAGAAGTGATTATCCAAGGGAGCATGCAGAGCATAGCAATCCCTTGTAGTGATATAGCAATTCCCCCAATAAGGGACAGGACTCTAGATTGAGGGTGAAGAAGAATTGTCTAAAACTTTCTTTTACTTGGGACTAGCCCATATGGTCATTAGATTAACATTGCTGTGAAAACTCAATAAAATTACAAACAATCAAATCATAGCAGGCAACATACAGTGACTTATTATAACATAATTACATATTTATAAATGGGTGGGGAAGACCATAATTAACACAACATGTCTCTCCTGCATGCAGAATTAGCAATATGCAAATCTACCCGAATATGCAAATTACCAGTCTTGCTATTCAGGTAGTGCATATTACTGTTGCTACCAACAGAGAGCACTACACAAGCTCCATTGCCAAATCCACCTAGTTGGTAGCAATCCTCAGCAGTACAGGAGAGCAGGCAATACATCCCAGGGGCCATTGTCACATGGCAGGAGGCTGGCAATCAGTCTTCTCCAATGCCCAGTAGCGAGGCTGGTTCTGCCACAATAACATAGAGAGAAGAGGATATAACATAGAGAGGAGGGGATATAACATAGAGAGGAGAGGATATAACATGTAGAGAAATGGATATAACATAGAGAGAAGGGGATATAACATAGAGAGGGAGGATATAAAACAGAGAGGGGGGGATATAACACAGAGAGGAGGGATATAACATAGAGAGGAGGGATATAACATAGAGGGGAGGAGATATAACATAGAGGGGAGGGGATATAACATAGAGAGGAGGGATATAACATAGAGAGGGGGGATATAACACAGAAAGGAAGGATATAACATAGAGAGGAGGGATATAACATAGAAGGGAGGGGATATAACATAGAGAGGAGGGATATAACATAGAGAAGAGGGATATAACATAGAGAGAAGGGGATAAAACATAGAGAGAGGGGGATATAACATAGAGCAAGGGGACACAGGGCCAAAGCTACCAAACAGTGCAACAGGCTGCCGCCATAGGGCGCATCGGCCGGTGGGCACAAAGGTTGAGTGACGAGCAGGAAGGAAGCACCCATCGCTCCCCTCCTGCCGATTGCTCTACGTAGCATGACCGAGCTACAGCACCTGTCCAGCACAGCCTTTGGTTCTGGCGCCTGCTGGAGTCTGTGTGGAGGGCGCAGGGAAATTAACACAAAGTGGGGCTGGCACAGAGACACAGTGTTGGGGCTGGGATGCAGAATTGGGACTCCACATGCTCAGGACTGAGTAAGTATTTAGCTGTTGCTGTATGCCTGTTTTTGCATGTCTCTGTATGTCTGTATGTTTCTGTATGTCTGTGTCTGTATGTCTCTGTACGGCTCTGTATGTCTGTATGTCTCTGTATACCTGTGTATGTATGTCTGTATGTCTCTGTATGCCTGTGTATGTATGTCTGTGTGTCTCTGTATGCCTGTGTATGTATGTCTCTGTATGTCTGTGTCTGTATGTCTCTGTATGTCTGTATGTCTCTGTATGTGTGTGTCTGTATGTCTCTGTATGGCTCTGTATGTCTCTGTATGCCTATGTTCGTATGTCTGTGTATGTATGTCTCTGTATGTCTCTGTATGTCTCTGCATATATCTTACATTTTGATATTGTATGGATTTTGGATAATTATCACAAATAACATGATTGAACAAGTGACAGTAGAGTTTACATAAATTCCTGATCAATAACTTGCCAATTCTGCTATTTCAAATGCAAATATCCTGTTCGAACACTAGATGGCACCAGAACTCACTATTTCATAACTTATGTCTGTGGTCTCCTAATAGAATTTGTATCCTGGTGACTAACTATAACATATAAATCTGTCTTTTTTTTTTTTTTTAAATGGGGTTTCTAAATTAATGAATTGTAAATAATTTGTTTATATATTTTTACCTAGGCATATGGCATATTTATGTTGAATCTTTATAGCAGGTATAAAGATTTGATTTAAGGTGCATTCTGGACTTGTTGGGCGAGGTCTTGGATCTCCTCTTGACCTTTCTGGAGCCGTTGTTCCCTTGCTCTGTCTCTGGACTCCCCTTTCGGGATTCTTTTGCCCAGGATCCCTCGTTCAGTTTGGGTTGCTCGCAGGTCCGATTTCCACATCTGTTACATCTCCAGCAAGAGGTGTTTTATGTTTTTTTTCGTTGCCAGCGACGAGTCTTCGTCGGATTCGGACTCGCTGTATGTGCAGTTTGCTGGGATGGCCCCTGTAGGTCACTCTGCCTCTTGCAATGTCTCTGAGACCTCGTCCTCACTCTGTGCTGCAGGCGCCATTTTGGGCACGTCCCGCAGAGTAGGCCTGTTAAACGAGAGCCTGATATCCGGTAATTTTCGGGTCTCCGGTGCATGGATTATTTTGGATTTTTTTGCCCTATAATGTCAACTGGGTGGGGGATATTTGTGTTTGGTGCCTAGTTTAAGTATTTTTGTCTGACTCTTTTAATGTTTTTTATCTCTATAAAATCTCCTTATCAAGCAAACGTCCATCATACCCTTTCTCTACAAATTTATTTTTTGACATTTGGGTCTGTTCCAGATAATCCTTCATGTCACTACAGTTCCTCCAAATCTTAGTAAACTGACTTTTGGGATGCTTTGTAGCCACCCAGGATGGTGACCACTATTCGTCTCAATATAGCTATAAGCATCTATAGGTTTAAAAAATGTTTTAGATTTAATAATATTTTGATCTATATAAATAGTGAGATCTAAAAAATCTATGGCTTTAGTATTTATTTGTGGGTAAAAACCAGTGACATTTCATTATGATTTTTAAAAAAAACTAATAAACTAATTTAATGAGTCCATAAAGCGATCCCAAATAATTAAAATATCATCAATGTAACGGAGCCACAGCACCAAGTTTGCACCATACGGATTATTATGCCAAACTTGGGATCTCTCCCAAAAATCTATAAATATGTTGCCAAAACTTGGTGCCCATCGCATTTCCTTCAATCTGTAAAAAAATCTTTATTAAAACTGAAACAATTGTGATACAAAATAATATTGATTGCATCCACTATTTTATATTTTATTTATTCTTATTTTTGTATTTATTATTTTTATTTTTAAAGCACGATCCGGGAGTGATACAGATGGACAGAAAGCGAGAATGAAACTCACGGTGCACGAGATAACAGTTGTTTGCGCTCCCCCGTCCTGGTCCTAAGAAGAACCACGGTGAGTGCGTCCAAGAGAGGCCCTGAAATTATCTTCTGAAATTCGGGTGCAATACAACAGGCTAGGACAGAGGGGTTAAGCTCACTGTTTCTACAGTATCTTTTGACACATATATGCATTTATCCTTGGACGGAGATTGGAGCATCATTCTTGTGAAGAGGACCCCCCACCCCCCACGGATAAGTACTCAGTTTGCGGCTATATTATTTATCTAGTGTTCTTTTAAGTCCATTTTACTATATTATACCTTTTATTATTGTACTGTTCAGATTGTGGTTATTTTCTCATTATTCTTTTGTGGGTTTTAATATAGTACACTGCTCATTCCACCGTTTAGGTAAGACTGCAACTTTTTACAGTTTTTTTCTTTTTTTTTTATATCTCATAAAGGTCTGTTTGAAGTCTAATATATGTGTTCTTTTTTCATATGTTCTTACTAACATGGACTTACACTGCCCGGAATCGCCCAACACGATCCGAGAGTGATACAGACGGATGGAAAGCGAGAATGAAAAGCATGGTGCACGAGTGGAGGCATCCGCCAAGGACAGTGAATTATAGAAGCAGGAGGTAGAACGCAAATGTCATAAGAAGAAGAAGGAAATCAAGGCTTGGACACTGCAATAAAGATCAGCGGTGCAAAAATGGACCTTACTCTGGGATTGGCTGATGGCGCCCAGAGGGAGGGTTAACCAGGCTTTAAACTGTAGGTGTAAATAGTAGAGATCTGCATCGTAATGACTACATGCTGATTTATTGACTGCTGCCCCTGAGGAGGTCCATGCAATTGGACGAAACGCGTAGGGCTATTTTGACAATTTGTTATTTTATTGTTTTACTGTTTAACTGTTTGCTGCTTTTACCCCCTGGGAATCTGGCTGTGTGGCGATCCAGTGGATATGGTGATATGCACATGTTTTTGTTTTTTTTAAATCTTGTAAGTGAGACCAATAAATGTAGTTCTTTTTTATAAGTGAAGATCTCTACTCTATGTGGTTTTCCTTTTTCCTCTCTCCCCATATGTTTATGGTTTGAGGAGTGTAAGGCCTACTTTCAACTCTTGTGTGTGAGTGCAATCCGAAATTCACCCTGCGTTTAACACCTAACTGTATTACGCTATTGTAGAATTTTGCTTTTGTAGATATTGGTGTGTGTTTTATGTGTTATGAAGATTTGGAGGAATCTTTGATACATGTACATCTTTAAGAGAAAAAGGGTAATTGTTATAAATTCTATTACCTCCTTTTTGTCTGTTCTTTTACTGGTGACTGATAGTTGGGCAAAGTGACAGTGAGACAGACTATACAGGAGACTAGTGGTCTTTGAAAGTTGAAAGAAAAGAAGGGAAGGAGAAAGGGGGAAAAAAAGAAAGGAAAATTAGACTGACTTTTTTTGGAAAACTGAATAAAAAGGCAGGAGAAAATAATGGAAAAAAAAAACTCCTCTGAGCAATTCTGCTAGATCAACCACAAAGTACAGATAGCGCCATAGAGTTATCGAGACAGTCCACTGCACACATACAATAAATAAATGAAATCACAGTTTAGTAGATATCACCTGATATAAAACACACATGCATTTAATTGTTTTTCCACTGTGGGTATATGAACAGTTTGTAAAAGCTGTGGATGTTGGATTTTAATTCACCACAATTTTATTGGTATTTAACACGCATAGGGTTACTCGCTAAAGTGAGAATTCAAAGTGATTGATTATTTTAACCTAAAATGTTAAAACTGAGAATATTCTGCAAGGCAGGAACACTGTAGCAGTAGGATACAATTCAAAATGAATTCAAAATGGATTTCACATTTAAAGAAACATCTTAACATTAGAAATATAGATATGTGTATTTCTAACGCTGTAGTTCTCTGGTGACTGTCTAGGTCACTGGGCCCCACCAGTTACCTTTTCTCTCTCGCATTGAGATGAAGTGCTCTGTGTAGCTACAGTGTCCCTTTAACGTCAAAATAGCCAAACCGGGAACATTCTGTAAGGGAGCTAAGTGTTCAGTTCTTCTATTTTGGCCTAAAAACCTGAAATTCACTTTGAATAAACGTTAAATTCTCCCGTTAGCAAATAACCCTGTCTGTATTTTATACCTCTCAGCCTGTGGCCTGACACGGACACACAAGATGGGTGGAGATGCTGAATTTGGCTTTTGGAATCCATCGAAATAAAAGGTTAAACAGCGAGTTATCGAGTGTGTGCCACGAACATGGTATCATTTCATCAGGAGTTTCTGGCCTTGAAGATACTGAGATCAGAGGTGCAAGAAACATACCAACTAAATTAGACTTTTTTTCATTTTTCCCCCCATGCGTGGGCTCTGCTTTCTGTCTTAGTCATAAAATAGGTTATATGTATGACGAGACTCTCTTTTTATTTAGAAGTTTGAATTTATTTTGTGATGTCTTCTTTCCATTCAATAAACCCAGCATGATCAGATGATGCACCGAATTACGATGAATTTAAAATCGTTTTCCAAGTTCAGCCAAAATAGCTGAAGTGTCCAGCACAGATATAGTAAAATAGGTATCTCTGTATGAGCAGGCACTTCAATACATTATCTCTCTTTGTGTTTCCAGTAAAAACTGACAACTTTTTGGGGGATTATTCGCGAAACATGAATTGCAGTGAATTCAAATCCACATAGTAAAATTCAGGCTGAGACAGCCAAGCTGGGACTATCGGTCGGTCCGAACCTGAGGAGGCAGGCAAAGCTAGCCAGATCAAGGGGCATGTGTGAGTGTGGGGGGTGTGTAGCAAAAAGTGATGGAAATGTTTTTAAGTTATATTGTTTGATGTTAAAGTATTATATATGTATTTGATACAAAGTTTATATTGGTAATATTGTTTGGTGAAATACTTTAATAAAAAAAGCTGTGGTCTATTTTCACCAACTATGTCTAATGTCGTGTTTCTGGTATATAAAGAGGGTTATTAGAAAATGGGCTCTACACAGTTCCCCATTACTTGCACACGAGATGATTTTACCAAATCAGTTCTTTTTCATAAATTCTTGGACTTTAACATATAAGTAAAACAAAGTTTAACTTGACCTCCCCTGCAGTGTTACAGCTCATATTTTCCTCTGTTGCAGAACCTGGTTAAGTACATGACGAGGGGTCAAAAAGTTCATTTTAACTTTAGGTTCGGTAAAATGATAGAATCGTTGTAGGAAACTAATCATTTAGAAAATACCATGTCTGTAAGAAAACCACTAGGTGCATATTACTGGGTGTAACAGTTTCAGCTTCCCATGCCCAATTTAGTGTGAGATTGTAAAAGTGATCTCCAGTGATTAGTAAACTACATCTCACATGAAACTTTGCCCATACCTCTCAAATGTCCTGATTCTGGAGGGACAGTCCCAATTTTTGACTCCTGTCCTACCATGCCATTTAGAGCCCAAGTACATCATTACTCACAGCAAGTGAAGCCATCATTGGCTAGCTTATTGGCAGGGCACCATCCCCTGTGCATGGTGCATATGCCTCTATTATTATTATTATTATTATTATTATTGCCATTTATATAGCGCCAACAGATTCCGTAGCACTTTACAATATTATGAGAGGGGATTCAACTATAAATAGGACAATTACAAATAAACTTACAGGAACAATAGGTTGAAGAGGACCCTGCTCAATCGGGCTTACATTCTATAGGAGGTGGGGTGTAAAACACATTAAGACAAGAATTTGCAATCAAATAAGGTGGGCGGCCCTTTAGGAGAGGGCAAGAGACAGGTATGTGAGGTAGGGGTTAGTCTTGGAGACCATAAGCTTTCCTAAAGAGATGGGTTTTAAGGCACTTCTTAAAAGATGCAAGACTAGGGGAGAGTCTGATGGCGGGAGGCAGGCTATTCCATAGGAAGGGAGCCGCCCGCAAGAAGTCCTGCAAGCGCAAGTTGGCTGTACGGGTGCGGACAACGGACAGGAGGTGGTCACGGGCAGAGCGGAGAGACCGAGAAGGGACATACCTGTGGATCTGTGAGGAGATATAAGAGGGGCTAGAGTTGTTCAGTGCTTTATAGATGTGAGTTAGTGCCTTGAATTGACTCCTATAGCACACAGGAAGCCAATGTAAGGACTGACAGAGGGGTGAGGTGTGAGAGAACCGACTAGAGAGGAAAATCAGTCTAGCAGCAGCGTTCATTACAGACTGTAGGGGTGCAGTACAGCTTTTGGGAAGACCAAGCAGGAGAGGGTTACAATAATCCGTGCGGGAAATTACTAGAGCATGGACAAGCTCCTTGGTAGTATCTGGTGCAAGAAAGGGGCGGATGCGGGCTATGTTTTTAAGATGGAATCTACAGGATTTGGCAACATGCTGGATGTGAGGCTCAAAGGTGAGACCAGAGTCAAGTATGACGCCAAGACAGCGCGCTTGCAAGGATGGGCTGATGTTGGTACCACAAACTTGAAGGGAGAGCGAAAGAGGAGGATCAGTATTAGGAGGAGGAAAGACAAGGAGCTCAGTTTTTGAGAGATTGAGTTTCAGAAAGCGGGAGGACATCCAGTCAGAGATGGAAGAAAGGCAAGCAGTGACACGTTGCAGGACAGCAGGGGAGAGGTCTGGGGAGGAGAGATATAGCTGGGTGTCATCAGCGTACAGGTGGTAGTGGAATCCAAATGAGGTAATAAGTTTGCCAAGAGAGGCAGTATAAAGAGAAAATAGAAGGGGACCAAGAACGGAGCCTTGGGGGACTCCAACCGAGACAGGGCGAGGGGAGGAGGTATCATTAGAAAAAGAGACACTGAATGAGCGTTGGGAGAGATAAGAGGAAAACCATGAGAGGAAAGAATCACAGAGACCAAGCGATTGCAGAGTTTGAAGAAGGAGAGCATGATCAAAGGTGTCAAAGGCCGCTGAGAGGTCAAGAAGAATTAGTATGGAGTAGTGGCCTTTGGATTTAGCTGCGATTAGGTCGTTAGTAACTTTGATAAGGGCAGTCTCTGTAGAGTGGAGAGGGCGGAAGCCAGATTGAAGGGGGTCAAGGAGAGAGATGGAATTGAGGAAATGAGACACACGGGTAAAGACGAGTCTTTCCAGAAGCTTTGAGGAAAAAGGGAGCAGGGATATGGGACGGTAGTTAGAGGGGGTGGACGGGTCGAGGGATTTTTTTTTAGTATAGGTACTACAGTGACATGTTTAAGGTCAGCAGGGACGATGCCAGAAGAGAGCGAGCAGTTGAAGATGTGTGTTAGAGAAGGCACGAGACAAGTGGAGAGAGATCTGATAAGGTGAGATGGGACAGGACTATTCTGTCTACATAAGTCAGATTTCATGGCTCCCAATGTTTGTAGGTTTTCCTTTGTAGAATTCTGTGTTTATGATTTATGGGAACAGCTAACATATGGACGCCCACTATATAAGTACTGAGGACAGACACATTAGTGTTGAAAGTGCACTTTAGCACTCTGAAGATTAATCACTAAACAGTGAATTGTTATCAGTCAACAAACTTGGTCAAATTTTCTACTTGACAGACTCTGCTGGATAAGAGATTTATTATTTGATAAGTAGTCTTAGTAAACTGGCTACGTAGTGAGACTTATTTCTTTATGTAGTACTCTAGTTCTCTATTTACATCAAAATCACTGATGTGTAAATACAGGAAGTAGTTCCGTCAGTCAAGTATTTTTTCTGTCTGGCATCTTGCCCATAGTATGTCCTGGCTTCACATTGTGACGATTATACCCTGAAACCTTTTAGGTTGAGACATGGCGATGGCTCAACAAAATGTGAGTGAATATATACTCTCTCTATGGTAATAAGGTTTAATCCCTCGCTATTAGGTCTTCATTTATTTATTTTTGCATAGTTTTCATAAAACTGCATAACTCTACCAGAATACATTAGCAGCAGATTGTGTCATCAGAGCCAACTCTCAAGAGCCTTAGAGAGCTCCAATTAATGTGAGTTTGCATTTCAATAAATTTATGAATGGAAGGCCACCTTGCTTTATTATTACAATATTTTGCTTTATGTCTTCTTTTCTTTGTGAATACAATGTTTTATTCAGTACATAATCTCTCTCTCTCTCTCTCTCTTTTTTTTAACATAAGAAAGCATTACAATAACTAATCTAATGCAATTATAAGAAATCTAGCAATCTATCTATCCATCGTAACAGGTTACTCCAAGAAGTGGTTATGATACCAGATCTCCAGTAATTTGGCAAACCATTTAGAAATGGTGTACTCTCTTATCTGGTAACTGCTGGGTTCCAAAGCTCCACTCCTTCTCGGTGACTGCTCTAATGATAATGAATAGCACACCATTCTGTCACGTATTCATCCGCTTATAGAAATGTGGTTAATGACATTTACTGTCCACACAGGAAAAGTTGTGCCGAGCAGCAACCTAATCCACAGAAGGGTTAATGCTGAGCAGTAATTGTGCAAATGAAACCTGGTGTCACGTATTCATCCGCTTATAGAAAAGTGGTTAATGACATTTACTGTCCACACAGGAAAAGTTGTGCCAAGCAGCAACCTAATCCACAGAAGGGTTAATGCTGAGCAGTAATTGTGCAAATGAAACCTGGTGTCATGTATTCATCCGCTTAGAGAAAAGTGATTAATGACATTTACTGTCCACACAGGAAAAGTTGTGCCGAGCAGCAACCTAATCCACAGAAGGGTTAATGCTGAGCAGCAATTATGCAAATGAAACCTGGTAACTGACTTTGGGGTCAAAGGCGGTTACAGCCTATCAGAACTAAAGGAGGGGTATTTAGGCCCAGTTCTCAGCCTGCTCAGTGCCCTGTCGTGGTTTCCCTTGTGGTTGTCTGAGAGCGCGTTCCTGTTTATAGTTTTCTACCTGGTTTTTGACTTTGGCTTTGTTTATTGACTTCTCTATATTCTGGTATCCTGACTCCTGGCTTTCCTCATCGCTGTGTCCCTTTCTGTGTTCCCTGACCTCGGCTAGTATTTTTGACTATTCTTTGTACGTTAAATCCGGCCATTCTAAGGACCGGTAATACGTTACTTATTTGTCATCCGTGCTGTACAGTTCTACGTGCTGGATCAAACAGTAATCCTGACACATTCACATTAAATTTGCACAGAATTGACATAGGCCAGCCTGAAACTCTGGCTATTGATGTCCCATGATGTTGTAGGAGGTGGAGTTACACCACCAGCAGACAAAGGGTTAAACGCTGCACATACAGACTCCAGGCACCATGACCACTTAAAATGGAAGTAGAAAGTAGGATCAACAGTGGAACCCCTGGTAAAGATTATTGAAGTGCAGGTGATTAGGTTAAAGTGTTGAGCAGTACAGCAGAATAAAAAACAGCACTTCCATGTCAACGGGGGCGCTATAACCCATGATGCTCTGGACATGCGCGGTCATCTACACAGAAAAGCGCGCTCAGACACACCTTCAATAGCAAGTCAAATTAATCTGCATGGAATGCTCTGGGTGTGCAAGAACAGCTGGATGTACAATAAAAATAAAGAAATGTAAATCGCTCAGATATTTCTTAAAAATTGCGCAATCCATAATTAGTCTTTATCTATTAGGCAATGAAAAAAAAAAATGACACACAGGAAAGTTGCAATTTAAAAATAAATTGTGTGCTGAACAGACAGTACTTTGTGGTGTTTGGAGATATGATGAAATACAGCTCCTCGCATATCAGGAACATGAGAAAATAATATTTCAGATGTATTACAAGCTTTCAGATCCAAGAACACTGTTGTGGAAGAGATTAGGAACAAATGATGCAATCGCTATGGTGAAATTCTCTCTCCCATCTCATTGTTACAAACACATTATCCATGCGCGATGTTTGTTTTAGCGCTCTGTGCAGACCCAGTCTCTTCGCACAATGTGACGTGTGACACACCGACGACAAACAGTCTATGTGGAAATGAGTCGAGATGAATATCTCTTAGCAGTTTCTTTACATTTATCATTGCTGTACACATTGTATTTAAGTGACAGACAAAATAAACGTCCTTAAACTGATTTCTGCTCACACTTTCAGCACCTTACTTATAGAGTGCCCTCCTCATGCATCTTTCACAGTCACCAACTCTTTAAAAAATAACACAGTCTTCATTTACTATTATTTAAAACAATGCTTACATATCAGTAAATACATTGTGTCAGTGCCTAGTTTACTCTGCATGAACTGCCATTTTTATGGTCGAAAACACCACTTCCCCAACTGAAAGGACAATTCTAGTCGAGAGCTTCTGCGCCTTCACAAACCCTGGCGTTATGCTCATTTTGTGGAGCACCTGAAAACCGCTTTCTGAGCTGGTATCAGTAGTAAAATTTGAGAATGATTAACAGTCCCATGAGTACTGTTTCCAACCAAAGAGGACTTATAGATGGCCACTTCCACTAACAAGGGTCAGTCAAGACAAACATTGAAGAGAGACATTTACTTATACATATGCTTTATAAAATAATACACACAGAGACTATAATACATTATGGTTATTCATATCACTTTTCATTTGGAGTGTAAGCTAAGAAATCTGGGTGGGTGGGCTTTCAACTTGCCGCAGGAAGTGGGCGTACACGTCCTTTGAAGGGGTATGCCAGCCTAGCGACAAGCATGCCAACCCGAGAGACAGCTACCTGACCAACCTCAATACACAGGAAGCAGACCTTGCATGGTCTTAGTATGTTCTGCACGAAACGAGCGCATCTAATGACGTGCTTGCACTGTGTGGCCTGTGAACATTTCTCTGATGTCCCAAACTGCGGGATACGAGGGAACTAAATTGGGAGGACAGGACAGGATCCTGAAATCAGGACTATCCTGCCAAAGTTGTACAATTGGAAGCCTGGCCATGTCTGGTTTCTGTGTGCATACTTATAACATCACACTCTTTTTTTAGAATTTATTTCCCCATTGTACAACGCTACTGAGATGAGTGGTGCTGTATAATTAATAAACTAGAATGAGCAGTGACAGTGGAGCGTATGTTTGTACTTGGGGTTTATTCACGGTATATATTATATACTCACAGTAGACACATCTCATTAATGCCAAATTCTGGGAGATTGTCACATTAGCACGATAGGTAGAGTAGTGAAAGAGGAACTTACTGCTTCTCTGAAACTGCCTGTTCCTCATTCATTCACCCTGATAAACGCTATCGCACAGCTTACTGGGATGAGGAGTGCAACAGAGGAAGAATAAAAACCACAACTAACTCCAAAGCTGTTTCATGTTCCAGGGAGCCTTCCTTGTGCGTGCTTGTGCTATATTTAGATAGTCCCTTGTGGGCGCGTGCACCCTGTCAGCAAACATGCACACGGCACTATGGTGGTTAAAGGAACAGTCCAAACACCTAAATGTGTTATGTGTGAAGAGTGTGTCATTTAACTTTTTTATATTTCAATAGAAATTTGCACTTTTCAATCAGACAACCAGTCCGGTTACTTCCTGGTTTGGTTAGCTCAGTGGAGATAAACTCAAGAGGCAGCAATTGCCCAGAGCACCTGCCTTGCAAAGACTCCTCATTGAGCTGCATTGGGAAGTCTGTGATTGGACAGCCACAGGAAGTCTGGGCGTGGTCATTGGGGGAGGGCTTGCAAGGCTGCAGACAAGAGATCTGTAGCTTTTGCAGCTGTTTCTAGATGTACCCCCAAATATAAAAATGCATAATTAAACGCATACATGTTTTTATTGGGGACATATCTGCTAAATGGTGATCTGTATTTATTTTTGTGTTTGACCATTAGATGCGCTCTCTGGCTGTGCCAGTATAGCCTGGTATATGATTTGAATACAGGATGCAAACAATTACAATACAATTAAAACAATAGTAATGTAAATATGGATTTTCTTAACATTATTGATAGTACAGAGAATGCTAACTTTTAGTGAGGTGTCTGGCTACACAAACACCCAACAGTTTGTGCTGAGCCCAAAATACTGTGAGTCAAGCCTGAACTGAACAAATTTCACAGAATCTGAAAGGAACATGTGTGTTTTATTTGAGTTCTCACAAGATAACAGAGTCAGGCTTTGCACCTGTAGATGAGTAAGAGGGGGTGTATTGTGTGTTTTAACCTAAAATACTGTCAGGATGGCATTTTGTGGTTTTTAGGTTTTTTGTTATCTATTTTTGAGTTTTTCTCTGTGAAGTGATAGTTTACTCATCAGTGTAAAACCTTAAAGGACCACTATAGTGCCAGGAAAACATACTTGTTTTTCTGGCACTATAGTGCCCTGAGGGTGCCCTCACCCTCAGGGACCCCCTCCCGCCCGGCTCTGGAAAGGGGGAAAGGGGTTAAAATTTACCTTTTTCTGGCATTCAGCCAGTCGCATAGGAAAGTATTATCAATGAGAATCACGCAAGCGCCTCTAGCGGCTGTCAATGAGACAGCCACTAGAGGCTTTGGGGGAAGGCTTAACCCATTCATAAACATAGCAGTTTCTCTGAAACTGCTATGTTTATAAAAGAATGGGTTAACCCTAGCTGGACCAGGCACCCAGACCATTTCATTAAGCTGAAGTGGTCTGGGTGCCTAGAGTGGTCCTTTAACGTCTGAATTTGGACAGAAGAAAACACGTGTTGGTTGGGGCGTTTTAGAAATGAAATATTTTTAACAGACATGAATTTAGCTAATTAATCCCTGATATCTGGAAAATATAACACAATATATTATAACAGGGCCTCAAATGGGGGAATACAACTGCTAATGGAAATATTGCAGTGTGTTATTATTCTATGACGTGTTTTGTTTTCCATGCAGTGTGTTATCTTGTTGCAGCATGTTGTTATTTCGTGCAGTATGTTGTTATTCTGTGCAGTGTGTTGTTATTCCTGCAGTGTGTTGTTATTCCTTGCATTGTGTTGTCATTCCTTGTATTGTGTTGTTATTCCGTGCAGTGTGTTGTTATTCCGTGCAGTGTGTTATTATTACTTGCAGTGTGATGTTATTTGGTGCACTGTGTAATTATTCTTGCAGTTTGTTGTTATCCGGTGCATTGTGTTGTTATTCCGTGCAGTGTTGTTATTCCGTTCAGTTTGTTATTTTGTGTAGTGTGTTGTTTTTCCACGCAGTGTGTTGTTTTGTTTTTCCACGTAGTGTGTTGTCATTCCTTGCAGTGTGTTGTTATTCCGTGCAGTTGTTAAGACACTCCCGGCATAAAGGAGTGAACTCGCCGTTTAGTAGAGCTTCCCCTTTGCAGAGATACAGGCACGACTACTTTAGAGCCCAAACTCCCGAACGAGAACCCGGGGAATGCGCCTGTAACGGCACCCCCAGGCATAAAAGGGTTAAACCGCCGTTTAGAAGATCTTCCCCTTCCAGAGACACAGGCAGCTACTGTAGATACCAATCCACCGAACCGGAGAAGCATGTGAATGCTCTCAAACATACGAATGCTGTAAACAGCCGTATAGGAAAAACCATACTAATAGGTTTACACTGCTAGCAGTCGAACTGGAACAGCATATGGATGCTCTCAAACATACGAATGCTGTAAACAGCCAAATAGGAAAAACCATACTAATAGGTTTACACTCCTAGCAGTCGAACTGGAATAGCCAGTCGAACTGGAAAAGCATACAATAAATCCCCCCCAAGAACGAGACAAGGCTCCGTTTTGAGGTTCAAGAAGGAACAGACAGAGCTGTGACATTGGTCCATTGGTTCAAAAGATAGATCGTAGTCCTTTGTGACCAAAGGAAGCATGGCTTTTCTGCCCAAAACCAGTTCCACAGAGTCTTCTATCCTGGAGATAATTGGGAAGTAATCCAATTATCTCCAAGGTCTGAGCACACATTATTACTGAATGGCACTCATAACACACACATACAGTTCAATTGCCATGGAGCCAAAGTCTTTCCCATAGTCTTTTATTATACGCATGGACTCCATGGCATAGCTATCTGGGGTATCACTGCTCAAACAGGGCAAGCACCGAATGACCCGGCTTTCGTGTCTTTGCAGGGGAAAATCAAGCGTTTCAACATGGGACCATAGTCTAAAGGCAGCAGGCGGGCAACCAGGCTCCTCCAATGCACAGTGGCGAGATTGGTCTCGTCACCGCGCCTATCTCCCGAACAGCATACTTAGTAACACTCCAAACTCCCAAACAGTAATCCCACGAATCGCTGCTAACAGACGAACCGATGTAGCATCCAAGCAGCTTACGTTCCCAGCAATCAGTCGCTAGCCGCATATAGTAAATCCCCCCAATCACGAGACTAAGCTCCATATTGAGGGTAAAACAAGATCTGGCTTTAATGAGGGCTACCTGGCAGTATTTATGCAGGTCTCCCACTTGGTGGACACTCCCCTAGGGGACCAAATGGGAGACTGTAACAAAGGACAGACAGGTATCAGATCAGGACATACAGTCACAATACATCCCCACAATGCATCCTGGCTTCCTCCTCTCTGCCCTGGAGATAATTGAGAAGTAATTCAATTATCTCCCAGGACAAAGACAAATTGCCATTATGCACGTGGGGACAACAGGATAGACATTTCTGTTAAAATAGAAAGTGTTAAAACTGTTACAATAAATATAGACATGTAACATACCCACAGATAGCTCAGGTCTGAGCGTACATTATTAGGTGAATGGCGCTCAGACCACACAAATACAGTGTAATCGCCATGGAGCCAAAGTCTTTAATTTCACGAACAGGCTCCATGGCATAGCTATCTGGGTACTTTCACAGAGAATACTCTATAAAACACAAAGTCCCGAATGCTCCGCCGTTCAGTTCACGAACGGAGCTGAAGACCTGTAGGCTGGTAGATCAGCGGTGCTTGAAAAGAAAAGTGTCCACTTTTGGTGTACTGAGGCTGGGCAGAACAACGTTGGCTGCCGGGGAGCTCCATGACACCCCCGTCGTGTGGTGGCTAGGTGTAATCGCGACCACCCAGTAACAGTCAATTAAGCTGCGGTTAACCGCAGATACTGGGTGGTCAATTGCCGGCACACGCTAGCTTCAGGGAGGTAGATTGAAGGCACACTCCAGCTTCCCGGTGGTCGCGTAATCGGTAGTCATTCGGGAAACAAAGCGGGGAAACCAGGGGGCTGTACGGGTAAAGAAATAACTGAACAAACAGACGAATGGAGGGAGGAGAAACAATCCAAAGACAGACGGTTCTGTCACTGCAGTGTGTTATTATTATGTGCAGTGTGTTGTTATTCCTGCAGTGTGGTGTTATTCTGTGCAGTGTGTTGTTATTCCGTGCAGTGTTTTGTCATTCCGTGCAGTGTTTCGTCATTCAGTGCAGTGTGTTGTCATTCCTTGCAGTGTGTTGTTATTCCGTGCAGTGTGCAATTATTCTGTGCATTGTGTTGTTATTCCATGCAGTGTGTTGTTATTCCGTGCAGTGTGTTGTTATTCTGTGCAGTGTGTTGTTATTCCTGCAGTGTGGTGTTATTCCTGCAGTGTGTTGTTATTCTGTGCAGTGTGTTGTTATTCCATGCAGTGTGTTGTTATTACTGCAGTGTGGTGTTATTTTGTGCAGTGTGTTGTTATTCCTGCAGTGTGGTGTTATTTTGTGCAGTGTATTGTTATTCCGTGTAGTGTGTTGCTATTCAGTGCAGTGTGTTTTTATTCAGTGCAGTGTGTTGTTATTCCATGCAGTGTGTTTTTATTCCGTGCAGTGTTTTGTTTTTCATGCAGTATGTTACTTTCTGGTTGCAGTATGTTGTTATTCTTTGCAGTGTGTTTTTATTCCATGCAGTGTGTTTTTATTCCATGCAGTGTGTTGTTATTCTGTGCAGGGTGTTTTTGTTCTATGCAGTGTGTTGTTATACTGTGCAGTTCTTAGTCATTCAGTGCAGTGAGTTGTCATTTCGTGTAGTGTGTTATTATTCCATGCAGTGTGTTGTCATTCCGTGCAGTGTTTAGTCATTCAGTGCAGTGTGTTGTTATTCTGTGCAGTGTGTTGTCATTCTGTGCAGTGTGTTGTCATTCCGTGCAGTGTTCTGTTATTCAGTGCAGTGTGTTGTTATTCTGTGCAGTGTGTTGATATTCCGTGCAGAGTGTTTTTATTCCGTGCAGTGTTCTGTTATTCTGTGCAGTGTGTTGTCATTCCATGCAGTGTGTTGTCATTACGTGCAGTGTGTTGTTATTGTGTGCAGTGTGTTGTTATTCCGTTCAGTGTGTTGTCATTACGTGCAGTGTGTTGTTATTTTGTGCAGTCTGTTGTTATTCCCTGCAGTGTTCTGTTATTCAGTGCAGTGTGTTCTTATTCTGTGCAGTGTGTTGATATTCCGTGCAGTGTGTTGTTATTCAGTGCAGTGTGTTGTTATTCCGTGCAGTGTGTTGATATTTCGTGCAGTGTGGTGTTATTCTGTGCAGTGTGTTGTTATTCCGTGCAGTGTTTTGTCATTCCGTGCAATGTTTCGTCATTCAGTGCAGTGTGTTGTCATTCCTTGCAGTGTGTTGTTATTCCGTGCAGTCTGCAATTATTCTGTGCATTGTGTTGTTATTCCATGCAGTGTGTTGTTATTCTGTGCAGTGTGTTGTTATTCCTGCAGTGTGGTGTTATTCCTGCAGTGTGTTGTTATTCAGTGCAGTGTGTTGTTATTCCATGCAGTGTGTTGTTATTACTGCAGTGTGGTGTTATTTTGTGCAGTGTGTTGTTATTCCTGCAGTGTGGTGTTATTTTGTGCAGTGTATTGTTATTCCGTGTAGTGTATTGCTATTCAGTGCAGTGTGTTTTTATTCAGTGCAGTGTGTTGTTATTTCATGCAGTGTGTTTTTATTCCGTGCAGTGTTTTGTTTTTCATGCAGTATGTTACTTTCTGGTTGCAGTATGTTGTTATTCTTTGCAGTGTGTTTTTATTCCATGCAGTGTGTTTTTATTCCATGCAGTGTGTTGTTATTCTGTGCAGGGTGTTTTTGTTCTATGCAGTGTGTTGTTATACTGTGCAGTGGTTAGTCATTCAGTGCAGTGAGTTGTCATTCCGTGTAGTGTGTTATTATTCCATGCAGTGTGTTGTCATTCCGTGCAGTGTTTAGTCATTCAGTGCAGTGTGTTGTTATTCTGTGCAGTGTGTTGTCATTCCGTGCAGTGTGTTGTCATTCCGTGCAGTGTGTTGTTATTCTGTGCAGTGTGTTGATATTCCATGCAGGGTGTTTTTATTCCGTGCAGTGTTCTGTTATTCTGTGCAGTGTGTTGTCATTCCATGCAGTGTGTTCTTATTCTGTGCAGTGTGTTGATATTCCGTGCAGTGTGTTGTTATTCCGTGCAGTGTGTTGATATTTCGTGCAGTGTGTTTTTATTCCATGAAGTGTGTTTTTATTCCGTGCAGTGTGTTGTCATTCCATGCAGTGTGTTGTCAGTACATGCAGTGTGTTGTTATTCTGTGCAGTGTGTTGTTATTCCGTGCAGTGTTCTGTTATTTAGTGCAGTGTGTTGTTATTCTGTGCAGTGTGTTGATATTCCGCGCAGTGTGTTTTTATTCCGTGCAGTGTTCTGTTATTCTGGGCAGTGTGTTGTCATTACGTGCAGTGTGTTGTTATTCCATGTAGTGTGTTGATATTCCGTGCAGTGTGTTTTTATTCCATGCAGTGTGTTGTGTTGTTATTCCTTGCAGAGTTTTGTTTTCCGGTTAGTGTGTTACTTTCTGGTTGCAGCGTGTTGTTATTCTTTGCAAGTGTGTTGTTATTCTGTGCAGTGTTTTTATTCTGTGCCGTGTTTTGTTATTCTGTGCAGTGTGTTGTTATTCCGTGCAGTGTGCTGTTGTTCTGTGCAGTGTGTTTTTGTTCTATTCGGTGTGTTGTTTTTCTGTGCAGTGCTTAGTCATTCAGAGCAGTGTTCTGTTATTCAGTGCAGTGTGTTTTTATTCTGTGCAGTGTGTTGATATTCCGTGCAGTGTGTTGTTATTCCGTGCAGTGTTCTGTTATTCAGTGCAGTGTGTTGTTATTCCGTGCAGTGTGTTGATATTTTGTGCAGTGTGTTTTTATTCCATGAAGTGTGTTTTTATTCTGTGCAGTGTGTTGTTATTCTGTGCAGTGTGTTGTCATTCCATGCAGAGTGTAGTCAGTACGTGCAGTGTGTTCTTATTCAGTGCAGTGTGTTGTTATTCCGTGCAGTGTGTTGATATTTTGTGCAGTGTGTTTTTATTCCATGCAGTGTGTTTTTATTCCGTGCAGTGTGTTGTTATTCCTTGCTGAGTTTTGTTTTCCGGTCAGTGTGTTACTTTCTGGTTGCAGCGTGTTGTTATTCTTTGCAGTGTGTTGTTATTCTGTGCAGTGTTGTTATTCCGTGCAGTGTGTTGTTATTCCTGCAGTGTGGTGTTATTCCTGCAGTGTGTTGTTATTCTGTGCAATGTGTTGTTATTCCTGCAGTGTGTTGTTATTCCATGCAGTGTGTTGTTATTCCTGCAGTGTGGTGTTATTTTGTGCAGTGTGTTGTTATTCCATGCAGTGTGTTTTTATTCCGTGCAGTGTGTTGTTATTCCTTGCAGTGTGTTGTTATTCCGTGCAGTGTTCTCTTATTCAGTGCAGTGTGTTATTCCGTGCAGTGTGTTTTTATTCCATGCAGTGTGTTTTTATTCCGTGCAGTGTGTTGTTATTCCTTGCAGAGTTTTGTTTTCCGTTCAGTGTGTTACTTTCTGGTTGCAGGGTGTTGTTATTCTTTGCAGTGTGTTGTTATTCCATGCAGTGTTTTTATTCTGTGCAGTGTTTTGTTATTCTGTGCAGTGAGTTTTTATTCCATGCAGTGTGTTGTTGTTCTGTGCAGTTTGTTTTTGTTCTAGTTAGTGTGTTGTTTTTCTGTGCAGTGCTTAGTCATTCAGAGCAGTGTGTTGTCATTCTGTGCAGTGTGTTATTATTCCATGCAGTGTGTTGTCATTCCATGCAGTGTTTAGTCATTCAGTGCAGTGTGTTGTCATTCCTTGCAGTGTGTTGTTATTCCGTGCAGTGTGTAATTATTCTGTGCAGTGTGTTGTTATTCTGTGCAGTGTGTTGTTATTCCTGCAGTGTGATGTTATTCCTGCAGTGTGTTGTTATTCTGTACAGTGTGTTGTTATTCCTGCAGTATGTTGTTATTCTGTGCAGTGTATTGTTATTCCTGCAGTATGTTGTTATTCAGTGCAGTGTGTTGTTATTCCATGCAGTGTGTTGTTATTCCTGCAGTGTGGTGTTATTTTGTGCAGTGTGTTGTTATTCTGTGCAGTGTGTTGTTATTCTGTGCAGTGTGTTGATACTCCATGCAGTGTGCTGCTATTCAGAGCAGTGTGTTGTTATTCCGTGCAGTGTGTTGTTATTCCATGCAGTGTGTTTTTATTCCATGCAGTGTGTTGTTATTCCGTGCAGTGTTTTGTTGTTATTTTCTCTGCAGTGTGTTACTTTCTATTTGCAGTGTGTTGTTATTCTTTGCAGTGTGTTTTATTCCATGCAGTGTGTTTTTATTTCATGCAGTGTGTTGTTATTCTGTGCAGTGTGTTTTTGTTCTATGCAGTGTGTTGTTATACTGTGCAGTGCTTAGTCATTCAGTGCAGTGAGTTGTCATTCCGTGCAGTGTGTTGTTATTACATGCAGTGTGTTGTCATTACGTGCAGTGTGTTGTTTTTCTGTGCAGTGTATTATTATTCCGTGCAGTGTGTTGTTATTCCGTGCAGTGTGTTGTTATTCCGTGTAGTGTGTAATTATTCTGTGCAGTGTGTTGTTATTCCATGCAGTGTGTTGTTATTCCGTGCAGTGTGTTGTTATTCCTGCAGTGTGGTGTTATTCCTGCAGTGTGGTGTTATTCTGTGCAGTGTGTTGTTATTCCTGCATTGTGTTGTTATTCTGTGCAGTGTGTTGTTATTCCATGCAGTGTGTTGTTATTCCTGCAGTGTGGTGTTATTTTGTGCAGTGTGTTGTTATTCCATGCAGTGTGTTTTTATTCTGTGCAGTGTGTTGTTATTCCTTGCAGAGTTTTGTTTTCCGTTCAGTGTGTTACTTTCTGGTTGCAGCATGTTGTTATTCTTTGCAGTGTGTTGTTATTCTGTGCAGTGTTCTCTTATTCAGTGCAGTGTGTTGTTATTCCATGCAGTGTGTTGATATTCCATGCAGTGTGTTTTTATTCCGTGCAGTGTTTAGTCATTCAGTGCAGTGTGTTGTCATTCCTTGCAGTGTGTTGTTATTCTGTGCAGTGTGTAAATATTATGTGCAGTGTGTTGTTATTCTGTGCAGTGTGTTGTTATTCCTGCAGTGTGTTGTTATTCTGTGCAGTGTGTTGTTATTCCTGCAGTATGTTGTTATTCTGTGCAGTGTGTTGTTATTCCATGAAGTGTGTTGTTATTCCGTGCAGTGTTTTGTTTTCTCTGCAGTGTGTTACTTTCTATTTGCAGTGTGTTGTTATTCTTTGCAGTGTGTTTTATTCCATGCAGTGTGTTTTTATTTCATGCAGTGTGTTGTGTTGTTATTCCTTGCAGAGTTTTGTTTTCCGGTTAGTGTGTTACTTTCTGGTTGCAGCGTGTTGTTATTCTTTGCAAGTGTGTTGTTATTCTGTGCAGTGTTTTTATTCTGTGCCGTGTTTTGTTATTCTGTGCAGTGTGTTGTTATTCCGTGCAGTGTGTTGTTGTTCTGTGCAGTGTGTTTTTGTTCTATTCGGTGTGTTGTTTTTCTGTGCAGTGCTTAGTCATTCAGAGCAGTGTTCTGTTATTCAGTGCAGTGTGTTTTTATTCTGTGCAGTGTGTTGATATTCCGTGCAGTGTGTTGTTATTCCGTGCAGTGTTCTGTTATTCAGTGCAGTGTGTTGTTATTCCGTGCAGTGTGTTGATATTTTGTGCAGTGTGTTTTTATTCCATGAAGTGTGTTTTTATTCTGTGCAGTGTGTTGTTATTCTGTGCAGTGTGTTGTCATTCCATGCAGAGTGTAGTCAGTACGTGCAGTGTGTTCTTATTCAGTGCAGTGTGTTGTTATTCCGTGCAGTGTGTTGATATTTTGTGCAGTGTGTTTTTATTCCATGCAGTGTGTTTTTATTCCGTGCAGTGTGTTGTTATTCCTTGCTGAGTTTTGTTTTCCGGTCAGTGTGTTACTTTCTGGTTGCAGCGTGTTGTTATTCTTTGCAGTGTGTTGTTATTCCGTGCAGTGTGTTGTTATTCCTGCAGTGTGGTGTTATTCCTGCAGTGTGTTGTTATTCTGTGCAATGTGTTGTTATTCCTGCAGTGTGTTGTTATTCCATGCAGTGTGTTGTTATTCCTGCAGTGTGGTGTTATTTTGTGCAGTGTGTTGTTATTCCATGCAGTGTGTTTTTATTCCGTGCAGTGTGTTGTTATTCCTTGCAGTGTGTTGTTATTCCGTGCAGTGTTCTCTTATTCAGTGCAGTGTGTTATTCCGTGCAGTGTGTTTTTATTCCATGCAGTGTGTTTTTATTCCGTGCAGTGTGTTGTTATTCCTTGCAGAGTTTTGTTTTCCGTTCAGTGTGTTACTTTCTGGTTGCAGGGTGTTGTTATTCTTTGCAGTGTGTTGTTATTCCATGCAGTGTTTTTATTCTGTGCAGTGTTTTGTTATTCTGTGCAGTGAGTTTTTATTCCATGCAGTGTGTTGTTGTTCTGTGCAGTTTGTTTTTGTTCTAGTTAGTGTGTTGTTTTTCTGTGCAGTGCTTAGTCATTCAGAGCAGTGTGTTGTCATTCTGTGCAGTGTGTTATTATTCCATGCAGTGTGTTGTCATTCCATGCAGTGTTTAGTCATTCAGTGCAGTGTGTTGTCATTCCTTGCAGTGTGTTGTTATTCCGTGCAGTGTGTAATTATTCTGTGCAGTGTGTTGTTATTCTGTGCAGTGTGTTGTTATTCCTGCAGTGTGATGTTATTCCTGCAGTGTGTTGTTATTCTGTACAGTGTGTTGTTATTCCTGCAGTATGTTGTTATTCTGTGCAGTGTATTGTTATTCCTGCAGTATGTTGTTATTCAGTGCAGTGTGTTGTTATTCCATGCAGTGTGTTGTTATTCCTGCAGTGTGGTGTTATTTTGTGCAGTGTGTTGTTATTCTGTGCAGTGTGTTGTTATTCTGTGCAGTGTGTTGATATTCCATGCAGTGTGCTGCTATTCAGAGCAGTGTGTTGTTATTCCGTGCAGTGTGTTGTTATTCCATGCAGTGTGTTTTTATTCCATGCAGTGTGTTGTTATTCCGTGCAGTGTTTTGTTTTCTCTGCAGTGTGTTACTTTCTATTTGCAGTGTGTTGTCATTCCGTGCAGTGTTCTGTTATTCAGTGCAGTGTGTTGTTATTCTGTGCAGTGTGTTGATATTCCATGCAGGGTGTTTTTATTCCGTGCAGTGTTCTGTTATTCTGTGCAGTGTGTTGTCATTCCATGCAGTGTGTTCTTATTCTGTGCAGTGTGTTGATATTCCGTGCAGTGTGTTGTTATTCCGTGCAGTGTGTTGATATTTCGTGCAGTGTGTTTTTATTCCATGAAGTGTGTTTTTATTCCGTGCAGTGTGTTGTCATTCCATGCAGTGTGTTGTCAGTACGTGCAGTGTGTTGTTATTCTGTGCAGTGTGTTGTTATTCCGTGCAGTGTTCTGTTATTTAGTGCAGTGTGTTGTTATTCTGTGCAGTGTGTTGATATTCCGCGCAGTGTGTTTTTATTCCGTGCAGTGTTCTGTTATTCTGGGCAGTGTGTTGTCATTACGTGCAGTGTGTTGTTATTCCATGTAGTGTGTTGATATTCCGTGCAGTGTGTTTTTATTCCATGCAGTGTGTTGTGTTGTTATTCCTTGCAGAGTTTTGTTTTCCGGTTAGTGTGTTACTTTCTGGTTGCAGCGTGTTGTTATTCTTTGCAAGTGTGTTGTTATTCTGTGCAGTGTTTTTATTCTGTGCCGTGTTTTGTTATTCTGTGCAGTGTGTTGTTATTCCGTGCAGTGTGCTGTTGTTCTGTGCAGTGTGTTTTTGTTCTATTCGGTGTGTTGTTTTTCTGTGCAGTGCTTAGTCATTCAGAGCAGTGTTCTGTTATTCAGTGCAGTGTGTTTTTATTCTGTGCAGTGTGTTGATATTCCGTGCAGTGTGTTGTTATTCCGTGCAGTGTTCTGTTATTCAGTGCAGTGTGTTGTTATTCCGTGCAGTGTGTTGATATTTTGTGCAGTGTGTTTTTATTCCATGAAGTGTGTTTTTATTCTGTGCAGTGTGTTGTTATTCTGTGCAGTGTGTTGTCATTCCATGCAGAGTGTAGTCAGTACGTGCAGTGTGTTCTTATTCAGTGCAGTGTGTTGTTATTCCGTGCAGTGTGTTGTTATTTTGTGCAGTGTGTTTTTATTCCATGCAGTGTGTTTTTATTCCGTGCAGTGTGTTGTTATTCCTTGCTGAGTTTTGTTTTCCGGTCAGTGTGTTACTTTCTGGTTGCAGCGTGTTGTTATTCTTTGCAGTGTGTTGTTATTCTGTGCAGTGTTGTTATTCCGTGCAGTGTGTTGTTATTCCTGCAGTGTGGTGTTATTCCTGCAGTGTGTTGTTATTCTGTGCAATGTGTTGTTATTCCTGCAGTGTGTTGTTATTCCATGCAGTGTGTTGTTATTCCTGCAGTGTGGTGTTATTTTGTGCAGTGTGTTGTTATTCCATGCAGTGTGTTTTTATTCCGTGCAGTGTGTTGTTATTCCTTGCAGTGTGTTGTTATTCCGTGCAGTGTTCTCTTATTCAGTGCAGTGTGTTATTCCGTGCAGTGTGTTTTTATTCCATGCAGTGTGTTTTTATTCCGTGCAGTGTGTTGTTATTCCTTGCAGAGTTTTGTTTTCCGTTCAGTGTGTTACTTTCTGGTTGCAGGGTGTTGTTATTCTTTGCAGTGTGTTGTTATTCCATGCAGTGTTTTTATTCTGTGCAGTGTTTTGTTATTCTGTGCAGTGAGTTTTTATTCCATGCAGTGTGTTGTTGTTCTGTGCAGTTTGTTTTTGTTCTAGTTAGTGTGTTGTTTTTCTGTGCAGTGCTTAGTCATTCAGAGCAGTGTGTTGTCATTCTGTGCAGTGTGTTATTATTCCATGCAGTGTGTTGTCATTCCATGCAGTGTTTAGTCATTCAGTGCAGTGTGTTGTTATTCCGTGCAGTGTGTAATTATTCTGTGCAGTGTGTTGTTATTCTGTGCAGTGTGTTGTTATTCCTGCAGTGTGATGTTATTCCTGCAGTGTGTTGTTATTCTGTACAGTGTGTTGTTATTCCTGCAGTATGTTGTTATTCTGTGCAGTGTGTTGTTATTCCTGCAGTATGTTGTTATTCTGTGCAGTGTGTTGTTATTCCATGAAGTGTGTTGTTATTCCGTGCAGTGTTTTGTTTTCTCTGCAGTGTGTTACTTTCTATTTGCAGTGTGTTGTTATTCTTTGCAGTGTGTTTTATTCCATGCAGTGTGTTTTTATTTCATGCAGTGTGTTGTTATTCTGTGCAGTGTGTTTTTGTTCTATGCAGTGTGTTGTTATACTGTGCAGTGCTTAGTCATTCAGTGCAGTGAGTTGTCATTCCGTGCAGTGTGTTGTTATTACATGCAGTGTGTTGTCATTACGTGCCGTGTGTTGTTTTTCTGTGCAGTGTATTATTATTCCGTGCAGTTTGTTGTTATTCTGTTCAGTGTGTTGTTATTCCGTGCAGTGTGTTGTTATTCCGTGCAGTGTGTAATTATTCTGTGCAGTGTGTTGTTATTCCATGCAGTGTGTTGTTATTCCGTGCAGTGTGTTGTTATTCCTGCAGTGTGGTGTTATTCCTGCAGTGTGGTGTTATTCTGTGCAGTGTGTTGTTATTCCTGCATTGTGTTGTTATTCTGTGCAGTGTGTTGTTATTCCGTGCAGTGTTTTGTTTTCTCTGCAGTGTGTTACTTTCTATTTGCAGTGTGTTGTTATTCTTTGCAGTGTGTTTTATTCCATGCAGTGTGTTTTTATTTCATGCAGTGTGTTGTTATTCTGTGCAGTGTGTTTTTGTTCTATGCAGTGTGTTGTTATACTGTGCAGTGCTTAGTCATTCAGTGCAGTGAGTTGTCATTCCGTGCAGTGTGTTGTTATTACATGCAGTGTGTTGTCATTACGTGCAGTGTGTTGTTTTTCTGTGCAGTGTATTATTATTCCGTGCAGTGTGTTGTTATTCCGTGCAGTGTGTTGTTATTCCGTGTAGTGTGTAATTATTCTGTGCAGTGTGTTGTTATTCCATGCAGTGTGTTGTTATTCCGTGCAGTGTGTTGTTATTCCTGCAGTGTGGTGTTATTCCTGCAGTGTGGTGTTATTCTGTGCAGTGTGTTGTTATTCCTGCATTGTGTTGTTATTCTGTGCAGTGTGTTGTTATTCCATGCAGTGTGTTGTTATTCCTGCAGTGTGGTGTTATTTTGTGCAGTGTGTTGTTATTCCATGCAGTGTGTTTTTATTCTGTGCAGTGTGTTGTTATTCCTTGCAGAGTTTTGTTTTCCGTTCAGTGTGTTACTTTCTGGTTGCAGCATGTTGTTATTCTTTGCAGTGTGTTGTTATTCTGTGCAGTGTTCTCTTATTCAGTGCAGTGTGTTGTTATTCCATGCAGTGTGTTGATATTCCATGCAGTGTGTTTTTATTCCGTGCAGTGTTTAGTCATTCAGTGCAGTGTGTTGTCATTCCTTGCAGTGTGTTGTTATTCTATGCAGTGTGTAAATATTATGTGCAGTGTGTTGTTATTCTGTGCAGTGTGTTGTTATTCCTGCAGTGTGTTGTTATTCTGTACAGTGTGTTGTTATTCCTGCAGTATGTTGTTATTCTGTGCAGTGTGTTGTTATTCCTGCAGTATGTTGTTATTCTGTGCAGTGTGTTGTTATTCCATGAAGTGTGTTGTTATTCCTGCAGTGTGGTGTTATTTTGTGCAGTGTGTTGTTATTCTGTGCAGTGTGTTGATATTCCATGCAGTGTGCTGCTATTCAGTGCAGTGTGTTGTTATTCTGTGCAGTGTGTTGTTATTCCATGAAGTGTGTTGTTATTCCTGCAGTGTGGTGTTATTTTGTGCAGTGTGTTGTTATTCCATGCAGTGTGTTGTTATTCCGTGCAGTGTGTTGTTATTCCTGCAGTGTGTTGTTATTCCATGCAGTGTGTTGTTATTCCTGCAGTGTGGTGTTAATCCTGCAGTGTGTTGTTATTCTGTGCAGTGTGTTGTTATTCCTGCAGTGTGTTGTTATTCCTGCAGTGTGGTGTTATTTTGTGCAGTGTGTTGTTATTCCATGCAGTGTGTTGTTATTCCGTGCAGTGTGTTGTTATTCCTGCAGTGTGTTGTTAATCCTGCAGTGTGTTGTTATTCCATGCAGTGTGCTGTTATTCCTGCAGTGTGGTGTTAATCCTGCAGTGTGTTGTTATTCTGTGCAGTGTGTTGTTATTCCATGCAGTGTGTTGTTATTCCTGCAGTGTGCTGTTATTTTGTGCAGTGTGTTGTTATTCCATGCAGTGTGTTTTTATTCCGTGCAGTGTGTTGTTATTCCTTGCAGAGTTTTGTTTTCCGTTCAGTGTGTTACCTTCTGGTTGCAGCGTGTTGTTATTCTTTGCAGTGTGTTGTTATTCTGTGCAGTGTTCTCTTATTCAGTGCAGTGTGTTGTTATTCCATGCAGTGTGTTGATATTCCATGCAGTGTGTTGTTATTCCTTGCAGAGTTTTGTTTTCCATTCAGTGTGTTACTTTCTGGTTGCAGCGTGTTGTTATTCTTTGCAGTGTTTTGTTATTCTGTGCAGTGAGTTGTTATTTCATGCAGTGTGTTATTATTCCATGCAGTGTGTTGTTGTTCCGTGCAGTTTGTTTTTGTTCTATTTAGTGTGTTGTTTTTCTGTGCAGTGCTTAGTCATTCAGAGCAGTGTGTTGTTATTCTGTGCAGTGTGTTATTATTCCATGCAGTGTGTCATTCCGTGCAGTGTTTAGTCATTCAGTGCAGTGTGGTGTTATTTTGTGCAGTATGTTGTTATTCTGTGCAGTGTGTTGATATTCCATGCAGTGTGCTGCTATTCAGTGCAGTGTGTTGTTATTCCATGCAGTGTGTTGTTATTCTGTGAAGTGTGTTTTTGTTCTATGCAGTGTGTTGTTATACTGTGCAGTGCTTAGTCATTCAGTGCAGTGAGTTGTCATTCCGTGTAGTTTGTTGTTATTACATGCAGTGTGTTGTCATTCCGTGCAGTATTTAGTCATTCCATGCAGTGTGTTGTCATTCCATGCAGTGTGTTGTTATTCTGTGCTGTGTGTTGTCATTACGTGTAGTGTGTTGTTATTCTGTGCAGTGTGTTGTCATTACATGCAGTGTGTTGTTATTCCAAGCAGTGTGTTGTTATTCTGTGCAGTGTGTTGTTATTCCGTGCAGTGTGTTGTCATTACGTGCAGTGTGTTGTTATTCTGTGCAGTGTGTTGTTATTCCGTGCAGTGTGTTGTTATTCTGTGCAGTGTGTTGTCATTCCGTGCAGTGTTTAGTCATTCCATGCAGTGTGTTGTCATTCCATGCAGTGTGTTGTTATTCTGTGCTGTGTGTTGTCATTATGTGTAGTGTGTTGTTATTCTGTGCAGTGTGTCGTCATTACATGCAGTGTGTTGTTATTCCGAGCAGTGTGTTGTTATTCTGTGCAGTGTGTTGTTATTCCGTGCAGTGTGTTGTTATTCTGTGCAGTGTGTTGCTATTCCATGCAGTGTGTTGTCATTCCATGCAGTGGGTTGTTACTCTGTGCAGTTTGTTATCATTCCATGCAGTGTGTTGTCATTACGTGCAGTGTGTTGTTATTCTGTGCAGTGTGTTGTTATTCTGTGCAGTGTGTTGTCATTACATGCTGTGTGTTGTTATTCCGAGCAGTGTGTTGTTATTCTGTGCAGTGTGTTGTCATTACGTGCAGTGTGTTGTTATTATGTGCAGTGTGTTGTTATTCAGTTCAGTGTGTTGTCATTCTGTGCAGTGTGTTGTTATTCCATGCAGTGTGTTGTCATTCCATGCAGTGGGTTGTTATTCTGTGCAGTGTGTTGTCATTACGTGCAATGTGTTGTTATTCTGTGCAGTGTGTTGTCATTGCGTGCAGTGTGTTGTGAAGATAAAGAGGAAAGAAATAAAGGAAATTTAAAGTAACACTCTACACACATAAAGCACTTCAGGTTGTGTCATATTTCTGACAGTTTATAAAAATTCTAGTTTCAAAAGAAATCAGCACTTTTATAATTGGGGCAAAAACACTGTCCAGGCTGTCACTCAGTCAGAAACCCAGGGGGGATTTTCTTTCATATCCATTAACTTCACAGAGCTAACAGAAACGGCAATCAGTGGGCTAATGTGTGCCCACCTTCCTCCCTTCTCAGTGAGCTGTCATGAGCTGAACGCACTCGTGGATTGGGCTCTACGAGAAGCCTTTGATTGGGTTATTCTCCGGCACAGAATGAAAGTTTGGGCTGGTTAAAGAGGGGGGACAGCAAGTCTGCCGCTAAACACCAGCCCCAAAGAATTATGCTGAGTTAAATGCATGCATGTTTTCATTGGGGGTAGATCTACTAAATAGATATTTTGATTTTCAATGCAGTGCTTCTTTAAATGAAACAAAGGACAACAACACAGTCATTTTATTATTAAACTAATTGATATGTTTTAGTTATTTATATTAAAAAAACACTCACAAACTCTCATTAATATTGCTACAATGTTTCTAAGTGTTTACAGAACAGCTACAGTTGAGTGGAACTTTCTGGCTGTAATTCCTTCTCTGTGTATTAACCAGTTTGGAGAGCTTTGCACGCAGAGTTTAAATCTGAAATGGGGAAGATGCCCTTCATTAGAGAAGATAAGGGCACCATGCGCACTGTTTGATGGGCACCACTCTTAGAAACAGATGCACTGTGCAAAGGAAGGAGGAGGGCTCTCTAACTAAGCCATAAAAGCAGAAGGAACTCAGTACAGCTGATGCGTTATAAGCCTCCAAGCAGGCATTAAAATACACAGGCACCTTTTTGGGGGCTGTGGATGCCCCGCTGGGTGGCATGCCTTCTCTACTTCATAGGTGTAGGTCTGTTTGGCAATGGAACATCCCCCTAGAGGGAAACTGATTGTCACAGTGCAGGCTTTGCAGAGAGATGGCATTTAATGTGCATGAACTTTAACACGCTTGATCCATACCTGAGCAAGGACAATACAAGAAGAATCCGAGTCCAATAATCCTCTCAGTACCCGGGACACAATTTATAAGGTAGGAACTGAGGAAAGCTAATTTAACTTTAAAAATGACATCAGGAAAAAATATTTTCATTGATTTTCTTTAAAAGCAAAAAAAAAAAAAAAAACAGGCAGCGAATCCAGCGTCTTTGGAGTAGTAAAAGGATAGGTCAATCAACTTGGAAAAGAGAAATGAAATATATATTGCAGGCCAAGGGAGACAAACTGGGAAATTGCTGAATTTGAGATGACATGGTCAGTTTGGACAATTTACATTGGTCTCGTCAAATCATCAAAAATTTTCTGTTTAACACATCTTCTGTAATTGCTTGTTGTTCTTTATATACATTGCTGAGTGTGGTTATAGTCATTGATCTTTATTTGTTTTGTTTTTTTCTTGGTGTGCACAGGATTAATGATATTTAGCAAAGTATGTTCACGGTTTTTGGAGGATCATTCAGCAGCCACTACACTGAAGATATCTCATTGTATAGTACAGTCCAT
Source organism: Pelobates cultripes (assembly GCA_933207985.1). Classification (NCBI taxonomy): domain Eukaryota; kingdom Metazoa; phylum Chordata; class Amphibia; order Anura; family Pelobatidae; genus Pelobates; species Pelobates cultripes. The sequence goes on along the minus strand of OW240920.1, from coordinate 144,320,753 downwards.
TTTGAAATTACCAAGATGCAGAAATTCAAGACGCCATAGTGTGTTTTTTTACTGTGAAGGGACGAGTTAGACCAGACACATGAAGATTAAACATTTTGAAAATTTGCAGTATGAATCCTTTTGTTAATAACCCCATCCAAATGGGTACTCCAACCAAAACAAATGTTTTTAAGAAAAAAAAACCTGTTTGTTGTTTTAGTACATTTTCTTAGCCTTGTCTCTCCCTCCTTTCCCAAAATTGAATAAAAAAACAAAACAGTGAGTGGTTGGTCAGTGAGGTCGAGCTGAGAGAAGGATTGTGGCAGCATAGGAAGGGGAGGGGGGCAGGGGGGGGGGACAGAATGCACAAAGTTGACATTAGTCCATCCAAACTCCTAATCCGGGTTGGCACCCAATGACACTGTTGGAGGTGGAGTTACATGTCATAGTGAAATGCTGCACATACAGACTCCAGGCACCATGACCACTTCAAAGCACTGATAGTGCTTGGGGTAGCCCTTTAACATTTGCATTTCCACGGCGTTCCACCTGCTATCAGTTCCTGTCCAACAGAGAATCTCAGTTAATTTCTTACCCATTCTATATCCTATTCCCCAAATCACATTTCACAAGTCGTAATTCTGTATTTATTTAACAATATATCAGTTATTTCACTTTACAAATGACTGTTTTATCCATTCTTTAGTATGAGTTTGAGGTTCCATGCAAAATGATTGTGCAACGAAGGCCGTGCAGGGCACTTCTAGTGATGAAAGCAATGAGTCATCGTGATCAACAACACGTTTTCTAAATAATTAACGCAACCTCAAACAGTTTCCACAATATGTTAATTATTGGTTCGTTAATAATGGAGCTGAGAACTGTTTGTTGCCATAAACCATAACCCCTTAGAGCCATGGGTGCAGAGACTAGGGGAACAAACCCCCCCAGATAATACCAGGTGGGGGATAAGAAGGGACAGACCTCTTGTGGACAAAACTATCAACGGTGAATTTATGAAGGTCTGTACAACTAGTATAAGGGTAAGTTATTTTATTAATGTCAGTGTGGGACCACTTAGACCACAGGAGTTATTTATTAAATCCTGACCTGCGGGGGAGATAACGTGAATGAAAAGCCCCCAAAAAACTCTTATTACGTGTGCACTGGGGCAATCTGAATTTTGCTAAGTTTCACCTGCAGGTTGAGTAGAGATAACTTTGAATAATCTACATTAATGAACTAACCTTTTCAATTAATTATAGTTCCCATATATCTCCTTGTTAAGTGAATAAACCCCTCTGTAGAATACATATCGGGGGCGTCTGTGCAGCTTTAATTAGTGGAAATTACACCTAAAAATTATAACTTTTACCAGGGGATAGACAGGGCACAGACAAGGCATGTGTAGTGTTCAGAAAGGTGTGAGATTCATCGACGGTGTGACAGCTGATAAAATGGTTTGTCGTTTTCAGCGAGATAAAAAGACAAACGACAGTCTAGTTTAAAGGGATTTGTTAGTATCTTTTTAAAACACTGGCATTTTATCAAGGACTTGCAAAATAAAAAACAGGTTGTAAGAAATATAAAGCATGCATGCTGTTTGTAACTTCTGATTCTTTTTTAGATAAAAAACGTTATCTGATGTATTTAATTTTTTTGAGAAATTACACAGTTATAAACAAATGAATATGGTTAAACACAGCCTGTTTTTGAATTATTTTTAATATACGTCTTCTAAAAATAAAAATCCCCTTAAACCGGGTAATGCGAAAACATTAAATACAGAAATAATTTAAGTGCGCACAGAGAGTTACTTACAACCTGACGTAGTTATTACTGGAGAAAACCACAGAGGTTGATGCATGCACTGATTATATTTTTTTTAGTAAAAGATTATCTTCACACCACCCCTCGCGTTGTTATACCCATGTCCAAACTGCATGCTGTACGTTTCTCTAAGGTTGCATAAAAAAATAAATAAATACAATTTATACTTTGGGTGGGGATATAAAGGCCTTTTACTTTATTATCTATTAAAAAAATTCAAAAAAGGAAAGCTGACACAGTTATAACGAATTTAACATTTTATCCAAGTTTTATGGAACTGGCTAAATATTTTATATCATATCATTTAAATCATATATATAGACATATCTGGAGATAGAAATATAAACTAAGTGTATTAGACATGGGAATTCGTTTTCAGACAAATTCAATCAGTTGGTTGTCCACATTCTATAATTCCAAAGCACCATATGGACGTACAAGTGAACAAATGACTTGCGCAATGGATGAGCGAACTTGTTTGAGTCATGATTTCAAGTTACGTCTGTGGCACCAAAGCAGAGATGATTGATGGGGAAGAAAGATGATGGACAGCCACTAAATGTTAATTTTATTCACAGATCAAGTTAGAAGTGATCACAAAAGGAGAAGTAAAGAAATCTATATTTATATACTATATATTTAATAAATATAGATTTTATTTACTGCTTTTCCCCTATTTCCCCTCTTTTGGTTACTTTTTCTCAGTTGATCTATGAGCGAAATTATGCGAAAAAGCACCAATCAGTGTACTGCTAAATATATACATAGTACTTCTATAATGTTTATATTTTGCAGTACACTGATTGACCCATTTTCACGTCATTTTGGTTTGGCTAAAATCTTTTCCTGAATGTTTTGTATGGACGATATTTGGATGAGCCGAATCGTCACCTGGATGACTACTGGATTCTCTAAAGAAAAAATTATTTATGGAGCAAGGGATTCTGTCTTGCAGGGCACCCCGATGATAGTATGTATGGTTGGACAAGACGAGGCCTCCCATGCTGCTATGAATATACAGGGTACGTCATTTTACTCAAGGTTTGTAGTCATGTAGAATAAACTTAGTATCTATGAGTTGAAATACTGTAAAGTAGGTTTAGGATATAAGACTTGGAAGCACTGGAATAAAATTAAGGTCTTTGCTCATTTTTATACTGGCTATCCTACCCAACCAGAATTTTCTGAAATCATCCCCTTGGTCAAATATCTCATTGCCTTGGTAAAGCGATGTACAGTTCATAAGTTGTACTGATAGACCAGGAATTGGGAGATGTCATTATTTAATAGAGGGTTCTTGTAATAACAATTGAGAAGGGATGTTTGCAGTCTAGCGAGGACTTGGGGAGAGTTATATGAGTAGAACCTAAAATTAGTCGAAATTAAAGGGCTGTGTAATATCCGAGGACACATAACAGAACAGAAAGAGAACACTGTATCAGCATTTTACATTTTAAGACATGAAACTCGTGTTACCATCTGTGTTACTCGGTTTCATTTTTCTGCAACATTCTGTGAAAATACATGAAACTGACGAAATGGGGGAACCCAACAATTTGCAAAAATAAAACAAGCTCCTCAGTGCACAGATTTTTTGGATAAACCCCTTAATGTTTCCATATGGCAAGATATTAAGATCATGCAATTTATAGCCCTGTTATAATGACTCTTTCTGTCAACTATCACACTCTCTGGCCACGTTTCAGTGAACATCAGATCAATCCTTAGACATGCTTGAAGACCGAGACATTTTGTATCTACCAACTGATGTAGGAAAATTGTATGGCTGGAGAGAAAACATGTCCACGAGAGTCTGTGTGAAATTGTTGAGGTGGGCTGTTCTGGGTTGATTCCGGTGAAGCAGAGTTTATACGAGCATATTTTCACCTTTAGAATAGATTTGTGCAGTGCACAGTTAGCAAAAAGATGTCCCTCAAATACTTGAAAATAGTAGCATAACTAATCTCGGATTGTTGGTGGGATTCCATTAGCATAGAATACAGTTTAACACATTTCTCATGATGTTTATCCCTTTACAAGTTACTTCTGGGTGCTATTGATAGCTGGCTTCAAATATTTACAGCAGTAGAATGGAGTTGTAAAACTAAGCCAAGCAGATTTTTTTCTTAGATGCCATAACTAAATTTTGCAAGCCCGTATTCGAGACAACTCAACGAGAATTCCATACAGGGTATTCAATGAACAAATTGCAGCCTAGACACAAACACACAATTTGAATTCTGTCTGGGCATCATGGGAAATGTAATTGCCAGACATCTCCGATACCAAGATTGACCATCACCGGTGTAGTCATTTTGATTGCATGTCAGTTATTACAATCTATATACAATCAGAATGATTGCAGTTATTGGTCGAATATTGCATGTAATTTAAAAATGCTTTATATTTTTTAAAGATTTTTAGACATATTAGTAAATATTTTCTCTGTGTGCTTTTTGAACAGATCCCATTTGATTTTTTTGTCCCTTATTGTCAGCTAAAGACACTGATTAACATCGAAGCCTGGACCAGTGGATATTTGTTTCCCTAGTTTCTGACTTATTGAACGAAGCTAATAAAATTCTATGGATCTGTAAGCATTTGGACACCAGCTCACAAGGTATAAAATATATTATGAATCTATATATATATTTTTTAGTAAAACATTAAATAACATTTTATAGATTATATTCTGTGTGCGTAAGTACCCTAGTGATACAAAATGCGTTGGGCGGTGGTGGCTTCTTCTACTTTGCCATTAGAGTTTTTGTGTTTATTTTGGAATTTTTCAATAAACACTAGTATTGTATACCTTATTTCTTTGAGAAATAATTATTTTTTTTTTGAAATTTTCAACCCTATGAGTGGAAGTCCAATTACTGCTGTGAATTAACAGATGATTGACATTAAAATCATTTGGTCTTCAGAAAAATGGAAAAATAGCTGACACATTTTTTTTTTTCATTTTGACTATTGTACATTTAAATATTTAAATACCCAGTTCTCTTGCAATTTCCTACATACTTACTGTAACGGACCCCCAGGCATAAAAGGGTTAAACCGCCGTTTAGTAGATCTTCCCTTCCAGAGACACAGGCACAGCTACTGTAGACACCAATCCACCGAACCGGAGAAGCATAGGAATGCTCTCAAACATACGAATGCAATAAACAGCCGAATAGGAAAAACCATACGAATAGGTTTACACTCCTAGCAGTCAAACTGGAACAGCATACAATAAATCCCCCCAAGAACGAGACAAGGCTCCATTTTGAGGGTCAAGCAGGAACAGACAGAGCTGTGGGTTTATTGTTCTTATATACACATTAGTACCACCCACAGGGTTTTGGAAAACAACCAATAAACATGTACAATACACTCAGACACTCCCACACAAAATCCTCCCCTCTGCCTGTGATACAATTACCTAACACAATAGGTAATATAATTATCACAGACAGAGAAATACAGTTTTTCCACATTATTCATAACTTTAAAAGTATGCATCACATTCTTACATTTTCAGAATCAACATACTCCAAATACGAACATATGTCAAAATCATCCACATTGGTCCATTGGTTCAAAAGATAGAGCGAAGTCCTTTGTGACCAAAGGAAGCATTGCTTTTCTGCCCAAAACCAGTTCCACAGAGTCTTCTATCCTGTAGATAATTGGGAAGTAATCCAATTATCTCCAAGGACAGAGGCAAAACTCCATTAAGCACATGGCAGTAAAAAGACAGTAAAATACAATAAAATACACAAGGTTACATTTATTACATAAAATACAGACATGCAATATATCCCAAGATAGCTTAGGTCTGAGCGCACATTATTACTGAATGGCTCTCAGACCACACACATACAGGTCAATTGCAATGGTGCCAAAGTCTTTTATTACACGAATAGGCTCCATGGCATAGCTATCTGGGTTAAATGAGTTCATTCAGTAAATCCGAGAATCTACTGAATGCCAGAGCAGAAATACAGGAATAGACCTTTCTGCATAGGAAAATAAAGTATTTAAATGCCGGTCCATAGTCAAAAGGCAGCAGGCAGGCAACCAGGCTCCTCCAATGCACAGTGTCGAGATTGGTCTCGTCACACTTACATTTTACTGAATAACCGTGTATTTTCCTATAGATTACAAACAATAATAAAATAGATTTAATTTTTAGATATCCCTGACAACCAGTTTCATAATTAAATAATGCACTTTGCAACTAATTATTGGGGAGGGTAGTTTGAATATCAATGTTGTATTACCTTGATTATTAAGCTGATTTAGTAATCTCAGTTTATTGCATATAAAATGTTCTCGGTGTAATTTTAAAAGTCATGTTATTTTCTTATCCTTAAAAGGCATGTCTTTTTCCCATCTAAGACTGGCTAGAAATATGTTATCGAAAAGTAATCTGCGGTGTACATCTGTGGCAGGAAGCTTTATTATGCTGGTCGCTCTTGTTTTGAACATAAGGATTGTGATTTTTTTTGTTCATGAATCTGAAGAATCTCTTTTACGACCTCGCAACCTGACTATCTTGATATGGCATTGGCCTTTTCATCGTTCCTTGAATATTTCTGGAGATGTTTGTTCAGATCTGTATAATATCCAGAGATGTCGCTTGACAGATGACCGTAAAGAGTATAGCCATGCAAATGTAGTGGTTTTTCACCACAATGAACTTGGTAAACGAGGTTGTGAATTACCTACTAATGGTAGACCACAAGGGCAAAAGTGGGTTTGGGTGACACTCGAGTCTCCTTCCAACATTCATGGGATTTCAAAATGGAACAACATTTTCAACTGGACCTTAAGTTATCGAGAAGATTCTGACATATTTGTGCCATATGGGAAGATGGTTCCAAGAGTATCGCAGATCGTTCACAACTTTAACAAGACTGGATTAGTTGCTTGGGTGGTCAGCCACTACAGGAAGACCCAGAAAAGATCTTTATTTGTTAAAGAACTTTCTTCTCACCTAAATGTGGAAATCTTTGGGCGAGCAAGCAAAAGGCCTTTGTGTCCAACTTGTCTCATTCCAACTGCCTCACACTACTTTTTTTATTTAGCTCTGGAAAATTCTGAACATCAAGACTACATCACAGAGAAGCTGTGGAAAAATGCCTTCATTGCTGGAGCAGTTCCCATTGTGTTAGGGCCATCTCGGGAGAATTATGAAAGGTTTGTACCTCCAGACTCGTTCATCCATATCTCAGACTTCCCTTCACCCAAAGAGCTGGCAGAATTTGTATTGTCCATGTCTCCGCAACGTTACCTTCAGTTTTTCCGCTGGAAGGTAGAGCACGAGGTGAAATTATACACAGACTGGAGGGAAAGGTTTTGTATGATCTGTTCAAAATATGAATCTTTAACACAAAGTAAAGTTTACAAAGATTTGGAAGGCTGGTTCAATAATAGCAAATTAAAGTAATATATCTAATATTTCACATCTTACTTGAACAAAACAATCTAGTGCAATGATAGGAAATACCACTTCACATGTAACAATGGTTATTAACGTCTGCATTGGGATCCAAAAATTGGGTCTTAGGTACTTCATTTTTTGTCAGGCCTCGGGCAATGTTTTACAATAAATGACTGTAGTTACAATGTCTTCTCCAATGCAACGGAGAACCCTCTGACTGCTATGAGAGAAATGTAGGGATTTCAAAAACAAAAAAGTTTATGAACCAAATGACAAATGACTGTAACTGCAACAAAAATGCAATAAAAGGCCAATGGTTGCTGCTAAACTAGTTGTTTTACCACATAAGCAAATACATTTTATTAATCAATATTATTTTAGTAAATAATTTTATTAATATTTGTCTACATCCTGTTGGAGCACATTTGCAGTGCTTCAGAATTATTTAAAAATAAAAATAATGAATTTCTGCACACTCACCACACATCTTTTTAGGGTGGTGTATCACAAAGCATCCCATATGGTGCTACATGAATAGCACCCTTAGAAATGTGTTCTGTACTATTGTTACTCGTAATTGTAATTTCCGTACATCACCGTACATGAGTCCAGTATTTAGGTGTTTTTCAATTTTTGGGAAAATGAGTGTCTCACTGGTTTAGGAGTCACTGCCTCATGGTACATGTTTAAAGTGATTCCACTTCCTGAGTCCCTCACCAGTGATTGACACTGTTACAATAATGCAGAGACATATGAAGTGCAGTGGCGTCATGAGGGGGTGGGCATGAATTGCCCTGAGTGACACCAAACAGGCACAGAACTGCACCACCGCCAGCAGCCACGTATCACTACATCTGCCCAGGGCTGATGTGGCCTCTTGACGCAGTGTGCTCACCAACATTAAGATGTTTACACATGACCACGTGCTGTCTTGACAGGTGCATGTCAGCTGGATCTCAGAATGTAGCTCCCAGGCACCTCTACCCCATTGGCACCTGACGAAAAGTTCACTTCTACCTCCTCCCATCCCATGCATTGTGGGCACTCAGTGACTGCCAGGCTAGGGATGTACAGGCCGTGCAAAGACACAATGTGCTGAGATATGATATCATCGTAGGAGAATGCTCAGTATGCAACAAAACCGAATGGCTGGTGGAGGATGAACGGGCATGCAGTTTGTGTGTGGTGGTTTTATGGGTTGTGTGTATACTTGCACGTTCACCTTCCTCCTCCCACACTCCCCTTTTTTGTACCCCCTTTTTTAGTTCAATTAAGTGTAGCCCATATACTCTCCACAAATTCTCTTATTTTCAGGGAAAGTTAGGGAGGCTGGGTGGACCTCTTATATAAATAAACAAACAAACAAAAATAGTTTGTGTGTGAGACAACCAATGTCTCTGAGTGTGTGAGTATGTGTATGTATGTGTGAGAATGTGTATGTATGTGTGGGAGAATGTGTATGTATGTGTGGGAGAATGTGTTTGTATATGTGTTAGAATGTGTATGTGTGTGGGAGATTGTGTATGTGTGTGTGACACTGTGTTTGTGTGTGGGAGAATGCGTATGTGTGTGTGACACTGTGTATGTGTGTGGGAGAATGTGTATGTGTGTGTGACACTGTATGTGTGTGGTAGAATGTGTGTGTGACACAGTGTATGTGTGTGGGAGAATGTGTATGTGTGTGTGACACTGTGTATGTGTGTTTGAGAATGTGTATGTATGTGTGACACTGTGTATGTGTGTGTGACATTGTGTGTGTGTTTGTGACACTGTATATGTGTGTGGTAGAATGTGTGTGTGACACTGTGTATGTGTGTGGTAGAATGTGTGTGTGACACAGTGTATGTGTGTGGGAGAATGTGTATGTGTGTGTGACACTGTGTATGTGTGTGGGAGAATGTGTATGTATGTGTGACACTGTGTATGTGTGTGTGACATTGTGTGTGTGTTTGTGACACTGTATATGTGTGTGGTAGAATGTGTGTGTGACACTGTGTATGTGTGTGGGAGAATGTGTATGTGTGTGTGACACTATGTATGTGTGTGGGAGAATGTGTATGTATGTGTGGGAGAATACTTGTGCATCTTTTTGTTTTGGAGTGGGTCGAAGCACACTTCCCAAATTATGTGCCTAAAGGAACATTAAAAGTTACATAACAAATGGTGATGTACGGAAATTACAATTACGAGTAACAATAGTACAGGACACATTTCTAAGGGTGCTGTATGGTCTGGTACGTGAGGAGGTTCATTGGTGGGGTGACACATTGAGTTACTGCACCGCATGTCACCAACCCTAATGGCGCCACTGATGAAATATGCAACCAATGGGCAGAGTTACAAAACATCAGGTCAGCTATCTTGGGAACTGTAAGAGCATATAAATGAGAAATCAACCAACCTATTGAATGTTTAAAACTATCGAATAAGGTAAAAATGTTTTGGTGAGGTTTACATATTTACTATACTGTTTGCATTCTATGGACAGAAAATGTAAGGTGCTGTCCTGCAATATGTGGAATTGAAATGATCTTGAATCAAATTTAAGTAACTCATCAATGTTCATTTGGTATCCCAGACATGAGTGGTGAACAGTTTTCACAATGGAAGCATATGAATTACACATACAGGTGGGCAACATTTTTGGGCCCTGTTCAACACAACAGAGAATTCCTAAGGGGGCTGTGAAAACATGTTTATTTGGCAACCCACATTTTAAATGTCAACTTCATTAGGGACAGGCTTGTGATAGAACACGTTATAAGATTAATGATTGATTTTTCAATTTACCACTTATTAGCTAAAACGCAGGTAAAGCACTGGCAGTCTATGATGGACAATCCAAAATTCCTGAACCTTAATGTAATTAAAGTTACGTTTAAGGAGGGCTGTTTGTCTGAAGGCAATACACGCATTCCGTAAAAGGTGTCTGAGCATTGTTACACTGTCATGTTTGCCTAAATATTCTGGATCTGGCAAATTAGTCCTTGTTTGGGAAGAATGTCCAGCGTGCTTAATTTCTCTGTTGCCCTGGATCTCTGGGGCACCTGAGAAAATCACTGAAGTCCATAGTGGAAATGCACATGGATCATGCTTGCATACATGGACATTGAGGAGCCTAAAGCCCAAGGTAAAACAAGCAAAGTAGATTATGTTAAGGAATTGAAGAAAAAAAGGGAATGATAACGATTACATATGCAACTGAATCAGGGAACGACATGCCATTTAGAGGTAAAACGCGTAGGAATATGAGTTTAATTTAGAGAGTTAAAAAGAAAGGAGAGGGTGTGAAATGAATGGGGAAGGTCTTAAGGAGGGATATATAAAGCGTTTGGAGAGATGAACTGTACATACACATCTATTGTACTCTGGGACGCACTGGCACAGCATGTTCCAAGCCCATGATCGAGCATGCCTGGAGCAGAGTATTGCAATGACCCTCTGCTGCATTCTGCACTTCAATGAATGTTTTGATAGCATTTATTTGTATAGGGAATTGAGACTCTAACACCTTTTGCCAAGGGACTCAATCAGGTCTCAAGTGATAACCTTCTGATGTTAAATCAGCTCTGTGATTGAGCCGACACCGAGCACTTCCTCTTATCCTGAGCAATACATCTTGGGACTGTTGTATTTTTACGAGATACTATGATATATTCCCCAACTTGTATGAAAAATCAAAAGGTTTGAAAGACAAATCTCTGCTCAAATCACTTTTCTGCAGTCTGTAGGTGTTTTCGAGACATTCACGGAAGCTGAAAGCTTGCGCTAGCGTTCAATATTTCACTATGAGTTCATTACTGGTGTTTTGTGTCAGACGTTTCGCTATGAATGTGCGTATGTGGTTTGAAGTAGCTGGCAAGGAAATGGGGGCAAAACGGAAATTCTCTGCTGCCAGTCAGAGATGTATTTCAGTACAAAACATCAGTGGTAGCAAACAGGAGGAAATGTGGTTGATGTAGAATAACAACTCTAAGTATGCTTAGCCAGCCAATACCCAGAGTGAGGAGCTAATCACATTACCTGGTACTTTTTAAAGTTCTGCAATGTAACTCTACACAATAAACACTATCCCATGTCTCCCAAAATCTCCAATGGACAAAGAGGGGTGTGAGGGGTGTGTGGCCCAGGCGTGGCTGTTCTGACTTACTAATAACAATTTATACAACTAAAATGTAATTTAGAAGAACAATGTATTTTATTAACACAAACTGATTTCTAAACACATTTATTGTAGTTTAAAGACACATTACTGGGAGTATTATCGCTGTGGAGCTCTGTTATACACTCAGACACATTACTGGGAGTATTATTGCTGTGGAGCTCTGTTATACACTCAGACACATTACTGGGAGTAGTATTGCTGTGGAGCTCTGTTATACACTCAGACACATTACTGGGAGTATTATTGCTGTGGGCTCTGTTATACACTCAGACACATTACTGGGAGTATTATTACTGTGGAGCTCTGTTATACACTCAGACACATTACTGGGAGTATTATTGCTGTGGAGCTCTGTTATACACTCAGACATTACTGGGAGTATTATTGCTGTGGAGCTCTGTTATACACTCAGACACATTACTGGGAGTATTATTGCTGTGGAGCTCTGTTATACACTCAGACACATTACTGGGAGTATTATTGCTGTGGAGCTCTGTTACACACTCAGACACATTACTGGGA
>OW240920.1:144090357-144303324 GCA_933207985.1 Pelobates cultripes | reverse complement strand
GTTTTACCAGCAGTTTTATAAAGGACCGTGTCACCAATATAAAACCTCCAACCAGCTTCAAGCCTCTATAGTAGTCAATAGAAGGCCACTCCACAACCATGAAATCAAAGTTTGTCCTATTTAGGCTTTTTGCATGGAGTCTAAACGCCAAACAATAAAAAGTCCTGCTTTCCTAACAAGGTATGTCTATAACTGAACTATTTGACCTTTTAAATGGTTGAGTAATCCCACATCATTAACTCCCCCGTCCAAATTAAGGCGATAACTCTGCAGAACTTGGGATCAGGTGTGAGAGAAGCGGTTTAACTCATTCTATCCTGCACACTAAAAATATTTTGTTATTCACAATGGTGGGGTGGAGTGGGTTTGATTAACCAGTAAATAATGGTGAATTAAAGCAATAATGCAATATACATGCATTTCGTACGAGTTTTAATATAACACAATTTACTGTTTGACGATTAACCTCTACTGGAGTTATTCACTAGATATCAACTTAGCTATTTCAAATCTGTAAATTGAGGCTATACCTGGGGTGGAGGATTTAATAAGATCAGCCTGAATTTTGCGGTCTGGATTTGAATTCATACAAAAAATACAGTGTTTAGCCAATAAACCCCTCCCGGCTCGTTCATTAAACCAGGTAGTGTGGGCATTTAAAATGAAGGCCTTGATATAATATTTTGGGATACAAACAGGGTGATTTACTTAAGTGAGAATTCAAAGTGAATTAAAAGCACATTTCAAATTTAAGGCCAGGGTAGCTGAACTGAAAGCATGGTTTATTTTTTAAGACTTTTTCCAGTATGACTATATCCTTCTTTGCCCATACCTTTCTTACAATTAATATATTGGATAAAACTTTTTAAATGATTTAATATTTTTTTTTTTTATATATTGGCATTTTTTTTTATATATGATTTGTGTTTGATATTTTAATATTTTAAAGGAAAAAAAAACATCATTTTAAAATGTATCCAAAAATATTTGACAAGCTTTATTTGCAAAAAGTCTCCATGTCTGCTTTGGTCTGAAATGGTCACAGTTTAGCAAATAATCCTTTATTTTAAATCTAAAACTAAGTTGACAGAAAACAAACAAACTAGTGATGTATTTCATAGGTGCCAACAGTCCCGACTTTACTTGACAGTCCCAACAAAAAGAAGCCCCATATTCTAAAATCTGCTGGTAGATTGTAAAATTCAGTTAGAGACTGGGCACTAAGATTATGAACAGACAGCTTGAGGGGACCCTCTTTACACCTGTCCCCTTCAATGAGCCTGCTCTGTTCCCAGCCCTCCTCCGTCCCAGAAGTGTAATAGGGATGACCGGTAGATATGTGTACATGTATAGATATATAAAACTAAATTAATAATACCTTATTAAATTGGTTCTTAAATATCTCTCACCTTAGGACAACCTGAGTATCCTCCATCAGTAGGGGCAATTATAAAAAAATTAAAAAACACAATAAAAATGCTACCTTTTATCTACAACCTTATTAAAGGTAAAATCTGGCTACTCTACAAATTGAACGGATGTTTTGACATCCTTTTTTAATATCAATATTTCAGTGTCACCAGCCTGTGTGCTGGGTCCACCACACTTTCTTGGACACATATCACGTTTTCATGCCGATGAGCAACACAGGAAAAGTTCTGCCCAGAATTGTGCTGTATTCTCACTGACTATGGAGGACTGTGTTCATTAATCACAAACAGGGTTATTCGCTAGACTCTGAAATTAAATTCAAATGGAAAAACTGAGAAAATGAGAAATTGAAATAAATTAAAATTGGAAAAAAAACAAAAGATCAAGCCAGCCATAGTTTGAGCGTAGCTATTTTTGGATATTTTTTTCCCATTTTGTATCTCATTAGCGAAAATTCAGAGTTTAGTGAATATTAGAGTGTTACAGGCTACACGGCAGCCCTTATCATGTGTTTTCCATCAACGTGTTGAAGAGGTGTGGAATTTCTTCAATAGTCAAACTGTTATTAGAAATTAGATATGTAGAATTCCTGAAAATTCATACTATATTGGGTTATTCAATAAACTCTGAATTAAAATCCAAATGACACAATTTCGGCCACAATAGTCATAGTGACAGTAATATGAGAGTCAGACGTTCTTTGTGGTGCCTGGCCTGCAAGTGCTGACCAACCACCACATTACTTCTCCATTGCACTGCTAAGGTTTTTTTAATCTTTTCCCCTGCTGGCTGCTGTAGTTCAGTAAATTAACATAATTAAATAGCGAGTGAATTAATTTATCAGATTTGCTGGTCACTGGGCACGATTTGTTTGAAATCCGGTTTTGTAAGAATTCAAAGTAAAAATATCCAAATTCGAAACGTTATCTAATTCAGCCATGTTTCCATTTCGACTACATTGGCCTGAAAGATGACATTTGTTTTGGGTTCACTTTGAATTCTCACTTTAGTGCAGGCTTCCCCAAACTCTGGCCCTCCAGATGTTGCTGAACTACAGCTCCCATGATTCTCAGCCCATCTAGTTCATTCACAGAATCATGGGAGTTGTAGTTCAGCAACATCTGGAGGGCCGGAGTTTGGGGAAGCCTGCTTTAGTGCATAGCCCTGTGAGTGTTTGGTAAGTCAGGATCCAGGAGAATTTTTTCCAATTTGGCTGTTTTAACCCACATTTTAGCATTTGAATTTTATTTTGTTACAATTCACTGTTTAGCAAACAATTCTCTAACCTGGGAATTACAATGACTAGAAAATTAGAAATATGTGGGCAATAAAAATGCTTCTATGGGAAAAAAATATCCAACTCTCCTATAGTCACAGTTTGGCTTTATTTTTTATTCTTATTTTTTAAATAGTGCAATTTGTCCGCTCATTACAGTTGGTTATTTAGAGAATAGCTCCCCCCATGGTATGTTAGAAGGTTAGTTACCAGCAGTATGGGTTATTTGAGCACAGGTGAGTGAGCTGATTGGGGCTCTGATTAATGTGAGCTGGTTGGTGGTGTTTTAGCAGCCAATCTCCCCTATAGATACTAATTGGCCATAATCGCTATTCAGATGGAACCAATTTAACTAATGTCCAACCTTTCATTACAAAAAGCCCTGGCTTTGTATCTGACATGTATTATTTTCAAACATTTTATTAAATGATATTGTGTGATCCAATGACTCAACAGCTAAGGTAGGGAGTATCCAACTAATGTGTATTTGATGGTTGTATCTCGGTATGTTTCCAACACTGGAGTTATTTAATCCCTTAAGAACACCTGACGTGTGGCATGTCATGATTCCCTCTTATTCCAGAAGTGGGGTCCTTAAGGGGTTAATTTAATATGGGTTGTTGTGAAGTTAAAGATAATGGCGATCTAGAATACCTACCTAGCTTTGACAACTAGGCAGTCTTGATATAAGACTTTAAAGTACACTCCAAATACTATAACCACTGTATTAGAGCCTGTTATAGTGGTGGGTGTTCCAAGGTGCTCTCCTCCTAAAGTCAGACTACTTGGGTACACGGTAGCTACTGTCTTCTCTTGGGTTGGAAGCTCCTGCAAGGTGACTGTTTGCTCCACTAGTGGTTGGGAGATTAAGCCTGCAATGTTCATGGACATTGTTATAAATGTTTCTTATTCCACATCCCAAAACTCACTGCATTAAAAAACCTGTCTGCTTAGATATATTCACTGCAACTTGTGATTCTGAGCTATGAAGGTTCATTTGTATGTGGTTTAATCCCCCTTAACTCATATTGTAGTCACTTTAAACTGAACTTTTAAATCTAAGTTCAAAATAGTGGAGTATTACAAACTTTTTTTTATTCAGGGAGAATATTCCACCTTACTGGGGTCACAAACTGGGCAATTTTTAGCGCTTTTTTTTTTTGTACAAGGCAAGTCGTAGAAAGAACTCAACAAGTGTACTGTTACAGTATGTGATAATACAGTCTCTAATAGCGTGTTTATATATTAAAAAAATCGCTACACCATGATGGAACTTGTCTATGATGTATAGATTGAACCATAAGGCCATCTAGTGGCAAAATGTGGCAGTCCCTTCCATACTTATGAACTAAATATTTAGCTTGCGTACAAACGTACTATCAGACTAGCTATTACTGCTTGTGTTTATAAATAAATAAAATGGTCAACTAGAAACTGTT
Organism: Pelobates cultripes; assembly: GCA_933207985.1. Taxonomy (NCBI): domain Eukaryota; kingdom Metazoa; phylum Chordata; class Amphibia; order Anura; family Pelobatidae; genus Pelobates; species Pelobates cultripes. The sequence continues at coordinate 144,299,178 of OW240920.1, read as the reverse complement.
TCTAAAAAAAATAGTTGTTAAATCTCATTCTTATGAACTTATCCACTGGTATACAATGGGTTTTAAGATAAGGGGTAAAAAAGTGAGGTTTTTATCTGTTATCCACTTATCCTGGGAGAGAGGTCTACTTTTGGAGACCTCTGCTCAAACTTGGAAGAGGGGATCCATACACCCACACAATCCACCTTGCAACATTAACTTTATAACTCTGCTAGGGCAGTAAATTATACAAAGAAAGTTGTGCAAAAGTCAGCAGGTTTTAAAAAAATTAAAAAAAATTACACGTAGTAAGTCTGTATAGCCACAAGGTGCTCAAATTATCATTCACACATTAAGACCCAGTTCTGTTTTCAAATAACCACTTGATGGCACCAGATGCTAACTTATTGCAATGATCCTGTTGGGTCTCTATAGCTCATATACCCAGGAAAAATAGAATAAAAAAATACACATAAATGTGTGGATATGTAAGAAGGTTTATCATTGAGCTACAGTAGCTCTTCTCTGAGATTGACTTTGCTGGGCACCCAAGACTCATTGATGCACGTTTGGAGTGAAGGCTAGCCTATGACCCTGACACTAGTTGTCCTTTCTTGGACCACGTTTGGTAGGTACTGACCACTACACGTTAACACCCCACAAACGGTGCAGTTTTGGAGATGCTCTGACCCAGTCACTTTGCCATCACAATTTGGCCCTTGTCAAAATCACTCAGATGCCTTTGCTTGCATTTTTTATTTATTTATTTATTTATTTATTTATTTATTTATTTTTTTAAACCAAATGGGTATCTTTACAATGAGAATATTTCCAACAATTGTAACATTTACAGCAGCATGCCATATTAACCTTGTATAGCAGAACATGTGGGCTCCCAACAAAATTTAAATTAAAAGTAACTTCTGTGGGATGGCATGCAGAAATCTTAAAGGACTGCTATAGTGCCAGGGAAAAAAACTCATTTTCCTGGCACTATAGTGCCCAGCGGGTGCCCCCACCCTCATGGCCCCCCTCCCGCCAGGCTGAAGGGGTTAAACACTCACCTTTCTCCAGTGCCGGGCTACCTCCGTGCTGGGGACTCTCCTCCTCCAGTCATCATCAGCTGAATGCACATGCGCCGCAAGAGCCACCCTCACATTCAGTCAGTCTCATAAGACACTGGCGTCTTCTCACTGAATCAGTGAGAAGCGCCTCTAGCAGCTGTCAATGAGACAGCCACTAGAGGCTGGATTAACAAATTATCAAAACCTAGAAAGGAAATCAGTCCTGATTATGGCAGCCAATACAGATGGCGTAAGTCATTATTACACAGAAATGATAAAGTCTAGAGCCCAGGATAAGCAACCTTCAGCACTCCAGATGTTGTGACTACACATACCATAATGCTGACAAGGCATCAGGGTGATGTAGTCCAAACATCTGGCATGCCAGAGGTTTTCTACCCCTGGAACAAAGACCATTTTTACTGGCAATAACAGGACCTGCATGCAGTCTGGAAATAACAATGTATCTGTTTCAGACATAGCTGGTGTACAAATTGTGTGTGGGTATTTTTTTTTATTTATTCTTATTGAAAGTGGTAGAGAATTCAGTATACTTTAGAGCACATCCATTCAATGCACTTTTATTATTTGCACAGGACATGACTTACACTCTTTTTATTATCATGTACACCTCTATTGAACAGTGTCCAGGCTATTATGGACCATTTTTACCAGTACGGACCTGCCCCAACCCATCTTGACAAATTACTTTTGTCCTTCAGAGGCCATTTTTGGACTTTACTGTGATGGGCACGACCCTCACATGATAGGGATTCCACAGAATGGATATCTGCTACTTACAAAAAGCATCCAAACTGAGATCCTGCAGATACAGAATGGTCTTGTTGTAACTCCTGCATCATGTAGCTTCAAACAGCTAAAGGATTACTAGAACATACTCTAAGAATATTTACTACACTGTCAGGACAACAGCTTGGCAAATGTGAACCATCTTACGGCGTTCCTGGGCGCCTTATCATATATTGCACCACATTCTACTATGAAGTGGCTATCTGCAACTCTCTAAAATAATGCGTATTGGGAGATCATCTACACAGAGCCCAACTCCAAGTAGTGGTGGGTCCAGTATGGGCAACAATAGGGATATTTAAACTGAAGAGGTGAGTACTGAACAGCAACAGAGGGGATGTAAAGTGTGTTTTTTTTTTTTCTTCTTTGGTCAGATACCTTAACCATTTGTGTATTCATGTTGTATTTAATATATATATATATATATATATATATATATATATATATATATATATATATATATATATATATATATATATATATATATATATATATATATAAATAATATATTTTTCTAAGATATTGTTGTGCACAAAGTAGAACTTTTTTTTTTTTGGCAGTTTCTTAAAATATAAAATGTGAGCATTCACTTAACAAATTTATTTAAATGGTGTAAAAAATAAATTTGTAAATTAACCCATTCTTTTCCTGATTTATTAACAGTTTGTAAACACCTGGCTTGCCAACAGACAGCAGAAAGAAGAGAATGAAAACCAGCATAATGGAGGACCTGGGTGATAACCAATGTCGTCTCACCCATTTTACCAACATGAACCTCATGGGCTGGCCCCTGACAAAATAAATCCGACCAAACCAGGATTGTGATTATCAATTTGTCCCTGTAAAATTATCTTATTAAATCTTTCTAAATATAACAATGTCTGTCGTTATGTTGACGCTGAGCACTAACTGCACTCGCGATAAACTGACAGACACAGTGTATCAATGTTTCTCTCCATATACACCGGCTTAGTTATTCTCATCCACAGATTTCATGCTGTGTGCTGTCACTGAGGGATGTCAGGCAGTGGCGTCTCTAGGATTAATTTTTCGGGGGGGCACATGGAGGGCCAGTGACAAAAGTAGGGGGGCACATTTAACCCCCCCCTCGCCGCAGTTTTTTTAAATACCCGGTGGAGGATTCATTATTTTCCACCAGGGATTATTTAAAAAACAAACACATTATCCTTGATACAGTGCCATAGTTGCCAACATCTAAAAAAAAAAATTCCAAGGACCTTTTGCAGCATAGCTATCAATTACTGTCTGGGTATAATATCCCTGGACAGTCAGTGCTCTCTGTATAATACAGGGTTGTGTGTATAATAAATTGGGACACTCAGTGCTCCCTGTATAGTGCTGCTCTCTGTATAATACAGGTCTGTTTGTGTATAATATCCCAAGACAGAGAGCAGCACTATACAGGAAGCACTGACTATCCCGGGATATTTTATACACACAGATCTGTATTATACAGATAGCTGAGCATATACCCCAATCTCTAGACTACTAGTACCTGTCAACAGCAGCTCCCAGAAGCGTGTAACAGGGCTAAAGTGTGCGGCAACTCACAAAGATTATTCAGCGGTAAAGTGCACTCGCTGGCAGAGACAAACTGGGAATCCCTGGGAATCCAAAGCAGCCCTGGAAAAAAAATGTATGCCATTCCTACAAGTGTGTGTGTGTGTGTGTGTGTGTGTGTGTGTGTATGCACACAAGCTCACTGACATGCGCAAATAGGCTTACTGACAGACAAAACTCTCTGACTCACACACAAGCTTACTACAGACACTCACTTGTATAAACAGAAGGCTCACTACAAAGAAGTTCAGGGACACACACACACACCAGCTCACTAAAGACAAGTTCACTGACACACACATGCTCACTAAATAGAAGCTCACTGACACACACATGCTCACTGACACACACAAGCAGTACCATTTTAACAGAGTTAAGGGCCCCTGGGCAAAGCAATGCACTGGGGCCCTTCCTACACAACAACTCACAGGAATTTTAATTATTGATAGACTGCGGAGTCCATACGCACGCACACAGACTGCGGAGTCCATACGCACGCACACAGACTGCGGAGTCCATACGCACGCACACAGACTGCGGAGTCCATACGCACGCACACAGACTGCGGAGTCCATACGCACGCACACAGACTGCGGAGTCCATACGCACGCACACAGACTGCGGAGTGCGACGCACACAGACTGCGGAGTCCATACGCACGCACAGACTGCGGAGTCCACGCGACGCACACAGACTGCGAGTCCATACAGACTGCGGAGTCCATACGCACGCTGACTGCGGAGTCCAGTGTGTGTATGGGGGGCAGAGTGTGTGTATGGGGGGGGGGGCAATGTGTGTATGTATGGGGGCAGTGGATGTGTGTATGGAGGGCAGTATGTGTGTGTATTGGCGGCAGTGTGTGTGTATGGGGGGCAGTGTGTGTGTATGGGGGGCAGTGTGTGTGTATGGGGCAGTATGGGGGGCAGTGTGTGTGTGTGTATGGGGCAGTATGGGGGGCAGTGTGATGGTAAACTGTTCTTCCTGACTCTTGCTGCTAATTGGGAAACGAATCATGAATATCTCTCAGTAATTTAGAGATATATAATTTTTTATTTTTATTTTTTTTATTAATCCAGGCTTAGAATGAACAAATTTTAGTCTAGCATTGAATGTTAAAGTAAGTTTACCTAGTTATCTCAGGAGAATTAAATCCCCTGCCAGGATAAAAGTAACTTTTTTCTTTTATTATATAATGCAACACATTTTATATCTATGGCATCTATTTTCAGATAAGATTGGTGTTTGTTTTTGTTTTTTTTCTGTCTGATTTTTAGGGATTGCAGTTTCTCTTCCTCACTCTAGCCTGGACCTTGGCTATACCTGATTTAATTATTGCATGAAGCAGAAGGGGTGTAGATAAAGTAACCATGATGGCATTTGTTAGGTTATCCTTTCCATTTTGCGTATCTTAACTAAAATCACCAGGATGCCCTTTTTCCTTCTTGATTGCCATATGACTTGCTATATTTCTTGAGTGCATGGTATTGTCACTTGTGACAGACTGCCTGGCACTCTGACCGAGTACCTCCACCAAGCGATACTCCTGCAGACCCCACTTCCAGCGATGCAGCTGCGCCAAGGTCTCACCATCCTCCACCCACCCTGGACCCAAGACCAGGCTCCAGCTCCCAGTGGGTAGACCTCTCCTCCAGAGTGTAACAGGAACAAGCTCTTACAAGAGCTTGGTGATTATACTCTGGGGAGTATAGTGATTATAGCAATCCCCCAGAGTGCAGTTCTCAAATACCCCAAACATGAGCCAAGACTCCATGAAGGTACAAGATAATCTGAAGGTTTAATGGCTCAGGTTACAATTCCTGGGGCCTGGACCTGATGGAACACTGCATTACCAACTGTACAGACTAATAATGATGATGCAATAACTTCCAGCACAATCCCTCCCCTCTGCCTGTGATATAAGTAAAGTAGAGAATATAATAACCTAATTATCCACAGGCAGAAAAACACACATTTCCCCTCCAAAGTACAGAAAACACCCCATAACACATCCTCACGATCACATGGCCCAGGAGGGCTGGATCGGCAGCAGGGGGACTCCATGGGATGCCAGGCACGTCCCCCAATCGCCAGCGAGCCGGTAAGCGCATAGGACAGCGTCGACGTGCTATGCCACCCGCCGGCATTTAGAGCCAAGTCCTCAAGGATGGGATGCATTTTACTGTTGAAACACTAATGTGTTCACTGATGTCTCCAAAATATAACAACCCCTATAAAACTTGTAAAGAGTCAAATATAAAGCTTGCATTTCAGTGTGTGTACACACACTTGCCAGACTGGTTACGTTGCCTTTAAGACCATGAGGTAGCCTAGGAATGAAAATTAGCCTCATGATGGCATACCATTTGCAAAAGTAGACAACCCAAAGTATTAGACTGGATATACCCCTTTTGTAATACCTTGGGTTGTCTGCATTTTTGCAAATGGTATGTGATCATACGGTCTCAAAGGCAACATAACAAATCTGGCAAATTTCAGTATGTACAGAGGTGGGTTGGCACTTGCCCCCCTAAATCCAGTGGCAGATCCAGGGGGAATGGGGCAATTATCACCCTCTCCCCTGCAGGGCCAGTGCTATTAAACTTTGTGCCCTTAGGCTTGAAGTCCAAGGCCTAACTAGAAACCACGGGGCCCCATGCGAAAATAGCCCTGGGCTCCCCCCTAGCCACTCCATGTGTCACATTCACACCCCCAGCCACTCAATGTGTTTAATTCACACCCACAACGTATGTGGCATGGTTGAGGGGGAATAGTATAATAGTGGGTCTTGTCACAACCTTTGCTCGCACTATGTTGCCTGCATGTCCTCCTCATAAGTCCATTAACTGGTTCCTGAACCTCACTTATGTTTTCCTTGCATTTGGTATATAAATCTACACTAAACACCGACTACCTCCCTGGCTCATTAACTACAAAGAAACCACAGAATTAAGTGCTCTCTCTGTGTGACCGCCGTTCGCATAACCAAACGCCACATTCTGGAGAAAACGGCCATCATCTCACACAAATGCAGGCAGCGGGACTTTATTGACGAGTGTTACAAAGCTGAAAAGAGACTTGCATCCATCAAGTTCAGCCTTCCTCACATTTGTTTTTTTGCTGTATATCCAAAAGAAGGCAAAAAACCCAGTTTGAAGCACAATGTTGCCACAAGTAAGGAAAAAAAATTCCTTCTTGACCCCAGAATGGCAGTCCGATTTATCCTTGGATCAAGCAGTAATTACCATACATTGAAAGATTATATCCTTGAATATTCTGTTTTTGCAAGTATGCATCTAGAAGCTGTTTGAACATCTGTATGGACTCTGATAAAACCACTTCTTCAGGCAGAGAATTCCGCATCCTTATTGTTCTTACAGTTAAAAAACCTTTCCTTTGCCTTAGACGAAATCTTCTTTCTTCCAGTCTAAACGCATGACCTCGTGTCCTATGTAAAGTCCGGTTTGTGACTAGATTTCCACACAATGGTTTGTATTGGCCCCGAATATATTTGTATAATGTTATCATATCCCCTCTCAGGCGACGTTTTTCTAAACTAAATAGGTTTAAATTTGTTAACCTTTCTTCATAGCCGATATGTTCCATTCCTTTTGTTAATTTTGTCGCACGCCTCTGCACTTTTTCTAGTGCCAAAATATCCTTCTTTAGAACAGGTGTCCAAAATTGCACAGCATATTCAATATGTGGTCTTACCAGTGATTTATAAGAAGGGAAAATGATATTCTCGTCCCGAGAATGAATGCCCTTTTTCATGCATGACAATACCTTACTGGTATGGGCCACTGCTGATTGACATTGCACATTGTTGCATAGTTTGTTGTCCATAACAATTTCCAAATCCTTTTCGTGTGTAGTTATCCCTGATTCGCTTCCATTAAGGGTATACGTTGCTTGTGTATTCTTTACGCCGAAGTGCATAACTTTGTATTTTTCAACATTAAATTTCATCTGCCATTTGAGTGCCCAGTCCCCCAGTCTATCTAAATCCCTCTGCAGCAAAGTAATATCTTGCTCACATTGTATTGTTTACAAAGTTTGGTGTCATCTGCAAACACTGAAACATGACTTTCAATGCGGTCTTCAAGATCATTTATAAACATGTTAAATAGAAGGGGTCCCAGAACAGACCCCTGAGGGACACCACTTGCCACCTCTGTCCAGCTTGAAAATTTACCATTAATGACAACTCTTTGTACTCTGTTTTTAAGCCAATGTTCTACCCAAGAACAAGCATTTTCATCTAGACCGATTTCCTTGAGTTTGAACACTAATCTATTGTGTGGAACTGTATCAAATGCCTTGGCAAAATCCAAATAGATCACATCCACGGCAACACCCTGATCTATACTTCTACTTACTTCTTCGTAGAACGCAATAAAGTTAGTTTGACACGACCTGTGCTTCATAAAATCGTGCTGATTTTTGCTGATAACCATGTTCTTCTCAAGGAATTCTGGAACTCTAGGTTGGACACTCTACCGCGCGAACACTAGGGGAACGCTGTTCGGAAGGTTTGTTCATACGATCAAACACTACCTATGAGTCAGGGGAACCATTTGTCTTTTTGGAACTCCCGTAATTGACCGACCGCTACCACTAAAACAATGGAACTGATTTGGGCAGAAGCATCGTGAGCGGTCGGTCAAACGTTTACCCCGGTGGTGATTCGACTGTATTCGTGGGATCTGAGCGCTATTTGGACTATGAGGCTATCTGGGGATATCATTTGTGGGGGTTCCTATATGTTTATTATGTATTTATGTGTTTTAATATTTTGTCATTTATGCCTAGTCATGCTGACACTGGAATTTGTGGGAGTGTTCTGTGGTGGGACCGCTGCCTGTTCGTGAATTGCTGTGTTATATTCTGTGTGTTTACCTGTACTTTTCGTAATGAGGTGTCAAAACCACAAACCGCAGGGGAAGCCTCAGAGCTTGCCTCCCCTGGGTGGTGGCCTATTTGTTTTACGGACACCATCTAGGGGGAGCAAATACAGACACAAAACATACAGTTGCAAGAAAAAGTATGTGTACCCTTTGGAATGATATGGATTTCTGCACAAATTGGTCATAAAATGTGATCTGATCATCATCTAAGTCACAACAATAGACAATCACAGTCTGCTTAAACTAAGTGTTTACATGGCAACATTTCATTCTTTGTGTGTTATTAGTTTAAGCAGACTGTGATGGGCTATTGTTATGAATTGGATGATGATCAGATCACATTTTATGACCAATTTGTGCAGAAAGCCATATCATTCCAAAGGGTTCACATACTTTTTCTTGCAACTGTATATACACACAGACAACGACAGAGAGGAACGTACACAGACAGACAGACAGATAGGAGGGTGACTAAACCATAGTGCATGTGTGTCTGCCTATTTCCTACCTTTTAGGGGACTTCCCTGGGGTTCAGTGGCTGACTCAGGCTGATGGGAGTCCGAGTTCCCACTCGGACTCCCTCCTCCTTCTCTCGCATGGCTCGGTGGTTGCTGGGAGGAAGTAACCTGGGCTGTCACTTCCTCCCAGCGTCTGACCTCATCACAGGAGGTCTGGTTGTGCTGTTAAAGCACCACAGCGCTGACCAGGCCCCTGAAAACACATGCATTGGTTGGCAGCATGGGCCCCTGAACACGCGGCCCCAGCAGTTGTACCTCGTGCACTGTTGTTGCATTACATGGCCAGTGGACAGACTCAGTCTGTCTCCATATAGATCTGCTTATATTTATAAGCATCTATCCACACGTTTAGTGCATTGTGCTTCTCATTTGCCGTCACGGTTAAGGGATATTGTGGTCCTAGCAGTGGGGAATACGGTGGAAGCATGTTCTGTTCTGTCCAGTTATGTTCTCTTTTGATGCTGTATGCACAGTATCACCTTGTGTTGGGAATGGGGTATACCAATTAATATCATGCAAAACCGATAGATAAAATATTATTAATGTGACTCTTCTGGGTGCCCTGTCATTGAATTATTATTGGTAAAATCCCTTCAAACCCCCCCCCCAACTGGAAGCACCAGCCTTCCTACAATCCCTAGGCCTGTGCAGGAAAAAGGAAAAGGGATGCAGCTAAAAACTAAAAAAAGGAAAACAAACACATAGTGATGTACAGTAAGATTAAATAACACACTGCAATGATAGTTGCACTCACAAGATGTAAATGAAATGTGCGCCTTGAAATCCACTAAGGGATTTTGTTGGACCGCTTCCACTGGAGGATGGTGGATAGTAAGCAGACTCAAATGGCTCAAGATACAGTCAGGAACCAAATATTGGAAAAAAGAGATTTATTTTATACTTTATTGGGCAATTGTGCCTAAATAAAATAAAATCTAACGTGTTTCGTCCAGCGCACTGGACTTCAGAGATAAAAGCAAGTTTGACAATGGTACATGGAACAAACATGCATACAAAACACCCTCCAGTCCCATTAAATACGTAATTGTAGAAAAAGTTGATTGAAGATCAATCGGGTGTGCCTGGACATCAGAGGGCTTTCATTGGTGGGCAGAGCGGTGGACCGGTCTCCATTGGATCTGTTGATAACACCAGCTGGCATGTATAATTGCCGGTGTAAATTCTCGCGGGTTTCTCCGGCTTGTGTTCCACCGGGCCGTGTGTGCGTTCCACCTCCTCCTTCCGGTATTGCGCATCACTTCCAGTTCCGGTTGGAACGTCCTGAACGTCTCTGCGTTCCAACTGTGGATTTATAAGCATTTCATAGCGAGCAATTGATGCTCAGAAGGTGATAATATTGCAAGTATGAAAAAATTAAATTTAAAAAAGAAAATTAATAACATATGTACCATAACAATATATGTGTATTTCATATCAAGAAAAATAATGAATTACATAAAAATAAAATATAATCAAGAAAAGGAACCATGCATCTCTCGTCACAAAGGTTTTAATAAAGATATGTTTTTTTTTTAATGTTATTTCATATGTATTTATGTAATGTGTCATTCACACAAAAAAGTGAATATTTCCACTTAATGGCAATACTAAATTATTTATTTATATTACCTTCTATCAAAGATTCCCTATTAATGGGGAAAATGTAATATTCAAACAAGTGATATAAATTAAACATATAATTATTCAGATTTTAATAGAAAAAAAGAACCTAGGCCTGCCAGAGGAGAAGTCACTGCCACCAGGCCACTCAGCCTGCAATGTAGCAGACCACAGGCATGCGCAGCCTATGTGCACCCTAAAGCACAAACACACGCCGCATGTATGTGCATATATATATATATATATATATATATACACACACAAATTTTTTTTTAATTAAAAAATGTCCACCCAGCCTCCCTATCTGGTGAGCTGGCGTGGACATGTTCCTGGGGTCCAGTGGGTCGGGCGCCTGTCTCCATATCAGACGCGGCGAGGGAGCTGTGTCCTCTCTGCTCCCTCTAGCCGCACGGGCTGTCTGTTGTAACTGGGAGCCGGAATATGACGTCATATTCTGGTTCTCGGCATCAGCAGACGGCTCACGGCGAGAGGGAGCAGAGTGGACACAGCTCCCTTGCCACGTCTGATATGGAGACAGGCGCCGGGGGGGTCCATCACCTCCCCCCCCCCCAATGACAGGGGGAACATGGGGGGGGGGGGAGTGCATTTGGGGGTGGCAGAATGCATGCAGGAACAGCGGGAACAATGTTTCTGCAGGACTCACAGGCGTGCCGCGAGGATTAGGGTGTGGGTGGCAGGTCGGCACAAACGGGGTGATGTCTGCTACATAGGCATGCGCACGGGGTGTGCTCGGTGCGCATGCCTATGTAGCAGACATCACCCCGTGCGCATGCCTATGTAGCAGACATCACCCCGTTTGTGCCGACCTGCCACCCTGAACTCTTTGGCTACATCTACCTGTGCCCTAACTTGCACATAACACTCCATAATATTCAGTTTTTAAAAAATCTTTTTGCTTGATGTTAATTGGCGCTGTAGGCCTCAGATATAGGTATAAGATTTCCCTGTCCCCCTTCCCTCCCTCATCACACAGAGTGCGCAAGCGGTACTCCTGTACTATTTCAGCCAACCTCTGCTCGCCCCGCGTACGGCCACGGCCTCCTGTTTCAGCTCCCCAGCCACAGAAGGCTGCACATCCACAAGCGCCTTACTAGAGCCTATGTTTTAGGGTGCTGCGACAGGGCCAGATTAACATAGGGGCTGATGGAGCTGCAGCTCCAGGCCCAGGCCCATTTAAAAAAATAAAATAAAAAACACTACTCTTAGGTTTGCCACCTGACTGGTATTTTACCGGCACAGACGGTATTTGAGGCTGCCTGGCCGTGCCAGTATTGCAGTGATATTGGCGATACAAATGCAGATATTTTTCTCAGTATAAACAGAGATTACTCTGCAATACCAGCACCAGCCAGTAGGGGTCACTGTGTGTGAAGAGAGGCAGGGATAGGAAGTTAGAGCATATCTCTCTCTACTCACTAATCCGCAGGGAAGCAGCTACACAGCACAGAGAGTTCAGACAAAAGCTCCCAGCCTGCAGAGACAGCCTACAGCTCAGGGAAGTGAGAGATGAGGGGAAAGGTGACGCTGAGACACATGGGGACGCTGTGAAACAGTGTCTAGTGTCTCAGTGTCCCCATGTCTCCCAGTGTCCCCAAATGTCTGTGTCCCCATGTCTCCCAGCCAGTGTCTCTAGTGTCTGTGTCCCCATGTCTCCCAATGTACCTGTGTCCCCATGTCTCCTAGTGTCCCCCATGTCTCCCACTGTTCCCATGTCTGTCCACAAGTGCCCCCCATGTCTCCCAGTGTCACAGTGTCCCTATACCACCCAGCCAGTGTCCCTAGTGTCTATGTCCCCATGTCTCGCAGTGTGCCCTAGTCTCTCAGTATCCCAAGTGTCTTAGTGTCCCCATTTCTCTGTGTCTACGTGTCTCTAGTGACATGGGGACACACTGGGAGACTAGGGGACTTGGCGACATGGCGACACTGACACTGTGATACATAGGGGCACTGATGCCAGGCTGGCCTTTCAATTCTTTGGACAGACATCCCATGGTGGGGACTGAGCATGGTGGGCACTAAGCATAGTGGGGACTGAGCATGGGGCACTGGACACTGAGCATGGTGGGGACTGAGCACAGTTCTGGTCACAGGATTCGATTCAGCGGCCCACCCTTTTACCCCGCCCATTGACTTCCTGCTTCACTGGACACTGCTGTTAGGGCGTATGGATTTACTTGAAAGATCCTTTGAGTTTCTCTCCAACACCATCTCCATCAGATACATGACACTTGAGAGATATGACTGTTTTAGTGTCTTTGGTCGATACGATTTTGTAAATAGGCCCCATCGTAATTATCAGCACCAGGCCCACTGGGCTCTTAATCTGGCCCTGGCTGCGACTATTAGCCACAACGCGCATGAATCCCCTCACTAGCACCCCCCAAGTTCTACGCTCAATAGCTACCTATAGGAGAATCTGGGTGTCTTAGCCCATAACCATAAAAATGCGTAGGTTCAGCTAGGTGATGTGTGTCCAGCTCCAATGAACAAACTGGTTATCTGCTATTCAGATGAAAAGTTGTATTCTTTGCAAAAACCTCGCAAAAATTAAGAATTAAAAAAAAAAATGGCAGAAGCCAAAAAATTGAATGACAATGGTAAGTTTCTTTTTTTTTGTTTGTTTGTTTGGGTTTTTTTTTGTAGAGTGGGAGAAGGGTTATTTTTTTGTTTACTTGTATTGAAAGTCCATTTGTCTCATTTGCAATATCAGCATGGCCATACTGAAAATGGGCAATCTGAAGCGGCATTTCAGAACAGTGCACAAAAACAGAGACAGGTTTCCCTGCTTAAACAGCCCTACGCATTCATACAGTGCAGGAATTGAAGAGTCAGCTTGCAGCAGGGTTACGAGTCCCAACACAAAGGTTAAGGCGGCAACCATCGCATCATATCGAGTCAGTCATGTTCTTGCTAAACATAAAAAGTCTTTCAAGGATGGCAAAGTTGTGATAGAAGCGTTCGTTGAGGCTGCAGATGCACTCTTTGGTGATTTTAAGAACAAAACAGATTGTTGCTGCTATTAAGGACATGCAATTATCCTGGAATTCTGTGACACAGGGATTTAAGGTGATGGCAGTAAATGTGGAGTAGCAATTGAAGAAGGGCATTGATGCATGTGAGTGTTTTTCCCTCTAGTTCGATGAGTCGACTAATATGGTGGATGTGGCTCACTTGTGTGTTTTTATCAGAATGGTTTTTGACGACATTAGTGCCAAAGAAGAGGTTTTCAATGCTTTCATGGACTTTAACAAGAGCCAAGTGCCTCTTTTGAAGCTCATCTCCATCACAACTGATGGTGCTCCAGCAATGGTAGGCCACATTAGTGGGTCATTGCATTTTGCAAACAAAGTGAATCTTTCCTGGACATCCTTCATTATCATTGCATTATTCATCAGCAACAGGGCCGGATTAACATAGTGGTTGATGGAGCTGCAGCTCGAGGCCTAGGTCCATGGAATAGGCCCATTTAAAAAAAAATATATATATATATTTTTTACACACACTACTCTTAGGTTTGCCACCTGACTGGTATTTTAAGGCACAGCCGGTATTTGAGGCTGCTTGGGCATGACGGTATTGCAGTAATACCGGCATTACAAATGCAAATATTTTTCTCAGTATAAATGGAGATTACTCTGTAATACCAGCACCGGTCAGTAGGGGTCACTGTGTGTGGAGAGAGACAGGGATAGAAAGTTACAGCATATCCCTCCCTGCCTCTCTCTACTCACTGATCAGTGGGGGAGCAGCTACACAGAGTTCAGACAGCAGCTCCCAGCCTGCAGAGACTGACTACAGCTATGGGAAGTGAAGGATGGGGGGATAAGGCAGCAGGGAGACATGGGGACACTGAGACACTAGGGAAAACATGGGGACACAGACACTAGGGGACACTTGGAGTTGTGGGGACACTGAGACACTGTGAGACATGAGGATGCTGAGACACATGGGGACGCTGGGAGACATAGGGAGACACATTGGGACACGGAGACACTAGGGACACAATGTCTCCATGATCACCATGTCTCCCAGCCAGTGTCCCTAGTGTCTCAATGTCCCCATGGCTCCCACTGTCCCCTAGTCTCACAGTGTCCCCATGTCTCACAGTGTCCCAAATGTCTGTGTTCCCATGTCTCCCACTGTCCCTATGTCTCCCAGCCAGTGTCCCTAGTGTCTCTGTGTCCCCATGTCTCTGTGTCCCTAGTGTCTGTGACCCCATTTCTCCCAGTGTCCCCACATGTCTGTGTCCCCACATGTCTGTGTCCCCATGTCTGTATCCACAACTGCCCTCATGTCTCCCAGTGTCGCCATGTCTCACTGTGTCCTCTAGTATCCTAGTGACACGGGACACACTGACATGGGGACACGGGGAGACTAGGGGACTGGGCGACATGGGGACACTGACTCTGTGATACATAGGGACACTGACACTTTGGACAGACATGCCCCCTTTTTGGGCATGTTCGCCCTTTTGGCAGTTCTGGTCACGTGATTTGCGTCAGTGGCCCATCCTTTTCCCCCCGCCCATTGACTTCCTGTTTCACTGGACACTGCTGTTAGGGGGTATGGATTTAAGAGATTAGCATAGAGTATGTGTTCTCTTATAGCTGCATCCTTTGAGTTTCCCTCCAACACTAACTCCATCAGATACATGACGGTTGAGAGGTATGACTGTTTTAGTGTTTTTGGTCGATAAGATTCTGTAATTAGGCCCCATCAGAATTGTCAGCACCAGGCTCACTGGGCTCTTAATATGGCCCTGATCAGCAAGCATTGTTGTTATTATTATTATGATATTTATAGAGCGTTGTCAAATTCCGCAGCGCTTTACAATGGGTGGACGAACAGACACGTAGTTGTAACCAGACAAGTTGGACACACAGGAACAGAGGGGTTGAGGGCCCTGTTCAATGAGCTTACATGCTAGAGGGAGTGGGGTATAGTGACAGTAACAGAGGGATTGAAGGCCCTGCTCAGTGAGTTTACATGCTAGAGGGAGTGGGGTAAAATGACACAAAAAGGTAAGGATAGTATTAGACTAGTGACAGTTGCAGAAGAGAAATCAGGCAGGAGCTATTAACAGTTTAATTGATACGCTTTTATGAAGAAGTGGGTTTTTAACGATTTTTTGAAGGAGTGGAGACTGGGTGAGCATCTAACGGAGGAGGGAAGCGAGTTCCACAGGAACGGTGCAGCCCTCGAGAAATCTTGAAGGCGAGCATCAGAGGTGGGAGTATGGACAGAAGAACATAGTGTTATGAACATAGTGTGCTCTGTTTGAGCCAGGAGTCTACAGAGAAGGTTATTCAGGGCTCACTTGGAGGAGACAGGTGCAGAACACACAGACCTGCTGCTTCACACAGATGTAAGATGGCTCAGCAGAGGTACATTTTTTCAGTGAGTTGTTGCCTGAAAGCAAAGATTTTCCAAAGCTTTCAAAACAAGCAGATTATGCACATCTTGAGGACTGCCAGTGGCTTTTGGACTTAGTATTCCTGACAGATCTCACTGACATGCTCAATGATTTGAATTTAGAGCTCCAGGTAAACATGTGATCAACATGATTAGTTCAGTGAATACATTTAAAAGCAAGCTGCAACTGATTTCAAGTAGGCTGCAACGCTGTGACCTGCAAAACTTTCCTCACATGCAGGCAGGGCCAGATTAAGAGCCCAGTGGGCCTGGTGCTGACAATTATGATGGGGCCTAATTACAGAATCGTATCGACCAAAGACACTAAAACAGTCTTGTAGCGGAGAGCTGATTTCCCACAGCTTAACTCCACCAAGTACTTTAAGAGGATGCAGGAACAAGTAATAAATCCAATAGAATCTTCAGCACAATCAGCAATACAATGCAATAATATCCCATCACTTTCCCCAATCAATGGACGACACACAGTCTCATAATTATTTTAAAGCATTCTCCCATGCAAGGGAGGGATTTACCATAATTACACAATACACCAATCATACACGAGTTGCCACCCACACATCCCCCTCCTCTTAGTGTGACACATAATCCCATTATGTAAGACACAGTTCCCCTTGTTTTCTGGATGTACCCCTAAACCTAGGCGTACCCCTTTAA
This sequence comes from Pelobates cultripes, assembly GCA_933207985.1. NCBI lineage: Eukaryota > Metazoa > Chordata > Amphibia > Anura > Pelobatidae > Pelobates > Pelobates cultripes. Next base: position 144,282,591 of record OW240920.1, on the reverse strand, counting down.
ATATTACATCCCCTGATCTGGGTGAGACACATATCCAAAAATCACCCAGATCGGACCAGGGGTTTAAAGACTTGTGGAGGTCCCTTAAGGCCCACTGAAGCATGGCTTTCCAGCCCAAACCAGTTCCAAGTAGTCTGGCAGTGTGCCTGGGACAACGCCCTGCTGGAGAACAATGGGACAGGAAACGGAGGAGGGGTACACCTTCCTATACACAATCTATACACAGTCTAATAGAAGTCCATAACTAGTCACTTGGAGTTTTGGGTACTTTAGGCACATGAAAATCTCTGCAGAGCCAACAAGTAATAAAAGGAATAGGACAGCCAAAAAGGGGTTCTGCTACAAGTCATATCTCTCAAGCGTCATGTATCTGATGGAGATGGTGTTGGAGAGAAACTCAAAGGATCTTTCAAGTAAATCCAATACCCCCTAACAGCAGTGTCCAGTGAAGCAGGAAGTCAATGGGCGGGGTAAAAGGGTGGGCCGCTGATGCGAATCCTGTGACCAGAACTGTGCTCAGTCCCCACCATGCTCAGTGTCCAGTGCCCCATGCTCAGTCCCCACTATGCTTAGTGCCCACCATGCTCAGTCCCCACGTGGGATGTCTGTCCAAAGAATTGAAAGGCCAGCCTGGCATTAGTGTCCCTATGTATCACAGTGTCCCCATGTCGCCAAGTCCCCTAGTCTCCCAGTCTGTCCCCATGTCACTAGATACATGGGGACACTTGTGGATACAGACATGGGGACACGTGGACACAGAGAAATGGGGACACAGACATTTGGGGACACTAAAACACTTGGGACACTGAGAGACATGGGCACACTGGGAGACATGGGGACAAAGACACTAGGGACACTGGCTGGGTAGCGTAGGGACACTGTGACACTGGGAGACATGGGGGCACTTGTGGACAGACATGGGGACCCAGACATTTGGGGAGACATGGGGGACACTAGGACACGGGTACATTGGGAGACATGGGGACACAGACACTAGAGACACTGGCTGGGAGACATTTGGGGACACTGGGAGACATGGGGACACTGAGACATGGGGACACAGACACTAGACACGGTGTCTCAGCGTCCCCATGTGTGTCTCAGTGTTGCCTTTCCCCTCATCCCTCACTTCCCTGAGCTGTAAGCTGTCTCTGCAGGCTGGGAGCTGTTGTCTGAACTCTGTGCTGTGTAGCTGCTCCCCTGCGGATTAGTGAGTAGAGAGAGGTAGGGAGGGATATGCTCTAACTTCCTAGCCCTGCCTCTCTCCACACACAGTGACCCCTACTGGCTGGTGCTGGTATTGCAGAGTAATCTCTTTTTATACTGAGAAAAATATCTGCATTTGTATCACCGGCATTACTGCAATACTGGTACGGCCAGGCAGCCTCAAATACCGGCTGTGCTGGTAAAATACCAGTCAAGTGGCAAACCTAAGAGTAGTGTGTTAAAAAAAATAAAAATAAAAAAAAAAGTAGTTTTTTAATTTTTTTAAAAAATGGGCCTATTCCATGGGCCTGGGCCTGGAGCCGCAGCTCCATCAGCCCCTATGTTAATCTGGCCCTGCATGCAGATAGAACTCCAGCGTCATGGCAAACGTTCTGCACAGCCTGACAGTGCATGTTATGCCTGTTGCCATCAATGTGGATTACATGGCTTCCAAAGTAGCAGCACTGTTTGAACTGGACAGCTCTGCTGATGAGAGAGATTTTCACACTGCAAAATTACATTGAGATCAAATCCAGGGCAACAACCGGCAAGAAAGGAGACATCTGGATCCTGCTGCTGGAAAAAAAAATATCCTAATCTCAGAAGATGTGCCTTGAACTTGACTGCACTTTTTGGATCAACTTATTTGTGTGAGACTGCTTTCTCTCACATGAAAATCATAAAGTCGAAGTACAGATCCACAGTGACAGACATAAACCTTGTGACTTGCCTAAGGCTTGCAATCAGCTCCTACTTCCCAGACTATGAGAAACTAGCTCCCTCTTCCCAATGCCAGAAGTCCCATTGAGGTAGGGAAACACATTTATTGCCACAGCTTTGTCGGACTCACAAACTACTTTTTATGATATCTGGTGTGAAGGATTTCTCAGTAACCATTCGGTTATTTCCCCTCCCTGCTACCTAATTCCCTTGTTTATTCATTTTTTATTTTTCGTTGTTCGGTAAATCATTCGTTTTACCGAACGGAGACCACCCTGGGTACTAATTAGAATGTGGAACACTGTAACTATTAGAAAACCACAGAGTAATTGAATGCTCCTAAGTGGCCGCCGTTTCGTGCATACAAACGCACGTGGTGAAAACTATGAATGACGGCCATCTTGTCTTCCGAACGCGGCCAGCGGGACTTGGTCGTCGAGTGCCTGGAACTGTTTTGGACATGGCACTCGCACGAACCATGGTTTTTATGGAAGTCCCATACATACTTCCCAATACGGTAGACAAACGGCGTTCGGGAGTTTCAATCAGACGAACAAGAGGAGCATTCTACACAAATCTGCTTTACTCCATCTATGGCAGTTTTCGTATAAATACACACGAACGGAGACCGACTCTTGCTGCCAATTTTATGGAACTCTGTCGGATTCAACCTCGTGGCAGCCAGGTCAAACTTCCATGGTGCCATTCGAAAACTACCAAATGGATTTGTGTGAATTTTTCATATGTTACTCCCATCACGCTCAGCTTGTGGTGTTTCTATGTCTGTTTATAATATTTCTGGAAAATGTGAAATTGTAAAAATTTTCTGGCCAGCAGATAATGGAGCTTATTATGTTTCCAAAACTCAATTATCTCGCTGGCTCAGAGGAGGAGGTTGATGCTGTATAAAGTGAATGCCTTTGCCTGCCATTAAACCAGTCTTGTTCCAGCATTAAGCTTTGGCTCGTGTGCATTATTATGCAACACCAGCGATATTTAACCCTATGGATTATTGGCGATATTACTTAATGAGAATAAGTGAATGACAAACGGCAACACATATTCAGACCGTCACATCTGGGTTTTCTGTTTATTGTGTGCATGTCAAAGGCACTGATAGGAAATGGAAACGGCTTCCTATGTGAACTGGTAGATCTCCACGGGCTGGCAACTTTAAAAGTAGATCTTGGTTCAAAAAAGGTTGGGCACCACTGATATACAATAACCAGGGGCGGACTGACCAGTCGGGCACTTCAGACATGGTCTGGAAAGGGGGCCCGCCACGCCAGTGCACATTGCAAAGTTAATTTCACCCGATGTTGTCTCAGACAACATCGGGCTATCGGGGCCCGGCGCTACTTACCCCAGTAAAGGAGAAGGGGCCTGGCCTTGGTTTTCCATGGTGTCCTGGTCCTGTACGTGGAGGCGCGTCAACTTCACATAGTGACTTCGACGTGCGCCGCCTGCACGGTCCTGCTGGATTTTATTGTAAGGCAAACCGTGTGCGGAAGGATTCCGCACACTGACTTACAAAGCCCAAAATACTGGGCTCGGCCACACATTTGTCAGCCATCTTTAGAGCCAGCCAGCAACAGGCCTACAGCCAGCCACAGCCCACAGGCCTTCAGCCAGTCAGCAAGCCACAGATTGCCAGCCAGCAACCGTAATTGAGGTAAGAGGAGCCAACTTGGCCTAGGTATCAGAGAGCTTTGTTGTGTTGTGTTGCTATATTGTGAATATGAGCCAGAGTGTTGGAGAGACCCCCCTCCAGGCACCATTAGACTCCTTTGTAATCTCTAATGTGACATGGAGAGGATTCTTTCTAACACTCTCTCTAAAGGACACAGAGAGCCTCTGCTTGGCACCAGCCAGGCAGCCTCCATGGCCAATTAGCCCTCAATTGTAGTCTCTACTGGGGCCTGGAGGGGACTGTTTCTGACAGAGGATCTCTAATGGACACTGAGATGGCCTCTGTTAGAAAGACCCCCTTCCAAGCCGATTAGACTCCATTGTAGTTTCTAACACTCTCTAAAGCACACTGAGAGGGTCTCTGTTAGATATACCACTCTCCATGTCTATGTAGGTCAGTCTACTTAACTTCCTGCTGTTTGTCCATTGTTGTGGGATCGAGGAATTTCAGGGATAAGAATCTTCTTAGGGGAGCTTCTCTGTTCTGCAGTGCATTTATACACTTAATATATTTTCTATTACATTAGAGCAGGGCTCGACAAATCCCAAATCTTGTCCTGGCAGCCCTTTAGTGAAGGCTGCTAGCCCGCGGCAACCGGCCACCCTCATGGGGTAGCATGAGGGGGCTGGCCGCCTGCCTGGGGTCACGTGTGAGGCAATGTGCGAGTGAGCAGTAATCCTCCTGCAGTTCCTCACTGCTCCCTCACACTGTTTAGTGATGCCAGGAGCTAGAATATAACATCATTCCGGGCCCGGCCTCACCACAGAGAACATGCAAGGGAGCTCAGAGGAACTGCAGGAAGATTAGACTGCAGCCCCACTGGACCACAGCAAAAGATCCACTCAGCTCTCCCAAAGGTATGGAGGCTGGGTGGACATAAATGAAAATGTTAATTTGTGAGTTTACAAGAAACTGTGTGCCTGTTTAGGTACCTGCCCTTGCCGATCCCATGGGAAAGGTGTTTTTACTCACCTTTTTTCCCACGCTGTGCCAGTTTCGGCTCCGCTGGTCCTTCCAAAGTCAGCATTACCTTAACTAATTTCATTGTCAGCCAGTCCACACAAGTTTTATTCCCATACATCCCTCTTAAGTTTCCTTACTTAAGCAAGAGTATGTGAAAAGTAGTTAGGGTTGCCACCTTTCTTGGAAAAACGTACCGGCCTTACTAATTTGCATAATTCATTATGTATGGGTGACAATGTAACTCACAAGGAGTGACATAAGAGAAAATGCTGTAAAAGCACCAAAAAAAAACTTTGTTTGATTCTGCTTTATTGATTGATTGCTCCCAGTGTCTCCCTGTCCCCTAGTGTCTCAAGTATCCCACTGTTTCAGTGTCCCTATGTATCAGTGTCCCCATGTGTCGATTACCCCAGGTCTCATAGTGCACTTATGTATCACAGTGTTTCATTGCCCCATGTCGCCCAGTGTCCTCTAGTGTCGTGTCCCTATGTATCAGTGTCCCATGTCTCCAAGTGTCCTCTTGTGTCACCATGTCGTCCAGTGTCCCCATGTCTCCCTGTATCCCCATGTCTCTGTGTTCCCTAGTGTATGTGTCCCCATGTCTCCCAGGGTCCCAATGTCACTAGGAACAGACATGGGGACACGGAGACAGGGGAACTAGGGGACACTTGAAGACATGGAGACACAGTTCCTAGTGTCTGTGTCCCCATGTCTCTGTGTCCCCAAGTGTCTGTCATAGTGTCTCAGTATCCCCAGATCTCCCAGTGCCCCATGTCTCCTTGCAGCCTCCCCCTCCCCCCCAATCCCTCACTTCACTGAGCTGTCTGGACTCTCTGTAGCTGCTCCTCTGCAGATCAGTGAGTATAGATAGGCAGGAAGGGATATGCTGGAACTTCCTATCCCTGCCTCTCTCCCCACACAGCGACCCCTACTGGCCAGTGCTGGTATTGTATTGTAATCTCTGCTTATACTGAGAAAAATACCAGCATTTGTATTGCCAGTATCACTGTAATATTGGCACCAGCCAGGCAGCCTCAAATACTGGCTGTACCAGTAAAATCCCTGCCAGGTGGAATCCCTAAGAGTAGAGTGTGAAAAGATAAAATAAAAAAAATATTAAATATATATCTATCTCTCCGGCCCTGCGTCCCCTTAAGAATTGCATTTTTCATGTTCAAAATTAAGCTCTTAGTTTAAAAAAGACTGGTTCCTCACTTTTTTAGCTGGCTCCTAGATTCCGAACAAATTTGTCAAGCCATGCAAAAACCCAACCACTTATAACACGGAGCACATATACATCTGAAACCTGGAATCTTAAATGTGCTTAAATATTGGGACACATTGACTCTGTGACAAGCTGATGCAGATTAACATATACTGTAACTAGATTCCCTCTATTTTTGCCTCATTCCTGTGTTTTTAAAAACAATAAAATTTTTGAACTTTTAAGCTTCTGGGTGAGTGTACTGGATTTTGTATGGTTTATAGCAGTGGTGCCCAAAAGGTAGATCCCCAGATGTAGAACTACAACTCCCATGATGCTTTGCATGCCTTTAGAATGGCAAAGCATCGTAGAAGCTGCAGTTTAACCCCTTCCCGACCCAGGACGGTTCAGGACCGTCATCGGCATTTTTGCGTTGCCGACCGATGACGGTCCTGAACCGTCCTAACGGTCTGGGGGTACTTACCTGATCGCCGTCGTTCCCCCGGCGGCGATCAGCGTGGCTCCGGTTGTGGGGAGACTGCCTGCAGCCCAGACAGTCTCCCCACACTGATTTAGGACCCCTGTGGCCATGTGATCGCTTAACACAGCGATCACATGGTCAGAATAGGGGTCCATGTGCCTGCCTGCAGGGGGACTGTCTGTGTTGACAAGCAGTCTCCCTGCTAGTGTAAAATCATTAACACTAACTTTATTTTTTTTAATTAAAAAAATAATTATATATGTGTATATATGATATATAGACATATATCATATATATATAATGTCATACTAAGTGTATTTTTATATTAATATGTACATATATATATATATATATATTTTTTTTTTTATAAATTCTTTATTTTTGTGTGCATGAGAGTGACAGACATTCTTGCAGTGCCCCAACAGCAAAGGCAAGATAATGAGCTGAACAATGCATAACAGTTATAAGGCATTTGATTATACTACACATTTTTTATGGTGATAAGTACAGGCTAGGCAGAACATGTCTAGAGGAGATTCTAGGCGAGATCTTCTATTCTATGCATGCAAGTTCAAAGACATGTAGGTATATAAAGTTTGTAACATAGATTGTGAGACATGCTATAGGTACTGGGTTAAAGCAGTGAGACAGCAAGGTTATACCAGGCTAATGATGGGTTCTGGCGTGGGCTCTAGGTTGTCAGATGGTATGCGACCACTGGCCTCCGGGGTGCCTCAAAATTGGAGCAGTAAACAGTAAATAGTTAGCATCACCCTTGTGTTATTGGCAGGAGAAGGAAAGTATAAGGGAAAGAGGGAGAGAGAAAAAAACAAAAAAAACAAAACGAAGCAGTAATGATATGATTACAGAACATAATAGCAGGCAGTGTGGTATTGTGAGTGCCAGTCCAAGAGGAGACAACTCTGTGGTCCCCACCCTGGGAGCGATGCTTGTGCTGCGTCTGGTTCATCCGATCCCCGCTTGTGGCATATGTGGGGGTTGTGCTTGAGCATTCCGGTGATCGGTGTTGGCATAACGATGCAAGACTTAGTTTCCGCCCCAGGCTTGGATGAGTGCCTGCTTTGTTTTTATGCTTACTCTGGTGTTCGCTGGAGCCAGGCTCTTCCTTCTCTCTGGGTGAGTAGTGGGTTTAGGTTTTATGCGCCTGTGCCGGCGGGTGATCCTCCGCTTTGGCGCCTGAAGCGTGGGGGTTGTGCCCTGAGGGGTTCTCAGCCCGGGCGGGTGAGCAGACGAGTGAGTGGGCGCAGGCTTGTGTGCTTTGCCCGGGGGAGGCCTGTTTCCTCTCGGCTGCTCTGTGCTCTTAGGAAAGATTTCCCTCTCAGCCATGACTGTCTGCTCCCGCTCCAGGATCCTCCGCCAGAATCTCTGAAAAATGTCATCCAGGCGCTGCAGTGTAGATTCCAGGCTGCGTTGATTCTCTATGGAGGGTTGTAAGTGCTTCGTGGTCGGCAAGCAGGTAGCCGCCATATTGTGGCTTGGTGTATCAGACGTTCCTCCGGGAGCCAGTCTGTGGCAGGAGACTGGCGCCGTGCTTGTTGCCCCAGTGTGTTCGGTATGGACCGGGATATCCCCCACCGGTCCGGGGGGGGGGTTGGATCGCTGCCGAGCCAAATGGGGGTTTTCAAGGCGAGGAGATCGGCCGCCTCTCCCCAGCCCTCTCCCAGTAGGCCGCAGCAGCGTGGCTCAGGTCTCCCAAGGGTTACAGGCTAGATTCAGGTATCTGTGCGTATCACACGAGCTCGGCTTCCCGGTAGTGTCCCCCAGTGTCAGGGTACGTCCGATTAATCGGGGTTATCACCCCAAAGAGTGCTGAAAGCCCGGGAGCTCGAGCACCACACGTCTATCCTGCATGGATGCCAGGCTCCGCCCCATATGTACTTATATTAATATAAAAATACACTTATTAAATTACACGTATATATAATATATAATAACTATATATTATATATATTATAAAATATAAATAATAAGTAATTTAAATGAAATAATTTTTTTTAAAATAATAAAAATTAAAAAAAATTATATATCTATATGAAATTTTATTCTAACTGTATTTTAAAATTAATATATATATATCAAAATACACTTAGATATATATACAAATTCATTCTATGTTATATATAAATAAAAATACGAAATATTCATATGTCCATATACAAAATTACATAAATATATAAATACACGTAGACTTAAACTATATAAATATGCATATATATTTAAATTCTACGTGCGTATTTATGTAATATTTTTACATATTTCAGTAATTTTATTGATTGCAATTTGAGGGACCTGCCTGCCAACCCAGGCCGAAATTCCAGAGAATTTAATTTGCTAGCACTGTATTTTACCCTGTAATGATCTACGACACCATAAAACCTGTACATGGGGGGTACTGTTTTACTCGGGAGACTTCGCTGAACACAAATATTAGTGATTCAAAACAGTAAAACATATCACAGCGATGATATTGTCAGTGAAAGTGACTTTTTTTGCATTTTTCACACACAAACAGCACTTTTACTGATGATATAATTGTTGTGATACGTTTTCCAGTTTTTAAACACTAATATTTGTGTTCAGCGATGTCTCCCGAGTAAAACAGTACCCCCCATGTACAGGTTTTATAGCATTTTTGAAAGTTACAAGGTCAAATATATGGGTCAAATATTTTTACATTGAAAATGGCCAGGTTGGTTACGTTGCCTTTGAGAGCGTATGGTAGCCCAGGAATGAGAATTACCCCCATGATGGCATACCATTTGCAAAAGAAGACAACCCAAGGTATTGCAAATGGGGTATGTCCAGTCTTTTTTAGTAACCACTTGGTCACAAACACTGGCCAAAATTAGCGTTCAATTTAGTTTTTTTACTTTTTTCACACACAAACAAATATGAATGCTTACTTTGGCCAGTGTTTTCGACTAAGTGGCTACTAAAAAAGACTGGACATACCCCATATTGAATACCCTGGGTTGTCTACTTTAAAAAAAATATGTACATGTGGGGTGTTATTCAGAGATTTATGACAGATAATAGTGTTACAATGTCACTATTGATAAATTTTAAAAATGTATGTTTTGAAACCGCAATATCCTACTTGTACCTATAGCCCTATAACATGCAAAAAAAAGCAAAAAAGCACGTAAACACTGGTATTTTTAAACTCAGGACAAAATTTTGAATCTATTTAGCAGTTTTTTTCATTCGCTTTTGTAGATGAGTAAAAGATTTTTCAAGTAAAAGTCAAAAAACATGTATTTTTTTCAATTTTTCATCATATTTTTTTATTTTTTTTAAATTAAAATACATGAGATTATATAAATAATGGTATGTAAAGAAAGCCCCTTTTGTCCTGAAAAAAACAATATATAATTTGTATGGGAACAGTAAATGAGAAAGCGGAAAATTACAGCCAAACACAAACACCACAAAAGTGTAAAAATATGCCTGGTCGCAAATGTACAACATCGCAAAAACAGTCCAGTCCTTAAGGGGTTAAAAACATCTGGGGATCTACCTTTTGGGCACCCTTTTTTTATGTACAAATGCCATTAGGCCTGAATTTGTGTGAGGAGTAAGTCCCCTACTTAAACTCCCAGCCCCTACTCACCTCTGCCGTTCAAGTTGATTGCTAGCTGTCTATCTCAATAGCAACCAGCACTTCCGGTCCAAGCTTCCCGCCAAACAGCTCCAGTCTCCATCAGTAGAGGTGTCCAGCTGAATCCTCCGTCCATTCTGCAGTCCTGCCACCCGGCTTCTCCCCGGTCGCGGGAGCTGGCTTGTGGTCACGAGACCGGCACGCTCACGTAAGTTTGTGAGGGAAATAGCTTTCTGCTATTTCCCTCTGTTCGGGCCTAAACATGTAGGGGTAGGCTCCCTTTTACTTATACATTACCTGTTCGTGCATACTTACCAATTCGTGCACTTCTGTGGTTCGTGCGACTAAATTAGTCGAACGCTGGCTATACTTACGTTTCGTGGGTCCTTTGTGCGGTCTAAACTGCCGACCCTTGTTCGTGTAAACTCTGGTGTAAATTTCGTTACATTATTGTCTACCGTTCGTTCATATGAATGAACTATGTACACGTTATACTTACCCGTTCGTTCATTTTCTTAAAGGATATCTCAAAGGTTTCTGTTCCACTTACCACCACCAGACTACCAATAGATGGGCCTATCTTTAGATTACTCAGCAATCTACTCAATGAATCCCCATTCGATCCCAACACGAACTTGGTGATCAAGTCTGTAATTTATCTAGCTTTTTACAGTTTCCTCAGACCCAGAGAAGTCACCGTTGTTTGTCAAGGGGATATTTCACACAGCCTCAAAACTCTCACACCTCACTAAGGTGGAGGATCACTACGTACTTACGCTCCTATCTACCAAGACTAATCACTCACTACACCCCACTATTATTCTTTCCCACTGATAATGCTTGGTGTCCGGTTAAGGCACTAGGCCACCTACGGTCAACTCATCACACGCATTTACCAGACTCTCCGCTCTTACTACTACAAGGGCACCCACTCACCACTGCTAAATTCACGTCAGAACGTTACTGGCAAAACTGGGTTACAACCCAGCTTCATTCTCTGGTCACTCCTTCCGCATAGGAGCCGCTTCATCAACCTCTAGTACAAACACCCTGGTCCACATCATCAAGAGACTGGGTCGATGGAAATCCTCCATATCCCATACGTACATACCACGACCAGAAAGAGTTTCGCCAAGCCTTCAGGAATTTGGTTATGTACTAAATGCAATAAAGTGTGTTTTTCCTTGAACTTCTCTTTTGCCCTCTTATTTACAGGACCACTCGTATGTTGGTTTCGGTACACCACAACCAACTTTCATCTCAGACACTCTCTATTATGTATTACATTCTGAGCACAAATAATAGATATTGCTTAAGAGTTCGAAAAAAAATACACATTTATATATTAATATATATTTTTATAACTTAAGCAAAATATATGTATGTGCTTCCATTTACCTGCACTCCAGTAAACATTCTATTTGGCCCCATGATATATACACACTATAGTGCCAGGAATACAAAGTTGTCGCTCCCTCTGCCTCCCTCCCCGTCCTCCCGTAAATAAAGGGTTAAAATCTTTTTTACAGAACTGATCCCTGCACCGATATCCGTCTGCAGTGGGTTGATGCTCTGCCCCCTTCGACGTCCCACAACAAGCAGGCGCTAATGCCTTGCAAATGCTGCCCATGCATTAGATCACCCCATTGTAAAGCATTGAATCAATGCTTTCCTATGGGGAAAAAAAATCGGACCCTGGAGGTCATCATGCAGAGTGTGAGGACGTCCAGTGTCAGATACCAGACCAAAGGTCTGTTTTAATCCAGGAAGCCCTCAGGTGGCTGTCAGCCACTAAAGGCTGACTTAGAGCTGGCTGCAATGTTCCAGAGAAACTGCAATGTTTACGTTCCAGAAATATGTGCAAAAGGGACACTGTACCCAGACCTCTTCAATGAGCTGAAGTGGTCTGGGTGCCTTTAGTGTTTCTTTAACTTTTAAATCTTTAGTAAATAACGGTCAGTGTTTTATTTAATGGGGTAATATCCAGAGCATTGAAACTTAAAGTGGCACATTGCTGTGCACATAGTTGATGGCTTGGAGCAGGTTTCTGATGCAAAATGTGCAGTGCTATGATTGGGGTATGGTGGACATATTTCCCATAATAGCGAAGATTTTTCATATAGTGTTGGTTTTCATTAACATTGTACGGCCTCTTAAGATTGGACTGCCAACCAGTGTTCTAATATTGGCTCTATCCATTGTATCGGTTAGGATTGAAGTTGATTATCTAGTGTGTTACTTTTTTAAAGGAAGACTCGCTGACACATACAGGTGCATGTAGCCTGGCACTGGTACAGTTTTGCATATTCATATTTGGTTGGCTCTGGCTGGCTGAAAGTCAGCCAACAAATTTGGATAAAACATTTCTGCTCTTGCTGCTCATAATGTACTTATGTGATGGGTCTTGTGAACTCTCTTCCCCAGCAATGAGCACTAGTCCTTTTCTCAGTGATGAGTGGTACAGTGTACTCTGCATCTACATTGTCCAGGTGTGTGTTGGGAAACTTAATACACTAAGGAATACATTATTGTAATCTAGATTTAAAAAAAAAAAAAAAACACAAACTCGTGTCATTGAGTTCAACCGTTCGATACTTCTTTTTAAATATGTTTGGTAGTTAATTTTAACCAACAAATGATTGATGAGATTTATGTCTAATCCCTATGACACATTACATACGCAGGTTGTCATTTTCAGCACTACAATGTCTTCATCACAAAAGTGGTGCAATGAAAAGAAAGAGGAACAGAAGAAAATTGAAGCCTCAACAAGCAAAAATCGACAATTTTTTTTCAAAAGAAAACTGATCCAGAGCAGGATGTAGCAGGTGGAATGCCAATGGAAACAAACTTCTGTTTCTGAAACTGAAATTCTTGAAACATCTAATTTAGCTGAAGAGGAGACCAAAGAGAGAGAACCTCCTATAAAAATGTCCAGGAAGGAGACTGCATCATCTCCTCTAGGAAAAAAACAAACAAAAAAAACCTTCCCCAGTGGATTTCTTTCTTCATTCTCATGATTTGATAAAGGCTGGAATCTCCATGCGAATGTTCTGGGAATTCCATCCTTAACAGCCTACTCAGGACATCCCATTCAATGGAAACCTTGTTTACTTCAGAAGGTATACAAAGATCAAATATTAATAGAAAATGTTACTTACAATGACAAAAAGAAGACCCTGCACTGTTCAATTTGCCTTATGTATTGTGCAGAAAAATATCATCATACTCATTGGATTCAGGGTTGTAATGACTGGAGACATATTACAACATGACTCACCGAGCATGAGCAGTCCCAGTGCCATAAACTTGCTAGTGAAGCCTATATGATCAATATTAAAGGCAAATCGATCGAGCACAAACTTTCAGTTGACCAGCTTTCTACGAGGCACAACCAGGTACTTCAGCGCCATGCTGTTCTAAGCAACATTAATGTTTTTTTATTGGAATCCAAGCATTGCCATTCAGAGTCTGTAGCTGTCCGATGACCATCTTGAAAAATAGAGGAAATTTCTTGGAGATGGTGAAACTCCTTGCAGAATATAGCCCAGTCCTAATAGACCATTTGGTAAAAGTTACAGAAGTGGCCAAAAAACGTGACCCATCTCAAAAAGGGCGAGGAAAATGTATAACTTTTCTGAGCAAGTCCTCTATAACAATTGTTCACAATCATTGGAGATATGATAAAAGAAGACATTGTTAAGGAAGTTGACAATGCAGGGATGTTTTCAGTACAAATGGATTCTACTCAAGAAGTCTCTGCACATGACCAGTGTGCCAATGTTGTGCGATATGTTGTGGAAGATAAAGCTAAAGAGCGATTGGTATGCCTTCTGAATGTTGAGGACTCAAGCAGTAAGGGCTTATATGATTTGCTAAGAGATTCTTTGGCTGACATTGGACTGAATCTGGAGCAATGTATTGGTGATTCCTTTGATGGAGCTACTAACAGGAGTGGCACATATACAGAATTGCAAGCATTGATTAAAGAAGTGCGTTCTAGTCACATTCATACGTGTTGCTATGCTCATGTCCTAAATCTTGTTAAATGTCATGCAAGCAGTGAGTGCAAGCATTCCTGCAGTGAGTCTGTTTGGACTTCTTGGTAACGTGTCCACCTTTTTCTCTGAGTCCTACAAAAGGATTACAATTTCAGAAGACCAGCTGAAAGCCAAGACTGCAAGTGCTAAACTGAAAAGACTTGATAAAATTGGTACTACCAGGTGGTCAAGAAAGCCTGAGCCCTTCGAAAACTTTGGGGAACATATAAAAGCCACTCCGAGGAATTATATTCTGACCTCATCCTTGTTCTGAAGCATGTAAGTAGTTCATCTGATTTTAGAAATTCTGTTCATCATGAGGCTCTAAAACTAAATGAAACCCTATGTAAATTTGAAGCCGTCCTGGCAGCTTTTACATTTATAAGAATGTTTGACACTACTCACGTGTCAGATTACTTGCAATCACCAGCCCTTGACATTATGCAGGCATGACGAATGGTTGAGGATGCTGCAAACCGTTTATCAAAAATTTCAAGAGACTTTTTAGGAGTCTATGGATCTGCAACGATTTTCATTGATCACCTGAATGAAAAACTAGCTGTAGAGGACATTGCCATCAGTGAATCTTTCACAGAACTTAGATCAACAAGATGCGTAGTTCCTGCAAATCAGCAATACAGCTTTGAGGTTTCATGCTACAATGTCATCTGTGATACAGTTTTGTCACCCATGGCATGTTTAGGCCCTGGGGAGATAGCGCAGCTAAGCTGACAAGGGCACATGTATGAGTGTGGGGTTTGATGCGTGGGATTGGTTGGGTATGAATGTGTGGGTGGGATTATGTTCTGTGTGAGTTAGTGGGGGGTGGTCTTACCTCAGTGCCACTTGGGATTTGGGCCAGCAAACGTCCTCCTGCTCCTGTTTGTCCTGGGCCTGTCAGTTTTACCAGTTTGAGGGATGGATGTGGAGGCGATTTTGGTGTCCCTCAGGACTGCTGCAGCACTGGCTGGCAGCCGGCAACTTCGCAAGCAATTTTCTCACCTTAATTCAGGTATGGCTGCCGTGTGGGCCCCCCCACGGCCTAACTCCGCAATTTCGCCCACCAGCTAGGCTCACCTCATACACTTCTTGGGCCTGGCGGGCTCCAGCCTCACGGCGGGCATCCCCAGCTTAGCTCGCCCCGGCGATGGATCGCGAGCCGGGGCGGAGGACGGCGGGCTGCAACTTCCTGGCAGTGGATGGCCCCCCAGAAGCCTTCTAGGTCCCTGGGTCTAGGGCCCCATTGTTAAGTAGGCCCAGGAGGGCCACGCGGTGTACCAGTGTACCGCCGTTGGGTGTCGGGAGCCTTCTGTCAGTGAGGAAGGCTCCCGTGGGTCTGTCTCCCTGTCCCCTCTCCTCCCCCCCTTTAAATCTGGGCCTCCATCTTCCAGGGAGCCCAGTTAACTTCTTGCAGGGCCCCTTGGTCCTTCTCTTTTTGGTCCCTCTCCATCTCTTCTGGTTCCCCCCAAATCTCTCTCTCCTTTTCTGCCTTCTCCCCTCCTGGTCCTTTCCCTGTCCTGTATGGGTCCCCCCCTTCTATCCCTGGGCCCCCTCTCTTCTGCTGGGGGTAGAGGGGGCATTGCCACCTCCGGTCAGACCTCACCTCTCCACTGCTCTCTTCTCAGGACCTGCCTGCTGTTACTAGTCCTTCGGGTCCCGCGCTAGGGGGTTCCTAGATCAGTGGGAGCAGGGGGGTGGCGGTTAGTTGGGACGCCTCTATTGATGGTCAGCTTCAGTAAGTTTGGTCCCCTGCCCAGCTCCCTCCTGCGGTTCACTGGTCATGCACCCCTGGTAATATCCATTTAAGCTTTTGCATCGCGTTTCTCAACCCCTAAATGATTATGCTTTATGTGATAATGAATATGCACCTCCCAGTCTTAACATTCTCAGAAAGAAGCAGAGTATGGATGTAAATAAAATTATGCCCCCCCGGAAAAATTTCTGCGGACGCCCATGTATTAGGGTGTTCCGTTTGGGGCTCGAATTTCTGGGTATTGATGGCAGGGAGTTCGGGGGTCACTCATTTCGTATTGGGGCAGCTACTGAGGCCTCTAGACTTGGCATGCCAGCGCAGGTGGTCCAGAGAATTGGGAGGTAGGAGTCGGGGCGTTGTTCCCTATGTTTGCCCAGCTGGTTTCCTGACTATTTCTCTGCAGGTTCGGTTCCCCCCAGGATTTGGATCATGGTATACTCCTATGTCTATTTTGTGTTAATTATGGTCTTCCCCACCCATTTATAAATATGTAATTATATTATAATAAGTCACTGTATGTTGCCTATGATTTGACTCTTTGTAATAGTATTGAGTTTTCACAGCAATGTTAATGTAATGACCACATAGTCACCAATAGTTTATTGCATTGGCAGAGCCACCACTCCTTTAGACTAAAGGCTGGCATCCCTTATGGCCAGTACTTAAGAGCATGAAGGCATTGCTCCACAGTCTTGGCAACCCAAAAGAAGGCCAAAGAGATTCAGCTGAGATTTAAATCACAGGGCTATTCTAAGAGGCTATTCTAAGAGGATACTCAAAAGAGCGTACCAAAGAGCCATATCTATGGATAGACCAACAAGTCTATGTACTTTAAGACCCAAGTCATCCCAAAATACAATTCGTTGCATTGGTACTTTCGACCAATATTGGGAACCAGCTCAACATACTTCCCAAGAACTGGACAATTCTCAGACAATACCAACTTGCAAGAGAAATTAACAACAGCCCCCAGCTTAACTGCACAAAGACCAAGGAACTTTAAGGATATGGAAGATAGTGGGTTGTAGGTCGCGCCAAAAACATACAAAATAAAGAACCAAATATCTGAAGTGTAAAATAGTGATAAAAATAACACCATAAAAATTTAGTAAAATATAGTGAGAATATAATATGTACTTACATATATCAATACAATAAAATAGAAATAAGTCCTAAGGTGAACAAAATGGCCAGGTCCACTTGAAAAGCTGGAGGTTGGTAATAGTCCATGCAAATAGAGTTGAGGAGTAGTCTGTTATTCTTGTTCCAGATGGAAATATGCAAATAGAACGAAAAGAAAATCGAATAGTGCAGACTGCAGCTTGAGCTTCTTTAAAATTAAAGAGCCAAAACGAAAAGATATTGCACTCCCCTATTTAAGAGCTTGGACTAGCTCAGGTATGATTCGCACTCAGTGGTATTAGTCCCCCACTGATTGGATGTTGGTATTTATAGGCGGAGAAGGTCCTCAGAAGAGAGAGAGAGAGAGAGAGAGAGAGAGAGAGAGAGAGAGAGAGAAGAAATAACACAAATATAGTGCTCACTGTATTAATGTTTAAATGGAGAGAGATAAAAGTATGGAATACTCCCATTTGAGTGAGCAGAATGTACTGCTCGCTCTTTTTGGCGTAGGTGGTATAATCCCCACCTAGGATTCTTGAGCAAATAGGTAGTCATGTATACTAAATAACCAGGTCCGGAAATGAAAAAAGTAAATAGAAATAAAATAGAATAAAGGGTGTATGGCAAAATAGAAAATAGCCAATATTCCTTTATACATATATAAAATAGCCAAAAACGCGTTTCGCCACACAGGGCTTTATCAACTGGCATTTCAAAGACTTTGAATTGCCAGTTGATAAAGCCCTGTGTGGCGAAATGCGTTTTTGGCTATTTTATATATGTATAAATAAATAAATAAATAAAGGAATATTGGCTATTTTCTATTTTGCCATACACGGAAATAAATATTTCTCCATGTCCGCATTGGTATGGTGAACCCAAAGTGAGGCTTGAACCTCACTTTGGGTTCTTTGGTGGGATTTAATCTTAATACACAAGGGTGTCCTTGTGGTCTTGGCTATGTTGGCCAAACTTCAAGACTTAACTGTCCGCATTGGTGAACATAAAAAGTACCATTCGTACTAATAAGCGGCACATTCCCTTGGCCAAACATTTTATTGATTTTAGCCATTTGGTGGCTTAGTTGCGGTTCCAGGCCATAGAACGAGCGAAGACTCCTTATTTCGGTTGTTCCCTCACAGATTCGCTTACATGGGCTGAACTTCGGTGGATTTATCGTTTGGACACACTATTCCCTTATGGATTGAATGAAGATTGTGACTTCAGTCCCTTCAGGTGATACCGCTGGATCCTTGCAGGTGACATATAGGGTCTTTCTTCCCTTTTTCTTTCTACTTGTTCGCTTTGAGCATCATTGAGGGTGTTCCTCTAGTTTAACCTCTGCCTGTATTGTTTTATAATTCTATAGGTGTATTACAATATTTAATTTTTTTCATGCTTTTCTTTTTTGGTTTTTCACGTGTGGGCAACTCTCGGATGATATGATCTCTCCCACTATGATGTAGCCCCATGTAGCCAAGCGCAGCTAAGCGGAAAAAGGCCTTGACAGGGGTTAGGAGGCGGGCCTAGGAGGAAGTAAGCAAGGGAGTGGAGTTATGGGTAAGTGGGTTTGGTTATTTAAATGGGCAGCCATTTTAGTTAATTCATTCTAACTTCCTACCTGGTTAAGTTTGTGTTCGCTCCTGTGGGCACAGATTTGGCTTGGTAGGGCTTTTTCTTTTTTGTCTCCCTGCAGGGCCGATGGAGGAAGTGGAGCGACTGCTGGAGCGGATCCGGTCGGCGGCGAGGCACCAGGGGGCTGACTGGCTGAAGGCCCAGTTAGGCCCGGCCCTGGCGGCGGCGGCGGACCAGGACGGCGGCGGACGACGGCCTGTTCGGGCCAGGAGGCCTCCGGAGCGGCTAAGCCCGGGTGTGGGACCCGGTGAAGACATCCCTGGTGGTCCGGGAGGCTCCGGTGCGGGCGGCAGCAGGCCTGGCAGCCGCGTGGTAGAGGCCCCGCCTCCCCGCGAGCGGCCGGAGCCTAGGACTAGTGCCCGGCGCCGGGGGGACGGTCGGGACGGAGCCGTCGCGGCTGCCGGGTCGGACGTGGCCGGGCGGTCCCCTGGAGGAGCGGGCAGCATGGAGCTGCGGCCCGGGAGGGCGCACGCCCCGTCGGAGGCGGAGATCGGCGGGGCCGGGACCGGGAGGACACGTGGCCGGTTCCCGGCCCCAAAGGCAAGTGCAGGGGGCTCCGGCCGGGGCCCCCTTGGCGGGAAAAGTGCTGGGGGGGTCCTGACAGGAAGCGGAGGGCGGAGGGCCCAAGTTGGGGGTGGGAAGGCCTCCCAGGGACCGGGGGTGGTGGATGGGGAGGGCATAGGGGTCATAGGTGGGGGGAGTAGTGGTAGGGGTGGGGGGGCTGTGGGTGAGGAGGGACTGCTGGGCTCCCCTGGTAGGGGAAAGGGGGCCTCCTTGGATGCTGGGGCTAGGCCGGTGCGGGTAGGGTCGGGTAGGCCTGGTTTAGGGGTTGGGGGGGCCAGTCTAGTTGAGGGGGGTCTAGGTCCCCTTAGTCTGGGAGCCAGTTCAGGTGGGGGGTCAGGCTCTAGCCGGAGGGGGTCCGGTTCAGGGTCCGGTAGTGGTAGTCCCTCTCCGGTTCGGGAAGTGGAGCCACGGGGGAGGAGGGGGAGGAGGGGGAGGTCCCGGCAGCGCCGCTCCAGGTCAGGGAGCTCAGGAGAGAGCGGGTCTAGCGTTCCCAGGGGTGGTCGGCGGGGACGTATGCCCGGAGAAGACAGGAGGAGCCGTAGCCCTAGGGGCTCCCGCGCGCGGCGCGTGCAGGGGGCACAGCGGGAGGCTTTGGCAATGGGCAGGCGCTCCCAGGGTCGGGACGGGGGGGATGCGAATACTCAGTGCACCCTACCCAGGACTTCTTCTCCTCTTTCCAGGTCACGGAGCTGTTCCATATCGGCACGGGCAAGGCACCGGTTTGGCTCCCCGGTTGGCGAGGTATCGGCGGGAGTCGCTCTCCCTGGACATCGGGCAGTCGACGACGCAGCCCCTGCCGCGTCAGTTGCAGGGGGCTTGGCCGGTGAGTCTTGTGGGTCACTACACTCCAGTTCCTTAGTTAGCACACTGCAAGCACTGCTCCACTCGCTGGGGGCGGGGGGTGACACGGGGGGTGGCGTTGGTCGGGTTTGGGCCCCGGGGACGGAGGTCCCTGGTCCTAGTGGGGTTTCCGTGGGGCTTAGTTCGGGCGGGGACGTGGGGGTGGCGCCCGAGGCGATGGCGGCCGGGGGTGACAAGGCGGAACTGGCCGGGGGTATTCCGGATGCAGCGAGGCAGCACGCATACGTCTCGTTTGCGGGCCCCCTGGGGGTTCATCTGAAACAGGACGTGAAAGAGAAGCTCTGGAAAGGTGAGTTCTGCGAGATCTTCTCCCTGCTCCCCTTGGAGGACTTTATTGACCTCAAGGAGGAGGATAAAAAGGATGAAAAGAAGGAGGAGGAGGAGAAGAGGAAGCGGTATCGCAAGATTCCGAAATCCTTTGGCAACTGGTTACGGGCGTTTTGCGTGCTAGCCAGCGTGCTCGGGGAAAAATCGCCGGGATTATGCTCGTCCCTGTTCTGCTACCTGGACGGCATTTGGGAAGCATATCGCACCTATGGGGGGCTGGCATGGTGGCGATACGATGAACAGTTTAGGCAGCGACTGGCGGCTAACCCAGGGATGAGGTGGGATCAGATGGATCTGCCCCTCTGGATGAAGCTAATGATGGCCCAGAAGGCGCAGCCCTTTCCAAACTCGGCCGGCGCGAAGGGGCAGTCCGCCTCGTCGGCCGCTTTGCAAAAGGGCTTCTGCTGGCTCTACAATGAGGGCCAGTGCAAATGGGGAAACGCGTGTCGATTTAAGCATGAGTGCTCCGGTTGCGGGGGTGCTCATGGGCTCAATCGCTGTTTCAAAAAAGGGAAGGCGGGAACAGCCGGAGCGGCTGCCGGGGCCGGAGGGAATGCTTCCCCTGCCCCGGGGCTTCACGCCGGTGAGACTAGACGCGATGGAGCCGTGGCTAAGCCGCTACGGTAACAGGACTGATGCCTCGGTACTTAGGGAAGGCTTCGGGCGGGGTTTCTTTATTCCCTTCCGGGAGCGGGGGGTTCGGGGGGGTTGCGCAACCTGAAGTCGGTGGCGGATTTCCCGGGGGTGGTACGGGAGAAACTAGACAAGGAGGTTGCGCTGGGGCGGATGGCGGGCCCGTTTGCGGTGCCCCCATTGGAGGACCTACGGGTTTCCCCTCTTGGGGTGGTGCCAAAGAAGGAGCCGGGGAAATTCCGGCTCATTCACCACCTCTCCTACCCAAAAGGGGAGTCGGTGAATGACGGTATTGATAAGGACCTATGCTCGGTCTCGTATGCATCATTCGACCGGGTGGTCGAGCTGGTTAAACGGGCCGGGCATGGGGCACTTATGGCGAAAGTGGATATTGTGGCGGCGTTTCGGCTGCTGCCAGTCCACCCGGACTGCCACCACCTGTTGGGATGTTTTTTCGAGGGAAAATATTTCGTGGACTTGTGCCTCCCTATGGGCTGTTCTATTTCATGCTCCTATTTCGAGAAATTTAGTACTTTTCTCGAATGGGTGGTGCGGGTCGAGGCGGGGAACCGTTCGGTGGTGCACTACCTGGACGATTTCTTTTGCGTGGGGCCGGCTGCCTCCTCGGCATGCCAGCAACTGCTTAGGACCGTGGAATGGGTGGCGGGCCACTTTGGGGTGCCGCTGGCAGCGGATAAGACGGAGGGCCCGACGACGTGCCTTAGTTTCTTGGGGTTGGAAATAGATTCAATCTTGGGTGAATGCCGACTGCCTCGGGACAAGTTGGAGGGGCTCAAGGGGGCGGTAGCTGCGGTGACCGTTGCGCGCAAAGTTACGCTGCGGCAACTGCAGTCGCTAATAGGGATGCTGAACTTTGCATGCCGTGTAATTCCTATGGGGAGGGTTTTCAGCCGCAGCCTGGCGGCTGCTACGGCAGGAGTTCGATCCCCGTATCATTTCATACGGGTGTCAGCAACCATGAGGGCTGATTTGGGCGTGTGGGATGCCTTCCTGCAGGATTTCAACGGGACGGTGTTTTTCAGGCGGGCGGGTAAGTCGGCGACGGAGTTGGAGCTCTTCACGGATGCTTCAGGTAGTGTGGGCTTCGGGGCCTACTTTGGCGGGAGATGGTGCGCGGAGCGGTGGCCGGAGGCATGGGGGTCTAGCCCAGTCATGCGCAACCTGGCTTTTCTGGAATTATTCCCGTTGGTCGTTGCAATGGCACTATGGGGCGAGGGGCTCCGGGACCAGAAAGTGGTCTTTTTCTCGGACAACATGGCGGTGGTGCATGCGGTGAATAATCAATCGGCTGCCTCTAAGCCGGTGGTTAGGTTGCTGCGGCGCTTTGTGTTGATGTGTATGTCACGGAATGTTGTGTTTCGCGCGCGTCATGTCCCTGGGTACCTGAATGAGGTGGCTGACGCTCTGTCTCGTTTTCAGTGGTCCCGATTTTGGTCGATGGCGCCAGGAGCATTGAAGGAAGGGGAGGCTTGCCCGGACGAGATATGGCAGCTGGGAGCGTCCTGCTTGGGGGACTTGTGAAGGCTTCACTGGCACCGGCCACATGGGCCTCCTACAGTAAGGTCTGGGACTCTTGGGAACGATCATTAGACGGGTTGGAGCATGGCTTACGTGGGGATGCGCTGCGGGACGCTTTTCTATGGTACACCTGCCAATTGCTGGCAAAGGGGGCGTCCCCGGCAGTGGTCGACAGGTCCATGGCGGCAATGGCGTTCTGGTTCCGATGGCGCGGGTCGGAGGATCTGACTAAGACCTTCCTAGTACGGCAGGCGCTGAAGGGTTATCGAAAGGGCCGCAGGACCTGTGACTCTAGGCGCCCGGTGTCGGTACGGGTATTGGGGGATCTGGTGGGTCGGTTGCCGGAAATTTGTTTCAACGGGTTTGAGGTCTCTCTGTTCAGAGCGGCTTTTCTCTTGGCATTTTTCGGGGCGTTCCGCGTGGGGGAGCTGGTGAGTGCCAGTAGGGTGGTGCCCGGGGGTCTGCAGGCCTCAGGGGTTCGTGTTTTGGAGGGTAAGGTGGTTGTGCATCTGGGTAGTTCTAAGACGGACGTCCGTGGCGTGGGTAGGGACGTTACGCTATGGGCTCTGCCGGGCGCAGCATTGTGCCCGGTGGCTGCAGTGGCGGAGTACATGGCTCGGAGGCCGGCGGTAGGGGGTTCCTTCTTGGTACATGCGGATGGTTCTTCCCTGTCCCGGTTTCAGTTTACAAAGGTTTTTCGGGCCGGGCTAGGTAAGTTGGGGCTTCCGGCCGGACGTTTTGGTACTCACTCCTTTCGCATTGGGGCGGCCACGGAGGCCGCACGGTTGGGATTAGGAGATGAGGTCGTGAAGCGCATAGGGAGATGGGAGTCGGTGCGGTTCCGCTCATATGTGCGGTTGGGCTTATTGGAATAAAAAAAAAAAAAGGGTACATGTCTGGGTATGTATATGTTTATATATATGTATATGTATAGATATGGTGGCGGGGGCGGACATGGACGGAGGAGTCCTCGTTTGCCTTTCACTCATGCTTGTTTTCTTCTTCTCCCCAGGACGGGTTGCTTGGATTGTGGGACATTCTTTTGTCTTCTGGGCCGAGAGGAGGGCCGCAGCTCGAATGCAGGGCCAGCAGCTGGGCTTTCCGAAGGACCAGTTGACAGTCCGATGGTTTGGGTACAGGGGATTTTGCTGGGGGGAGGTTTGTGGGGCAATGTTTAGGATGGTGGTGGGCGGGAGGACACCGGACATGGTGGTCCTTCATGCTGGGGGTAACGACTTGGGCCTCACGCCACAACGTCGGTTGGTAAAGTGGATGAAGCAGGACATCAACAAATTGAGGGACCTGCTTCCGGGGGTTATGTTAGTGTGGTCGGAGATTGTCCCAAGGCGTCGATGGCGGCACGCGCGGGATCCGGTGGCGATTGATCACTGCAGGAAAAAGGTGAACAGCTTAATGGCGAGCTTTGTTAGGAAGATGGGAGGTGTGGTGGTACGGCACAGCGAGTTGGAGGAGGGGTTGCCGGGGTACTACCGCTCGGACGGGGTTCACCTTTCGGAGGTGGGTTGGGATCTGCTCAACTTGGGTTGGCAGGTTGGTATGCAGCGGGCGCTGTTTCTTCGGGGTGGCGGAGCTCAGACGGCTTAAGGGGTCAAGGTCTGAGCTTATGGCGGGACGGGGAGCTGAAGGAGAGGAAATAGGCTCCCCAGGATGAACGTAATGGAAGACAAACAAGTGGTGGTCATTGGTGGTTGATAGGTTTCGAGTCCTGTCGGTGGCTCAGAACCTGGTGGGGTAGGGGTATCCGGGTATACCCCTGCCGTGGTTAATGGATGGTTGGCACTTTACATCGATTGGAATAATGTTGATGTATGTTATATATATATGTTTATTTATATGGGGGTCATTGCCCTTTATATGTTAATGGAAGGAATAGGATGCGAGGGCGGAGTATGGGGGGCAATGACCCATGTTTACTTGTTAAGTTATTACTATTATTATTATTATTATTGTTATTATTATTGTTTGCTAAATAAAGCTGTGGACATATTTCCCCATATCCTCTAGTATGTGCGTTATTGGGTTGGGTTATGGGGTGGTTGTCCTGGATTCCGACTGCCCAAAATGGCGACTATACACCTGTCATGGACCAATCTTCAGCTATGCCGGATGAATTGTGACTACACAGCAGTGATATACTGAGTCTGGACTTTACATGCTTGGAATTATACTATGGTTTTCATATATTATGTTTTGATAAGTATCTTTCTAAATTTTGTATTATGATTTTGTTGTACGTGTTTGGGTGACTGCATACATATTGTATGGAGCACTGATTATTTAGTTATTTCTTTATGATATTAGAGGACTTCTCTGGGTGTCCAGCTGTCTTGTATTAGTCAGGAGGAGCATTGACTTGTTATGCATGCTTCCCTGATCTATGAATCTTATATGATTAATTTAGTACAACTGCTTGGACTCACAATATTATATAATGTTATAGGACTTGTTCCCTCATGCTTTAATATTATAGCGTTGTCCTTTTTGGGCTGTGCATGTGTGATAAGGTGTATTCCGGGGAGTCTTTATGTATTGTTCATTCAGTACTTTATATTTAGGACTTTTCTTATTTGGATGCTAAGTGTTCTCTTCTTGTTATTCATTTATTTTACACTTGTGTGACTTCCACAAGTGCCTGTTCATTTCCTGTGTGCTCTTTGCACAAGATTGTATGAACGGGCTCTTGTGGGACTCCCACAGGTGTTTGTGTACTTTACTTTTTGTTTGCCTGTTCCGGCTTTTTTGCCGTGTGATTTGTCCAATTGGAACGCACTATGCGTTCCAGGCACCATTTTCACGCTTGTGCGTTCTATCATTCTGATGTCCTTGCGTCTGATCTGGTTTGGAACGCATGGTGGGTTCCACCGGACGTGCTGTGTCACGGCAAGGGTGCATAAATTATTACACTATGGAATATTATCCTTTAATGTAATGTGTGTAGTAAAGGGTACAAATTACAGAGATGCTATTGCTGAGGTCAAAAGGGGTTACATCTTTTGAAACTTGGACCCCCACAGAGGTAAGATGACAGAAGGGGTAGTATGAATGGCATAGCAATGTGAAAAGGATTTTACTATATGGATGTGAAGTAATCAAGGCTCTGCAAGGTGTGAGGCTCTACACTTGGAAAAAGTCTGAATGTCTCTTCATCCATTTGGCATGTACCTTGTAGAGGATAGTTCAATCATTTGATATGGTAATGGGATTAGTTTCATGAAGATCCTTGTGTTCCAGTAGCATATCCAAGAGAAACATTAATACTTACCCACAATTTAATAATTAAGCCTCCTTTTTATTATATTTGGAA
Source organism: Pelobates cultripes (assembly GCA_933207985.1). Taxonomy (NCBI): domain Eukaryota; kingdom Metazoa; phylum Chordata; class Amphibia; order Anura; family Pelobatidae; genus Pelobates; species Pelobates cultripes. Next base: position 144,256,909 of record OW240920.1, on the reverse strand, counting down.
TGAGAAGCCCAATCTCTTAATTAAACCTAAACATGAGTTGCACAACTTAAACCGTGTGGCAGGAATTGTGATGTCTATCCTATTGGATCGTGGGTGGGGCGTGCTACAAGTCTATGGAATGGGAAAATAATAAATTCATAGAGGCAATTATTTCTGTGGCAAGTACAGTAGAGGAGATAAAACCAAAAGTTTATATTTTGCTTGTTTTCTGGAACAAAGGAGGCGGTCACTTAGTATCTCTATAGGTACGCCTTAACTCCACCTCTGGGTGAGGCGCGGTAATCCACAGGGTATATCTCTAATGATCCTGAAGGGTGCTAGTGTACTTGCTTGGGGGTCAGAATCTAATTCTAAGTGAGTCACCATCTTTCCTTGCCAGAGACCCCCTGGACAGAAGTTGTACTTTGAAAACCTAAGTGAGTAATTAGGACTTCTGTATTTTATCCTTTTTGTTTTTATCGGTTGTTGGTGTAAATAATTTATCATACAGTGTTATATGCACTGTGACAATTCTTGCTCATAATAAACATCTATTAAGTTCTGCCTTTGGTTAAGAATCACGTTACCTGAAGAGACTAAGTAATATTTGGTGGGTTTTGTTATTGATTTTCCTGGGGGACCAAGGCACCCCATTTATAAATTGTCTTGGTGGTGGTAGCGTTAAAATAGTAATAGTTATATTATGTTTAAGTGTGGGTGGTGTTAAAAGGGGGATTTTGTCATTATTTCTGGTCTAGTGCAGACAAATAGTGAACTTTAACCCTTTCACCACCACAATTGCGTCACGCACACTCTTGGAGTAGGGTACGTTCGTGACAAATTGGTGGCATAGCGGTGGGATAACTAATTATCTTTTATTTATCAAATGGAGTACCAGGTGCAATCCAAGGCAGTGTTTGACCAGCTTTGTCGGGAGAGATCTATTCCCTGTCGGGGAAAAACAAGAGAGGAAATATTACAAGCACTGGTGGACTATGATATGCAACAAGCAGTGCAAAGTGATGCCTCAAACACTGCAGAGGAGATACCTGTAGCTTTTGTCCGTGATGTACCGAGATACGGAGATCCTTTGGATTGTTACTTAAAATATGTGGACTCAGCAGACGCAAACCAAAGACTACAGCGCCAAGCTGCCAGACAGCATGAGCTAAAAATGGCTGAGTTGGAGAGGTTGACTGGCTCCCCTATAAGTATTAATTCCAGAGAATTTTCCAAGTTTGGACAAAGATGGTGATTTTGAAGTTTTCCTGTGCAGTTTCGAAAAAGTTTGCAGGCAGTACCAACTACCAAAGGACCAGTGGGCAAAATACCTCATTTTCTGTGCTACCAGCAGAATTTGACCAGGACTATGATGCGATTATGTTTGCCTTGCAGGAACGGTACAACCTCACTCCTGAGGTGTACCGAAAGAAATTAAGGACTTTGCAAAAGTACCCCACAGAAAGTTATGCCGCAGTTGTGGGACACCTGGCGACAGCATTCCGACAATTGACTACAGGGCTGGAGATTACCACTTTAGAAGGATTGCAAGATCTGTTAATAAAAGAACAGTTTTTGCAGCTCTGCCCAGCCGATGTACAGGAATGGCTGCCGGACCGGAACCCCAAAACAGCATTGGAAGCGGGTAAGCTGGCAGATGCCCACACTGCCAAACGAGCAACAGTGGACCGGAGCAGAGGGTTTGCCAAGGGAGCATCCAGCTGGAGGACCACATCACCAGGCCTAGTGGGCCATCTTTTGTTTCAGCTCCTACCTCAGGGAGAGGGGGAGCTAGTGCCATGTCTGCGCAAGGAGATTGTCGCAGATGTTTTGTTTGCAACTGAATGGGGCACTTGAGTAATACCTGCCCTGAGAAAAGGAGGCCAGCACCCTCCTCAGGAGAGGTTCAACCTGCAAGAGCCCCATTTTCTGTGTTGTCTGTAACCAAGGCAGAGGGCAATAATGTGAACCTGCAGCCTGTTACAGTGGGACAGAAGGTAATTGTGGTACTCAGGGACACTGGGGCAGATGTGACTTTTGTGCGTCCAGAGCTAGTTCGCTCTGAGGACTTTATTCCTGGCAGGACTTTAGCAGTAAAAGGGATTGGGGGAATACGTCTTGCAGTGCCAATGTCACGTGTGTATTTGGATTGGGGAGTGGGCAGGGGTCTGAGGGATATGGGGGAGATATCGGATAATATTCCTACAAATGTATTGCTTGGTATCGACTTAGGTAGGTTGTTATCCCAGTATTTGCCAGAGCGTGATGTGTTACCAACCAAAGCCCTGTAGGGGCCCTGCTTTGGAGAGGACAGGGTGTAAATGTTTATGTAAATTACTGTGCTGGGAGGGAGGTCAGAATGTGTGTCAGTCAGTGCCAGAACCCAGGGTGTCTGTGGAATCATGTAACGATGCATGTAGACAATTGTGCTGGGAGGGAGGGCAGAGCTAGCATCTTTGCCAGAACCAGATGTGTCTGCAATACAATGTGAGAGTGTGCCAAGACAGTCACTGGGAGGGAGGACAGAGTGAGTGTGTGTATCAGTCTGTGGTACCCTGTGAGAATGTGCCAAGGGCAAATCACAGGGAAGGGGAGAGAGGTTTCCACTGTAGCTGTGGCAACGCAGCAGCGGTCTTACCCGAGTAGGGAGCAGGGCCTGCCGCAGCCTGCAGACTCAGAGTGTATGTCCACAGGAGCTAGATGGGGGAACCCTGGTTACCCTCCCCTCCTGTAGTAAGGGGGCAGGAATCTGTCTGAGCCCCCTATTGACTCAGACTGAGGCGCTGTGTCCTGAATTCCAGCAGGCCCAACGGACAGATCCCACGTTAGAGGTATTGAGTGAACGTGCTAGGCAGCCACACACAGACAGGGAGAGAGAGTACTGGGATAACGAGAGGTTATACAGGGAAACCATTCCTACTGAGGGGCAAGAGCCCTGGGTAACAGAAAGGCAGCTGGTGGTATCCCAGAGGTACTGGGACCAGCTGCTGAAGGAAGCTCACGCTGCCAGGATATTTATATCGACAGACATTTTGTGCTAAGATAGAAATTAAAAGTATATATTGCCATAGTCACTCAGAACAGAGCAGACTCCATTTTGGATTTCAGACAAGACAGACAAAATTTCTTTCCTTTCTGTAACTAGCCAGTAGCCTGAGCTAAGGAATGCATTATGTAAACAAGCCAAGTGATAAGCAATGAAGTAGGGGGATGGAATGCTCTGTTTAAATGTTAATGGAATATAAATAATTTTAAACACAGACACTAGTGACAGAAGACTAAGTAATTTTACTTTCTAAATGTTTCAAGGTCCCATTGTAAGTAAGGCGTGAAATTGAATTTAGAACTGTCAATTTTAGAAATTACGATCAAAATCATTGCCACAAAGACTAAGGCAAACGCTTTGAACTGACAGCAAATTTAAGTTATGGTAGATAAGCCAAATGACGTCAAAATCGTCATCAGGAAAAGTTAACTCTTTCCTGGATAAGAAGGTTTACTGAGGAGAGTCTGCCCTCTATGGACAAATAATCTAAATTGCAATCGGCAGGTTTACAACACCTTCAGTATCCTATTGGCCTTATCAACTAAAGACGTACAGAGAGTCTGGCCCTTTAAAAGTTAGGACAAAGGGAAGAGAGGAGGTTAGTTTGGGCATTCAGAGATACAGGATAGACACTCTGGGACTAACTCTTAAACTCTCTTGGACAACTCAAAAAACACTCCTTAACACTTAGAATTTGACTCTTACTTTCTAACCAACATCACTTTTCCCTATTACACACCTCCATACAACCAATCATACTCGCATTTTCCTGGGACTACCTACTCATCTGATAACATCTACATAACTGGTAATTATGCTGGTTTAATTTAATTTAAATTAAATTACAAATTTACTAATGGCATGATATGTGACTGGATAAATCACAGTCAGATTTCAATAATTTAGAAATCTTAGTTAACTAAAGAATATATAGTTATAAACATGCCATACTGCAGGTGGAATTAAGAATAATTATATATTAATGTGATATCATCACGTGTTAGCATACCGCTGTTTTTATCCAAGTGTATTGATTTGCTCTAAAATAAGATAAGATCGTTTTAGGCAAATTAAAATTCTGCTTTTGTAAAAATCAGGTAGATTATTCTTATTGGATGGTTACAGGAAATGATTAATGAGCTGGTTTGAATGTTATTTTAATTGAAAATTACATGAGAATAGGATATTATATGCCTAGGAGGATCTAACCAGCATTGAAAGGGTTACTCAGTTGATCTGTTAGCCAAGGTTTTATGGCTTTTCGCTGGAAGTTTAGCTTTCTGTGTCTGTGAAGTACCCTCATAAATCTTGTAAGTCTTGACAGTTGATGCTGTTAGCCATTGGATTGTTTTTAATATTGCCATTGTATTACATTATGTTATACTAAATATGCACTGATTATTATCATGCATGCTGCCTAATATTTTATTTGTCACAATAAATTCTATTTTTATAACAAATTGTGATTTTATTTGTATGGAATACATTTCACTTACATGATAACGATCTAAGAGAATTTAAATAGTGGGCAATTCTCAACTGTATAATATCATCCCATAAATATCCCCACAACCTAGGGGTGGCGCGGACTAAGTCTCGCTTGTCCCACCATTTTTATTGGCTGGGTATGGGCACTGATGTGGTAAATTATTGCCGTTCCTGCCCTGAGTGTCAGAGGTTGGGAAAGCCTGGGGAAGTTGGTACGGCCACCCTAATTCCCCTTCCTATAGTTGGGGAACCATTTGATAGAATAGCTGTGGATATTGTCGGTCCCCTTGCTATTCCCAGTAGTTTGGGCAAGCGATTTATATTAACTGTAGTAGATTATGCCACTCGTTATCCAGAGGCAGTAGCTCTATCATCCATCAGGGCTGACAAGGTGGCTGATGCTCTGTTAAGCATATTCTCCTGTGTGGGATTTCCCAGAGAAATGCTAACTGATCAAGGCCCCCAGTTCACCTCGGATCTGATGCAGTCCCTCTGTAAGATTGTGCAGGTAGAACATCTAGTGACCAGCCCCTACCACCCCAAACAAATGGCTTGTGTGAGAGGTTTAATGGGACCCTCAAGCAGATGCTGAGGATCTTTGTAGAGTCACAGGGGAAGGATTGGGAGCGATACCTGCCACACCTTCTGTTCGCTTACAGGGAGCTGCTGCAGGAATCCACAGGATTTTCCCATTTGAGCTCCTCTATGGACGTAGAGTGCGCGGCCCCCTAGCTCTGATCCGAGAGGGGTGGGAAGGAGAGTTGGGGGCCCCAAAGACCTCTATTGTAGATTATGTAATCCGGTTTAGGGATAAAATGCAGACTTTCATGGGGGAGGTGTGTGAGAATCTGAGGGCTGCCCAATCCAAGCAGAAATGGTGGTATGATCGTGATGCCCGAGAAAGTGTATGGAGTGGGTCAAAAAGGTTCTTGTGTGGATACCCACAAGGCAGAACAAATTGCAGGCAGCATGGGAGGGTCCATTTACTATTCTGCAGCGGATCAATGATGTAAACTATGTGGTATCCCTGGATGAGGGGTGGTAAGGAGGAAAAAGGTGTATCACGTAAACATGATTAAAGCATATTATGACAGGGAGACTACGGTGTTAACCGTATGTAGTCTGTTTGGGGACGAGCAAGAACCTGATCCCCTTGTGGATCTACTGGCTGCAACTCGGGATCTAGAGGGCATTGAAGTAGCCCAGGTTAATACCCACCTAACAAAGGGACAGAGGAGTCAGACAGAGGAGTCAGCTATTTGAGGGCCTTAGACCTTACCATAGTTTCTTCACAGGGAAGCCTGGCAGGACACGGCTAGTAGCCCATAATGTGGACACTGGGGATCACCATCCCCCTCAGACAGGCTGCCTATAGAGTATCCTCAGAGGTGAAGGCAGACATTAGGAGGGAAAGAGGAAATGCGGGAGCTGGGTGTAATCTGGAAGTCTTACAGCCCCTGGGCCTCCCCAGTGGCGCTGGTCTCCAAGAAGGTCAAGACCACCAGGTTCTGTGTGGACTACTGCAGTTGAACCTGGTAACTGCATTTGATGCATTTCCTATGCCATGCATTTATGCATTGCTAGACCAACTAGCTGGAGCTAAGTTCCTTAGTATTATGGACCTCAGCCGAGGGTACTGGCAGATCCCAATGACCCCTGAAGCGCAAAAGAGATCGGCCTTTATCACTCCCTTTGGGCTATATGAGTTCCAGGTGATGCCCTTTGGGATGAAAAAAGACACTGCCACCTTCCAATGACTAGTTAAATCGCCTGCTAGAGGGACAGGAGGGGCATGCAGTAGCATATTTGGATGATGTTGCGGTATTCAGTGATACCTGGGAGGGACACCTGCTCCATTTAACACAAGTTGTGGACCACATAGCAGCAGTTGGGCTCACCATAAAACCAGATAAGTGCCAACTGGGCATGACAAAAGTTCAGTACCTGGGGCATAGAGTGGGACACTTCACCCTGAGACCAGTAAGGGAGAGGCTAGAATGGCCTGGCCTGCCCCACAGACCGAAAAACAGGTGATTTAATTCCTGGGTACTGCAGGGTACTATAGGACGTGTGTGCCACATTATAGTACTCTGGCCAAACCCCTAACCGATCTCACTAAGAAAGCACTCCCACGAGTGATTAAGTGGACACTTGAGTGGGAAGTGGTCTGTCTCATTTTGAGTGTGCCTGCCAGATATAAGTTTCGTTAGAAATACTCATCTAGATCGACACATTAGCGAGAAGAGTTTCAGAAATGATTGTTCCACTTAACTCTTGAGTTTTGCCAGATTTGACTATTACCATATCTACATATCCAAGAGATATACCCATTTGCTCAGTATTTACACTTTCAGATGAAGTTTATGCTTCTACGAATTTACTGTTAGTGGATACACTGGAATATATATTTTTTATTTTAAAAAATATATTTTAGGTAGTGTTTTAACTCACTAATTCCCTTCTGTATAAGGAATATTTTATCTATTGATTCAATAAGTTATGTTTTATACTCTTTACAACAAAACGTTTGTTGGTTTATATTTCCACTATTTTGGGACTATTTGCCATTTTTCCCCTCTCCCTCCATTCTCCTGTGTTACAAATTCTCTTTTATAAAATTGTTTTTGTTTTAGAATGCACATTCAGAGTTCTTGTTTATACAGTTTCATTAAAAAAAAAAATATTAAAAAAGGACTTTGCTATACAACACGTAAAAGCACAAGACGCAAATATTAGTTATAGCGGCACTGCCATGCCAAACTTAGATTTCTCCTATTGTTTCCTCGTCTCTTCCTCTCAGAATCTGTTTTTCGGATCTAGTTTTCTTTTAAACAAAACATAGGGACTCTCGTCTTATGTATTTTTCCTACATCTGACTTTTTGACCAAAGAGGGGCTTCAAGACCGCTCCATTTCCTGTGGTCAAGAAAGTCAGGCGTAGGAAAAATACAGAAGACAATGTAGTCCCTACTTTGATGTAGTTTTCCTTAAAACATAAGAAAGATAAGAAGAACAAATTCTTAGAGTGGAAGAGGAACCAATTGGAGAAATGTAAGTTTGGTATGACAGTGCCGCTTTAGTATGTGTTTACACATTCATTATTCCTCTGTTGGTGATCGTAAATATCAACACTTCTTAGAGGGAATGCTGAAACCTTATCAGTTTGCATGTAGTTTAAGTTTGTATTAATGAGAATATTTTTCTAAAACCTGCATTCGAGGTGAGTGACAGGAGAAAGTGTACAAAATATCATGTTTTACAATTTCTCTTCCAGGATAGATGGTAAGATAAATACAAACAACCGTTTAAATAAACAATGGAAAGGAAATGCTTAAAAACTCTGTTAAAAAAAAAAAAAAAAAAAATTTATAGGGGATTGTAATCAGGCTAATTTATAAAAACCCTCATTTCTTTAGAAAAAGACTTAAAATTTTTCAAAAAGTGCAGACACTTCACACGTCCTGCAATAAATATCCATAATATTTATATAGTGCATACATTCTGCAGTACAGATATTGGCCTATTTTCATGCCTTTTTGGTTTGTTCAAAATGTTTCCCCAAATATTTTTCCATGGACGATATTTTGATGAACAAAACAATCACATGAATAAAGGGTTGGACATCCCAAACTTTCCTGACGTTCATATAAATAGATGGATACATGAGAACAGAAGAGACTGGTTTTCCTGAAACAAATTTTCTGCAGTATATTATCCTGCATTGAGAATATGCTCCTTTTTACTCTTTGTTACGGTTTCTTTTTTTTTTTTTTTAAATAGTGAAAATTCTCTAAAATATAAAATCTCTTCATGTAGCACATTTTTAGTAAACCTGAGTTTTGTAAAATCTGATTTTATTTGTATTTGTCAACCTTTCAATATATATATCTAAATTCTGATTTGGAGAGGGAAAAATGGTTTTGAATGAATTCTGTTACTAATTGGTTATTTCCCCCCCACCCCCCACTAAATGGCTGAAAATTTGGATCAGACAAACATAAGGAGGAGTCTCAGTTCTCAATGCAGAGCAGAAGCAATATTTGGAGTTTGATGTCTTTAAACTGCCAGATAGTAAGGACATGGACAATATTACAAAAGCCATTAACATTGACTTTAAAGTAAGTTTTAAATAAACACATTGTACAATGTCACTAATTTACCCTTTGCAGCCAGAAGAAAATACAGGAGTATTACTGGGGCTCGGAAGAGATACCCCAATATCTTACAAATCAAGAAACTTGTTCAAGACTTGTCCAGAATTTATTGCCACGTCTGTCTTTATAAATCTATTACATATTTAATTTTTTAAAGCAGGATTCTTGAAGATTTTCCTAGTTTGATGTTTTATTAAAAATATTCTAATGTGAAAAGAAAACTAACCTTAAAACATAAGAAATTCTCTCACATTTATAAATAATGCTAAAGGGGAACTATTTCTTCTCATGATTTATTTAATCTTATAAAATAGATTTGTGAGGTGTGAAAAGTAAAATGAAATGCAGAAATCTACTACTGTACCGGGGGTTGGGGAGGGATTACTGGAAGTGGAGGAATAAATGTACAAATGACAAGATATTACTGTGCACAAAGTAGGATTGTTTTTGTGGGTGGTAGTTTTTCTTAAAAATACAAAGTGTAAGATAGCATTTAACAGTAATTTATTTAAATAGCGTAAATACCTTTGTAAATTAACTCATTCTTTTCCTGATTTATCAACAGTTTGTACACACCTGGTTTGCCAACAGACGGCAGAAAGAAAACTAACATGAGGACTCTGAGATGACTAATGTCATCTCACCCATTATTTTACCATACCATTACCAACATGAACCTCATGGGCTGGCCCCCACCAAAAATAATCCTGGTTTGTAAAAAAAAAAAGTCAGACTAAATCTAGATTGTGATTAAAAATCAGTTTGTCCCTGTAGACTTATTTTATTAAGTCTTTCTAAATATAACTTATGTTGCAGCTGAGCACTAACTGCACTCACGACAAAAACTGATCCATACACTGTGCGTCTGTCTTTCAGTGCGTCTCTCCATGTACACCAGCTAGTTTACTCTTTATCCACAGATTTCGTGCTGTGTGTGTTCTCACCTCTGTGCGGTCACTGTTACGGGATGTTGGAGTCCTAGAAGTGGGGAGTTTGGTGCAAACATGCTTTATGTTGTCCAATCATAACGTTCTATTGTGGTGCTGTATGGATGCCCACCATGTGCTGGCAATAGGATACATTAATTTCATCATGGTAAAACTCAAAATATTATTGATTTGAATCTTCTGGATTCCCTGACAGAGTGCTATGGAAATATTAATAACCTAAACAATTAAATTTACAGCAATATTTATCACAATAAGCAGCACAGTTGTATTCTTTTCACTGCAAAATTGCTCATCTCAGCAGTTGAGTTAAACTATCAAGGTTATTTTCTAAAGTGTGAATTCAAAAAAAATTTAAATGTGAATTTCACATTTCAGGCCAGAGTAGCCCAACTGCAGTCAGTCATAGCTGACTTACTGAATTTCACAAGTTTAATTATTTTGACCTTAAATTTAAAATTTACTTTTAATCAATAATTTAACAGTATAACACTATTCAATCTCAATACAGTAAATGATTTCATTTAATACAATGTGTTATAGATGACCCCTTGTGGTTAATTGGGAACTAAAATCAGAATATTGTCCACACTTTATATTTTGTTTCCATTCCATGAACAAAATATCTATTAACAGTCTTGCATTACACATTAAAGAGTCAACTCAGTTAAGAGAATTCTATTTTTCCCCCAGAAAATAAGTAGATTTGTGTTTATTTTATTGCTAATTGTTTTATTAAAAACATGCTAAAGGCAATTAGTATAGTTAACTGTATGTCTTAAAAACAAAAAAAACCTTGATTTTTTTAAAGTACATGCAGAAAAATGTTTCAGAAATTTTGAGTTTTAGAACTAAATATGGGAGAGCGAGAGAATACGGGTTTTTATCAAAGTGTTCAGAAAAATGTTAGTTAACATACGTTTTGTAAAATATAATTTTGTTCATATTTATGAAAGAAACTTAAAGGGTGTTTTCTTCATTGAAATTACTGGCATTTTTTTTAATGACATTATGAATTTATTTATTAAAGGTTGCACGGCCTTTAAATTTAGAATTAAATTAACGGTATAATTTCTCAACTTTTTATCCAGAGAATTTTGGAATGATTAAAAATATTAAAAGGCACACTCCCAGCACCAATACAACTTTAATGCATTTGATAGCACCTGGCCTAATTCATTTGCTATATTTAGAATTCTCAAATATCTATAGTTTTTGCATAAATCAATGTCTTGCATAATGCTGCACCATAAGCCTGCCTGCTTTAGCCATACCTTTAGAATTTTTATTTAAAAATTGCTGGCAGTTAAGAAGAATTTTCAGTTATATATTTGATCATATCAGTTAACTTTTTTTAGAACTTCTAAAAAGCCAAGTTTTAAATGAAATTACAACATTATCCTGACTTTATAAAACTTTCATAATGTATATTGTAAAAAAATGTGAACACTTCTATACACACCTTTTTAAAGTATGTAAAAGGCAAAATGTGTAGACCCCCCTCCGCTACCCATGCTTTATAAATCTCAACATAGCTTTTCATAAGTAAATGTATAAAATAAAAATCAGTGAGACTGCACATCTAAATTCATTTTCTTTTCTGAAGTTTTGTGGGACTCCTGTCTTCTCCTCAGCAGTCATTTGCTGAGCAGTCATGGCCAAAGCTGTAGTCTATAATTGAGAGGTTGCACCTTATTCTCCAAATTCTTCCAGAGAACAACTGTAATTTTATAAGCTTAGACCGTATTCAAATATTTTTAATCCGCTATTTATTTTATGGGAGGGGAGAGACACCACAGATTAAATTTAGAATATTGATCCCCCTGAGCAGGTTTGGCGTTTTATGGTTTGGTCTCTAATTTGGGTATATTTCAGCTTGGATTTTGTCCCTACACCTGACTGGCCCAAACTGCAATACAGTCCAAAGCAAAATTGTTTGATTTTTAAAGATTTGAGAAGAAAATGTGTCACATGATTATTTATGAGTCAATTTAATATTTTTTTGGATAAACTAGGATTAAGTAGTGAAAATAAAATAAAAAATAAAAAAGTCCCGATCTATGGTTTACTTGCCATTAATTTTCAAAATGTATTGGAACCTTTCACAAGGAGTGGACTGAGGCTGGAGTCAGTGCATCAAGAGCCACCACATACAGACGGATCCTGGACATGGGCTTCAGATGTCATATTCCTGAACAACAAACAAGTCAGAAGCGTCTTATCTGGACTAAAGAAAAAAACAGACCTGGTCTGTTGCTCAGTGGTCCAAATTCCTCTTTTCTGATGATAGCAACTTTTGCATCTCATTTAGAAATCAAGGACCCAGAGTCTGGAGGAAGATGCTTGAAGTGTGAAGTTTCCACAATCTGTGTTGTTATGGGAAGCCATGTCATCTGCTGGTGTTGATCCACTGTGCTTCATTAAGTCCAGGGTCAACGCAGCCATCTACCATGAGATTTTGGAGCACTCCATGCTTCCTGACTAGCTTTATGAGGATGCCAACTTCATTTTCCAGCAGGACTTGGCACCGGCCCACACCGCCAAAAGTACCAAAGCCTGGTTCAATGACCGTGAGATTACTGTGCTTGATTGGCGAGCAAACTCGCCTGACCAGAACCCCATAGAGACTCTATGGGGCATTGCCAAGAGAAAGATGAGACATGAGACCGAACAATGCAGAAGAGCTGAAGGCCGCTGTGAAGAATCCCCCTCCATTCATTCGATTCTTTCCCTCCCTGCTACTTTATTCATGGATTTATTACTGTGACGAAGCGCCCTTCCCCACTTGTGCCTGGAGAGGACTGCTTGCCCGCCTCTTGCCCTGTGACTATGGACCCTGGCCCGTTCAATTCAGTATGATAGGAGTTATGTATTTTTGTATCCTTTTGTGTTTTACTGGGAACATGTGCTCAATGGAGTCTGCCTCTATCCCTGGATAATTGGATTATTTTCCCCATTGTCTCCAGGATAGAGGGCTCTGTAAAACCAGTTTGGGCCAGATAGCCATGCTGCCAGCCAGGCCCCAAAAGATACTTTACTAACTTTTGAACCCCTGGTCTGATTCATGCCATTTTTTGATATGTTTCCCTGAATGGATTGATTGTGAATATATAATTTTATGTGAATGTGATGTATATTTTAGAAGTTATGAATGTGCTGTAAAAACTGTATTTTTCCTACCTGTGATAATTGAATCTTCTAGTGTATAAGATAATTGAATCACGGGCAGAGGGGAGGATTGTGTGGGCTGTAACCTGTTTTATTGGCTACGGTAGATAACGTGTGTGTCCCTCCCCTGCATGGGAGCAGGGCATAAAAGAAACTGTAGCTTGAATACCTGTTGTTACTTCCAGTAAAGTCTTGTTCCAGCATTAAGCCTTGGCTCATGTTTGGGGGATTGGAAAACTACACTCTGGGGATTGCCATAATCACTTACTCCCCAGCGTAAACTCTTGCAATAGCTTGATTTGTTCCCGCTACGCTCTCTGGATTTAGGAGAGGTTCACCCACTGGGAGCTGGATCCTGGTCGTGGATCCAGGGTGGGTGGAGACGGCGATACCCCGGCGCAGCTGTATCGCTGGAAGTGGGGTCTGCGGTGCTGATGGTGTCGGTTGGAGTGCTTGGAGTCCTCAGCGAGCACTAGGCACAGGTACTCAGTCGGAGTGCCAGCGGTCTGTCACAGCCGCTATTGAAGCATCCTGGTTTTCCATAACACCTCAGCAGTGCCACAGGCTGATAGCTTCCATGCCACACCGCACTGAGGCAGTAATTGCTGCAAAAGGGGCCCAAACCAAGTACTGAGTCCATATGGATGCTTATACTTTTCAGAGGTCTGATATTGTTCTATGTACACTCCTTGTTTTATTGATTGCAAGTAATATTCTAATTTACTGAGATTGTGGATTTGGGGTTTTCATGAGCTGTAAGCCATGATCATCGCACTTATGACAAATCACAGCTTGAACTATCTTGCTTTGCATGTAATGCGTCTATCTCATATTAGTTTCCCCTTTTACGTTGCATTACTGAAATAAAGCAACTTTTGCACGATATTCTAATTTTCAAGTATCACCTGTATGATCATTAAGCATTGATGATCAGATCTACTTGCAACATGTAGAAAGCAGGTGATTTATTTTTATATTTTAGATAAGTTGAGAATTTCTTGCAAACTCAACATTTTTTGAAAGTATATAAAATGAGCAACTTTATATTAATATATATATATATTAATATATATATATATATATATATATATATATATAGATATTCCAATATCTCTTTTTACAACCACACTATTAAAACTTACAGTATACCTTTAAGTTTTTGGACCATATCACAGTATTTGGGCAAATGAATTAAATAGGTTAATACATGAAAAAAAAAAAAACAGATATACATAGTGTAATACTGTTAAAATAATAATCTGTGTGTGTTCATTAACAAAGAGATGCACACTAGAACCACAGAAGAAAGTTATGCAAATATTCAATGAACCAACAATTGGCATAATATGCCCATAGCAAAAAATACAGAATTACAATATAAAGGCATCAAAAATAAAGCAGTAATTTACCAAACTTCTCACAAGCCTAACCTGGCAGAAACACGAGTTCCCAATACCCCCAATGGGCTGCCTTTTTCAAGGGTGTTTATTACGACTTTACAGTCCGGGTTCGCTCAACTCTAGCTACCGATCAGGGTAGCCTGTTCACAGCTAATTAGAACCTGTAGTCCTTGTATACTAAGAATTGTGGAATTTTTCACTCTACTATAAAGATCTGCTATTTCTATACAAGGTACCCACAAAGGTACCATTCCAGCTACCTTTACTCTCTGCTATCTGCATTTAGCAATGGGTCTTCAGATTATCATCAAGCCTTAATATATGTGCGAGAGGTTACCAATTGTTGTAGTCTATATCTTATGAGCAAGTGAACAGTGCCTTAATAGCACACCACAGTAAGGAAATATTTTAGCCTTCTGGAGGAAATCTTTTGCACCAATTATTACCCATTACTACAAGGTAACTGTACAAATACCGATAGAGGTATCTGGGCTGTATATATGTGGTTCTCTCTAATTAGTATGACTCTACCCATAGACTGGACAATTCAGCACTAACATTGAAAACTGCTGATAACAGCCTCCCTCTGTGGCATTTAAGAGTCTTTGCTATGTCTTTAGAGTGATTTTTGGCAGTTTGCCTCACGAAACTGAGCACTGTTTCAATTAAACTCACTTTTGATACATGGATACATATTGTTAACGTTGCAGTATATGAAACTTCAAAGGTGCTATTTTTTGACAGTTTCTACCAATTTAATCTCTATTTACAAACATATATGAGAATTGGATATTGTGCTTTGGCTGATCACACCAATAAGATACTAGCTTTGCAAAAAAATTGGGCTACATTTCAGTGTACTTGACAACATTTTTGATACACTGCCTTTTATATTCATAGCTACCTTCATCAGCTCTACCTATTTTCTAATTTTTTCATGTGTCATTCGTCACTCCCTTTACCATTTAAATTTGTGTTTTTTCATAGACTGCTGTAATTGACTTGTTAAATCAGGTAGTTACAGCAAGGGTTTTTTGTTAAGTTTGTCTTTTGGTGTTTATAATAAAAGTGTCTGATTTTTTTAAAGTACTTTTAGCTATTATTCCCATTTTGACACCTATATATTAACTAGGGAAAGATTCTCTTTTTTCTTGTTTCCAATACAATGTAGGTACAGGATCCCAGTGATAATATAAAATAATTTGTAGTCACTATCATTGATTCTTGGATACTAATGTTTAAGTCTAAAAAATGATCTCAGTCTCGCAGTTGTGTCTAGTTCAGTTCATCCCCCAATCGTTGGTGTTTAGAAGTTTTATAAAATCATGGAGTGCTTCCACAGTGCCAGTCCATATAAAATAAATCTATAAACTGACAATAGGACACCAAGTGTGCCACCCACTCATGGCCTCGTATGAATGTTTCCTCCCAAAATGCCATGAAGATGGTTGGCATAGCTCGGGGCGAACTTTCTGCCCATTGCCGTGCCACAGATCTGTAAATAAAAAGTATCTTCAAAATTTTTTTAAACCAGTCGATGCTAATAGCTATATTGAAAAAACAAGTTGCCATCATGGACCATGGCTTAATGCCCCCAGAAGCCAATTCTTAAGAATTCAATGAAATTGTAAATTAGATTCAGATTATACCAAACCGGCAGATTACTTAAAAGAACAATTTTTAGAAAAGGGATACAACAAAAATTCTAGAAAAGAGAACTGAAAGAAATAGGAGAGCTACCAAGGAAAAATCGAATTAAATATAAGCCAAAAATATCACCATCCAACAAAATACCCTTTTATCTGCAGTTACAACGGACAAAATAGACGTATACAAAATTCTATTAAAAAGCATTGGCATCTACTAAGATCTTATTTTAAATAAAATTTTACCACCAATTCCAAAGATCATATACAGAGGAGCGAGGAATTTTAAAAACATTTTTAGTAAAAAGCCATTTAATGCCAAAAAAATCCAATCATTTTATACTAAATTTAAAGGGGTTTTACAGATGTGGTATGTGCCTTCCATGTAAAACAACTAAAAGTAATAAAACATCTACACCCTGTTCCAAATTATGCAAATTCTATTGTGTCACAAAGATTAAAGATAGAAACGGCTGCATTGGGCAGAAAAATACATGAAGACTCATTTTCAAACAATCCTGTTCACTGATGAGTGCCGTGCAACCCTGGATGGTCCAGTGGATGGCTGGTGAACGGCCACCCTGTTCCAACAAGGCTGCGACGTCAGCAAGGCGGTGATGGAGTCATGTTTTGGGCCAGAATCATGGGAAGAGAACTGGTCAGCCACTTTATGGTCCCTGAAGGTGTAAAGATAACCTCTGCAAAGTATGTGGAGTTTCTGACTGACCACTTTCTTCCCTGGTACAGAAGGAAGAACTAGGTTTTCCATAATAAAAATCACCTTCATGCATGACAATGCACCATCTCATGCTGCAAAGAATACCTCTGCATCAATGGCTGCTATGGGGATAAAAGGAGAGAAAGTCATGGTGTGGCCTCCATCCTCCCCTGACCTCAATCCTATTGAGAATCTTTGGAGCATCCTCAAGCAAAAGATCTGAGGGTGGGAGGCAGTTTACATCCAAACAGCAGCTCTGGGAGGCTATTCTGACATCTTGCAAACAAATTCAAGCAGAAACGTCCAAAAACTCACAAGTTCAATGGATGCAAGACTTGTGAAGCTGCTATCAAATAAAGGGTCCTATGTTAAAATGTAACACCTGTTAAAATGTTTAAAAAGTTAAAATGTTGTTATAAGTTTGATTGAAATAGCTTTTGATTTCAGTAAATATGCTGCAAACACAACAAATGACAATTTTCAGTTCTTTACAACCTATAAAGGGTTTTGAAACTTACTGTGCACAATAATTTGGAACAGTGCATTGTAAGTTTATGTTTTAAAAATACTGTTATTAGGTTTGTTCAATAAAATTTTAATTGTACTCTTAATAGTTGATAACATGAGAATTATGCTGACTGTTATTTATATCAATTATTTAGGTAAATGAGAAAAATATAATTTGCATAATTTGGAACAGGGTGTAGTAGATAGAGAATATAATAAAGAAACCACACACCATTAAGGACCACTTAACTTGCCACTCAAAGGTATATGTTCCTAAATGCCCATGCGATTTGTTAAATGTTGGTAGAACTCTCAGAATCACCAAGCACATTAGAAACATCAAAAACAGCTTAGAGACCCATGGCGTGTCCCTACAATTCAAACAGACAATCAAAACCCAGGAAATGTTTTGTGCAATAAAAGTAAAGAGATTGGAGGGGAGGTGACTACATCAAAAAATTGGGGAAGGAAGAAATGAAATTTATAATTTTAAGACTTTAATCCCTTACGGTATAAATTCTGATTTTGAAGTCTGCCATTTTTAATGTTCTTAATCCCTTTATTTTAAAATGATTTTTATATACAGCTATTTTAAACTACATTTTATATAGCCATCCTCCCCCACCCTTGTTTTAATGATTAAATGAATACATTTCTTAATTACTCTCCTCCCCCCACCCCCAGGTGCAATATGAACTTTTATTTATACATTTATTTTTTAACTAATAACAGCTCTCAAGAGCAAAATCACCCATCAGAAAACATCTCTTTAAAAGTAAATAGACTATCAACCCTGGCACTCTATTTTAATAGGACCTCTGTGCTGAATTCCCCTACTAGGATTCTTTTAGCTATCTCCTGGAGAGGCAAAACGCGTTTTGCTAAGGACTTACAGATTTGTATCCCCATAAAGGCACACCCCTAACTCACTGAGCTTGCTCACATTACTTGAAAGCAGCCTCTATTAAGTAGACTCTTTCAAGTAAGAGTTAGAAAACCAGGAGTTGCTTGGAGTGGTTTGTATTTTATATTGTTTAATCTGTTCAATTGGTAAAGTTTAAAAAAAAAAAAAATGTTAAAAATGTTTGTGTTCTGGTCCCCACCCCCCCCTCTTTTGTGCTGCTGCTTGATTGATTGGGGGGAGTGCTCATTAATTGCACCTGTGTGGGATTTGTATCCCCATAAAAGGCACACCCCTAACTCACTGAGCTTGCTTACATTACTTGAAAGCAGACTATTAAGTAGACTCTTTCAAGGAGTTAGAAAACCAGGAGTTAAAATTAACAAGCTAATTGTTCGGTATCTGGGGAAATGAGTGTTAGCAAGATTGGTTTGACTCAATGCACATCTTGTTGCATGTATGGATGCCTGGATGCACCCGTCCCGGGTCCATACCTATGTGATGGTTGTGTGCGAGTGGCTTCTCTGGAAGCTCAGATTGGAGATCTCAAAGCAAGTCACAACTTTGATTGAGATTGACAATCTTGAGAGGAGTCTGCTGCTCACTGAGCAGAGTTTAGTGGGGACAGGTAGTGAAGAGGGAGGAGATAAGACAGATGGGGAACAGGCATGTAGCTGGGTGACAGTGGGGCAAGGAAGCGGGGGGAGGGAAGAGGAAAGGGCTAGCTACTCCTGATTTAGTGCAACCTAGCAGATTTGCCCGTTTGAGTGAAGATGTTGGGAGCACCAGCTCAGGAGTAGCCCCTCTAGTACAAGTGGGGATCAAAATGTAAGGAAGGAAAGACAGGTTGTGGTGGTAGGGTACTATCATTAGGACATTAGATAGGGCAATCTGTCGCTCTGATTGGCTCAACCGGACAGTTTGCTGTCTCCCGGATGCTCAGTTCTGGCATGTTGATGACAGAGCGGGTGGATTATTGTAAGGGGCAGGGGATGACCCAGTGGTCATGGTCCATGTTGGTACCAATGACAGTAAGAGGACGATCCTAAAGAATGATTTCAGGGAATTAGGTAGCAAACTTAAGAAAAGTGTAAGAAATTGATATGCCAAACTGCAATATTGTATCTAACTTTGTGTATGTGACTGGTTTCACAAGTTGGGGTCATTTCCTTGATAAGTGTGATAAGGATCAAAGTGTTCAGTTGCATTTTACACCACCCAGCTAAGACAAAAGCTTACATCCCTTCAGCAGTTCTCCTGCCAATCAGTTTTAACATCTAGGTGTAACCATGGAAGTGTGTGTTTTCCCAAGCAATCCTTTCCAATCTACCAAGAAACCTAACCAACTGGTCACTTCTTTCACAATGTTACAGTATGGCTGGAGGGAAGAGATCAAGGGGAAAGACTTGTGTAAAGACAGAACTCTCTGGAGAAAGAGGGCGGGGTAAACCACTTTTGGTAAGGAAAAGGGATTCTGGGACTTAGTTTATTACTCCAAGAATCAGGCTTTAAAAAAGGACAACATCCAAGGAAGTAGCTCTCTTTTTGTCTCTTTTGGAGAGGACAGCGCAGCAAGCACAGGTGGCTGTCCCCGATTACTACCAAGATGAAGGCACAAGGGGAAGACCTCAATTGAAATGTTTAAGTATTGCCCTTTTATTATGCATCTTTTGATTATGTACTGATTTAATGTGTCGTGTATATCCTTTTAAAATCTAACAGTATCCTTAAATGAATATTTACAATACATTTTATTATACACTTGTGTTTGTGTCTTATTTGTCACACATTCCCTAAAAGAATATCCTTGTAAGAGGGTCGTAATTTCTTACAAATTGGCGAGCCAGCCAGGAGGGATTTAGTATGATTTATAAGCATATTCATAATTGTATAGATTGGATATTTACTTTTGGATACAGTTCAGATATTGTGTATAGAATTTCAGTGAATTGTGCATTGTCAATGATGGAGAATTTATTGAAAAAGATTGCTAAAATGTCTAATCCAGAAGCAATAATTAAATGTATTGAGGGTGCATTCGATCCGTGGCTTAATGCTCAGGATTATGTGGCCAGGGCAATTATTGAAAAGAAATTGCCCAAATCTAGTGGTAAAATGGCTTTGATTTATGCTGCCTGTTGGATTGCGGAGAAGTATAAATCTTTACATAAGCAAAAAGAAATTAGAGGCAGAAGTTTTGAGTTCAAAGAATGAAGTGGAAGGTTTTAAACTGTCTGCGCAAAATGCTGCTGCTTTGTGTGAGGTAGTCAGCAAATTCGTCTTGAAAATGAGGAATTGCGCAGTTGTAATTGTTGGGGAAAATATTATGTATATATCTGTTTAATATGTGCTTGACTAAGTCTGTGTGTATGGGAGGTCAGGAATTATCTTCAAAAGGGAGTTTCTGTTTAGATAGCTGGAAAGATACAGCACCTGAAAGGCACCAATCACATTTACATATCTACTGGTCTTCAAAGGAGTCCCTATCAAGGAAAACACACCTTGGGTTAGAGGCAAGGGGATGGCTGGGAGAGTTGACACTTAAATAAAATAACAGGATAGACAGCACTTTGGGCCTTGGGAAAGTAAATCACATTTACATATGAATTGAGCTGAGGAATTTGCTATTTACAACATGGGAACCAATTCCTTTAAAAATAGAAGATACTGACATCACATTAGATTAGGTTTTGGTAAGACACACAAGCTGCACATAACATCTCACAGCACATACACCATACAGTAGATATTAGATAGATTGAATGTATGAGTGTTATGAATGTATTGTAACTCTAATACTATAACTAACATTCTTCTTCTGTAATATTTAACTGGGCAGATTCTAAGTAAAGATTTCTCTCTGGTAAGAACTATGGTGTTGGCTGTTTGTAATATTGGGTAGAATACCTTAGTAGCCCTAGTCATATTTATCTGGACAAGGGGATAAAGATATATGTTGGTTCTTGGAAGAGGTGACACAGGGATATTACATTCACTATTAATACACAACGCAGAGTGGATTTCTCTCAAAAGGATACCAATTGGAAGTATTGGTGGTGAGAGAAGGATTATACAACAGTAATGAGCAGCTTGTAGAAAGGCTGAAGGATGCAGAGGGTGCTATTAGGATCCTTGCATCCAGCAGCCAGAAAGAGGCTGATCATTCAGATTGCATGTATCAAATGAATTCATTGAAATCACAATTACAAGATAGAAATGCTGTTGTAGCTGCATGCAATGCTGCAGAACCCGATACAAATGTTGTACATAGCAGAGTGTGGTGTTTTTGCAGATGTTTATGGTAATTGTGAGTGCAGTATTCCTGCTAAAATGGCACCAGTCTCTACAGAGCACATGGTGGATGCACTGGGACATGTACTACATAAAACTACTGTGACCCACTCCTTAAAACGTACAGAGGTTATTGCACTGAGCAAAAGAACTGGGCTGTATAAGCTTGGATGATGATCCAGTAGATGTAATGTTAAAAATTGATCAATTTGAAAAAATCCACAGAAACTTAAATGAATTGGATATTTTTGATGTTATAATTGCTAGTACAGACCAGTCACTAAGAGCAAGTCTGCCACATGAGATATTTATAGAACCAAGCAACAACTTATCAAAGAGTTCTTAAACGCACTTGGTCTAGAGGAAAATCATCATCATTTTGCTTTTGGTAATTGTGAGCAGAAGAGAGTGGAGTCTGTTCAAGGGTTTGTAAATAGGTTATTTGTTTTATTCAAACTGTTCCACCTGGAGCACATGCTGATCAGAATGAATATGCATTTAAGAAAGCATTACTTAATAGGACACTGCCAGATATTCGACAGTTAAATGGTTTGTGTCCCCACAGAACCCCTTTATAAATATACTGAATTGCTTAAAGGCTGAAGCAATTTTAGTAACTCAAGAAAAAGTAAATAAAAGACAAGTGTCATTGATGCAAAGTCCCCAACCTCACAGATATATCAATCAGAAAGCCCCCAGATAAAAAACCAAGATGTTTTAGGTGTGGTAGGATGGGACATATTGAAAAATTCTGTAAATCAGATGTGCATATTCATCATGAAAGGCCCATGTGTGATAGATGGACTCCGGGAAATAAAAATGATCAAATTAATACTAGGTGGAGATCACAGAGAAGAGAGATAATAATGGTATCCCCCACAGGACCTTGGATTCCCTACCATGTGCTTAAAGGACAGAATAGACAACTAAAGGCAGAAAATCTTTCTCTAACATGTGAACGAAATGAGTTCCTTGAAAAACTGGATTGTCTCAAGGCACAATTAAGTAGATTAGAGGAGATGGTTAACAAAATCTGATAGATACAGTTTTTCTCGAATGACCTATTCTAGTTGTGTGTTATTAACTTTCTCTTGAAGTTTGTTTTTTTAGAAAACTACGGAGATGATGCCAATTGAGAAAGAAGACAAATATAGACCTGTGAGAAGACCAACCATTTGACATGTTTATTTCAGGAAATACAGTTCCAGTTTATAGAGGACCTTAATATGTAGTTTTATATATTTTTTTCCATATTAAGGATAAGCCTCTAAACTCATTCATTACAGTCAGGTAGTCCAAATTCCAAATTATTTTTGTTTTTATTAGTTTAGCACACCTGCACTTCCAGCTAGGTTTTATTTGTATTTTTGTATTTTGATACTGGATTACTAATTTTATATATTTCTAGATTAGATGAATTGTTGCCAAGGTGAGGCTTATACGTTGATCACACTGGAGAGATGTGATAGTGTAACTGTCTGTTGGTTTACAACAGTAAATATTTTTGTTTGTCTTTTTTTCATTTAATAACCAACATAAATAGCCTCAAGCCGATTTTTGATTTTAATCTTTGAAAGGCAACAGACCATTGTCAGTTTTCCTTAGATTGCACGCTGCCAAACTTTGTATACAACAGAGCAAATACAGTAAATAAAGTGATAAAGTGCGACAACAAGACTGTTGTAACCACCTGAGTGGAACCCCTCAAACCACTCTAACAATAATAAATATAAAATACATACAATGGTGGACCACACTTAATGTCCCTAAAATAAAAACATAGAACCATATAGTGTAATACAGTTGGTATGTTAGTAAATTGGAAGATGGTAGAGATCATGTACTTATGATACGTGCGTTCCACCATACGTTCCAGTGACGACATACCAGGGCCGGAACGAACATCCGGAAATCACGCAATTGACGTATGGAATGCATCGTGCGTTCCAAATCCCGACACTGGAACCCGGAAGTAAGCCTCAAGAGCGGCATAAAAGAACGCCAAGTTCCCCACATACCACTACTGACTGAGGAAGCCCCATACACAGGGCGAAACATGTATCGGACCAGCCAGGACATTTGGACCCGTTTTCCACACTTGCACTTTACATTTTAGTGCTATTTTATGGACTTGGAAAGCCATTTGGCTATTGGACTTTGCTTCTTTTCTTTCTTTTTTAAGAGCAGTCCTTATGTTTTCACATTGTGTTTTATACATGCAATAAAAAAAGGTTTTTTTTGTTTTTTTAAGAAGAACCTACTTCTCTACCGTTGTTATTCCTGAGACTTCCAAAACTACTAGAAGGACAGGGACGTCCTATTTAATAGTCCCACTGCACCACTCATGGGAGCCATATGATTGCATTTGGCTCCAGGCTTGTGAGTACATGATCGCTACCATCTTCCAATTTATTAACATACCAACTGTATTACACTATATGGTTCTATGTTTTTATTTTAGGGACATTAAGAAGTGTGATCCACCATTGTATGTATTTTATATTTATTATTGTTAGAGTGGTTTGAGGGGTTCCACTCAGGTGGTTACAACAGTCTTGTTGTCGCACTTTATCACTTTATTTACTGTATTTGCTCTATTTGTTATTTCCATTGTAATCTCCTTTATACAGTATTTAGTGATCCTTTCAATATGTCTTTTCTAGAAGATAGAAATTATACAATTAAAGACGCAGACAAATGTCGAAACCATTTAGAAAAAATCCTCAGAGAAATGAAAATGAAATGGGAGGTAGCTACCTTAAAAAGATATGTAAAAGAGCAGATCACACCTAGAGGACTTAGATTCAAGAAAGACCCTTGCTTCATGTCAGGGTGGAATAAACTCCTTGAGGGGTTCTCTTTCAGTATGATGGGTTACATAGTATCCAGAAGGGAAGAAAATCTAACATTGCTAGATGAGGAAATTGTATTATGGAGGCAAAAACTGAGTGATACTATGAACCCAGAAACCTTTAACCAAGCAATACGAGAAATTAAGACCAAATTAGAAAAGGCAGAAAAGGAAACTATTGCAATTAAAAAAAGGAAGTATTTAAGAGATACCCATGATTACAAAATAGGTAATATCAGATTTCCCAACAAAAAACAGATCACATCAATGATACAAAATTGGAACAAAGAAACAGAATGGCGAAATTCATATAGAGAACCTAAATATAGATATCGACACCCACCAGATTCAGACAAAATCTACCCACACGAACCATTATCCCCTAGAGTTATATCTAAGCATAAATCATACAGTGAGCCACGATACTCTAAAGAATACACATCCCAAAAAAGATCAGCTATTGGAAATCAATACGTAAATAATTCACCTTCCAGGACATTACGCTCGACATACAAACACCGAGAGAGAACATACAGTGAGGTAGTGAAACAACCCCCATTAAATAAAATGAAGGAAAGCAGAAGAATAATAAACACCCACTCACCATCACAACGAGCAAGGAGAGACTATATCTCAAACCGAAGAAGTCCAAACAAAAGGACTTATGTAGATGTCATCTCAGAGAGAAGTCCTAGAAGAGAACCAAGAGGATTGGAAAGAGAAAGTGTAATCACTACAGAGAGAAGCCCGAGAAGAGAATCAAGAACACCTGAAAGAGAAAGTGCAATTCCACAAGGAGAAAGAAGAGCCAAAATTGTGGAAATAGAATCCAACAACACAGAGGATTACTATCCCCTTTTTCGGAAGGACCCGAGAATAGAAGATACGATTTGGCAGGAGAAACCAGAGTCATGGGAGTCTCCAGGCAAACGCCCCAGATCCAAAGAACACGAAAAAGAAGAACAACAAGGGAACAGAGAAAAGAGGGGGAAGAGATATGAAAGGAATTTTTAATCTTACCAATTATCCGTTAAGTAAGGAAGAACTAGAAGTCCTCAAAAAAGGCCTCAAATTTGCCCCCACAGCCGAACTGGATAAGTTTGAATTTTTTGTGGATATGAATAAATTTATAAGAAACTTATGTTTAACATTTTTTTTCCACAATAAAGAGGAAACCCCAAATGTAACACTAGATCCAAAATACAAGCAAACACAATTGGAGAAATCCTCTTTTTTCCCTAAACACATGATTTCACACACAATTAACACGTTCGAGACCATGGTTATGGGAGATATTTAAAAAACAAAAAAAACTAAATAGGTTTCAACAAAACATGTCCTTAAAAGAAAACTCTAAAAAAATTACTAAAAAACGAGGAGATAGTCATTAAGCCAGCCGATAAAGGGGGTGGAGTCGTAATTCTGTCAAAAGTTCAATATATGGAGGAATCAGAACGTATCCTTTCAGATCGTACAACTTACCATAAATTAAACTAACCCCACAGAAAAAGTAAAAAATATATTTGAGAAATTTATCAAAAAAGGACTAGACAAATTTTAACTGAGAAAGAAAGTAAATATCTACAAATCTCACACCCCAAAATCCCAGTTTAACTATCTACCAAAAATCCACAAAAACCTAACCAATCCACCAGGCCGTCCCATTATATCAGGGATAAACTATATCCTCTAGAGTCTCAGAATACATAGACACATTACTACAACCTCTGGTGATAAAAAATCCATCACATCTAAAAGACACCATCCATACCCTACAGGTTCTAAGTAACATAAATTGGACCAGAAGTTCCATTTGGTCACCAGCGATGTGACATCCTTATACAGCATTATTCCCCACGAGATAGGACTTAAAGCTGTACAATACTTTTTATACAAAGCTGACTTTAACGAAGACCAAATTCAATTCATTTTGGAAGGTATCCATCTTATCCTTACCAATAAATCTTTTTGGTACAACAATACGTTTTACCTCCAGATTAGAGGTACGGCGATGGGCACCAAATTCGCACCCAGTTATGCCAATTTATTTATGGCATACTGGGAGGAACATTTTATATTTTCCGAGCATCCCTGGGTGTCGAGTTTGGTGTGCTATCGCCGATACATCGCCGATATATTTTTCATTTGGAACGGCTCGATCGAACTTCTGGATATGTTCAACTCCTTTTTGAGTGATAATGATTGGGGTATTGCACTAACCATGACACAGTCAAGCAGATATCAGTTTTTTTAGATTTACATATTTTTATCCAAAATTCTATCATTACAAAAAAAAAAATTTAAAACTGTGGACGCCAATGGATACATTGAGAGAAATAGCTGCCACCACAAACCGTGGTTAAAAAATGCACCCAAAGGCCAATTCCTAAGGATCAGATGAAATTGTACTAACGATGAAGATTATATACAACAAGCTACAAGAATAAAAGGACAATTCGTTGAGAAAGGATATGAAGATCAGCTGACCTTAGAAATTGAAGTACAAAAGAAATCACGACTAGAACAAAACTAAAAATCCACAATGTATACAATATATACAGACTCAAAAAAATCCTTTTATATGTAATTATAATGGCCAGAATAGAAAAATCAAAAAGATTATTAACAAGTACTGGCATCTTTTACAAGACAATCCCATTTTAAAAGAAATTTTGCCGACAACCACAAATTATATACAGAAGGACAGCAAATCTGAAAAGGTCATTAGTACAGAGTAGTGAAGGCCCGAGAACCACCAAACATAAAGGACCTCCAAGGTGGTATTCTCTGAGATATTACCTGTGCCACGTGCTACAGCAGAAAGGCAGCAGGAGATTCGAGAGGTCAATGTGTGGCTTAAGGCTTGGTGCAGGAAGGAGGGTTTTGGTTTTTTAGAGCACTGGGCCGACTTTGCAATTGGGTACAACCTTTATAGTAGTGATGGATTGCACCTAGACGGGAGAGGGTCTGCAGTGCTGGGGGATAGGATGGCTAGAAGGTCGGAGGAGATTTTAAACTAGTACAAGGCGGGTGGAGATGGGGGAGCAGCAAGCTCAGAACAGAGAAGCTGTGTAATGTTGATAATTCACAAAGTACAAGTGACTCATGATATTAAATGTATGCTTACTAATGCAAGGAGCCTAAATAACAAAATGGGGGAACTAGAGGCAGTAGCATACACTAAACAATATGATCTAATAGGCATAACAAACATGGTGGGATGAGACATGACTGGGCAGTTAACTTAAATGGGTACATGTTATTTAGGAAGGATAGGAAAAACAAGAAGGGTGGTGGGGTATGTTTGTATGTCAACCATGATTTATTTATTTTTTATTTATTTTTATTTTTATTTTTATTTTATACATTTTATTTCCAAAATCGTCAATGTACTCTCCATTTTTATTTTTCAATCAAGCCATGGAAAAATAATATATATCTTTAGGGACTTAAATGTGCTTTTAAAAAAAATAATAGTAAAATACAATATTTCTTTGGCCAATAAAATACAATATTTATTTCATGGAATTGGATGCTTTTACATATTAAAACTTTTGACAGAATAAAGTGATTCTTGGATTAGTTGTGGAGTGATAAACTATGCGATGTTTCTAAGTAGAAGTATGGTGTTCAAAGTATATATTACATTTTAGCCCAAAACAGTGAACTGAAAATACAGCTGGCTTGGGGAATGTTTCTCAATTGAATATATTGCCCTAAAAATGTGAAATTGACTTTGAATTCCTGACAATTCACATTTCAGCATATAACCCTGATAGAGATTAATTTGTGGAGAATTGTAAAAGAAATTGTAGATTTTTTTTGCCAAAAATAAATAGTTTATAATTTGGCTATTTTAGCTTTAAAAATGCAATTCTTTCATTGATTTCCCACAATTCCTAATTCCTCCCATGACTTAATGTAATATTTTTTTTTCAATACTAAAAATTTATTTTTCCTTTAATTACAGTACATTTTAGTATTTAACACCTCACTCTAATAATACACTCTGTAAACACTTTATGAGTTATTCAATGCATTGAATGAATGATTTTTCCTTCTACAACACATGTAATGCAACATAGACACACAAACCTACAATAAACAATAATTCATGGCAACAAGTTTCTAGTTTATAATAGGACTGGTCTACCCATAATGCTTTAGTTGTTGTAATGCTCTATCTCCCATCATCCTCACTAGGTTTTGGGCTTGTAGTACACCTCTCAATAACTTCTAAACTCTTTAGCAAACTTTGAAGTTCAGGGAGTAGAGTGTGTAATAAATTACTCTAAAGATTTTCAATACCTTAGTTTTGTAGGCACCAGATATAGATTTATATATGCATATATGTATATAATATATGTATATAATTTTTTTTTTTTTCATTCAAGGTTTATTAGCTTCATTGGTGTGTACATCAGGAAGGCATATATGTGCGTCAAAAATAATGTAGCAAGATAACATCGTAGTATAACATCGTACTTAACAGGTATAGTGGTGAAAGAAAGGTAAATAATAGGTAGCTCTAAGATAACATGCTAGGTTGGCTGGTCGATAGTAGCACAAAGCAACACATTCTCCTATTTAAACATGTCAATATAATTCCGAACCTTGCAACGTCTGTCAAACCCCGACAGCCTAATTCGGCCTCAGCAAGCACAGCCTCTAGGTTTAGTGATACAATATTAAAATGAAAACAATATTAAAATTAAAGTTAACAATAAAATGAAAAGATAAATGTCCAGACTCTCCGTGGAGTCAGGAATAGGGTGGATGGATTACGTGGAGGCCCTCGCGTGAGCTGCGGAGTATATTTGTCTCCGTGCTTCCTTGGGTCTGATTCGGTGCACGTATCTCCGGGCATTTTATCACGCTAAAGTAAAAGTGGGGTGGGTTGAACAAGGCTAGTGACTGATTGTTATGTATAGTCGACTTACGCCTCAGTGTGCACCTCAATTGCCGGTATCTAGGTAACAGAGCAAAAATCTATACGTGCTAGTAAGAAAGTAATCTACATTGGATATAAACTTTACTGTACTGCGTAAACACGCTATGTCTATCTAAGCCTGTGATTATGCTGTCGGCACAGTGAAACGTATATGTATTAGAAAAAAAAAAACAAAAAAAAAACCCTGCAGGTATAGCGCTTTGTCCCCTGTGGGCTGCGCCTGGACAATTAGAGTGATGCTATCGGTCTGTAGCGTATGGTGTAAATATGCTTGCTATATGCAATGTAGGTGAAAGTATGTGCACATTATGGAGCTGTAGCTTAGGGGAGCTCTGTAGCTTACATTGCGCGTTCGTTTTAAAACTGTAAGCTTAATGAATGCGTTTTGTGCTAAATAATAAGATAAAATGGGTTAAGCGTGTTTGCTAGGCGTTATTGGCTTATAGTAATAGGATAGTACAATGGGGCGTAAATACGGAAAGCCTATTTCTGCATGAAGAGCCTATCTAGCATATCAGTCCTACCCAGCCTAGGCCAACGTCCCAAAAAGTATTTTTGATTTTCTTTTTAACCTAAGCCAATATGAACAGCGTTTTAATATTAAAGCATTATCTAGGCTATAATAGTCATTGATGGCCCGGGTGTCCTGTGTTTATTTGGGCTGTACGGTCCTTCGCTGCCTGTATACTGGTTCAAAGCATAATTAAGCATAGTTGGCTAAACAGTAGTAATATAAGACTGTGCAAAGCATGGTGTAGGTCACGTCCGGTTCTAGAACAAAATTGTTCCCGCCTTCTAAGAAGGAAAGACGTAAAAAGGGGAAAAAGGGCCTGCGTGAAGTCCCTATTTAAACAACCGTGGGATTATGTCCCAGCGGTCAAAAAGGGCCTTGTGCCGTGCACGCGTGGCCGGGCGTAGTAAGACACCCTGAGATAAAATGATAAAAGGAGGAAAGTAAGGGAATTTAACATGGCAAGTACATTTGGTTTTATGCCGGGGTATAAACACTTAAGTACTCGGCATACAATGCAATAACAATCTTATGTAGATGTTGCCTATTGTTGAGCGTTCTAAACTAACATAATAATAAAGAGTGTCCACAGCGTATTTAACGTATGGTAAGTCCACATCCAGAGTCAATCTTCGATCAAAAAATTATATGAAACTGTGAGACCTAAGGGTTGCTTGACATGTCCGTGGGCTCACCCTGGTGTACAATAACCCAGGGTACCAGGCCTCCAAACATCATCCCCAGGCCCCCACAGCTTCCCCCTTGGGCACCTCAGCACAGTGGGCACTCGGAGGCAACGTGAGTCCATGCAGCCCCCCCCCCCAAGAGTCTGCAGACCCAGCGCCTCCTGCACCTCCCCTGAACCGTTGGCGCATTGCGGGGTAATCAGATGTCCGTGAACGTCTCGCCCACTGCCGGCCTCAGACACGGGGGAGGGCACGCCGCCCCTCGCCACCGGTCCGCCAGAGGCAAGCGGACCCCCACCCCGCAGGGCTCACAGCCGTGGGGACATTTCTCTCCGGGCGCCCGCCAGACCCAGTGATTGGACATCCGTGGCCTGTGGGTGGTCTGGGACATCCGTCTGCGTCCGTCAAACCCCAGGCCCGTACTCACGGTCAGTGGTGCCCCAAAGGACGGTGATATATGTCCCTTCGGTCTCGTTTGCTGTCGGGGCTCCTTTTGGCAGTCATTGCCAGTCCAGGAGGGCAGCCTGGGCCCAGCACGGAAACTCTCGTCTCAGCGCGTGTCGTCTCCATATGGCCGGGATCTCCCCCACCGGCCGGGGGGGGGGAGCGGGGCCGGACCCCGAGCCAGGAGCTCCTGCCACCAGGGTAAGCATCTGCTGCTTGTCGTCCGTTTCCCAGCGTAGTCAGCCTGTGTTCTACCCGATCAGCAGTCACCTGAGTCTGGTCTTGCTGCTGTGGGTAGGCCGTGAATTCGTTTTCGGTGCACTCAGCCGGTTTTGGGTCACCAACTGGTATCCTCTTGGAGCTGGGGTTGTTCTCCATATTATTGCAACAGGTATTCTGGTCTCGGGGCCCCCCATGGCCATTTCAAGTGCCATTTTGGTTGTTTTAAGCCTGGAGCCATATCAATCTGCTTCCATGCGGCTCGGCGGTCCGGCCCCGCCCCCCCGTCAACCATGATTTAAAGCCAAATCTTAAGCAAGTGGAATGCGATGAAAGTGTGGAAGCTTTATGGGTAAATATCTGCTTGGGGGAAAAGGGAAACCAACTATTGGTCGGGATAAACCACCTAATGTTAATATTGACGAACAACCGCTGTTAGAGCAAATTGAGAAAGCTGCAAATCGAGGTATTGGAAATTTTAATTACCCGGACATAAATTGGGACACAGGAACTAGTAGCTCAGCAAAGGGAATTAGGTTTTTAAACTTGTTAAATGACACCGTCATGTCACAACTTGTACAAGCACCAACTAGAATGGATGCTTGTCTGGACCTGGTTTTAACAAAAACGTTGATCTTTTGACCAACATTCAAGTAGGTGAGCACTTGGGAAATAGTGATCACAATATAATGTCCTTTGAAAAACTCAAAAAACAAAAGCTAAAACAATTTTAAAAAGGTGAATTTCAATAAGTTAAGGGAAGCTTTACAATATATTGACTGGCAAACTTTAGTGAAAAGAACACAGAGGATAAATA
The DNA here is from genome assembly GCA_933207985.1 of Pelobates cultripes. Lineage (NCBI taxonomy): Eukaryota > Metazoa > Chordata > Amphibia > Anura > Pelobatidae > Pelobates > Pelobates cultripes. The sequence goes on along the minus strand of OW240920.1, from coordinate 144,225,186 downwards.
GATCCTCTTCCAACAAATTAGAAAAGCACATTTCTCGGTATGTACCATTGGGAAATAAATATAAAAGAAAATTTAAAACCAACGTGTCTTAGTAGAGAAGTAAAACAAGAGATTAAAAATAAGAAAAGGGCATTTAAATCAGACAAATCAGAGGCATCTTATAAAAGATCGAAGGAAGTCAAAGATGCGTGCAAAAAAAAAAATTTAAAAAAATGATTAGATTTGCTAAACTTCAAAATGAAAAAAATTATAGCTAAAGAGAGCAAAACCAACCCCAAAGCATTTTTTTTTTTAAAGTACCGTATATACACTCGAGTATAAGTTTTTCAGCACATTTTTTGTGCTGAAAAACCCCCACTCGACTTATACTCGAGTCAATGTCTGTATTATGGCAATTTACATTGCCATAATACAGACCAGTACTGCCGGGCTCATTTCAAGCCCGGCAGCGAGCTGTTACCTTCCTGCACCTCCTGTTAGCTCCCCTGTCAGCTCCGTTCTGCTCCTAGTGTAAATCTCGCGAAACCCGCGGCCGTCAGAGCGTTGCCACGGGTTACCGTGTCAACGCTCCGCGCGGCACACAGACCGTGAGGTTTACATTGGGAGTAGAACGGGGCTGACAGGGGAGCTGCACGGAGGAGAATGGAGCTGACAGGAGCTGCAGGAAGGTAAGTAACAGCTCACTGCCAGCCCCCCACTGCCCAGCCCATCCACTGGACCACCAGGGATTCACATAGCCCCCCTCCCTGGCCAGGCAACAAGCAGGGAGGGGGGACAAAAAAAATACAAATATTAAAATAAAATATAAAAATGCCCTCCCCTCACCCAGTTTACACACAGCATTATATACTAAACACACTAACACACACACCACATTAATTATATAGGGTAGAATATTACATATTCTATATATGTTCCTATTCAAATACATTAAGATGTGGCTGTCTAATGGGTTAAACAGAACAGATGGCGTTTGCTATTCTGTACCATGAGGTCTCTGGAATTTGCTGTATAAGATTTGGGGTGGTCTTTATATGGGGAATTTCCTTATATGGCCAGAGTCTAAACTAAACGTTAGGATTTAATTTGGGCTATAAAGGGCAGAGGACAAAGGTCCACCCTCTCTTCCTTCTACTATCCATTTTGCTGTCCTGAGTTGCTGATACAAAGACGACTAAAGTCTTTAAGAAATACCATCTGTTAAGTATATGATGGTTTGCTATTTAAGTAGAATAAATGCATATTTTTTATAAAGAACGTCAGATTGCGTATTAGTACTTTTCCTTAATATAGACAATGTGGCGAGCATTATATTTGGCCCAAGAAAAATATCTATATCTATATCCAGAGTATCCTTGCACTCACGCTTTCTAGCTGGTGTTGGCCGGGTGCTTTGGTATGCCTGATCCTGATGAAAGTTCCAGATGGAACTGAAACGTTGATCTTTTAATGGATATTTAATAAACAGTAAGTTTTAATTTTCAAAGTCTGAGAGTGCTGATCAACATACACATACATACATAACTTTTTCAACTAAATAAACACATAGCCAATTACTACATTGACGAGCCAGCTAGACTTTCTGGCATTCCACTCTTCCATTAAGGGGGAATTGAGCAGAGGAAGTAAGTTAGAGGACGGATCAAATTACTCTTTGTGTTGAATAGAAGACTGTTCCAAGATTATATTCTACAACAGACAAAAGCATGTGTTATAAAGAAAGCAGCACAAGATACAACGTGAAGTCTAGAAGCAAGCACGTGGCAGAGATTGGCAAGCGTCCAGAATCAAGCCCAGAAATGTGCAGCTGTACGAGTAAGAGGCAGACTAAAGACAGACGGTGTCGTGCATTAAAGATCAACTTGTCTGGTGAGTAATGGATTTTGTTACTGATATTGCAAAGAAAAGTAAACTTGATTTTGTGTTTAATAGATGCTATACAGATAGTCAATTGTGGGCAAGTTTGTATGAGCAATGTAAACAAGCAAATTTAGCTATTGATAATACATTGTTATGTTACATAAAACAAAAGAAATTAGAAATGTTTTAAAATTGGTAGAAACCTTTGACAATTATCCTTAGAACAGGAGTGGCTCCAACAAAATTGCAAGTACCAACACAAGTAAAGGTGCAAGATTTAAAAAGTACACAGACAGACATTAAAGAGAAATCTGCATGTGTAACAAATGAAATGTACTGTGAGACTACAGGCAAGTATGATTTTGGAGAACAGCTGGACCCTAAATTTGTAAGCTCAGAAATGAAGCTAAACAGTTGTGTGTAATTACAAAGAGTGATCATAAGTTTATACCAGAGCCAGTTGATGTCACAAATATCATCCCAGTCTGATTTGCAACGTAGAAAATTGTTAGCCAAGGCTGCAAAACTTAAATTAAAAATTCAAGAGCAGTTGAAAGTTACCAAAGATATTCCCCCATATAATCCATCAATGGATGCCTTTGGTAATGCAGACGTATTTGAGTTTACTTTATCTAAACATAATTTGAATGACTAACAAAAGGAACAGATTGTTTAAAATATGGCTGCCAACATTGCACGTAGATTGACCCGACCCATAAGTACCCCTAATGACGAAGATGGTGAAATAGTCCATGGGAATGAGCGAGATAGATTGACACAATTAATAAGATTAACAGGAAATGAGCATGTGGATATTGAGATTTTAGAAAAATTAAAACCGAATATAAAAGGAAGATGTCTTCAGTTTCCTTTTAAAATTTGAGCGTGCATACAGATTGGTAATGAGTATTCCTGATGATCAGACATGGTAAATGCATTTGTAAAAAAATTTAAATATCTTTAATAGCGCATTTAAAAGTGTCATAAGGGGGCACCTTATTAGTCTAGAAGCTGAAACCAAGAAAAAGCGACAGGATTCCCTTTCTAGTCTATATATCGAACTAAGTGAATGCTATAAAAAAAAAATATGATACCTACAAGAACGTTTTCGAATCAAATTAGGGTAATAGAAAATAAAATAAATGAAATTATGATCTCTAAAATAAATAGAAATCTTCAATATATGAAAATAAATTATTATTATAGAGGAAACAAGGCTGATAAATTACTCACTAATAAAGTTAAAAATTTACAAAAAAATTAATTACAAAAATTAAACAGAAACGAATTAATATTAGACCCTAAAAAGATTGGAGAAGTGTTTAAAAATTATTATAAACTGTATAACCTACCAATAACATCTCCACAAGAGGAGCTGGATAGGTATTTTTTGAATATTCACCTGCCTAAGTTGGATGATAACCAATTAGGACAATTGAACACAGAGATTTCTTTTAAAGAAGTTTCTGACGCCATTGATGATATGAAAAAAATAAAGCTCCAGGCCCAGATGGATTTACAGATTCTTTTTTCAAAATATATAAAGATAGGTTAATCCAGAGAATGACTGATTGTTATAACATGGCGATGTCTACAGGTAATTTACCTAAAGAACTGTTGGCTGCAAATATTTTACCTATTCTAAAAAATAATAAAAATTCAGAAGAAATTGCTAATTATCGCCCAATAGCTTTATTAAATAATTACAAAATTTATGCTTCTATTATCGCTAAAAGAATTAAGAATATAATCTCCTCCCTGATCTCAGAAGATCAGGTAGGGTTTATACCAGGTAGGATGTCCTCTAATCATATTAGGAAGATATTAAATATATTTTCTAAGATCCAGATGAACAAAACTCCTTTTTTAACGATGGCCCTAGATGGAGAAAAGGCTTTTGATAGGGTCAGCTGGAATTTTATGAAAGCAACTCTCAAAGCTTTCGGGTTTACAGGGCATATTTTGTCGGCAATTTTGGCTTGCTACTCTGCACCATCCAGCAGGATTGTTGGAGGTGGGATTAAATCTGATTGGTTTATGGTATCGAATGGTACCCGACAAGGATGTCCTTTATCCCCGCTGCTTTATATCTTAACAGCCGAACTTTTGGCATATGAAATACGAAATAATGCCGAAATATCTGGGTTCAAAAAGAGAGACAAACATTTTAAGATATGCCAATATGCAGATGACACTTTACTAACCTTAACTAATCCAATTAAGTCAGTAGTAGCAGCTATGCAGGTAATTGAAAGATATAGCCGACTGTCAAATTATAAACTTAATGTCCAAAAAAACACGGTATTACCCTTTTATATGAAAGAGGAAGATTATCAATATTTAACTAAATTTTTTGACTTTAGATGGGAAAAAAAAGGGTTTGTTTATCTTGGGATTAATATAGTGAAAAATCCTGGTAACACAATGATGGCTAATGTAATCCCTCTGATTGGAGAATGCATCCAGGCGCTAAAACAGTGGAACTCCATGCAGCTATCCTGGTGGGGCAGGGTTAATTTCATTAAGGCATACATTTTCCCGAGATTTATATATCTTTTGAGGATGATTCCAATACAGATGCAGCCCCAACAACTAAAACTTATAAATAAGATCTTTAGAGATTATGTATGGCTTCAGAAGAAACCCAGATTAGGCCAGGATCTCTTATATATGAAACATAAGCATGGAGGTATTGGTTTCCCAAATATTTTTTTATACCACCAAGCAGCTCAACTAATGCACACCCTACCCCTAATCAAACAAGATAAAATTTCATCGAATTGGTTTGAAATTGAGGGAGAAGATATTACTATTCCATATAATATTGTAGAATTAATGTGGCCTTTAAGAAAGAAAAGCACAAATAGAAATACAGGATGTTCTACGGATAATTTGATAACAAAACCTTTAGTAAAATTTTGGTTTTATTTTAAAAATCAATTAGAATTAAAAAATAAAATATTACCAGTTTTACCCTTTAAAAGTCTAGAGGTCTGGATAGAAAATATGAATATAACAGAATGGCTGGGCAAGGGGATTAAAAAAATAGAGGATATATTAGAGGGAAGCAGGATTATTTCCTTTCCAGAGTTAGAGAATTTATGGGCTTTCTTCCTTACAAACTTTTAATTATATAAGGATCAGGAGCTTTTTACAAAGTTTCCTTGGTGGTATTTCAAAGTCATCTTCAGTAGTTAAATTGAATGCACTGAGACTCAGAGAAGGATACAAAAATATTAACTAGATGTGTAGGGATTATGAAAAGCATAAAAGGGTTTGTCCAGCCCTTAGCAAAAAGTAAATGGGAAAGAGATTTATCAATAGAAATTAATATAAAGGATTGGAATAGGGCCCTTCATACAGTCTACTCGCTGGTACATTGTTTAAATATCAGGGAGGCTCATTATAGGCTTTTAAATCGCTGGTATATGACGCCAAATAAGATGCAGAAATTCTCTAAGGAAGAGTCTTCTAGATGATGGCGATGCGGTAGCAAGGAGGCAAATGAATTGCATATATGGTGGGATTGTCCCCCAATTAAAGCAGCTTGGGATCTTTTTATGGGACATATAAATACTCTTTTGAACATCACGCATATTTGGACCCCAGATACTCTGCTTTTGCATTTAAACTTACCGCTACTGACTAAAGATAAGAAATGTCTATTGATACATGCTCTGATGGCTTTTAAGATGTCTATAGCTAAAAACTGGAAAAAAAACTCTAATTGATTCATGGCCACATATTAAGACAATTATAATAACCCAATGTAAAATGGAAAGGGGTATAGCATCTAGTTTAAACATTAATATCTGTCTATATGAGATATGGGATAAATGGATAAAGATTCTTGAAAATTTAACATAAGATAGTTTATTTAAAGATAAAAAGGAGTCCCCTGAAAGGGAGGCAGCAAATAGGTGTTAGGAAGGATATAATATATGATGATATGAATATAGTGTCAACTTTATTGTTAGTTTTGTTTTGTAAGTAATATTAGCTCAGCAGTAGAGAGGGAAAAGAAGGTTATTCTATCTTATGCTTTTGACACTTCCTTTCTTTACTGAAGCTTAAAGGGTGGAAATATTTAAAAAAAAAAAAAAATTTAAATATCTTGATCCAATATCAATTGCATGCGCTCTCCAGTGTCAAAATATTGAACAGGCCGCGTCATTTCTAGATAGGGTTAGGAGAGAATCCAGTAAAAAAAATCTGTCTGTGCAGTTAGGAGAGAAAGGGGAGAGGACAAACCCAGATACAGAAAGTCCCCTCCTCCCTCGCCTCCTGCAGCTGTTAGAACTCAGACAAAGAGGAGAGAAGCTCCAAGTTTTAATATGCCCCACTCACACTATGAAAGAAACTCGACACATAGTCTGGTCTGTTTCTATTGTAACAAGCCAGGTCATATAAAGAGAAACTGCAGGAGTTATTTTTATGATTTACAATCAAGGGATCATGGCAAATCAAATGGATTTATTCAAAATAATCCTAATATAGGAAACATCAGAGATTCGCCATATACTCCTCTGATAAGGCAAGTGAGAGAAATTGTAGCTTCTTCAAACACAGGAGACAGACCGGGTGTGATTTCTAACATGTCTAATGAGACTGACCACATTTCAAATTCACAATGACAATCTAAAGGAATCAGGCCACGTCCACTTGAATTTTTGGCTCCATTTAGATGGATGTGGCAGACCATACATTAAATGTTCTTTAAAAAGGTTATGACACGTTTTTTCGTTGATACAGGTGCTTAGTTAAGTAACTAGTTTACAACTACCTTTATCACCAAGTGCACCTATATGTACAATTGTAGGATTTGACAAGTGGAGGATCTATGGCAACATTAGTAAATAATGTTACTTTAGAAATACCTCTGTTTAAAAACAAAAATTGATCTGTTTCTGCAAAAATGTTGATATCATAGGCACAGATCTTATTCAATGAAGAGGTTGGATTGTTGATTTGGAAAGATGCTAAGGGTAGGAAACCAGGGCTATTGGATCCTACTGAATATGGGGAGTTAGGAATTGTTTGTCCAGTAGATGTAGCATCTACAGAAATGCAATGGCCTAATACCAGGGATAACCTTGAACTTAAAGAGATTGTACAGAGTTATCCAGATTTATGCACACAAAGTAAAAATGAATGTGGAAGATTTAAAAATGTGCTGATTGACATTCAAGGTCCTGATCCACTCCCACAGAGGCAGTATAGATTACCCCCAGATTCAATTGATTCTATTGAAAGTGTCATTAATGATTTGGAACAGAGAGGAATAATTAGAAAAGCAAATAGTCCATGCAATCATAATCTGTGGCCAGTGTTGAAAAAAAAATGAATCAAATTCCTGGAGATTAACAATTGATTTAAGAACATTAAATAAATACACACCACCTTCTGCACATGTGGTAGCAGAAACCCAAGATGATGTCACGATTGACGTCAACGGCTAAGGTATACTCAGTACTAGATGTAAGTAATGGGTTTTTCTCTGTACCTTAAAGCATAGTTGTCAGTATAAGTTTGCTTTTACATTTCAAAGTCAGCAATGTGTTTACTGTGTTACCCCAGGGTGTTCACAGTTCAACATATTTTCATCAGGCATTGGCAAAAGTTTTGTCTAAGTTTTCTAGGCCAGAATGCTTGTTACAATGTTGATGATATGCTTTTGCAGACTAAAACTGAGGAAGAACACCTGATTCTGTTAAATGAATTAATTATTTTTCCTTTTGCAGGATTCTGGTTTAAAAACTGAATACACGCAAAGTAACACTGATGCAACCAGAAGTACAATACTTGGTGTACACATTGGTCCAGGACACAAGAAGCCAGTGCAGGAAATCAAAACAATTTCTTCTCTTCCTGTACCGACTTCACACAAGGCCTTACGCCAGTTCCTAGGATTAATGAATTTTTCCAGCGAATTCATTGAAGGGTTCGCTGAAAAAGCCAAACCTTTATATGATCTCATGAAAAATAGTGAATCTTCATTTGGACCATGGACAGATGAACATCAGAATGCATTTGAGGTACTTAAAAAGAGACTTACAGGTTGCACCTGCTTTAGGTGTCTCCGCAGTTCTATTACAATTGCAACAAGAGATATGGAGAATAGTGGGATATTTTTCTAAAATTCTTTCCCCAGTGGAAAGGGGGCTAGAAATTTGTGCCAGGCATTTGGTAGGAGTTCATTTTGCAGTAATGGCAACTAAACACATAGTGGGATTCAAGGACAATTCTGCAAACACCACACACACACCTTTGAAATTACTTACTGAAAAGGGAATTCCAGGTGCGTCACAGAGATTCACAATGTTAATAGCTCTATCACCAAAGCAAATTAAGGTAGAACATAAGGCAAAGTATGTACTTCCACAACTAATGCAATATGAGGGTAAACCCCATGAATGTTTAGCAGAAGTTGAGGAGAATTTTCTCTTTTCAGAAAGGAAGCAAGTGAATCTGATGAACCTGTGTTTGTTGATGGGTCCAGATTCTGTTCAGATGGGAAGTACTATACAGGTTATGCTATATGGTATCCAAAACTAGGATATTCAGTAGAACATAAATTGCCAGGTCATTTGTCAGCACAGAGAGCAGAACTAGAAGCATTAAAAACAGTACTGACACTTGAGGAAACAGAAGGGCGTCCCCTAGTGATATATAGTGACAGTTCATATGTGGTTAGATCACTAACAGAACATTTAGCTATATGTATGGAAAAGAGGGTTCGTAGATGCCTCAAATAAAGTGTTAGCACATAAAGAAACACTAGAGACCATATTTGGAAATGCGTCTCAAGAGCCATGTTTACATGCTATAGTCAAAGTTCCTGCCCACCAAAAAGGTAAAGATTTACTTAGTGAAGAAAATTAAATAGCGGATACATTTGCAAAAAGAGCAGCTTTAACTGGTGAAAATGCATTGCAGACAGAGCCTATGTCAGTAGCAGTGGTTAGAAAGACTAACACAAAGCCTCCATCTTTTGCAGAAGAACAGGCAAAGGATTCGTCCCTTGCAGCTTCTCGGGTTGATCCAAAACCTCCATTTGTTCAGGAGAACTTTTTTTGTCATGACCAAAACAGAGAACTGTGTCCGGTCATGCCAGAACATCTAAAAGTGTTATTTACACAATGTAATCATGGACGTTTAGGTCATATTGGACAGCAGAAACTGTTAGAGGTACTCAGAGATAAGTTTTATTGGGATAACATGGAAAATACTGTACAACAGGTAGTACAATCATGTTTGATATGTGCACAAATAAATCCTAGACCTAAAGGACAAAAACCACCTATACAACGTATAGCACCTGCAAATGGTCCTTGGTCTACTTTACAAATTTGATCTGATACCAGCAAAGTCTATTGTATGTGTAGAAGCCCTATAAAGGGTTAAATGTGAAAGGGTTTATAAAATAGCCCTTCCTGTTTCATTGGAGATTCTTGGCTGATCACAGCATATCTAGTGGCTAGTGTAGGACTCACCTCTTGAGGCTTGCCTTGACGTGGCAGGTGAGCTTATATATTCAAATGGCCATTAGAATAAAACGAAAGAGCCTCCATTTTGTTTAAATCTACATGGGGATTTAGGCCAGAGCGCAGGTAACGTTCTTTGTTTTTACTACGTATTTTAAGCTTTTGGATACTAAGCTACTGCTGCTGTAAGCGCGGTGCTTTATCTTTGTTTCTACTTTACAAATTGATTTCATTGGGCCATTACCAACAGGTAAGAATGGATTAAAATATGCATTAGTAGTTGTGGATGTATTCTCTAAATGGTTAGAAGTAATTCCACTGACTAAAGATGATTCACAAAAAACGGCTGAAGCATTATGGGCACATTTTCTCAAGATGGGGATTTCCTAGACTTCTAGAGTCAGACAGAGGTACCCATTTCACAGGGAAAATCATGCAAGCACTGTGTGCTATTCTAGGCATAGAGCAGAGATTTCATGTTCCATATCATCCACAATCTGCTGGGATTGTGGAACGTATGAATCGAACATTGAAATCTAGACTTTCAAAAATGTTACTTGAGAAAGGCAACACATGGGTACAGGCACTTCCTGCTGTACTTATGGGTATTAGAGGCACTATGTCGTCAGCTACACAATACACTCCATTTGAATTGATGACAGGCAGGAAAATGCAGTTGAATTTTCCTAATGAACCATATTTGTCTACTCCACAGAAAGATGCAATTGCTAAAAATAAATGGTTGCAAATGCTGCAGGAAAATTTGGAGCAAATTCTTCCACATGCAGCTACTCGTTTGTGCAAAATGACACCTCCTGATTTTTCAAAGTTTTTTAAGTGGGTTTGGTCATGATAACTTTTAGGAAAACTGGACCATGGGAGGCAAGCTAGGAAGGTCCTTATAACATAACAGATACAATGGGACAAACCATGGTACAAGTGCAAAGACCTCTTGATGGTTCACGGAATAAACGGAGGCAAAATAGTTTTTGGGTTCATGCAAGTCAGTGCAAATTGTATAAATCTACAACATAATTTGGTAATATTGATACTGCTTTGTTTTTCTTGGTTTATTTTAGATAATTTGTAAGCAGACCTACAGACGAAAGTTGGCAGTTGACAGATGTGTTCGCAAAGACAACCGTGTAGCAGAAAGTTGTTAGTCAGCATCCTGCTAACATTGATGACTACAGTTCTTGTAATAGTTATTTTTAAGATAAACAAAATGACTTTCAATCAGGAATTAAAGAATGACTTATTGGGAAATATTAGAAAAAAGAGAGACAATGAACAAATATTAAAAGGTCATGTTTGTTTCGGGACAAAAGATGGCTATCTACAAGTATGCAATGTGCGAATTAATTTCACAGGAGATAGTGTTATTAATTGAAACATTACAATGGGTCCTAATGATTTATTTAGTTGGACCAAAGGTTCATTTGTACAAGACAATGTAAAAACGGGATCATGGGAACTTAACATATTACAAAATGCATATATCATGATTATAGTTAATGGAGAGGAAATGGTAAATTGGTCAGGTGACATGTATGAACGTTGTACAAACTTCAGTAACATGAGGACGAGGTGGTGAGGTACTTTATACAATTCAATATTGGCTTATACATTTAGAGCCAGAATTCCTCTTAAACAATACTCCAGGTATACCTTGGATATGGGAAATACGAGCATCTAGGGAATCGTTGACAGTAAGAGTTAACATGATGTTTCTGGTAACTGATTATGTTATGCGAGATATTATAATGAAGCCTAGTCTTGTAGATATCCAGGAAGGAAAGGAAATACTTAGATTAACATGTAGTACACATAAGTTTACCCCCTGAGTCTGTAATGACATGGAAAAGGGAAGGAATGTTTTTGGGTAGTCACATACAACGCCAAAGGTTATTCACAGAGGTGTACTAGGAAAGGTGGATTGGTCGGAAGAAATGTTTGTTTTCTATTTAGACAATCCTACCTACAGTGATAGTGGAAACTATCAATGTTGTTTAATGTTAAGAAATCATCATGAGAGATGTGGTGATGTTAAGGTAAATGTATTCTCTCCCAGAATGGTAGAATGCAAAAATAAGGTTTTTAAGTTATCAAGTCCCTTTCAATTGAATAATTTTCAATTAAAGCCTTTATTAGATGGGAAGTTTGCAACAATAGTTTGGCATTTTAACGTTTCTCAGTGGAAAATTTCAACAAAATTTCCACAATGTAAGGAACATTTATTAAATATGGAACGAGGCTTAGAAGATTGGTTTGGAGGAAGTATTAAACAAGGAAAAAAAAAAAAAGATAGTAGAAGGAATTATGGCTGGATTTGGTACTATAGGAAGTATCACCAATTCTATGGATATTTAAACATTAAAGAATGATTTGGGAACTGTAGGGTTAATAGGGGGGAAAGGATTGCATATTCAAAGAGGTTTAAATCAAATATTGAAAAATATGGTTATGAACACAGCCTCTGTTATTGCACCCTCTGTTCAACATTTACAGGAGGCTACTTTGGCATTAATGAGAAATTCATCCCAGGTAGCCAAAGCTTGTTTGGAGATACAAGTTGAATATTCTACAGATTTTAAGGGGATGTTACTCCTATAGAACTCAAACAAAGTTTACCTGAGGAGTTTGCGTTCGCTAATAATCATACAGATTTAGGGGTTAACAAATGGTTGGGATGTAACAATGATATATGTATAAGTTCTTCTTTAATACCAATTTCTGGTATTGAAAAAACACTATTTTCAATGCAAAAATAATCCAAATGGATCTTTGCCTTTAAGACTTTGGCTCCCCGAGGTTTAAATGAGGAATTTAACTATACCTCATTTATACATGATCGGCGATATTTGTATCAAGTTACGTCATTAACGATACTTATTGTCTTTGTAGGTTTGGATTTATTATATTCCATAGCACTATTGGCTAGCATTTGTTTACAAACTGGTCCCTGTTAGATATCGTCATCTACTATACATATATCTATAGTGATATATTATGTTAGTAATATGGACACATTCTACAATAATATGAATTACATACATTGTAAGGAACCATTATAATGTATTCATCATGTCTTACCTTTTTATACCCTCTCTATTTACTGCTCGTACAGATCTTTTGTTACATCGCATTATTGGCATCACTATCTGTCTATTTGATAGTTATCTATGTACAGAATAAATTGGACATGCGCTATTCATCTTCTTGACTCTTTGCTGTTCTTCTGCTATGTATTCTGCATTCATCTATTTATTTATAAATTTTTATGTTACAAGACATTTCACTTTAATTTCCGTTATACTGATCTTTATAATCTGCTTTTTTCGCGGAGACATTATATGGTTTGATCCCACGGAGCTACCGTACTTATGCACATCCCCCCCCTAATTATAAAATTGACCAATTAGGTGGCAGGGCGGGCTATTTAAATGTAACTTTTTGCAGGGAGCTATTTTCCCCTGATGAGCCTAAGTATTAGGCGAAACACGCGTCGGGTTATACATTGTGTTATATATTAGATCGACACTGTTGGGATATTGGATAAATTATTCTATATTATACCATTCATTTGCACTATCGAATGTATTAGTTCATAGTCTGCGGTGAGAGGTTGATACATTAAACTCCTCTTCCTAAAATTTATCACCAAAATCTGCACTTCGGCGGCTGGATAGCCATGTGCATTTCATTTTATGCAATGAGCACACTGACCAGGTTTTTTTTTACATCAGATTGAGATGTTTTGACATTAGATCGACATATTTACATTATGCTACCTGTTTGCCCTTTAGAAGGTATAAGTTCTCAGGCTGTGGCGATAAGTTGATATACTATTCCCCACTAAACTTCAAACAGGTAACGGGTCTGTGGTTCAGACCATTCGTTTAATTTTTTTCTAAGTCTACCATCAACATTGGCATGTCAGCGATATTATAGCCATCTGCATTGTATCTTGTGCAATAAGGCATTATACCAATTACATCATAGTTGGCTATTCAGTTTTTTATTATATAGGTATCTACATATTATAAGTAATACATCGATAGACCAGAGTTACTTGCTATTTAGCCAAGCTCTATTTTCTGTATTTCAAATTTCTACATTCGTGTACTTTTTCTTTACTATTACCGGTACCCATGAAGGCACCTTTCTCTTTCTTGATCCATTACTATTCTATCAATATATTACCAGCAATTGGATACTGTTGTGCAGACGCTATGTCTATGTGACTATCAATTAAATGAGGACGTTTGTTTACTATTAATACAACAAGCGGATACTATTGTGTAGACGCAATAAATGTTTATGTGACATATCAAGTTTAATGTGGACGTCTGTTCACCATTAGTAAGCGGATACAATTGTGCAGACGCTATATTTATGTGATATTGTATCAACTATATCACGGACGTCTGTTCTGTAGTAACATTATCACTTAGACTAGCATTCTAAGATTTCAAAATTAGCTGTGTTGTACATGTAGACTCTGGTAATTGTTACCAGTTATGACGTTTTTAATCACGGTTTATTAGTGTATTGTACTACTTTCTCCCTATTCCCCTTATCCCTCCCCTATACACACACACACACACACACACACACACACACACACCATTAGCATTGGTGTGTTTGCTATTTAGTCTGTTAATTTTAGACCGTCATACTATATCAAATATCACACTACTGTGCTATCGGTAGTTTATTAGGGGAATGTCTTGTTAACAATATATTAATAAAGCATTAATTATTTTTATATTTACTAATCAGGGACAGACTGTTTTTTTCTCTAAGATATTATATTAGTTACAAAAACAGTTGAAAAACAGAAATTCAATTTGAACATGAACAGGGTAAATTAAAGGAGATAGAACATGAATGGTCAATTGTTTCAAGTTCCTCTTGGTGGAATGACAATTAAAAGTACAAGCACACTTGCTAAATCATCTGTAGGATCAGCAATTGTAAATATTTTATTTCATCCATTTATTATTGTTATATGTGTATCTATAATATGTATTGTTTTACAAGTAATTATGCAATGTAGAATTAGAAAACTGTATATACTCGTAAATGAAAAGGTTAAACACTAAAGGAAACTGTAAACAGGGTAATACACAATACTTCCAAGGAATCTCAGATACTGGGTAGCTATGAACACATCTCTTCTTATACCCAATGACTGATATGAGATGTGATACGAATGATGTATGAATGGACAGGTAAATAACATTTTGTTATGGTTTATAAATAAACCATAACAAAATGGTATATGGTTTATAAATAAACCATAAACAGAGGGAAATTTAGAATATTGTATATTCTATATATGTTCCTATTCAAATACATGAAGATGTGGCTGTCTAATGGGTTAAAACAGAACAGATGGCGTTTGTTATTCTGTACCATGAGGTCTCTGGAATTTGCTGTACAAGAGATTTGGGGTGGTCTTTATATGGGGAATTTCCTTATATGGCCAGAGTCTAAACTAAACGTTAGGATTTAATTTGGGCTATAAAGGGCAGAGGACGAAGGTCCACCCTCTCTTCCTTCTACGATCCGTTTTGCTCTCCTCTCTGATGTCCTGAGTTGCTGATACAAAGACGACTCTCTGTAACGTTAAGAAATACCATCTGTTAAGTATATATTATTGTTTGCTATTGAAGTAGAATAAAGGCATATTTTTTATAAAGAACGTCAGATTGCGTATTAGTACTTTTCATTAATATAGACAATATTTGGCCCAAGAATATATATAAGACTTATTCAACTAAATAAACACAGCCAATTATTATATACTCACTGCATTCATACACACTGTAAATAAATATTAAATGTAATTTAGAAATTTACCAGTAGCTGCTGTATTTCCCACCATAGGTTTATACTAGAGTAAATAAGTTCCCATTTTTTTGAGGTAAAGTTTGGGGCCTCGGCTTATATTCGGGTCGACTTATACCCGAGTGTATATGGTACATAAATTCTAAAAAAAACAAAAATTAAAGTGTAGGTACACTAATAACTGAAACGGGGGTGTTATTTAATGAAGACCAGGAAAAGGCAGGAATTTAAAAAAAAAACTCTCTCCTCCATATATAGTAAGGAAGAACCCATGGCAATAGATGTGCAAATGATTGCTGCTCAAAACTTGCAAAATAATTGTATTTGGTTAACTCAAGACAAGGTGCTGCAGCAACTAAAGAAAGTTAATATAAACAAAGCTCCAGGGCCTGACGGTATCCATCCACGTGTACTTAAGGAACTAAGTGGAGAAATAAGTGAACCTCTGTTTTTAATCTTTCAAGATTCTTTTCTTTCAGGAAGTGTTCCGGAGGATTGGAGGAAGGCATATGTGGTTCCTATATTCAAAAAAGGGTTCAAAATCCTTGCCTGGAAATTAGAGAGATGTGAGCTTAACTTCTGTTGCTGGAAAAGTATTTGAAAGGTTATTAAGGGATAATATTCAAGAATTCATTAAGAACATGGTTATCAGCTAAAATCAGCATGTTTTATGAAGCACAGGTCATGTCAAACTAACTTGATTGCGTTCTACGAAGAAGTAGAAGTATAGATCAGGGTGTTGCAGTGGATGTGATCTATTTGGATTTTGCCAATGCATTTGATACAGTTCCACACGACAGATTAGTGTT
This sequence comes from Pelobates cultripes, assembly GCA_933207985.1. Classification (NCBI taxonomy): domain Eukaryota; kingdom Metazoa; phylum Chordata; class Amphibia; order Anura; family Pelobatidae; genus Pelobates; species Pelobates cultripes. Next base: position 144,209,180 of record OW240920.1, on the reverse strand, counting down.
CAAACTCAAGGAAATCTGTCTAGATGAAAATGCTTGTTCTTGGGTAGAACATTGCTTAAAAACATTACAAAGTTGTCATTAATGGTACATTTTCAAGCTGGACAGAGGTGGCAAGTGGTGTCCCTCAGGGGTCTGTTCTGGGACCCCTTCTATTTAACATATTTATAAATGATCTTGTAGACCGCATTGAAAGTCGTGTTTGCAGATGACAAAACTCAAATACAATGTGAGCAAGATATTACTTTGCTGCAGAGGGATTTAGATAGACTGGGCACTCAAATGGCAGATTAAATTCAATGTTGAAAAATGCAAAGTAATGCACTTTGGCGTAAATACACAAGCAACGTATACCCTTAATGGAAGCGAATTAGGGATAACACACGAAAAGGACTTGGGAATTGTTATAGACAAACTATGCAGCAATGTCAATCAATCAGCAGTGGCTAAGGCCAGTAAGGTATTGTCATGCATGAAAAAATTGCTTTCATTCTCGGGACGAGAATTTCATTTTGCCTCTTTATAAATCACTGGTAAGACCACATATTGAATATGCTGTGCAATTTTGGGAACCTGTTCTAAAGAAGGATATTATATTATGGCACTAGAAAAAGTGCAGAGGCGGGCTACAAAATTAATAAAAGGAATGGAACATATCAGCTATGAAGAAAGGTTAACAAATGTAAACCTATTTAGTTTGAAGAAAAGTCGCCTGAGAGGGTATATGATAACATTATACAAATATATTCGGGACCAATACAAACCATTGTGTGGAAATCTATTCACAAACCGGACATTACATAGGACACGAGGCCATGCGTTTAGACTGGAAGACGAACGATTCCGTCTAAGGCAAAGGAAAGGTTTTTTTACTGTAAGAACAAACCGGATGTGGAATTTTCTGCCTGAAGAAGTGGTTTTATCAGAGTCCATACAGATGTTCAAACAGCTACTAGATGCATACTTGCAAAAACAGAATATTCAAGGATATAATCTTTCAATGTAGGGTAATTACTGCTTGATCCAAGGATAAATCTGACTGCCATTCTGGTGTCAAGAAGGAATTTTTCTTAGCTTGTTGCAAAATTGTGCTTCAAACAGTTTTTTGCCTTCTTTTGGATCAACAGCAAAAACCAAATGTGAGGAAGGCTGAACTTGATGGACGCAAGTCTCTTTTCAGCTATGTAACTAATTTTATTGTTTTTTGTGCACTTTGAGAATAAAGCACTTTGTACCTATACCAACATCTGGTAAGATAATTAATCACCAGAAATCACCTACACACAAAGGAGGAAGTGGGAGCCTTTATATCACACAAAGCTAAAAGTTTGAGACTTATCCTTTGGCTTCATGCTTGTGAGTGCTATTCCACCCACCATTTGTTCTATACCATATATTACAGACAATATTGCACCATTGTTTGTTTTTCTGTATTCTGTTTAAGGATGATGCACATCCAAGATCTGTCTGTCTATAGATTAAGAAAGACTTGTATGTATTACTATTAGAGAAATCCAACCATTTTCTAAATTTAAATAGGATTTCACAAAAAAGGAAAAATGGCCACGATTTAAAGAGACACGAGTTGTTGAAAAACCCACTGATAATGAGGCAGGAGTGGACTTGATGGATAAAATTATCTGGGAGATATCACTAAACAATTAAACGATAAGGACACATACTGTAAGCTTAAGAATCCAGAAAAAGATATTAATACTAAGTTGGGAAAGTGTTTAGATGCAGGATTGGAAGAGGGGATTTTAAAAGAAAATAGTATAGATTTTTTTTAATTTTTAAGGGTTACCTGCATAAGGACCCTGTTAATCCCCCAAGTAGACCTATTGTGGCAGGTGTAGATTCACTTTAGCCACACCTGTCACAATATATAGATCTACAATTACATCCTTTAGTAACATCCAATCTTTCATACCTGAGAGAATGAATCTCCTCCAAATTTTAAACGATTTTGAAACAAAAAGAAAATTACATTGTAACGTGTGACGTAAGCAGCCTCTACAAGATTATAGAACATGACAGAGGCTGTGAGGCAGTTAACTTTTTCCTTAAGAAATCCAAAAGTTTTAAACAGGAGCAAATCAATTTTATTGTAGAAGGAATCAGTTTGATTTTAAACCACAAGTTTTTTTGGTTTGAGGGGGAGTTTTACCTTCAATTAGGGGCACGGCTATGGGGACTAAGTTTGCACCCAGACTTAGTCCTATACAGAAGATATAGTGAGGATACATTTTTATTTGGGATGGAGACTGTGCCTCATTGAACCTATTTTTAACTTTCTTTATTTCAAATACCTGAAGGAAAAGGAAAAGGAAAAGAAGACGACGACGACGACTTTATGGATTCTAGTATTTGCACCACTTTGCTCCGTGGTTAAAAAAAAAAAAAATCCCAAAAAGTTCAGTTTACTAGGTTGAAGCTCAATTGTATGGAGAATATAACCCTTTTAGAACAATCATTGTTTAAAAAAAAAAAAAAAAAAAGTTATGATAAAAGGTTACAAAGAAACCAATGTAGAGGGCCAATTCTGGGAGGGTTTTGGAAAAACCTAGGGAAGCGCTAAGATACAAGGAAAAAGGTAGAAAGACCAGAAAAGTCACGTTTCATTTATATGGGATTATAACAGACAGGTTTTTAAAGAGATTTTAAACAAGCACTGGCTTATTTTAAAAACAAAAACAAGTAGGTTCATCACCTATGTATTGGCATAAATAAAGTAATATACAGGGGAGCCCAAAATGTTACAGATTTTAACAAAACGTATTTAAAAAATAAAAAAATAAAACGGGAGAATAAGGATCTGTTTGGGAATGAACTAAAACGTTTTTATTGCGGGAGGTGTCAAGTGTGTAGGGAGACTACAATTAAGAATAAAAGAACAATTGATTTTACAGCCAATGTAACCCAGAGAAAATCTGAAATTGATTCTTTTATTACTTGTAAAACCAATAATGTAGTTTACCTTTTAACATGCGATTGTGGTCTCCAATATGTGGGAATAACAACGAGACCAATAAAAAAGTACTGATTGGGAAACATATCCAGAACATAAGAAAAGTTTCAAAACCACTCCGTGGTAGAAAAAAACATAATGGAACCCAAAAAGGTGATTTAAAAAAAAAGAAATTAAATGGATTATTGAATTAGAAACCTTATATCCAGGGGGACTCAACATTGAGATTTTTAGTTATATTCAGTATAGTCTGTGGTATGTGCAATATTTGTTAGGGAATATAGTGTCTTGTAAAAATCAAACATTGTTTTGAGTAACTATTAGTACAATATATTTACACATGTTTTTTAGATGTGGTTTCATTAACTATATGTCCTCTTGGAGAGGATCCAATCTGCCCCATTCCAAAATGGCCATGGAAAATTTCCGGCCATTCTACATATACAATCCACATATTTTGGAGGACTCTAAACGCCGTCTTAATACACCTATTTTTTGTAAACAGGTCCACATCGCTATCTTTGAACTCCAATGCATGACCAAAACATGTATCATGATTTTCTGAGTTCTGCTGAAATGGTTAAGCATTTCTATGGCCTGACTGGGTTATTCACTAGACACCAGATTGTGTGGATGTACAAAATTCTATGAAAATTATCAAATTGCGACAGCGCTGGCAATCACTTACAGTTCATTACAGCAGATTCAAAAGAGTCAAAGAACCAATAAATTTGTGGATGTGCATCAGACCAGATGCATAGTACTTGAAATGTTCCACTTGCAAAAACAAAATCAAAATCTAATGAATACCTATTGGATGCTACCAAGTAGATTCCATATTTTAGTTAACCACATAAAATACAAAGAGTATGGAAGTGTTTGTGGCAGCTAGCTAGCCACCACATTTAATAGTTCAAAAGAACCCTATTTGACCTGCATATTACAATAATGGAGTTTTAAACCATCCCTATGCCCTGCGTGCATAGTCATGGGGTAGTGAGATCACCGGTGACACTTGCCCCCACCTGTGGCCAGCAAATAGGGGTGTCTTAATGTAGAGCAGTTTAGTTGGGAAGCCCCTGCAATGATAAGTTATACAAGTAGTACCTGGTGCTAATACGGAATACTCTTCCGACCAGTTATTTGCTCTCCATAAGTTTAGAGGGTAATCCAGACATGGACCCCTTGCTCACGTTGCCTAGAGAGATATCAGCTATGCCTCACTGATGATGCCTAACAAGGCTGGGGTTGCTGTATCTCTCGTGCAGAGGGAACTTGCTGGCATTTCGGATCTGGACTGCCCGTATGGGTGGGACCAATCTGATATGCTTCAGATATGTTCTCTCTGTAATGGCACAAGATGAGCTAAAACCAGCTTGAGTTCTGAGCGGGGTCCCACCGAACGGCACGCTATTTCACTTGTGACCCATTATTTGCTCTCCTGGTGCTAAATTCCCCCTTAAGGCAGTGGCTCAAAATGTTTCATGCTATTTTCCATTCCAAAACATAATGGCATGGTCACTCCCTGCCTACTCATGAGAATGGATGTCCCTTTTATTAAATAGCCCTCATTCGCAGTCCACATGTTTACCTTTTTTGAACTAGGACTCTCAGCACCCAGCAGGACTTGCCATAAGCAGAGCCTGGGCCCCATACAATATTGAAACAGCTACACGCAGGACTTCCAGCACCCAGCAGGACTTGCCATAAGCAGAGCCTGGGCCCCATACAATATTGAAACAGCTACACGCAGGACTTCCAGCACCCAGCAGGACTTGCCATAAGCAGAGGTAGCATTTCTGGATGATCATCCTGAGAATACATGGACTTCCTTTTTTTCCTATTTTTGTTTTAAATTGTGTTTCTATCCCCATCCCCCGAAGTATTACTGCTTAATTGATGACTATTGCACCCTCCATCCTTAACTCTTGTTTAGTTACATGTTTGTTTTGCTAGTGTTAGTTATTGCACTCTAAGCCTCATTAATTTATGATGTTCCCTATTTAGTACTTTTACCTATCTGATCTCTGCCATTCCCTCATATCCTTACATTTAAATTCCCTTTCATCTGCTTTTTCCTTGATTGTTTTCAACACCCCAATGATTCTCCACCCACAATCTGTCTTAGCCAACCCCATATTCTCTCCTTTATAGCCTAGGCCACATACAATATTGAAACAGCTACAACCAGGACTCACAGCACCCAGCAGGACTTGCCATAAGCATAGGTAGCATTTCTGGATTATCATCCACACGACCCAAACCTTGGCATACTAAATCAACATGCTATCTGCAGAGTTGCTCCCGTTGTGCTGAACGCTCCTGGAGGAAGTCCCGCACCGAGGCAGACTTTCTCCATTATAGATTCATATTGCGTTCATACTGCACAGCCCTCAGTTCATGCTCCCGCAATCCCAGACGTCTGACAACTTTAATTATCTTCTCCTGCTGTGGCCACCCCCCAAACTAATCTTACAGCTGATAACTTTGCATGCTACTTTACTGACAAGACAGCTAATGAAAGAATTCTCCCCTCCTTGCCATTCTCTCTCAACCACGCGTAGATCATGCCTTTCCTACCCTTCAGACTCTCCTCAGCTACTGAAGAGGTGGCTGTGCTTCTTTCCTCTCGCCCCACCACTTGCCCGCTCGATCCTGTCCCATCTCACCTAATCAGATCTCTCTTCTTGTCTTGTGCCTTCCCTAACATCTTCAACCGCTCTCTTCTGGCACGGTCCATGCTGACCTTAAACATGCCCGTGTAGTATCTATCCTGAAAAAATAAAATAATCTTTTGACCCATCCTACCCCTCTAACTATTGTCCCATATCCCTGCTCCCTTTTTCCTCAAAGCTTTTGGAAAGACTTCTTTACCCATGTGTCCTGCTTCAATTCCAACTCTCTCCTTGACCCTCTTCCGCCCTCTCCACTCTACTGAGACTGCTCTTATCAAAGTGACCAATGACCTAATCTCCGCTAAATCCAAAAGGTCACTAATCCATATTAATTCTCCTTGACCTCTGCTGCCTTTGACACAGCTGATCATGCTCTCCTTCAAACTCAATTGCTCAGTCTGACTGTCCTCTCATGGTTTTCTTCTTATCTCTCCCAAGGCTCAGTCAGTGTTTCCTTTTCCGAGGATACCTCCTCCTCTTATCCTGTCTCGGTTGGAGTTCTCCAAGGCTCTGTCCTTGGTCCCCTTCTATTTTCTCTTTATACTGCCTCCCCTGGCAAACTTATAGCCTCTTTTGGATTCCACTACTACCTGTACCCTGATGACACTCAGATATATCTCTCCTCCCCCGGACCTCTCCCCTGCCGTCCTGCAACGTGTCACTGCTTGCCTTTCTTCCATCTCTGACTGGATGTCCTCCTGCTTTCTGAAACTCAATCTCTCTAAAACTGAACTCCTTGTCTTTCCTCCTCCTAATACTGATCCTCCGCTCTTGCTCTCCCTTCAAGTCAGTGATATCCACATATTTCCATCCTTGCAAGCATGCTGTCTGTCATATTTGACTCTGGCCTCACCTTTGAGCCTCACATCCAGTTTATTGCCAAATCCTGTAGGTTCCAACTCAAGCCTAGCCTGAATCCACCCCTTTCTTATGCAAGATGCTACCAAGGAGCTTGTCCATGCTCTAGTAGTTTCCCGCATGGAGTATTGTAACCCTCTTCTGATTGGTCTTCCCAAAAGCCATATTGCCCCACCACAGTCTAATGAATACCGCCGCCAGACTGATTTTCCTCTAGTCGGTCCTCACACCTCACCCCTCTGTGTCCTTACACAGGGAACTTGCTGGCATTTCGGATCTGGACTGCCCGTATGGGTGGGACCAATCTGATATGCTTCAGATATGTTCTCTCTGTAATGGCACAAGATGAGCTAAAACCAGCTTGAGTTCTGACATTTCGGGACCAATCTGATATGCTTCAGATATGTTCTCTCTAATGGCACAAGATGAGTTCCCTGGAAGCAATCCATGTTCAACTCAACTTTGATTGAAAGGTGATAAGTACACTACCATTTTTGAATGTCCAATTGACCAGGGTAGGTAGACTGCAGAGCAACATCTACTCCAAACCCACTGATCAGAACAATTTAACATTTAATAGCTTTCACCCCAGTCATCTAGAAAAGGTATCCCTTATAGTCAAGTATTGAGAGTTAGAGGAATAGTATCCCAAGAAACCAAGTTAGCTGAAAGGTTGAATTGGATGAGCAACTAATTAATTGAAAGGGTAACCTGCTCCTAGAGGAGTCAATTCAAAGTGCTAACCCATACATTTAAAGCACTGAACAATTCTAGCCCCTCATATCTCTTCACAGATCCATAGGTATGCTCTTCCTCGTTGCCTCTGCTCTGCCCGTGACCACCTCCTGACTGCTGCTCATACCCGTACAGCCAACTCGTGGGCGGCTCCTTTCCTATGGAATAGCCTGCCTACCGCCATCAGACTCTCCCCTAGTCTTCAATCCTTTAAGAAGTGCCTTAAAACCCATTTCTTTAGGAAAGCTTATGGCCTCCCAGAGTAACCTCTACCTTACATACATGTCTCTTGCTCTCTCCTCCAGTTCTGCTTCACTCCCACCTTATTTGATTGCTATTTCCTGTCCTAATGTGTCTTATACCCCACCTCCTATAGAATGTAAGTTCGTTTGAGCAGGGTCCTCTTCAACCTATCGTAATTGTCCGATTCAGTTACATCCCCCCTCTTATAATATTGTAAAGCACTATGGAATCTGTTGGTGCTATATAAATGGCAATAATAATAAATATGTCAGCTGTCAAGTGTTAACTGCTGTAGGGTTAGAAAAAAAAAAAATGTATTTTTCAAAATCACAGGAATCTTTTTTTTAAATAAACTGTCCTCCAGGATCTGGTCTGGATTTCAGCTAGACTAAAATTCTGGATGATTGATGGCATTTTGATTTTACAGTCCAAGAAGCCACACATGCAACAGGATGGTTTTGCCCAGTTAAATACATGACCAGACTTTAACGAATGAATCAGTCTGTTTTCCAAGAGACAGTATATAGTCACCCAGTCCACAAGCCATCTCTGCACTTTGGTCGATGTTGGAAGATGATTTGATTTTACAATTATGTACACCTCCAACCAGAACAGCAGCATTCAGGACAATGTGTGCCAGAATGGGAATCTCCAACCCACCTCAAATGCAGTGCCATTCAGGATATCCAGTTTTAGACTGGAGAGTAATGTGGGTGGGATGCTATATTGAATTGCAGATTCATCCTACTGCTCCCGTCTCCTGCAACACATATGGAACTTCTGACGCGGCTGATTCCCGGTGAGTGCTGCGTGCTGTGAGAAGCTATAAAGCAGTCATTGTTTTGCTCATTTTATTTTTTTCCCCCAGAGTATTCAATCAATGTTTAGCCCCTTGTCTGTTACAGTCACTGGATGCCATAGCAAGCATTACAATGGAAATAGTGGCACATGATATCAAACCATGGAACCTTGGGTATTAACCAGGCAGATATAGGAGATTTTTTACTATATGTATTGGAGCTGATGTGTACTGTGGTCGTTGCTGCTGCCCAGGAGTGATGGGAGTGAGCGCAGAACTTTTCTTTTTGTAGATATAGAAAATTTACTGGGATTTCCATCCAGTAAACAGTTATACTACGCATTCATGTTACCTATTTTGATCTTTATAACTATCTACACATTGGAATGCAAAGCTTTTGTTACAAATATATTAGAGTTTAAAAGCCATTTGTATTTCAGGGGGGAGGGGGGGGAAAGGAGGTAGAACACATTCAAAGAGCAATAATAATGCATTATATGAAATAGTGTACCAAAAACAAGCACTATGGTATCTTATAAGAACTTTTCAGCACACAGCAATATTTCTCAAAAGACAATGGGGTTATTTTATTATACACCTTGATTTCATTTTGTAGAATTTGAGTGCTTGCCTATTTTGTAAAAAATATACTTACCCGGCTGACAGACAACATTTACATTCCTGTAAAGATATCCCACTCAGACAATTAAAAATCATTGCGATAGCCAAAAAAAAGGCATTTTCACAAAGGGAGATTAGAGTTAACAAAAGAACATCCAACTATTCCAGTCTTATACGCTCCCTAAAAGATTTATAAAAGCACTTTTCCCACTCCTGATGGGATCAGTTTTCCAGTCTCCATCTGACGTTTTGGACAAGTTTCTAATCGAATGTGTCCCTCCACAGATATTGTACATCAAGGTCACCACATAGCCCCTCAAATCGATTGAAATCTTGCACATAGTAGAAGGAGAGGAATTTTGGTTGGTGACCATTTATGTACAGTTACTTTATACTTCCATAAGTCATGACGCAGGCTTGCAGGCAGTGGACTGGACTATACAACAAGACATGAGTTTAAGACAGTACATAGTATCTAGTGTCACAACTTAGTCTGTTGAGATTACAAAAACAGGTCACAGAAGATAATTCTATCAGTATTAAACAGATAAGGGGACTGCCATGGGTTCAATTGTAGCCCCGGCATATGCAAACATCTACATGTATGCTTGGAGAACATGGGCATATACAATTTGGAACTTTTCACCCGTTTAGCCCGGATGTGAAGTTTGCATGTTCGGATGGCACAAGAACCCAACTGGAAGCAATCCATGTTCAACTCAACTTTGATTGAACGGTGATAAGTACACTACCATTTTTGAATGTCCAATTGACCAGGGTAGGTAGACTGCAGAGCAACATCTACTCCAAACCCACTGATCAGAACAATTTAACATTTAATAGCTTTCACCCCAGTCATCTAGAAAAGGTATCCCTTATAGTCAAGTATTGAGAGAGAGGAATAGTATCCCAAGAAACCAAGTTAGCTGATAGGTTGAATTGGATGAGCAACTAATTAATTGAAAGGGTAACCTGCTTCGCTTGGATAAACATAAGGATAGGGTTCAGGAATTTGAAATTGCTGCAACCAATATCTAGAATAGAAACGAAGGGGATTCCATTTATTTCCCCATATACTTCAATAAGCCATGAGATTAAAAATACAAATTTTTGGACACTTCAGGGTGACACTGCTACCAGAGTTTAAGAATCCACTGGAACCTACCAATGTATGGGTTTCAATGTTTGAGTTGCTCACAGTGAAATAGTGTGATAACGGGTAACACCTTTTTACCATAAAGGGACTTACAAAGTACAGGATCAACCATTTTTCTACATGCAACTCAGACTATGTTTATATGTTAAAGTGTCCCTGTGGGATGGTCTACGTAGGAGAGACAGACTTGTTCAGCAACAGATAGCTGAGCATTAGAGGGGCATTAGCACAGCAATTTTAGATGTATAATATAAGTTTATTCATGAAAAGACTGTAAACATTTACGTTCAAAAGTTAATTCTCAACTTTTGTTTAATGGACAAAACATTTACAAATTTAGCATTGTAGTTATATAGTGTATTATAAAAAGGTGCCTTTATAGTTTTGAAAATATGCAGCTATCAATACCGACAAATTGTGCACTTTAACCGTTCTAGTTACACAATGTATGAAATTGAACTAAATCAATAGTATGAGTGTTCAATGTGTAAATCCTTATCTGGTACAGTCCCAGGATGCCATAATAAGCATTGAAATTCAATAGCACACAATATCAAACAGGAACGTTTCATTGGTCTTACCAAAGAATACAAGTATCTTAACCCACGATGCTGAACTATCAAATCTAACAAAAAGCTTTGCAGAAATTTGTAATATTTTAATTACCTGTGTTTAGATAAGTTTTACAAACCTTTATTCAAATGTGAATGAGACAGTACCCCAAACCAGTAGGACATCTAGAATTCATTAATGTTCTGGGGTTATTTTTTTTAGGTTTCTACAGTTATGTTTAGTATAATTTGGAGTGATTAGACAGATGGGTGTAGAGGATTTCTGAGGCATTACACTTCTATATATTGATATTTTAGATAAAATCAGATATGGTAAAAATGTGATTGTAACTTAACATCTTTATGAAACCGTTTGTGCTGTATAGTAAATACATAACTATTCTACAGGTGGTTAGGGAGTATCGGTATGCATGAAATTGATATGCAAAACTGCAATATTGTATATAACTGTGTGACTGGTTCCACAACGTGGGGTCATTATATGATAACCGTGTGATAAGGATCAAAGCTTTCAGTTGCATGTTACAATACCAAGCTAAAACAAAAAGCTTACATCCCTCCAGCAGTTCTCCTGCCAACTAGTTTTCTAATCATGTTATCAGAAGAGCAGAGTAATGAACATAGGTGTAACCATGGAAGTGTGTGTTGAAATATATTATGACCTATGAAATATTTAATGTGTTGATATAAATTATACGTTTTATTCAGATTACTTCCAGACACTGAAGTTGAGAAGGAAGCCATACTTAGGCCTATAGTATCACAGACTTTCATTGTATAGGAATGGAGACCAAATCTGGTTCACTTTAAGAGGGATGGTTGAAGGGCCTGTTTATAGTAACCTTTTACCTAAGCTTTGCAAGATAGACTCCCTGGGATGTGTCACATTTCTAAGGGCATTTATTCAAGCATGTATATAGAAGTGTTCTTTGTCTTACATATCTTACCGCCAAATATAACGTATGGCGTTAATCATAGATTTCAAATGATGCTAAGTCACTCCCCTCTCTCTCAGATAGCCACTTATTTTAAAGTAAGGCAATCTTATGTATACGCCCCTTTCTAACTGACTTCTAAACCTATAAAACTGATTGTAGCTTAGAATTTGTGGCCAATACCTTTATCAAAAATGGATAACATCTGGAACATTGCTCTGTATTGGACAAAGACTTAATGACATGTTATTACCGGATAATGTGTACATTGAAATAAATACGGTTTTAACTGCAAGATACTTGATTCGATTTGTTAGGAAAACTGGTATGTGACAAACATCTCAAGGAATGCCAATTTCCTACATGTGTTTTCCCAAGCTATTCTGTCTCTAAAAGAAGTCCAGGCCTGCTCCCAATCTGGGACTTTTAGTTAATGACTGCCAGAAGGAGTCTTTAAAAGAACAGCCAAGGGGGGCGTGGCTAGCCGGGAAGCCTGATGGACACGTGCTGATTTAGCTCCTCCGGACCCGGGCACAATCCGCTGCAATCGGAGAGGCACGATCGAAATGGGCAATCCCAAGAGACAGACCCAGGTACAGGGGAGAACCCCCATACCTAAATCGGGCTCCCTCACCTGTTACTTCAAAGACAATCTCGATCGGGAGTTGGAGGCCGCGGCCGCGACCTCCAAGATGGCGGATGCCGATCCCATAGAGGAAATACAGCCACAAAGCCCCCACATGTCTGAATATTCACTAAAATCATTAGATAACAGTGGAGACTTAGATATAAAAGAAATGCTGCGGAATCTCCCATCCAAATCTGACCTCCAGACTATGATGGGGAAATTAGAGGCCACCCTCCACACAAAATTAGCAGAAATGGGCTCCGAAATTCAACAAATGAATTTAAAGGTCACAGACCTGGAGGAGGAGAAGGATGCAATGCAAGCACGAATCTTAAATATTTCATCTACCTTAGAATCACATATCCATTTTATGTCTGCCACCCAAAGACATATAGACGATCTAGATAATCGTGGGAGGAGAAATAACCTGCGCATAAGGGGGATCCCAGAGGACCAAAATGAGGATTTAACAGCCATTTTAACAGAGCTCTTTACTCTTGTAATAGGGGGCTCTGGCACCAGCCAAATGCTCCTGGGCAGGGCTCATCGCTCACTCCGACCTAAGGGGCTACCGCAAGACTCCCCCAGAGATGTCATTTGCAGGCTACACTACTATACAACCAAGGACCTAGTGTTGAGAGCACTGAGGGACACCTCGCAACCGCTCCTATTTCACGGGAACCCAATTCAGATCCATCCAGACCTCTCCTGGTATACCTTACAGGCAAGAAGGGCACTAAAGCCAATCACTGAGATTCTACGGAATAGAAATATCAGATATAGATGGGGCTTTCCGTTCGCCCTAATAGTGAACAACAAGGGTAATATCCATCAAATTGCCTCAATCTTGGACGTCCCTCCCTTCCTCAGGGCACTGGACTTGCCAGATACAGCTATAATGGATTGGAACTACCAGATACCAAACCAAGACAACACTCAACCTTCCCAAAGGCAGAAATGGACCACCCCTGCGAAGACAAGGAGGGTGGAGAACAGGCTCCTCTCACCTCACCACCGCCGGGAAAGACAGCACATCGCCCAAAACCAATAGAGAACAAACCCTACCAACTAAAGCTGCCATACGAGTTGATTTCCTGCATGCTACCCGACACTTAAAGTGACAGAAGTTACAACATTTCCAGCTTATCCGGGAGTTTTGTTCACTACCACGCAGCATTACAACTTTAACCTCTTCCTTCCACCGTGTTAACCAGCATACGAGACTCTTCAACCTGCATACTTACCAAGGCCCTAGCAGCTTCCACCACAGCAAGTATAGAGCTGACTGGGGAGATGCTATGACCGCCGTCCCGACGCGGAAAGAGACTTATCTCACTCGCAGGTCGTATATTTAAAGACAATGCAGATACTGAACCAGGGTTTACACATCTCACGCCACACGTAGTTTGGTTTTACATATGTTTCTTATAGTTGTCTATTTCCTATGCTGAGAGCTGTCTGGTCGAGTCTAGCAGTTAAGCGATGACTCCGGTGGTGTCCTTGACCAGGGACCTCAAAAGCGATTATTGCATATTCTGATATCAGAAGTAACCCTGAGACATAACCATAGGACTGTCACTTGAAGTCAGGGTTATCCACCACAGATAGATCAGGGCCAACCACAGTCAATTCCACGGGAACTAAATTGTCTGGACACAAGGGATGACCCCAGGACTTAGAGTCTGGATTAGATAGCAATCGGAAAGGAGGTTTCTGCTAGTTAAATAACAAAACAAAAAAAATTGTGTATATAGCTAACTAAGTAACCAACACGCATTGATAAGGATGATACATAACACAAACACGAAAGGAATACTCCTGAGCAGCTGGTACACCCTACATACCGTTTACGCCCGTAGATATGGGTCTTCTGACCTTCTCTCCTAAAGGTAGACTAAGTGAATAGGATCAATAAGCCCCGGGTCCTAGGTAAATACTCGAAGCACACAACCCCATTCTACGTACGGTACTGTCTCCAGAGACGAGACAGGACTATATTCCCCTTAAGGGAAACATCTCACATGCACCCCTGGGTGTGAACTTCTACACATCATTCATAATATTGTTGAACAGTACGGGGATTACTCCCCTAGACGGATAACACACGAACCACGTTGGCACATACCTTGTAATAATATACTCCTCTCTAGTGTATGTCTAAGACTAAATAATACTATTGATATAGCAAGTTCGGAGAATACTCTCGTTGCACTGTTACGCTTACCTTGTTGTTGACACTGATATGTACCTTTATTTTGGCTTATATGTTGAATTGTATATGCATTAAGGTTCAAGTTGTGCCAGATGAGGGACCCAAACCGAAAGCTTAAACCAAGCACAGATTCCTCTAAGACTGAGACCGGACTACTACTGGGACGACTGGGCTCGCTGCGCAACCGGGCGCCCGGGGTGGGTCTGGGAAAACCCCCACTCTCTCCGCGGACACGTCCCTATATGAGGTAACTTGTACCACCAACTTCCCCCACACACTTACCCGAATTTTCCCCTAGGTAAATCTGACAGACTCCAGCTCACCTATATTTAACCACTCATTGAACATAACAGCGCTAAGCTTATTTCCAGCCCAAGCGTGTCAAACACACGGCAGCAATGTCCACCATAATAGTCGTCTCGCAAAATGCTAAAGGGTTAAATATCCCAGAGAAAAGGTCGATAGCCCTAACAGACTTCCAAAGACATAAGGCGAACTTTGTTTTTGTACAGGAAACACACTTCCGTAAGGACGCTCCACCTAGGCTTCAAAACAGGGATTACCCGAGAGGCTACTTCAGCCACTACACAGAAGCTAAGGCAAGGGGGGTAGCCATACTCGTAAGCCGACAGACGCAATTCACACATCAGGACCAACAGTTAGACGATGCAGGCAGGTTTATTTTCGTGAAGGGGAAAGTAGGGAACACCCAAATCACTTTGGCAAATATCTATTTGCCCAACAAGAAACAATCCCACTCCCTCAATAAAATACTGCGCAAATTAAATAATTTCTATGAGGGGATCCTTATAATAGGTGGAGACAACATCTCGTTAGATGTAGACCTAGACACCACTTCTACCTCACAGGGTTATCTAACACAGTCAAGAATGCAAATGAAAAACTTACTGTACAATGCCCAACTATATGACAGCTGGAGAGCGGTCAACCCCACGAAAAAAGACTATTCATTCCTCCTCACCCACAGGTACCTACTCACGTATAGACACAATTTTCCTGCACCACAGACATTTACCCCGATTAACACGGCCTCTTACGGTCCAATCACGTGGTCAGACCACGCACCACTCACACTCAGACTGACCATACCCTCCATTCCTAATCCCACCGCTCAATGGAAACTCAATGACCTGATACTAAATAATATGGAGGCAACCAAATTAAAGAAACTGCCACAAATTACTTTAAAGAAAATTCCACCTTGGACACGACTCCGATTATGACATGGGAGGCCCATAAGGCAGTCCTTAGAGGTGAATTGATTCGGATAGCAGACACTTAAATGTAAGAGGGAACACACAATCATCCAACTCACTAAAGACATTAAAGCTATGGAAACTACTGACCAGGGTGCTTCTTCCCTAGAAAATTATAATCTACTCACTAAAAGGTCAGAACTCACGGCGCTTCTGACACTACATGCCAAACGTAAACTCTCGCTCACAAAAGGCTCCTATTACGCGCAGGGAGGTAAAGCGGGGAAACTCCTCGCGCAAACACTACAGGTAGACAGACAATCCAGCTTCATCTCCGAAATTAAAATAGAGGACGGTACTACCACATGTCACATGCCAGACAGACATACTTAAGGCATTCCATAAATTTTACACTCATCTATATAACCTGAAATCCACCCAACCAACCTCACAAGACATAGTAGACTTATTGACGCCCAGAATAAAACTCTGCCACCTATAGACAGGGCTTTCCTTGATGAACCCATAACGATTGAAGAATTCCAACAAGTAGTCAAGACCATCCCTGTAGGTAAAAGCCCAAGCCCGGATGGATTCACTGGGAAATACTAAAAGAACAGCCAAGGAACTTGGGTTTCTCCCCTCTGTCTCTTGAAGAGGACAGCGCAGCAAGCAGTGGTGGCATTGTGAACTGAGAGAGACTGTCCCAGACTACCAAAGATGAAGGTGCAAGGTGAAGATCTTCATTTAAATGTCTAAGTATTGCCCTTTTACTATGTATTTTATTATGTACTGGATATGGGTATAATTTGTATATCCTTTTTTAAATCTGCAACAGTATCCTAAATCAATATTACCAATACATATTATACACTTGTGTTTGTGTCTTGTCACATTCCCTAAAAGAATATCCTTATAAGAGTTATAATTTCTTACAAAATTACGAGCCAGATAGGAGGGATTTAGTATGATTTATAATTATATTCATAGGTGTATAGATTGTATATTGACTTTTGGATTCAGTTCAGATAGTGTATAGCAATTTCAGTGAATTGTGCGTGGTCAATGACGGAGAATATTGAAAGATTGCTAAGGTGTCTAATCCAGAAGCAATTATAAAATGTATGGAGGGTGCATCAGATTCGTGGCTTAATGTTCAGGATTGTAGTGGTAAAATGGCTTTGATTTATGCTGCCTGTTGGATTGCAGAGAAGTATAAATCTTTAAATAAGCAAAAAGAAATTAGAGGCAGAAGTTTTGAGTTCAAAGAATGATGTTGAAGCGTTGAAACGGTCTGCGCAAAAGGCTGCTGCTTTGTGTGTAGGTAGTCAGCAAATACGTCTTGAAAATGAGGAATTGTGCAGTTGTAACGAGCAGCTTGTAGAAAGGCTGAAGGATGCAGAGGGTGCTATTAGAATCCTTGCTTCCAGCAGCCAGAAAGAAGCTGATCATTCAAATTGCATCTATCAAATTAATTCATCGAAATCACAATTACAAAATAGAAATGCTGTTGTAGCTGCATGCAATGCTGCAGAACCCAATACAAATGTTGTACATAAGTGTGTGGTGTTTTTGCAGATGTTATGGTAATTGTGAGTGCAGTATTCCTGCAAAAATGGCACCAATTTCAGTTAAAACAAAAAATGGATTCTCAGGGACTTTGGAAAAATTGGCTCTTGATAATCCAGTGGACGTGTTTATAAAGAGTCAGTAGTTTTATAAAGTCAAATCAAAATTATATGCAGACAAATTTGAAGTACTTTTGAGTAGTCTTGACTGCGCCTTAAAGGCAAGTTTACCCCCTGAAGTGTTTGTAGAGCCCAGAAACCAAGATCTGCTCTCAAATGAAATCCTAAAAGTCCTAGGTATGGAGGAAACAAATGTCCATGCTTCATTTGCAAACTGTTTTCAAAGAAATGGACAGTCTGTACAGGAGCATAGTGATAGATTGTTCTTGCTTTACAAGTTAACACTCCTAGCTGGACAAAGCACTGCCTTCTGTTCAGGAACTTGTTTGTGTGTCTCCAAAGAACCAATTTCCAAACATGTTAAATATGTTAAAGTGGAGGCGATTAGGTCAGTATATTTATAAAATCGGCAGAGGCTGTCAGTTTTTTCCCCCCTGTTTTCCTGCACTGTTCTTGGATTGAAACGCACTGGACTTTGGGGCTCTGCTTGGGCCTAAAGAAGCATGGCCCTCGGGCCTTCCTCCCCAGCCTGGGGATGGAAGGTCAAGCTGGACAGGCTACAGGCAAGTCTGGCCTTTGGGATGGCAAGGTGGATTCCAGGAGCCTGTCCTGGACTGAACACCAGGCCCTCTCCCGGCAAGTAAGGCAACATGTTGCACAATTGGAAGAGCTGGCGGGGGGGATGGCAAGCAAGCTCGCTGCCTGGAAGAAGGGAGTGGGGGTCCCCCAGGGAGCCACGGCCCATACCAGGGCCGATATCCAGCTGCTCTCTGGGCTGCTGGCTGAGTGCCGTGAACTTGCCAGCAGTGGCCTCCACTTCCTAGAGCGGCCCCCCCCGTCACTGGAAGCGGGAGAGGGTCCCGGGGAGGAGGAGGTAGTCCCTGAGACCCCCCCTGAGGTGGCTAGTACCAGCGAGGCCCCTCAGGCCTCCCTCACCTATGCTGCGGCTGCAAAGGGTGAGGGGGTTGAGGCTAGGGCACTCAGAGGGCTGCCTTCTGACAGGCTCCGGGGTCTGCTTGTGTCCCTGAGGGCCCAGCACGCCGAAGCGGATTCGGGCCTTGCTGGGGTCCAGGCAGAGCTCAAGGAGCAGAGGGAGAAGTCTAGTAGGACCTCTAATCACAAGAGGGGTCCTATGAGGGCTATTATAGCTCAAAAAAAGGATAGAGGAGCAGCGACTGTCTTACATCTTGCTCCAGACCGAATCTAAGATGGCAGACATCCAGGCCATCCTGCAACAGCGAGCCAAGGAGGCAACGCAATCCAGGAGGCAGAGGGCCCTTGGGGGTAGGAGGGACATGTCCCCAGGTGAGGAGTCCAGCAAGGATTCGGATTCCAACTCCCATCACTCACCTGGGGTGCCATGTACCTCTGCCCTTGCTACACCAGGGGGCGCAGCTGAGATGGAGAGGAAGGCCAGAGAGAAGGACAGTGAAGGAGAGTGGGAAGAAGAGAAGGGAGAAGAGTGGAAGCTGAGAGTGCAGGACAGGGGTCAAGGGCTGATTAAGGAGTCTCTCCTCAAGTTTGGAAACGAAAAGAACACCGCCCGGCGTCGGCCTGAGACCCCTGTCAGGGGGTCTGGAGATTCCACGGAGGAGGGTGAGTGCTCCCCTGTGGAATATACGTATAATGAGGAGGCCTTCCCGGCCTTGCAGACACCTGGGGCCAGGGATACTAACCCCACAGGTGGCAACACCTGTGTGCCCCAGGGGTCTGCCCGCCCTGCCTCTGTGGAAGTATCTGGACCCCCCACCGCCCTCCATGGTGACAGGGAGACCATCCCCACCGGTGGTCCCATGGAGGGGCCCTTCCCTCCCCCCCTTCCCACCCTCCCTTCCCATTCCCTCCCCATTCCCTCCCTTCCCTGCCTTCCCTCTGACCTTCCTCTTCATGTGGTTGCGCCCTCTGGGATAGCTGGATCCTCTGCCTCCTGTCCTCAGGCGGCTGCTGGGCAGGATGGCACTGGATGGATCGGTCTGGAGCAAGGTGTGGCAGGCTGCTGCTCCATGAAAGGTGCTGCCTCAGTTCCCGGCACTGTGCAGCCTGTTGGGGGGAAAGACAGTGCCGCTGGACCCTCCATGAAAGCTGCCCCTGCTGTGGGGTGGCCCGGTGGGGGGAATAGCGGCGCCGTTGGACCTTCCATGAAGGTTGCTGCAGCAGCTGGGGCTGTGCAGCACCAGAGCATGCACTCTGATGGCCCTCCTTCTCCCTCTGCTCCCCCAGTGGGTTATCAACTGGTTTCCCCTGTCTGTCAGTCTCCTCCCCTGTTTGTTTCCCAGCCTGCTTCCCCACGTGTGTCACAGTATGTCTCCCTGTCTGCTCCCCCATGTGTGCCCCTTCATGTAAATAATGTTGGTGTTGTGGGTACCTCTGGTGCCGGTGGTGCCACGGGTGCCGGTTCCGCGGGTACCGGTGGTGCCGTGAGTGGGAGTGACTCCCATCATGCCCAGCCAGCCATCCTACCTGAGAGGACCACCGGTGGAGGTAGGAAATGTGTTAAGATAGAAATTTAAAAAGTGTATACTGCCAGTCACCCTCAGAACAGAGGTGACTCCATTTTGTATTACAAGGCTAAGACAGACAAGATCTGTTTCTATCACTATTCATTCAAGTCTGAGATTAAGAATGTGACTTATGTAAACAAGACAAGAAAACTAGACAGACCCCAAACAGACAACACTAATTAATTTTACTTTCTAAAAAATTTAAAAATTAACAGAACATTACTAGTTCCATTGTAAGAGAAATGGTGAAACCAAGGTTAGGAGGTGTCAAATCTATAATTACAACCGAAACTGCAGATGCTATGTCTCGTAGAAGTGAACCAAATTGCTTTGACGATGACAGGTTCTTTGATGTATAGTAGCCATGAGAAAACAAAAATGATGTAAAGAGCATCACAAAATTCAGTTAACCCATTATACAAAAAGGTAAAATGGACCCCTGACAAGAATTTGTTGATGTAATTGCGCCACCTACTGACCAAAATCTAGATGATCGTTTGTAGGGAAGACACACCCACAGTTCTTTATTGGTCCTATCAACATGCAGAGAAATTTCCCCTTTAAAAAAGGAAGGAAGAGAGGATGCATTCAGACTCTTGGACACACAACAGCTAAGATCTGACATCTGAATCAAAATCTGAACACACCTAACCTTAGTATTTTCTTTTCTAACAACTTCAGAACTCTGAAAACTTCTATTTTCCACAATTCTCATCATCCTTGCATTTGAAATTCCTAGGACATCTGATAGAAAATCTACAACCTAACTGGTAATTATGCTGGTTTTTCATTTAATAAATTTTTACTAATATCAAGAATATTTATCAGGATAAATATTGGTCAGATTTCAATTAGAAATCATAATTAGCTAAGGAATATATGTTATAAAAATTCCATTCCTGCAGGTGGAATAAAGATAACGATAAAGTTAAAAATTCAGCATACTTAATCTAGAATTATTCTTAGTGGATGGACTAAACGAAGGGTGAATGATCTGGAATGAGGATTACTTTAATTGTAAAATTTCACTATAATACGATATCTTGCCTATGAGGATTGTAGCCAGTCGTGAAAGTTAATTCAGTGTGATTTGACTGTCAGCCAAAGTTTTTATTGCTTTACGCTGGGCTGCTGTGAAGTTCTGTCTCCTCTGTGAATTTGGTTTCTAAGTGGAGTATCCGATCGTAAATCTTGACAACTGGTGCATGTGACAGATCCATCTGTCTAAGTTCTTTCTGCTGGCTCGCCTAAATGCTATACTTTCGTGGAATTACCTGCCCGTACACCCCTGTTCGTCTGTTTCAGATTGTACCGAATAAAACTAACGAATGGACACCCACCCAGAGGAGAAGTGTGCTGCTGGTTAACCTATTGGCCTCAATTAGAATGTGTGGTTAACCGCAGACACCTCTTGATTAGATCCAAATGCAGGGTGGTAGTCGTTCACATGTTGACCACGAGGCAGCGGCCATATTAAACACGTGAATGCACAGCGGTGTTCGGCACTCAAACTATGGAACTAAAAACAGACACTATCTACCGAACACCGCTGAAACTGCCGACCGCCCTTATCCGCAGGCACGCGAACGCCAGTCCGTTCGAGACTTATTACACGAATGGACTTAACCCAGATAGTCATCCCATGGAGTCAATCGTATACCGAAACAATGTGAAAGACTGACTCCATGGCGATTGAACTGTGTACATTGGGTTTGAGCACTATTCGGTAGTTATGTGCGCTCAGACCCAGGCTATCTGGGGATACGTTACTCGAACTAAAAGCATTCGGTTTTATAGTTATGGATTTTGTGTTATACTATGTAAAATGGCGATTTGCCTCTATCCCTGGAGATAATTGGATTTCTTCCCAATTATCCCCAGGATAGAGAGGAGGGATTTACCTGTACAAAGTGGAGTGTTTATGCCTGAGCCACTGTGATTGGCCACTGTACTTCATTTGTCCCAGTCTCCCATCTGGTCCCCTAGGGGAGTGTCCACCAGGTGGGAGACCTGCATAAATACCGGGCAGGTAGCCCTCATTAAACCAGATTCCTGTTTTACCCTCAAGACGGAGCTTGGTCTCGTGTTTGGGGGGATTGCTACTGGGAAGTGTTATTTCGCCTATTCTAGGAGAGAAGGAGTTCGGCTGATTCTTTGTTCGGGAGTTTGAAGTATTCCCTTATACTCCGTTCGGGAGTTTGGCGGTCCACAGCAGCAGAGCTTGTGTCTCAAAGGGGGAAGATCACCTAAACGGCGATTTCACTCCTTTCAGCTGGGAGTGTCTTAACAGTGCATAAAACTTGCTTTTCGCTGTCTGTGGTGTTAAACCACTGCCATATAGTATACTTAGGTTATACCTAAATATTCACTGATTTTCACCCATGTTACATATATTAATTTTATTATCACAATAAGTTATATTTTTATAATTACTTTGTGATTACTGTGTGATGTTAAATCTTCTAGTGAAACTTCCTCTAGGATCTAAGAATTAAAATAGTGGGTAATTTTCAGCTTTGTATCATTAACTGGGGAACCGTGCCAAGATATCCATTTTTGATATAATATTTGATAATTATGAAAATATTTTTAATATACCCCATAAATATCCTCACAATTATAAAAAAAAAAATTCAGCTCAAAATTAGAGTGTCTGCAATAAATGGTGGTGTAATTCCAGGACAAAGTCTTTGATCCAACTGGTAATTTAGATGGGACAGTTGGGGTTATCAATTCCAAAATTGTCTAACTTAAAGCATACCTTAGAATACAATATTGGACCAGTTTTTATCCTGAGTTTCTCATATCTTATCAATAGGGTGTTTATGAATTTTTCCCAACTTGGATTTAAATGGTAAATAGCCATTTACTTCCATTGTGAACCACTTACATCAAACAAGAAATAGTTTATTGCTGAACATTTGATCCTCCCAAACCCATCACATGCCCCAAGATAGTTTAGGTAGATGGAGGGAAGATATGGGTAAATGGAGGGAAGAACTTCAAAGAGAAAAGCTGTATAAATGTGGGCCCAAAAGGCTAGAGACAGGGTAGTTCTGGGAGGAACATCAAGGAGTGACTACCAAGCAGAGGTCCAGGGGAGAAGTCAGTATACGGATTGACACTGTTGGTAACCATATTTGACGGATCCTTTGATTCTTGTGATAGTTGTGGTGCTATATTGTTTTTTATATTATTGTGTGTTTGGTTTAACCTCACTATAATTTGCTGTGTATTAGACTATAGAACAGGTGGAGTTCTGGCATTTACTGTATATCTGCTGTGTATTATACTATAGATGCGGATAGTTAATGCATTTAATGCAGAGTACTACATGTCTATGACTGGTCTTTATTTTGTAGCTGGTATAGTGAACTTGAATATTCTGATGCAATTGATCAATCAATATGTGCATTGTGGTTGCTTTAATTGCTATTTGAGATAATTTATTGATTATTCCATCCTTCTGTGACGTGTATTTTAGCAGCAGTTGATGTTTCTATGTTAATACCTTTTTATTCTTTATTAAACCTGATGTATTTATTATCTTTACACCTAATACAATTATTTTATTACACTTGTCAATGTGGTTTATTTGTTGCACCTTCCTCAAAGAACAGGGACCCTGTTTAAAAAAAAACTATTCACTGTTTAATAACCTCCATATAAATTGCATTATATCACAGAATGGAAGGTCTAATGAAAAAAAAAAAAACCTTGCTAAGGTATCTAACCCTGAAGTTATCATTAAATCTCAAGAAGGCGCTTCAGACCCTTTGTTTCAGGCTCAGGAGTACGTATCTCGTGCTATTTGAGAAGAAACTAAAAGGCTAAAGGTAAATATGCTGATTTTTGCTGAGGAACAGCATAAATCCTTAAAGGAGCAAAAAGATAGATTTGAAGTGTCTAGTTCAAAAAATGCATGCAAAAGGTTTAAAATCACTGCGCAGAATGCTGCGGCCTTATCCATAGGTCACCAGCAGATGCGGAATGAAAACTTAATCCTGCACAATGACAATGAACAGCTTACTGAAAAGCTTAGGAATTCAGAAGGGGCAATTAGACCTCTTGCATCCTTCAGCCAGAAAGAGGCTGATCATTCTGCCTGTCACTCACAAATGAATGAAGATTACAGTTATGGAAAAGAAATGCTGTTGTGGGTTGCATTTAATGTTGGTGACAATTACGTAAATGGTATGGATTGGGATGCTCGAGGAAACATTTGAAGATAGTTGTTTAACACCCAAAATGACTCCAATTTATACGGAACAGATTGTGAAGGCTTAACCATTTCTGAAACAAGTGTGTCCAGACCTCTCTAGTATAGAGATCCAAGCTCTGAGTAAAGAACTTGGAAGCATAAAGTTTGGAGCTGGCCCAGTAGAGGTAACGTTAAAAATGAAACAATTTGATAGGATGCACATGAATTTAAGTGATATAGATCAGTTTGATGTATTGATTCTTCCTTGAGATCTAGTCTCCCGAAGTGTTCACGAACCCCAGAACAAAACGACAACTAATAGAGGAGGTATTAAAAGCCCTTGGGTTAGAAGAGACTGACCACCACTCAGCATTTAGCAACTGCACACAGAGTAAGAGTGAGTCTATACAAGGTGATGCTGAGCAATTGTTTGCTTTTTATAAGTTGACCCTACCTTCAGGAGTGCAGGGAAACCAGAATGATGAAATTTATTTAAAAAGCTCTACTAAACCGCATCCTTCCTGAGATTCGTAGACTAATTGGTCTATCTGTATCAGCCCATAACCAATACACTAGGATCATGAATTGCTTAAAGAGGGCTGAAGCAGTTCTTAAAGATCAAATTAGAAATAGGAGAATAGTGTGTGCAGTGGAACGGCCCCCACCAGAAATTAAGAATGTAATTAAGCCCTCATAAAAATCAAGGACCCTTTGTAAAAGGGAGAAGACTTTAAATGCTGACAAACCGGACATTTCCCCCCAAAAAATGCTTGCCACAAGGATTCCATAACTCGCCCACCATCTTCCATAAACAAATGGAAGCCTTTTTGCAAGATTTCTCCAAGCCTTCAACAATACTGCAATATGTTGATATTTTGCTTGTTACAGAGACAGAAGAAGCAGAATACAATATCCTAAAATGATCCAAAAACCTATAAAACTGAATCCTACACCTATATTTTTGGAGGAACTTAGAATGTTGCTAGAAATAGGTTTGACTAATATTATCAAAGGAATTTGACTATCTTTAATCCCAACTGTAAAATAGCTATGTTATTTCTTGCCAAAAATTCACAAAATCGATAACCCTCCCGGCTGACTCATCAGTGGTATAAATTCTTTATCAAGCAATCTGTGGATTTCTCTTCAGCCACATGTCCCTTTAAGTAGTACATACAAAGACACTAAACATATCCTACAAGATCTACAGCACATTCAATGGAAATCTACATACATTCTAGCCACGGCAGACATTACATCTCTGTATTCCTATATCCCGCATCACAAAGGGATAACAGCAGTAAAAGACATTCTCAATTCATACAGACGCATGCAAGATTCTCAAATTAACTTTATGGATTGCATCACCTTTGTACTCCCTCGTAACTTTTTTGGTTTAATGAACAGTTTTTCCTTTAGCTATGTGGAGTCGTCATGGGTACCAGGTTTGCCCCCAGTTTTGCCAACTTGTATGTATCCCACTGGGAACATCATATTACCCTGGGAGATCATACGATAATACGGGGGCAGACTGGTCCTATGGCGACGCTACATAGATGTGCTGTTAGTTTGGATGGGAGATGCCCTAGGTTTGGAACTTTTTTTAAAGAGGTTAATGAGAATGAGTATAATTTACAATTCACTTCCAAATCAGATACAACATCTATAGGTTTTTTTTTTTTATCTCACCATCTATATTGATCAGAATTAAAAACAAAAATGTATTTTAAACCCACTGATTGCAACACTGCCATAGAACACTCCAGCTCTCATCACATGACATACATACATACAAATAAAGTTACACTACGCTGGGATTTTTTAATTTTTTCCCACTGAGTAATTTATTTCTTATTTTATTCATTTTATTTTTAATATAAATGTTTTGTATTTGTATTTTTAAATTTTATTTTATTTATTATTTATAACTTATTCACTGATGTATAATTAAATACATTGAATCAATTTTATAACATCCAATACTGAATACCAATTCATTTTGGATAATTAAAAATGTCTTCATCTTTAATATAAAGTTTAGAATTAATAATACATATAAAACCATTCTCTTAAGTGTAAAATTTATAAAAAACTTTAATACCATATAAAGATCCAGTTTAGTGTATTGATAAATATCTGTCATTTATACTATGTTTCGTGTTTTTATTCGTATAAAAAGGCGGCCGTTCGCCTATGTGTTCTCACTTTTCAATTCTGGATCGTGTAAATCATGGTTTGCGCATGTGCATGACGTTTGGGTTCTCTCTCCCCTTTATGTCTGTTCTCACTGATCAATTCCTTACGATTACATCATCTACTCTCCCGAGTCGCACAGCACGTACATCATTGTGTTCCACGGAGGGAACGCACGCCAACACATGAAACAAATGGATTATGCCACCAGTATAAGAAGTCCCTCCATAGAAGAAGAGCAACTACAGATCCCTCAGGAAGTCCCCCTATTGGACGAGACGCGTTAGAAATAATTTGGACTCTATATGGACTTTTAATTTTGTTTTGTTTTGTTTGTTTGTTATTGCTTCTTGCTAGCATTGTGAAGACTACCACGCTGTTACTTTGTTCCACAATGTGTGGAGACATGCCCAGATTTTCTGCCTGTTTGTAAGTGCAATCTTAATAAATCTGTGATTTTACTGTACTTCACCATGTATGGCTCTTCCCTTCATCCATTTAAGGAATTTATGAGGATTCATATGATTGAAATCTACCAGCTTTTCAATTAGTTTTAACCCCTGGTGGGGTGAGAAGCCTACTTTCACCTTATGTTTGTGAGTGCAATACTTAAATACCACGCACTTTTTATTGTAACTGTATTACGCTATGTAATTATTATTATTACAGGTCTATATTAATTTTATCATCCTGGTTCATTTTTCCATGTTGTATTTAATCTATTTTACACATACTGGGTGGTTTCTTCCTACTTTTTTTGCTATAATTTGTTGATTGGGTGTTTGTGAGGTACACCTGGGAAACACCTAGTTTTTCACGTACTGGTTAATTTTCTCAGTGTTTTCACACACACACACACACACACACACACACACACACACATCTCTCTTTCACAGAACACCTTACTTTGCTAAGAGCTGCTGGGACTGTGTGCTGCCTCAGGACTGAAAGTAAACCCAAAGAAATGCCAACTGATGCAAACCTCAGTCACCTTTCTGGGGGTATCACACCAGAGGGCAAGCTTCCTGACAGACACACTGTAGACATTATCCAGAGACTTAATATGCCAGTATCCAAAACATTGCGGTCCTTTCTGGGACTTGTGGGATAACAGACTTTATTCCACAATTTGCTGACATGGCCAGACCACTGTATGACCTTTTAAAGAAAGATGTACCCGATGACAGCATCAGAATGGAAGCTCACATTGCTTGATTGCAGACTATTAAGTAGACTTTCAAGTAGGAGTTTAGAAAACCAGGAGTTCCTTGGAGTGGTTTATATACTGTGGAGAGTGGTTTGTATTTTTTTTAGCAAAGTTTAAATAATTCTCATTTGTCTGTGTTCTGTTTTCCCCTCCTTTGTGCCGCTGCTTGATTAATTGGGGGAGTGTTAATGAAGGGCCACATGTGTGGGATTTGTATTCCCATAAAAGCACACCCCTAACTCACTGAGCTTGCTCACATTGCTTGAAAGTAGACTATTTCAAGTAGGAGTTAGGTAATTGTTTTATTTTTCTGTATCTGGGAAATTAGTGTTAGCAAGATTGGTGGTTTGACTCAATGCACATCTTGTTGCATGTATGCATGCCTGGATGTACCTGTCCAGGTCCATACCTCCGACAGGTGTGTGTGAGTGGCTTTTCTGGAAGCTCGGATTGGAATCTTGAGAAGCAAATTGCAACGTTGAGAGAGATTGACAATCTTGAGAGTAGTCTGCTGCTCACTGAGCAGAGTTTAGTGGGGACAGGTAGTGAAGAGGGAGGAGATAAGACAGATGGGGAACAGGCATGTAGCTGGGTGACAGTAGGGCGAGGAAGCGGGGGGGAGGAAATGGTTAGCTAGTCCTGATTTAGTGCAACCTAGCAGATTTGCCTGTTTGAGTGAAGATGTTGGGAGAATCCGCTCAGGAGTAGCTGTATTAGAGGAAGCTGTTACTTCTATCAGCCGAGGGAACAGCCCCCCTAGTACGGGTTGGGATGAAAATGTAAGAAAGGCTAGACAGGTTGTGGTGGTAGGGTACTATCATTAGGAGATTAGATAGGGCAATCTGCCGCTCTGATCGGCTCAACCGGACCGTTTGCTGTCTCCCGGGTGCTAGGGTCCGGCATGTTGCTGACAGAGCAGATGGATTATTGGAAGGGGCTGCGGATGACCCAGTGGTCATGGTCCATGTTGGTACCAATGACAGTAAGAGGAAGATGGAAGGTCCTAAATAATGATTTCAGGGAATTAGGTAGCAAACTTAAGAAAAGGACCTCCAAGATTGTATTCCACTGTGCCACGCACTACAGTGGAAAGGCAGCGGGAGATTAGAGGTCAATGCGTGGCTGAAGGGAATGCAGGAAGGAGCATTTGGGGTTTTTAGAGCACTGGGACGACTTTGCGCAACTTTTATAGTAGTGATGGGTTGCAGTGCTGGGGGATAGGATGGTTTGAAGGTTGGAGGAAATTTTAAACTAGTAGTGGGGGGGGAGCGCGTTATAGCAATTTACTAAATGGAGATAGGACAGAAAGGAGATGGGCTTTAGCTCAGTATAAGGGGGGGTGGAGACGGGGAGGGGCAAGCACAGAACAAAGATAATTCACAAAAAGTACAAGTGACTCATGATATTAAATGTATGCTTACTAATGCAAGGAGCCTAAATAACAAAATGGGAGAACTAAAGGCAATAGCATACACTAAACAATATGATATAAGGCATAACTAAAACATGGTGGGATGAGACATGACTGGGCAGTTAACAAATGGGTACATGTTATTTAGGAAGGATAGGAAAAACAAGAAGGGTGGTGGGGTATGTTTGTATGTCAAACATTATTTAAAGCCAAATCTTAAGCAAGTGGAATGCGATGAAAGTGTGGAAGCTTTATGGGTAAATATCTGCTTGGGGGAAAAGGGAAACCAACTATTGGTTGGGATATGTTATAAACCACCTAATGTTAATATTGATAAGGAACAACAGCTGTTTGAGCAAATTGAGAAAGCTGCAAATCTGGGTAACTTTAATTATTGAAGATTTTAATTACCCGGACATAAATTGGGACAGAGGGACTAGTAGCTCAGCAAAGGGAATTAGGTTTTTAAACTTGTTAAATGACACCATCATGTCACAACTTGTACAAGCACCAACTAGAATGGACGCTTGTCTGGACCTGGTTTTAACACGATCTTTTGACCAACATTCAAGTAGATGAGCACTTGGTAAATAGTGATCACAATATGTCCTTTGAAATAAACTCAAAAACAAAAGCACATGAGGTATACTAAAAACAATTTTAAAAAGGCCAATTTCAATAAGTTAAGGGCAGTTTTACAATATATTGACTGGCATAAACTCTTTAGTGAAAACAGAGGATAAATGGAACATCTTCCAACAAATATTAGAAAGGTACATTTCTCAGTATGTACCATTGGGTAATATAAAAGAAACAAATTAAAACCAATGTGGCTTAGGAGAGAAGTAAAACATTAAAAATAAGTGTGACGAAGTGCACTTCGCCACTTGGTCCTGGAGAGGTCTGTTTGCCAGCCTCCTGCCCTGCGACTCTGGCCCCTGGGAGATTGTATGTGTTTAAACCAGCATTTGGGCATATGGACTTTTATTGTATGGTGCTGGCCTTTATATACATACTGAAATTTGAGACACTTTCTGCCCCTTTGAATTCATGGGAAGGTGTGCCTCTACCCCTCTCCCAGCTCCATTGTTCTCCAGCAGGGAGTTGTCCGAGGGACGCTGCCAGACCAGTGGGAAGTGGTTTGGGCAGGAAAAGCCATGCTTGCAAGTGAAAACAAAGGACTTCGACCTAACTTTTAAACCCCTGAACCTATTCAAGTGAATTTTGGATATGTTTGTCCCCAAGTTATACTGGTTAAAATAATATAAGTTTTATGAATGTACAATGTAAACTCACAAAGTTATAAAATGTATAAAAAGTAACTTTTCAGCTTGGAGATAATTGAGTAGATACAGTAATTGACTCAATTATCTCCTAAGCAGAGGGGAGGAATATGATGGGCGTGTTTCTATTGTCCCATTGTGTGATTGGCTGCTGTACTTGCATTGTATGTGTTGTAATGTGTTTATTTGTTGTTCTGAAAACCCTGTGGGTGGTACTATGTGTGGAAAACCTGCATAAAAGAAGGCCCTTTGGTGCCAAGTAATACAGATCTTCTTGACCCTCAATACGTAGCAGTGTCTCGTTATTGGAGTGAACTGCTATGCTCTGCATACTCCCTTGAGCTTGTAATCACTTAGCTCTTTT
This sequence comes from Pelobates cultripes, assembly GCA_933207985.1. NCBI lineage: Eukaryota > Metazoa > Chordata > Amphibia > Anura > Pelobatidae > Pelobates > Pelobates cultripes. The sequence goes on along the minus strand of OW240920.1, from coordinate 144,178,716 downwards.
AAGAGCTTGTTCCTGATACGCTCTCCTGGAGGAGAGGTTTTCCCCAGACGGTCCTGCAGGACAGAAGCTGATCCAGGGTGGACAGAAGACGGCGAGACTTCAGTTAAGCTACGGCGGTTGTGGTGTCCAGTGCGGTGCTTGTGGTCCTCGGCACAAGCTAGGAAGCATCCATTAACGGAAGGCTCCATTAGAATAAGAAAAGGGCATTTAAAAAACAAACAAAAAAAAAAAAAAACAGGACATCAGTTGCATCCTATAAAAAAGATATAAGGAAGCCAATAATGTGTGCATAAAGGCCATTAGATTTGCTAAAACTTCAAAATGAAAAAGTGATAGCCAACGAAAGCAAAAATCAACCCCAAAGCATTAAGTACGTAAATTCTAGAAAACCAAAAAATGAAAGTGTAGGTACACTAAAAACTGAAGCGGGGGTGTTAGTTAATGAAGACCAGGAAAAGGCAGAAATTTTAAATAAATATTTCTCCTCTGTATATATTAAGGAAGAACCCATGGCAATAGATGTGCAAATGATTGCTACTAAAAACTTGCCGAATAATTGTAATTGGTTAACTCAAGACAAGGTGCTGCAGCAACTAAAGAAAGTTAATATAAACAAAGCTCCAGGGCCTGACGGTATCCATCCACGTGTACTTAAGGAACTAAGTGCAGAAATAAGTGAACCTCTGTTTTTAATCTTTCAAGATTCTTTTCTTTCAGGAAGTGTTCCAGAGGATTGGAGGAAGGCAGATGTGGTTCGTATATTCAAAAAGGGTTCAAAATCCTTGCCTGGAAATTATAGACCTGTGAGCTTAACTTCTGTGGCTGGTAAAATATTTGAAAGGTTATTAAGAGAATATTCAAGAATTCATTGAGAAGAACATGTTATCTTGAAACATCAGCATGGTTTTATGAAGCACAGGTCAGGTCAAACTAACTTGATTGCGTTCTACGAAGAAGTAAGTAGAAGTATAGATCAGGGTGTTGCAATGGATGTGATCTATTTGGATTTTTCCAAGGCATTTGATACAGTTCCACGCAATAGATTAGTGTTCAAACTCAAGGAAATTGGTCTATATGAAAAAAAATGCTTGTTCTTGGGTAGAACATGGCTTAAAAAAAACAGTACAAAGAGTTGTCATTAATGGTAAATTTTCAAGCTGGACAAAGGTGGCAAGTGGTGTCCCTCAAGGTTCTGTTCTGGGACCCCTTCTATTTAACATATTTATAAATGATTTTGTAGACAGCATTGAACGTTATGTTTCAGTGTTTGTAGAGGACACAAAACTCTACAATACAAGGTGAGCAAGATATTACTTTGCTGCAGAGGGATTTAGAGATAGATTGGGCACTCAAATGGCAGATTAAATTTAATGTTGAAAAATGCAAAGTTATGCACTTTGGCGTAAAGAATACACAAGCAACGTATACCCTTAATGGAAGCGAATTAGGGATAACACCCGAAAAGGACTTGGGAATTGTTATAGACAAACTATGCAGCAATGTGCAATGTCAATCAGCAGTGGCCAAGGCCAGTAAGGTATTGTCATGCATGAAAAAGGCAATTCATTCTCGGGATGAGAATCTAATTTTGCCTCTTTATAAAATCACTGGTAAGAGCACATATTGAATATGCTGTGCAATTTTGGACACCTGTTTTAAAGAAGGATATTATGGCACTGGAAAGGGTGCAGAGGCGGGCTACAAAATTAATAAAAGGAATGGAACATATCAGCTATGAAGAAAGGTTAACAAATGTAGTTTAGAAAATCACCTGAGAGGGGATATAACATTATACAAATATATTCGGGACCAATACAAATTACATATACATTGTGTGGAAATCTATTCACAAACCGGACTTTACACAGGACACGAGGCCATGCGTTTAGACTGGAAGAAAGAAGATTTTGTCTAAAGCAAAGGAAAGGTTATTTTACTGTAAGTACAATAAGGATGTGGAATTCTCTGCCTGAAGAAGTGGTTTTATCAGAGTCCATACAGATGTTCAAACAGCTACTAGATGCATACTTGCAAAAACAGAATATTCAAGGATATAATCTTTCAATGTATGGCAATTACTGCTTGATCCAAGGATAAATCTGACTGCCATTCTGGGGTCAAGAAGGATTTTTTTCCTAGCTTGTTGCAAAATTGGAAGTGCTTCAAACTGGGGTTTGAACACACCAGAGCGGTCACTGACTTAAAAACAGCTGTAATGTTATTGACTACTCTGATGTCACCTGACCCTTCAAAGACTTTTTGGAAGCGGCTGCCACAGATATTGCTTTAGCTGCTGTCCTGTGCTGAGAAATATGGGAAACTGTGCCCAATTGCATATGCTTCACGTGTACTGACTTCTGTGGAACAGAAATATCCTGCTTATGAGAGAGAATACCACCAACATTCTGTGCTATAGACCACTTCACCTACATCACCGGATTTCAAAGCTTGACAATCCACAGCCCCCATACTCCTCTGAACTTGCTGCTAAAAATCAGAAGAGACTAATTTCTTCAGCTTGTTTATCAAGATGGACATGGACATTAATGAAAGACTTGAATATCACACCAAAGCAGACCACTCCTCTACCTGCCTTACTGCTCTACCCAGGTGAACTACAAGATTGTCCCATTCCCTCTAACCTTAATTTCCCTCCCAATACTCTCAGATAAACTGGTGCAAGGCATAGGTGTATATTGTGATGGCTCTTATGACCAGGGTATGGCATACACAGGATTTGCTATTCTCCTACCTGATCACATTATAATGCATTTTTGTATTCCTCACTCTTCCCAATATGCAGAACTCTGATTGCTTGCATCTTAGTGCCGCAAGACAGTGATAAATATGTACAGTGACAGCGCCTATGTAGTAAACACTAACTATGCTACCTTTATATATGTTTCAAATGGTTTTAAGTCCTCAGATGGTAAAACTTTGGTGGATGCAAATGTAATGAAATATATTTGGGATTTGCTGCAGCAAAGGAAATTTCCATGTGCACATAAAGATTAAAAAAGGCATTTAAAAAAGTACTGTGCGTTCAGAGAAAAATATAGTCTGGCTGATAAATCTACAAAAAAGCAGCCAACCAAGCTGAACTATGGCGTACTCCTAGAGTACCTGGGGTCTCAGCTCTTCGAGTACCCCCACCTGACTTGCTTTGCAGAAATTATATACCCATTATGAGGTTGTAAGGGAATGACATGAAGCAGGCCAACCTTTACCTACAGCATGGGCTGAGTATGCCAAATTAATGTTAGATACATTTCAAAATACAATCCTTATGTACACAAGAGATGTGGGTTCTCCCGTAGTGTGTTCCCCTGATTGTGCGGATTAATTTTTCCAAGCCCATCCACGTTGGAGGTCATTCAGTTGAACAAAAATGGGAAAAAGAAACTGCAGTCTGTCTGGTGGCTCTCCATTAAAGAGGACATCCAATCTAAATGATCCACCTGTCTCCCATGTTTGCAAGTAAATCCTCCAGCTTCCACAAGGGGTCCTGCATTTACAGGACAGGTTTTTACACCGTTACAGAAATTACTAGATATTAAGCATGAACTTCATATTGCTTATCCTCAATCTTCTGGAGCTGTGGAAAGAGGAAACAGAACCATTAAAAAACAATGTTAAAGTTTTGTTCAGGAAAACCTACATCTTGGAAAGACATTTTACCATTGTGCTTAATTAACCATTTAGGTATGGTACGAGATACATTGTATATTATAGACATCTCTCCACCATTATCTTGGTATCTCTAAACAGATATAAAATATTGGCTGCTCCCAATTCGGATCCCCCTTGTGTGGTTAATTTAGAAGTGTTGGTTTTTTGTAAGTTTCCTTTTTTGGGGGGGGGAATTTTCTTACCCTATAATAAAGAATTTCATTTGAGTATTCTACTAGTCCAAACCCATAGACCCCTCTGTTTGGGTGTTCCCATAGCCTTTGTGGTAGGGATCCTCCATCTGTTCTATTTTTTCACTATTGATAAGGGTTATCCCCTATAGGGATCTATGGACACTATAGATTTCTATTATTAGGAATCGTACTTACCAAATTGTTCTTATCTATTTATAGAGGTTTTAATACCATTTAGTGTGTCAACATATATACCAAAAGGGCATAATAAGCTATTTTCTATAATGGCAAATTTTCTATCCCAACTTAAAGAATCCAATCCATGGTGTACGGATGTGGAGTCAGTATTCTCAGACAAAGATGTGACCTATTTACCTGAACAGGATAACAAACTTTAAATTTAGAACCTTATCTAACATATGTAAACAGCAGATCAGATTGGGGTGGGAAGTAACTTCACTACAGAAATATCTAAGTAAATCAATGATACCACGGGGTCTAAGGATCCAGACCCCAATATAGAAATGGATGATCCAGCCCTCCTAAAGGAATGGGAGGAAGCGTCAGATATATGTTCAAAAAAGTTTATGGATATTCTACATAGATTTGAAACCAATAGACTAAAAGCGGTAGATGAGAAAGTTAAGACAGCAATTGAGGATATACAAAGCTGTAAGGAGGATCCATCCTTTGCAGCACAAGAACAGAGACTACAACAGAATCTTAATAAATATCAGAACACAATAAAGAGTCGTAAACACGGGAAGTTCTTACGGGATAATGATGATTATAAAAAGGGTAAAGTGTATAGACGTTTCAAAAAAACCACAAGAGCAGAATCAGACAATTACGTGACATCAGACTATGAAACATCTGACACCGATAATGAGAAAATCCCAACCCCTACTGGTAACTTGAACCCACAATCCAACAAGGGAATTCTTAAAAAGGGGGTGTCTTTTTTAGGACAGCCCCCCCGAGAGGGGGAAACACAAACTCACAGACAGACCAGAAACAGGGGGAGGGCACGCCGACGGTATTAAGTAATGATATGAGAGTTGTAAACCTATCTAGCACTACCCTCACACAGATTAAAGTACTGATGAAGGGTTTGTCCTTCGTCCCAATTCCTCCATTCAATCTTTTTGAATGGATTAAAGATATTAATCTGTTCGGCAGACGTCTGGCCCTACATAAATTTTTTAAAACAAGAGACGAGAAAAAGGCTAAGGAACTGGGCTTTAATCCCCATGAGTACCAATGTTTATAGGACTTAGTATCCCTGCTGGAGGATAATGAAGGAAGTCCCACTCTACCCTATACTGATCTTAGCCCAAAAAGTATGTTTACCCCTAACTTTAGGGACTTTAAGAATATCGACATGTTTGTCGAGTCTACCACGAAAATGATGAAAAAAATTAACACATGCTTACGGTAAGACCTAAAGGTAATCTGTCCAACAAAGAATGGAAGGCACTATGTGACCTTAAGGATAATGAAAACATCATAATAAAGCCTGCAGACAAAGGCGGTAATATTGTCTTAATGAATAGACAGCAGTATGTACAGATGGCTGAATCTATTCTGCTGGACAGAAAGACCTATAAAGTTCTGACATCTGATCCCTCCTCTAAATATCAGCTGGAATATAAGATCCTTTTGGATCAGGCATTCGATAAGAAAGTGTTAACAAGGGAGGAATATGGTAGCATTTATGTAAAAAGTCCAACAGTCTCTACGTTTTACTGTTTACCAAAAGTTCATAAACAGCATAAAACCCTTACTGCAAGACCAATAGTGTCTGGATCCAACAACTTCACCTGTAAGGGAAGTATCTATGTGGACAAAATTTTACGTCCATTTGTTGAAGCACTACCATCCTATTTAAAAGACACAAAGGACACCCTCAAGTGCCTAACGGCCTTAAAAGTACCAAAGGGAGCAGTCCTTTGGAGCTTGGATGTTGAGGCATTGTATTCCTCAATACCACATGTTAGTGGCATTGAGCATGTTAAATACTTCCTGGAGAAAAGAGGACCACAACATACCATACATACAGATTTTGTGTTGAACCTATTACAATTCATTTTAACACACAATTTCTTCCTTTTCCAAAATAGATACTATCACCAGGTGCAGGGGACAGCCATGGGAACGTCTTGTGCCCCATCATACGCTAACCTGCACCTGGGTTGGTGGGAAAGCGAAATTGTGTTTTCAGAATCAAATAAGTTATACACTGACTATGTTTATATGTGGAAAAGGTACATAGATGACATTCTGGTGATTTGGACAGGCACCCAAAAGAACTTTGAAGACTTTTTAGAATTACTTAATAACGATTTCAACCTTAAATTCACAATGGAATTTGGTGACCAAATCCTTCATTTCCTGGACTACACCTTAATGGTTACTGAGAACTTAGAAGTAAAAACTACTTTGTTTCGAAAACCAAACTTCAACGAATAATATGCTTTGTTGGGAGAGTTATCATCCTACCCCCTTGAAAAGGGGTATTCCAATAGGACAGTACCTTAGACTCCGAAGGAACTGCTCAACTATAGAAGATTTCAAATGCAAAGCTTTAGAACTAAGACAAAGGTTCAAAGAAAGGTTACCCTAACAGATGCTTGAAACAAGCCTATCAAAGAGCATTAGGTAGTGATCGTGAGACTGTTACAAAACAAGACGAAACTGTCACCTGATAAATATATCAGATGCATAGCAAACTATGATGCAGGTTGGGAGGAAGCAAAATCAATATTGGGTCGTTTTTGGCCCCTACTGACGCAAGATCCTCATCTACGCGACACCATTCCATCAAAGGTGTCTATTACAGCTAGAAGAGGCAGGAACATTAAGGAAATGTTGGTCCCGAGTCATCTATCCACACCTAGGACCAAAAGTAACAGCTGGATTACAGTAAATGGCACATATCAATGTGGGAGATGCGTGGCGTGTCCCTTCATTGCTAAAGGATCCAAGATCCTTTCAGATTCAGAAGACAACACAAAAATCCCTATAAAACAGTTCTTTAACTGTAATACTGTAGGTGTTGTCTATCTACTAACATGTAAGTGTGGAATGAAGTACATAGGTAAGACTATACGTCCTTTTAAAAGACGAATAATGGAACACATTCATTCCATAACCTCAAATAGAGATACCCCAGTGGCCAGACATGTTAGGACTCAACATATAGACACACCCAGATGTATTAAGTTTGCGGGGATAGAAAGGATTCAAATGGGAAAGAGGGGTGGAGATCTAGATCGGACCCTCAAAAGAAGGGAATGTTACTGGATCCAAAAATTTGATACCCTCTCACCAAAAGGTCTGAATGAAGGATTCACCTTCACACCATTTATAGACTCATAGCCTATAGCCCTATAGGAATATTGAATAATCTATATTCGATGTAAATATGTATATATGTTGGTTTTCACTTGGACATAGCTCAATAGAATGTTTTCTATTAAATATTATAGGGTCTAAGCATAAAAGGCACTGATCAAGTAATAAGTACAGTGGATCTATACCATATCTTTTTATCCTCTATTCACTGATCGGTTTTACTTGGGATTCTTGGCGAGTTTTGTTTCCACCATTGTACAATTATGCCTGTATAACGACTACGTAGATGGATACACTAATGCCTCACCAAACAACACCTATGAATAGCATCATTAGTAGTTCACTATCCCAGTGAACATCAACAATAATGGAAGGAAACAGTTTTTAGAAATTCATCAGGTATATGTACAAGTTGGCACAATACCTCTTGGGCACACTTAGTGGTGCTATCAATTATAATTTCTTTATATTTACACATATCCATAGTGTCCCCATATATATGTACATATACCCCTTTGAATAAGGTTTCAGCAAACAGGGCATTCTGCTGTTCTCCAATTATTAGTATGGCTTTATTGTAATTGTCTTTCGGTCACTCCATGTACTGTCCATATTTGCTAGAGGGCATCTGTACTTATGTAGCCCTAATTAAAATGCATATGGACACTTATGATGTTTCTTTTTAAGAGACACTTCCAGCCAAAAATTGTTCACTATGTATTGGGTTTCCCACCTTACACAAAGGGCGTTATGCTCTGCTGACTGAATGCTCCTAGTTGCCCCTCCCCTATGGGAGGAGCCAAATGACGATACGTCAGGGGTACACGTGGTCTATGCAGACGCCCCTGAAACTCGGCGGGAAAAAGCAATTACACCCACACACGGTGATTGGCTAAAAGCCGAATAGAGACAGGTATATATTCCTTGTGTTTTCAGTGCCATGTTTACCTTTGATAAAGGCGCTCTGATAGCGCCGAAACGGACGTTAGGTCTCATGCTTTTTTATTTTTAAAATCACAGCACTTATTTATGGGTTCACGGGGTGGGGGAGTGTGATCCGTTTTGGAATAGGGAGTACCTTAGTCTCCCTCAGATGGGCAGTTAGGATTTCTAGGATCCATCTTTAGCGTATTATCTATTTTCTCAGACTACTTTGAGACTTTGCTATATCATTTTTACTCGCAGGCAACCTACCGTTTGGGGTTTTTAGCAATAGATCATTTTGCTTCTTTTTTGATAACGATACTATGCAGCAAGCTGGCTAATAGAGGCATTACATAATACAGGTGCATCTTGTACCTATACTTTCTAGATTATCGTCTTTGCAGCAGGCTGGCAAATAGAAGTATTTTAAGACTCAGTTGCATTTTGAGCCTACACTTTCTTCTTGATCATTTGCTCTGAGTACATTGTTGCTACTTAGCTCATCTAGTGGGGTGTGTACTGGCTTTGTAGCAAACACTTAACCTCACATTAATAATTTGTTCATTCTATATGGCAACAAGCTTAGTTAGATTGTATCTGCGCTACTAGCATTCTATTCAAGTGTCCTATCTATTTAGTAGAGCTATTTATGATCTCAGAATATCTGTCGTTTATGGCACATTAACCATTTAGGTATGGTACGAGATACATTGTATATTATAGACATCTCTCCACCATTATCTTGGTATCTCTAAACAGATATAAAATATTGGCTGCTCCCAATTCGGATCCCCCTTGTGTGGTTAATTTAGAAGTGTTGGTTTTTTGTAAGTTTCCTTTTTTGGGGGGGGGAATTTTCTTACCCTATAATAAAGAATTTCATTTGAGTATTCTACTAGTCCAAACCCATAGACCCCTCTGTTTGGGTGTTCCCATAGCCTTTGTGGTAGGGATCCTCCATCTGTTCTATTTTTTCACTATTGATAAGGGTTATCCCCTATAGGGATCTATGGACACACTATAGATTTCTATTATTAGGAATCGTACTTACCAAATCATTGTGCTTAATGGCAACACTGTCTACACCTCATTCTACAACTGGGGTTAGCCCTTACCAGGCAATGACTGGGAGACTCATGTGAAGTCCTGGGCTCTCACTGCTCCCCACAATAACTCCCATCAGTCAGACCCTTTGAATATGAGGTTGGGAATTCTGTCATGGTACGTGACTTCAGAAAGAAAAAAATACTTTCACTCCTACGTGGAGAGGGCCATTTAATATAGTAGACAAGGCAAGCCCTGTTTATGTGCTTAAAATGACAGGACACAAAGAGAAACTACTTAAGTGGTATATCAATCAGCTAAAAAGTACATAAACTCCAATTACAAATGCTTGCGCTTTTATATAAATGAAACTCCCTATTTTTGGGAAAAGACCCAGCATTCAGAGAATTCTGGAAGAGTGTCCGGTTCAAAAAAAGGCTATATTTGTTTTCAATGGTACTGAATGTTATCTGGGTTGATGTTTTTCCAGAGTCAAAATTGAGAGGGTAAGTTAAGCAATAATCCATATATTCAGCAGACAGAAGAGAGAAGTGTCGATAGTGCTACAGTTGCTATGATTAATCTGGGCATTGTAAATAAATCTGTCACAGTTAATACCACTATCGCAAGTGGCTCAAAAGGTGAATGGGTGGTTATTGAATGTAATGTAACGATACCTTTGAATCTCACTGACAAAAAAAAAAAAAAGTGGACTTTCCCCGGTGGTAGCACACTTCACAAGACCACAAAAAGTAGAGTGGGTTAATAGCACAGATGGGCCACAATTACATCTTGAGGAATATTACGTTAGTACAAGTTGGTATGGTGCCATGTGCACCTGAAAGTAAATAGGCTGAAGCCCACTGGTGGGGATGGTGTTATAATTGAAATTAAGGATTCTGAAAAATTCCCTCAAATTACACCTCTGCCCTTACATGTACCCATTATTTGAGATTTTAATGATTGGGTATTGCCCAATGACCTGTGCAGTCCCCAAATGACTAGCGTGTATAATACCTTCATGCAGGATAAAATAACCTTTTTGGAAATGAAATGCCAGATTTACCAGATTCTTTTAACAGTGTACATTCTAAAAAGGAGTGTAGAGGGATGGGTTGGAACTATATCTGGATTATTTGGATCAAGGATGTCTGTAGAGAACCGAGCTGATAGAGGCCTTATATGACAACATTGAGAAACTTAGAAATACCCTACAAAAATTAAAAAAATTTCAAGCCTATAATTAACAGCCATTCAACATTAGAAGATGAAGAACTTGTTACAGTATACAATATGCAGAACTTGTTACAGTATACAATATGCAGAACTTGTTACAGTATACAATATGCAGAACTTGTTACAGTATACAATATGCAGAACTTGTTACAGTATACAATATGCATACAATTGGCACTATTTTCTCTGATATACAAAACAAGATCAATGATCTTATTGCTTCACATAAAATCGGGAAAGCCAAGATAATATAGGCAGAGCTATTGCATGTGTAGCCTATGGGGACTATTTACTTAGTAAACTGATGTATTAAGAGACATTGAATTGGAACTTATTTGATTTTATCCAACATGACCCAATACGAGAAGGGTATAAAAACACTGAACTAGGAGTGAGCATGTGCAGAATTCATGATCTTGGTAAGATTACACAGCATACAATTCCATGCGATGATCCATTAAATCTCTACATACCAATCATTATTTCTCTGCCTGTTATCCCCACCAACTTTTTATTTAAAAGACTAGTTAAGTACATTTCAGTAACCTAGAGGGTCACATACTTAAGGAATTCAAGGATCCTACACACCTTATGATTCACAAAAACTCAAGAATGGATAACTCCACAATTGTCTTGCTGCATGCAACAAAATGAATATGTTTGCACGTGTAATGCCTTGGATACAACAGAGTCAACATGTGGACTACAACCTGTGGCATTCCAAGTGACAAACTTAACACAAAGGGGCCTTCTAAAACATGTGCCGTAAAATTAACAAAGTGGCACAAAGATGACAAAAATAGTTTATGTAAGAAAGGTTCTGTATAGTAGCAAGTGGTGCCAAGTTTCTGTTTGGAACTAATGAATGTCAATATCAAGATCCGAACTTTTGTCTCATGGTTAACAAAAAGTCTTAAGAATCAACAGTCACTATTCCCAGTTCCAGTGTTCCATAACATTTCAACATTTATTCTAAAATTAAACCACATTAATACTATTTTCTATTAAAAGCGTTTCCAATATTTCACTGCAGAAAGACTGCATCCCTGGCATATACTATCTCAATACCCATGGCATACCTGAGCGTAAGTGTTTTTGTCCAAATCCCCCACACTGGTTCATTTCTAGTCTATAGGTCTTAATGCTCATATGGCGCACACACACACACACCATTTTATTCATAAGATATGTATTTATATTGCAAATATTATAAAAAGGACTAAAATACTATATAAAATAAATTTGCATGTGATTTATTTTTCGGAGTGAGTTTCATAGATGTATTGTACAGCAAATGCTGGTGCCAATCATTGATTATGGGGATGTAGTATATGCACCTGCACTGCAAACCCACCTTAATAAACTCAATACATTGTATAACTCGTTCTGCCGATTTGCACTACAATGTAATTACAGGACCCACATTGTGACATGCTAAAAGAACTAAACTGGCTGTCGCTGGAATCCAGACGCACCCTTCATCTTTCTAGCCTTGTGTTTAAAAGCTTTTCTGGGAAGCTCCCACCCTACCGGAGCAGAATGTTCTCCCGGCTGTTTCCACCTCCTATAACCTCCGATAGAGTACCAGCACTTTCGTCTACCTCAATACAAAAAAAAAAAAAAAAAAAAAAAAAGAAGCTCTTGATTCTCATCCTACAGAGCACCGCAATTGTGGAACGACCTCCCACACACACTTTAAAATCTTCCCCAAGCCTAAAATATTTTAACCCCTTCCCGACCCAGGACGGTTCAGGACCGTCATCGGGATTTTCCCATTGCGGACCGATGACGGTCCTGAACCGTCCTAACGGTTTCCGTTACTTACCTGATCGCCGTCGTTCCCCCGGCGGCGATCAGTGTTGCTCCGGTTGTGGGGAGACTGCCTGCAGCCCAGACAGTCTCCCCACACTGATTTAGGACCCCTGTGGCCATGTGATCGCTTAAATTAAAATACATGAGATTATATAAATAATGGTATGTAAAGAAAGCCCCTTTTGTCCTGAAAACTATATAATTTGTATGGGAACAGTAAATGAGAAAGCGGAAAATTACAGCCAAACACAAACACCACAAAAGTGTAAAAATATGCCTGGTCGCAAATGTACAACATCGCAAAAACAGTCCAGTCCTTAAGGGGTTAAGAGATCCTCTCTACATAACTCAAAACAGAATGCACGTGTCATGGTGGATATATTTACCTGTTCCATGTTAGATTCCGTGTGGTGTATTGTTTTTGTATGTTTTGTAACGATGCAATGTTTCATGGACCCAGGACATAGTTGAAAACGAGAGAAATCTGAATGTATCTTGCTTGGTAAAATATTTTATAAATCAAAAAAAAAACAACGAACTAGTGCACAAATCAAACGCCACACAAATTCAGATAATTCAGTTTATTGGCTTAGTTTAAGAGATCCTTACTAGCTGCCTGAAAACCTGAGCAGAATGAAAGGTTTATGGGGTATTCGATGCTTAAAGTGATTCACTACCGTGCCGGGTAGAATGTAATCGGATTTGGTACCCATTTTAGACTAGCGACATCTTTCCATATAATGTTGGTTATATTGTGTTTGGAAATACGGATGTCTCAGATTTTCATCTTGTGAGACCAGCACAGATGTATTTGCAAGTACTGGAAATCTGATATTGAAGTTACCAGTTCCATAGAAACAGTAGAATTAAGTTTTTTACAACATTGAATATTATTGAGACCACTGGCACTCATTAAAATTATAATAGGGTCGGTGCAATAATCAAGATAGAAATAAGCGTGTTACCATATTTGCAGGAATGCATTTTTCCGAAGGATCACAATGTCCTGTGTGTCCCTCGCATGTCACCTTCCAGTCATACTTTAATATATAGTGTGAGTTTGCCTGTTCTTGGGAACTTTGGCAGAGTCAAGGCCAATTCATATACTGTAACTGGTTTGCCTGTGGAGAGTACAGTCAATACAAGGACTCCCCTGGGTAGCATTATCCTCAAAATAAATTTTTTTTTTTTTTAAAATTAAAAATCCATTATAAATACATTCTCAAACTGAAAACTGTATAGCATTTTTTTTATATTTGAAATTTCATAACTATTTAATTGTCTTAAAGTCTCAAATTTGATTTCCTTCTGTTTGGTCTCCAGCATCCTGTTACGGTGCAGCAGTGCCTGCGAGAATGGAAAGGCACTGTCTGCAGTGAAAGTGACTTACGCTTGTTTTAGTTTAGCTGCCCAGCAAGCATTGATCAACGTGTGTATTGCGGCTTCCCTCTGTTTAATCCAATAGAATCTATTTTAAATGCAGTTTTGCACAAGTAGCGAGCACCCCTACATTACATTAAATAATGCACAAACTGCAAACATTTTGGATTGTTTTATTTCAATGCAATCTGCCAAATGGAATTTTTTTTTTTATATTTTAGTTAAATGCTTCTGGTGGAAGTGGTAGGAGAAGCAAAAAAATAGAAATAAAGTGTTCTCTCATGCAGAGTCTTCAAAAAGGTTCTTTACGTTGCATGAGATTACTTTAAATTGTGAAGTGTTTAATGAGGCGTGTGCAGAGCATTGCAATTGTAACATCTCCACTTTGGACATTTTACGTGTATCACATTTAATTCTTCAAAGAACCCAAAGATTTCTCAGACTGAAAATTATTAATTATTAAACCATGTGGGGTCCGGCTTAGCTCACGCTAAACGGGTTAAACAATTAATTACATGACTCAGAACTGTCTTCTACTGCAGACGTAATTACCGGGTGGTGTGGTTAAAAAAAAATACAAATGTGGAATATAGAATATACATAAAATGTTTGCCACATTAGACTTTCAGGTTATACCTCAATATGTATTTGTGTGCTTTTCTCCATTCTCATTGCCTCGTAAAACTTAAATTCTAATTAATTTTTCAAATCTTAAAATAATGTGGAAGAAAAACAAAACAAAGTTACATCTGATTTGCCGGGTATATGTGGATGTTGAAGGGGCGCATTTGAGACGCAGCCAGTTTTCTTCTAACTTTGACGTTTTACGCTGTGTCCATGGTCTAATTTGGAGTAGTTTAGACGGTTGGTTATTGAAACGTACTATTTATTAAAGAATACACCCTGGGGTAATTCAAAAGGTGTATTTTGAACCTTAGCGTGGGATCATTTTTCCTCTAGTTTGTTCCAGGTGTAGTGGTAATGAGCGTTTTTAAATGTATTTTTTTACTTTTAAAAGAAACTAGTTTAAAACTTTTGTTTTGCTTATTCATTTAAAAAAAACCTTTACAGATTTAAAATTTTAAGCTTTTTTTTTTTTACAGTTAACCCCTAACTAGCAGTAAGCAGCACTAAAAGTAAATTCCCCATAACGTTATTACAACTTTTTTTAGCTTAAATTTATAACTTTTTAAAGTTAATTTTAAAACTTTTAACGTTAACCCCTAGTTAGCCTAAGACCAAATCCCTCAATTCCCCACTAACTTCCACCCATTCCAGCTAGCTAAATTTATAGTTTTAAAATACTTGATAAAATAAATTTAAACCAAGGGTTTAAAAAAAAAAAAAAAAAAAAAAAAAAAAAAAAAAAATCAGATCATAGTAAAATGTAATCCCTGTAGTCAGTGATCAATTGGCAGGGAAGGGGTTAATTAAAATGGGTAAAGGGGGGTGGGATTTTAAATTAACTTTTTTTAAACAGGGGGCAGAATCACTGATTCGTCTCACTGCACTTCACACAGAACCAGGAAGGCGGAAGGTAAGTATACTATCGGGTGCTCCCTGTCTGCCTCTAATTATGGTGATGAACAGTCCCTGTTAATCATAAATTTTGAGTTACAGGTAGCCAGTAGTAGGAATCTATGTCAAACTAGAGTAAACTAGAGTTTGACAGGTGTTCCTCTTTCCCCTGAAGCCATGCCCACAGCAGATGTGTGACCCTCTGAACTACTCCCCTGCGCATGCGTGCCCCTCTGAACCAAGCTCGGGGGGGGTGAAGGGGATGATATAATCCATAGGGAGACAATATTGTAGGAGTGAATGCCTTGCGACATGTGCGTGACTTCACGCAAAGGACACACGCATGTTCTGGGGTCAGAGGCCGGTTACGCCAATCGGATCCACAAGAGGGGTTTTTAAACTCCTCTATTTCTTCAGCTCATTGCCCTGTCGTGGTTTCCCTTAGTGGTTGTCTGATCATGCATTCCTGATAGTTTGTTTCACTTTGGCTTCGTTTTGACCTGTATTCTGGTATCCTTGACTTTTGGTTTTCCCTCATTGTTGTCTCATTCTGTGTCCCCGACCTTGGCAAGTATTCTGACTATTCTCTGGTACGTTAAGTCCGTCCATTCTAGGGCCCGGTAAGAGTTTACCTATTCAGTCCTAGGTGTAAGTTCTACGTGCTGAAATGTAGTAATCCTGACCATATCCTTTAATGTAATTTGTGTAGTGCCTGCCTGGTAGAAATGGAATATTGTCAATGTCAAAAGGGGTTAATTTTATTGTATGAAAGGTCAGAGGACAGAAAGGGTAATGTAAATTGCATAGGAATTTGAAAACCGTTTTACCATATGGATGGATCTGTGAATTAATCAAAGGCTCTGCGAGGTGTGAGATGCCACACTTTAAAAGCCTGAATGTCTGGCATCAGCCATATGGCCTGTACCTAATTGAAGAGTCACTGATTTGTTAATGGCCATTAGCCTTGTTCCAGTATCATTCAAAAAAAAAAAAAAGTTAGTCAGTATATTTATATCGGCAGACATTTTGTGCTAAGACAGAAGTTAATAGTGTATATTGCAGTCACACAAAAACAGAGCTGACTCCATTTTGAATTTTAAGGCAAAAAAAAAAAAAAAAAACACACAACATCTAACTCTTCATTCGAGTGTGAGCTAAGGAATGCGTTATGTAAACAAGGCAATGAGTCTCACAGCAAGGATGGGGATTGGAATACTAACCCAGAGAGAAATATACACACACACACTATATACGTATTTACTATTATATTAAACACATAAATATCAATATATTTAATGTTAGTGGAATAGAAAAACAATCTTACACAGCTTCACAAAAGAAGCAGACACATAAACTAGATAACAGTTACAGATAATTACTTTAACTTTCTAAATATTACAGTGTTATGTGACGAAGTGCCCTTCGCCACTTGTGTCTGGAGAGGACTACTGTCACATCATGCCATGTTCTGCGGAGATGGCTAGCCTTGGCTTCTGGTATCCAGTACTCTTTACAATTCTGGTTTAGTTTTTCCTGATATTCTATGTCTGGTTTTCTTTATGCTTGGTTTTCTGGGTTCATTCCTGCATTCCGTCCCTGGAATTCCCAGTCTCTTGGATTAATTTCAATGTTTGTTTTATGTTGCCACACGAGTTTGTTTTCCATTTTCCTTTTGTTTCAGTCTGGACCTGCAGCAGTGTTTCAAGCCTCTGCCCTTTCTTGCAGGTAAGTGCTATTGTGTCTTAGTATTCTTTTAGTATACATTAGGCAGTGTAGGACCTGCCGAATATGGGGTACATTGGCGTTGTTGGCAGGCTTATGCAATGTATGATCATATAATGTGACTAAATCCCCATAGTTTTCATATATAGTTCTTAGTTATGTCTCCTCTTGTTTTGCCTATTATATCTTGTCTTGTTTTATTTTTATTCCCAGTCCATGTACAGTTCTGTCTGTCTTGTCCTGCCCATGTTATGTTAAGGTTTCCCTTGTGGTTGTCCGAGCACGTTACCGATTCTGGTAATTCTGGTTATTTGACTTTGGCATTGTTTTTGACTTCCTTGACTCCTGGCTTTTCCTTACCATGTGTCTTTCCTTTGACCTCGGCTATTCCTGACTATTCTTTGGTACGTTGGTCTGGCCATTCTAAGGTCCGGTATACGTTACCTATCAGTCCTCTGTGTTACACAATTCTACATGCTGAACTCTTGTTGGGCATGAAAACATGCATGCGGTCGGTCAAAAAAGGACTTCCAGCTAATTAACTACTGGAGGGAATTGTATGATTTTTGGGTATCTTTATATTTGAAGTATGCGAATTCTGAAAATGTGAATGTGATGTATACTTTTAAAGTTATGAATATTGTGTAATACTGTATTTTCCGGTCTGTGATAATTACATTGTGTTTAGTAATATCACAGGCAGAGGGGAGGATTTTGTGGGAATGAATGGGAGTGTAACTGTTGTACATGTTTGATTGGCTGTCCAACAAAACCCTGTGGGCGGTACTGTATGTGTAAGACTTGTACAGGGAGTGCAGAATTATTAGGCAAATGAGTATTTTGACCACATCATCCTCTTTATGCATGTTGTCTTACTCCAAGCTGTATAGGCTCGAAAGCCTACTACCAATTAAGCATATTAGGTGATGTGCATCTCTGTAATGAGAAGGGGTGTGGTCTAATGACATCAACACCCTATATCAGGTGTGCATAATTATTAGGCAACTTCCTTTCCTTTGGCAAAATGGGTCAAAAGAAGGACTTGACAGGCTCAGAAAAGTCAAAAATAGTGAGATATCTTGCAGAGGGATGCAGCACTCTTAAAATTGCAAAGCTTCTGAAGCGTGATCATCGAACAATCAAGCGTTTCATTCAAAATAGTCAACAGGGTCGCAAGAAGCGTGTGGAAAAACCAAGGCGCAAAATAACTGCCCATGAACTGAGAAAAGTCAAGCGTGCAGCTGCCACGATGCCACTTGCCACCAGTTTGGCCATATTTCAGAGCTGCAACATCACTGGAGTGCCCAAAAGCACAAGGTGTGCAATACTCAGAGACATGGCCAAGGTAAGAAAGGCTGAAAGACGACCACCACTGAACAAGACACACAAGCTGAAACGTCAAGACTGGGCCAAGAAATATCTCAAGACTGATTTTTCTAAGGTTTTATGGACTGATGAAATGAGAGTGAGTCTTGATGGGCCAGATGGATGGGCCCGTGGCTGGATTGGTAAAGGGCAGAGAGCTCCAGTCCGACTCAGACGCCAGCAAGGTGGAGGTGGAGTACTGGTTTGGGCTGGTATCATCAAAGATGAGCTTGTGGGGCCTTTTCGGGTTGAGGATGGAGTCAAGCTCAACTCCCAGTCCTACTGCCAGTTCCTGGAAGACACCTTCTTCAAGCAGTGGTACAGGAAGAAGTCTGCATCCTTCAAGAAAAACATGATTTTCATGCAGGACAATGCTCCATCACACGCGTCCAAGTACTCCACAGCGTGGCTGGCAAGAAAGGGTATAAAAGAAGAAAATCTAATGACATGGCCTCCTTGTTCACCTGATCTGAACCCCATTGAGAACCTGTGGTCCATCATCAAATGTGAGATTTACAAGGAGGGAAAACAGTACACCTCTCTGAACAGTGTCTGGGAGGCTGTGGTTGCTGCTGCACGCAATGTTGATGGTGAACAGATCAAAACACTGACAGAATCCATGGATGGCAGGCTTTTGAGTGTCCTTGCAAAGAAAGGTGGCTATATTGGTCACTGATTTGTTTTTGTTTTGTTTTTGAATGTCAGAAATGTATATTTGTGAATGTTGAGATGTTATATTGGTTTCACTGGTAATAATAAATAATTGAAATGGGTATATATTTGTTTTTTGTTAAGTTGCCTAATAATTATGCACAGTAATAGTCACCTGCACACACAGATATCCCCCTAACATAGCTATAACTAAAAACAAACTAAAAACTACTTCCAAAAATATTCAGCTTTGATATTAATGAGTTTTTTGGGTTCATTGAGAACATGGTTGTTCAATAATAAAATTAATCCTCAAAAATACAACTTGCCTAATAATTCTGCACTCCCTGTATAAAAGAAAGCCCTTTGCTGTCATTAAACAGAACAGAACTACTTGACCCTTTCTTGAAGCCTTGGCTCATGCTTGGGGGGGGAGGGAGGGGGAAGATAGGATAACTACACTCTGAGGATTGCTATATTCACACTATACTCCCCAAGGTAAGCTCTTGTTCTTGTTCCTGCTAAGAGCTGTTCTTGTTCCTGCTACGTTCTCTGGGAGAAGAGGCCTGCCCATTGGAAGCTGGATCCTGGCCTCGGATCCAAGGTGGGTGAAAGACGGCGAAACCCCAGCGCAGCTGGAAATGGGGTCTGCAGTGCTGATGGTGTCGGTTTGAGTCCTCGGCAAGCGCTAGGAGCATCGATTGGCGGAGGTACTTTGTCGGAGTGCCAGCGTTCCGTCACAAATTACTTAGTCCCATTGTAAGCAAGGGGTGAAATTAAGGTTAAGACATGTCAGAAAGGTCTATGCTGGACACGAAGACTGAGGTGAGAAAGGAAAAAAAAAAAGCTTTGAAGTGACAGCAAATTTGAGTTATACTGACCATTATAGATAAGCCAAATGACATCAAAATCATCATTTTTAGTTAACCCTTTCCAGGACAAGAAATTTTGATGTAATGGCGCCATCTACTGACCAAAAACTAGATAAGGTAGACACCTCCAGTTTCCTATTTGTCCGATCAACTACTGACACGCAGAGAGTTTGGCCCTTTAAAAAAAAGTAAGGGCAAAGGGAAGAGAGGGAGATTCACAACACACACTTTGGGACTGACTGTCACATCCATCTGACACTTCCCTCACCTGGTGCTCAGCGGCCGGAAGCTTGCAGTCCTGACTGTCTCAGCATACAGTCTGGCACCGGCCATTGCACATCCACGGGCGGAAATAAACCTGCGCAACACGCACATTTTAAAGCCAAAATACCGGCCTCACCAATGGGAAAGGGAGGATGGATATAAAAACCTAGTCTGACCTCCACTCAGTGCCCTGTCGTGGTTTCCCATGTGGTTGTCCGAGAGCGCGTTCCTGTTTTCTTCTGGTTTTTAACTTTGGCTTTGCTTATTGACTTCTGTATTCTGGTATCCTGACTCCTGGCTTTCCTCATCGCTGCATCCCTTTCTGTGTTCCCTGACCTCGGCTAGTATTGACTATTCTATGTACATTAAATCCAGCCATTCTAAGGACCGGTAATACGTTACTTATTTGTCATCCAGGCTATACAGTTCTACGTGCTGGATCATACAGTAATCCTGATACTGACACTCAATTCGGACATTCAAGATTCAACAATTAGGGGGAGTGCCCCTTAATTTCCACCTGTGTGGGATTTGTATTGCCAATATAAACCCACTGACAGAGCTTGCTCACTGGAGTATGCTTGAAGGTAGGCTATTTCAAGTAGTCTCTTTTAAGTAGGAGTTAAAACAGGAGTTGAAACTACAAGGGAGTTTAAACCAAGAGGGTTAATATTGTTTTTGCTCACTTGTGTTTTTTGTAACTGGAGAAGAGTGCAGCAAGATTGTGAGTGCACATCATGCCACATGTATGCATGCCTGGATGATTCTATCCAGGGTCCATACCTCTGTGGTGGGTGTGAGCGAGTGGCTTTTCTGGAAGCTCAGATTAGAGATCTGGAGAGGCAAGTTGTAACACTGAGGGAGATTGACAATCTTGAGAGGAGTCTGCTGCTCACTGAGCAGAGTTTAGTGGGTTCAGGTAGTGGAGAAGGAGGAGATAAGAACAGGCATGTAGCTGGGTGACAGTGGGGCGAGGTAGCAGGGGGGAGGGAAGAGAAAAGGTTTAGCTAGTCCTGATCTCATGCAGCCTAACAGATTTGCCCGTTTGAGTGAAGATGTTGGGAGCATCAGCTCAGGAGTAGCTGTACTGCAGGAAGCTGTTCCTGCTAACAGCCGTGGAAACAGCCCCTCTAGTACGGGTGGGGTTGATCAGGTAAGGAAGTCTAGGCAGGTTGTGGTGGTAGGGGACTCTTAAGAGAGTAGATAGGGTAATCTGCCACTCTGATCGACTCAACCGGACAGTTTGCTGTCTCCCGGGTGCTTGGGTCCAGCATGTTGCCGACAGAGTGGAGGGATTATTGGGAGGGGCTGGAGATGACCCAGCTGTCATGGTCCATATTGGTACCAATGACAAAGTCAGAGGAAAATGGAAGGTCCTAAAGAAGGAGTTCAGGGAACTAGGAAGTAAGCTAAAGAAAAGGACCTCCAAGGTAATTTTTTCAGAAATATAACCTGTGCCGCGCGCTACACCAGAAAGGCAGCAGGAGATTAGAGAGGTCAATGCGTGGCTAAAGTCTTGGTGCAGGAAAGAGGGTTTGGGGTTTTTAGAGCACTGGGCCGATTTTGCGCTTGGTTACAACCTGTATAGTAATGATAGATTGCACCTAAACGGAAGAGGGTCTGCAGTGCTGGGGGATAGGATGGCTAGAAGGTTGGAGGAGATTTTAAACTAGTGGTAGGGGGGGAGGGTCAAAGCAATCTAGAAAATGGAGATAGGATGGAAAGGAGATGGGCTTTAGCTCAGAACAAAGGGGGTGGAGATGGGGGGAGGGGAAAACTCAGAACAGAGGAGGTATGTAATATTGATAATTCACAAAAAGTACAAGTGACTTGATATTAAATGTATGCTTACTAATGCAAGGAGCCTATATAACAAAATGGGTGAAGCTAGAGGCAATAGCATACACTAAACAATATGATATGATAGGCATAACAGAAACATGGTGGGATGAGACACATGACTGGGCAGTTAATTTAAATGGGTACACGTTATTTAGGAAGGATAGGAAAAACAAGAAGGGTGGTGGGGTATGTTTATATGTCAACCATGAGTTAAAGTCAAATCTTAGGCATGTGGAGTGTGACGAGGAAAAAGTGGAGGCTTTATGGGTAGATATCTGCTTGGGGCAAACAAAGGGAAATCAATTATTGGTTAGGATATGTTATAAACCACCTAATGTAAATATTATTGAGGAAGAACAGCTGTTAGAGCAAATTGAGAAAGCTGCAAATCGAGGTAACACGTTAATTATTGGAGATTTTAATTATCCTGACATAAATTGGGAACGAGGGTCTAGTACTTCAGCAAGGGGCATCAGGTTTTTGAATGTGTTAAGTGACACCTTTATGTCACAACTGGTACAAGCACCAACTAGAAAGGATGCTTGTCTGGATCTTGTTATAACAATGTTGATCTTTTAACCAACATTCAAGTAGGGGAGCGTTTGGGAAATAGTGATCACAATATGGTAAATTTTGAAATAAACTCAAAAAAGCAAAAGCAAGTGGGGTATACTAAAACATATAATTTAAAAAAAGCCAATTTCAATAAGATTAGGGCAGCTCTACAACATATCGACTGGCATAAACTCCTTAGTGATAAAAACACTGAGGATAAATGGAAACTATTCAAACAAATATTAGAAAGGTACATTTCTCAGTATGTACCATTGGGTAATAAATATAAAAGAAACAAATTAAAACCAATGTGGCTTAGTAGAGAAGTAAAGAGATTAAAAAGAAAAGGGCATTTAAAGCATTTAAATCAGACAAATCAAAGGCATCCTATTTGATATAAGGAAGCCAATAACGCTTGCAAAAAGGCAATTAAAGTGGCTAA
This sequence comes from Pelobates cultripes, assembly GCA_933207985.1. Classification (NCBI taxonomy): domain Eukaryota; kingdom Metazoa; phylum Chordata; class Amphibia; order Anura; family Pelobatidae; genus Pelobates; species Pelobates cultripes. The sequence goes on along the minus strand of OW240920.1, from coordinate 144,155,872 downwards.
ACTAGAAAATGAGAAATTGATAGCTAAAGAATGCAAAACCAACCAAAAATTTCTCAAGTACATCAATTCTAAAAAATAAAAATGAAAGTGTAGGTACACTGGAAACAGAGTTGGGTTTATTAGCTAAGACCAGGAAAGCAGAAATTTTAAATAACTTTCTTCAGTATATATTAATGAGGATCCTATGGCAAGAGATGCAAATGATTGCTGCAAAAAACTTGCAAATAACTTGTGATTGGATAACTAGACAAGGTGCTACAGCTATTAAAGAAAATTAATGTAAATAAAGCTCCGGGGCCTGACGGTATTCACCCACGAGTACCTAAGGAGCTAAGTTGGGAAATAAGTGAACCTCTGTATTTAATTTTTCAAGATTCTTTTGTTTCAGGTGTTGTACCGGAGGATTGGAGGAAGGCAGATGTTCCTATATTTAAAAAGGGTTCAAAATCCTTGCCTGGAAATTATAGACCTGTGAGCTTAACTTCTGTAACTGGGAAAATATTTGAAGGGCTATTAAGGGATAATATTCAAGAATTCATTGGGAAGAACTTGTTATTAGCAATAATCAGCATGGTTTTATGAAACATAGGTCATGTCAAACTAACCTAACTGCATTATACGAAGAAGTAGGTAGAAGTATAGATCAGGGAGTTGCAGTGGATGTGATCTACTTGGATTTTGCCAAGGCATTTGATACGGTTCCTCACAATAGGTTAGTCTTCAAACTAAAAGAAATTGGTCTAGATGAATATTCTTGTTCTTGGGTAGAACATTGGCTTAAGGATAGAGTACAACGAGTTGTAATTAATGGTAAATTTTCAGGCTGGACAAAAGTGGTAAGTGGTGTCCCTCAGGGTTCTGTTTTGGGACCACTTCTATTTAACATTTATAAAATGATCTTGAAATAGGCATTGAAAACCATGTATCAGTGTTTGCAGATGACAAAACTTTGTAAAGTAATAAAATGTGAGCAGGATATTGCTTTGCTGCAGAGAGATTTGGATAGATTGGGGACTGGGCACTAAAATGGCAGATTAAATTTAACAGAGAAATGCAAAGTTATGCACTTCGGGGTTAAGAATGCACAAGCAACTTACACCCTAAATGGTAGTGAATTAGGGATAACCACACGAGAAGGATTTGGGAATTGTTATAGACAACAAATTAGGCAGCAATATGCAATGTCAATCTGCAGTTGCTAAGGCCAGTAAGATTGTCATGTATAAATAGGGGCATAAATTCTCAGGATGAATATAATTTTGCCTCTTTATAAATCACTGGTAAGACCACACCTTGAATATGCTGTGCAACTTTGGGCGCCTGTTCTAAAGGATATCATGGCAGATGTATTGAGTTGCTCTGAAATAAAATAGCGCATCTTATGTAGGGAAATTAAAAAATTCGGCTAATGTAAAATATGGTAGATTATTCTTATTGGATGGTTCCAGGAATGGTTATTGATCTGGTATGAACATTGCTTTGAAAATTGCAACAGAATAGGATATATGTGTGGCAAACCTAGCCACATGTAATCTGGACGGTGTGCATAAAAAGGTTGCCTGTATTATCCCTGTAACTTCTTGTATAACCTGGCTGTACACTGTGTGAATGTATGTTTGAATTGAATTCGTATGCAAGCAGCCGAAAGCCACTTGCATTCATGTGTTTCGTTTCACAAACAGCAACTTTACAGTTCGTGAACCGAATGAGCTACCCACTAATAGCCCACACAGAGAGGGACGTGTGGCGCTCATTAACCAATTGCAATAATGTTGCAGTCGGTAATTAGAGGCTTTCCTAGGTGGCAGTCGTTCGGCTACCGACCACGTGGCGTTCGGCCATCTTGGATCCTTTGTCTCCCCAGCGGTGTTTGGTCGTCGAGCGCGTGGAACTGAAAACAGCTACCCGACGGGGCAAACACCGCTGGACTTCCAGGCCGTTCGGGAGCTCCTGTCTTTCGCTATTAGGGTTCCCCATCGGTGTTCGATACTTTGGGGCGAACTCAATGGCAAAGTGTATTTCGTGCGGAATTCGGTTGTTTTAGCTGGGATCTGAGCGGTATTCTCACGAACTGTGCACTCAGACCCCAGCTATCTACCGAACGTCCGTTTGTTTAAATGGACTAGTTATTGTAAAAGTTATACATTTTAAAGTGAATTCAGCTGCAGGGAGGGATAATCCACTTAACGGTATATTCTAGTTGGAGTATCCCTCTCGTGCAGCAGTGCCTGATGGACTTAACATTCAGACCTTTTCTCCCATGTAGTCCCCTACTGTATTACCCCTGCTATGTCAGTATGGAAACCCCTTGCATGGGGACTTGCATAAATACTGGATGCTGTGAATAAAAACCTCAGTTGACTCCCAGAACTGTGTTTCGTCCGGTTACTGGGGGATTTGGGATATTGCCTTACTTTTCAGCGCTTGACTGGATTACCTTCTTTACCAGCGGAGTTCGTGGGATTTAATATTGCTGCTCCGCTACAATATGTCTAGGAGGATTCTAGCCAGCATTGAAAGGGTTACTCAGTGTTATTCAACTGTTAAAAGGTTTATTGCTTTTCGCTGTGCTGTGAGATTTCTGTGTTTGTGAAGCACCCTTTCATAAATCTGTTAAGTCTTGACTGTTGGGCTGTAGCCGCTATATTGTGTTTAAACCATTGCCATTTTGTATACCCATGTTATACTAAAATAGTCACTGATTATCACACGTTACATAATATTTGTCACAATACATTTTTATAAAGAAATTGTGGCTTTACTGTGTGGAGTTAAGTCCTCTGAAGAACGGCCTCTAGGATCTAAGAATTAAATATAGTGGGTAATTCTCAGCTGTTATCATTCAGGGACAGTGCCATTATCTTTGATATAATTACATTTTTGATAATCTTTATGAAAATATTTTAATATTTATCACCCCATAAATATCCCCATAATATCTACCCACAGAATAATTAAGCCTCATTTGTTATATTTGGACTGTGACAAGCGTCATTTTCAAAACAAGCCCAAAACATGAGTGGCATAACTCAACCATAGGGGAAGGGATTGTGAGGTCTGCCATGTGGAGTTGCAAGTGTGACTTCTATAGAATGGGAAAACATCCATAGATGCAATTATCTGTGGCAGGTTCATAAAAGATGGAAACATTTGGTTCTATTACCTCCACCTCTGGGTGAGGCATGGTAATCCACAGGGTAGATCTCTAATGATCCTGAAGGGTGCATTTGTACTTTCTTGGGGCCAGAATCTAATTCTAAGTGAGTCACCATCTTTCCTACCAGAGACCCCTGGTGCAGAAGTATTTACTTTGAAGAGTGGAAGTGATTAGGACTTATTTTATCCCCTTTGTTTTTATCGGTTGATGTAAATAATTGATGTCTCTTTATATGCACTGTGACTATTTTTGCTCATAATGAACATTCCTTCATGAAGTTCTACCTTTGAAAGAATCACGTTACCTGAAGAGGCCAATTAGTATTTTGCAATTACATAGACATTATGCCAAGTTGTATTTGGTGGGTTTTTATTATTGAATAAATAGTTTTTAAGATACCGTGATAAATATCTTTAGTTGGTGTCTGATCCCTGTATTAGTGTCTAGAGCGATTAAATTATGAGTGTACATTGGGGTACTATGCACTCACTTTTTGCTTATTTATATAGCTTCCAAAGTTGTCTTAAGACACGGAGGCATACACCTAAAGCTCTATCGCAAAAAAAAATAAGTATTTATACCAACGAAAAGCAAGACCCAGAGACAAATAAGCGATCAGTTACATGTGTGAACACAACGCTTGAGGCATCCAAAAATCCTGCGTGTGTGATGAACCCAAAGCCAAATAAAAATTAAAAAGTCTGAAACAACCTACTACACCTGTAGATACATCGGTGCTACCCTTAAGAGGTGTAGTTCTACATACAGTGGTGATGTATGATCTACTTCTGATTTTGTACAAGACAGACACCCAACACAAAGCATGACCTAAACACTCAGTTTATTAATGACGTACATGTTCCTGGCTCCAAATGTATTTTACAGTGTTCAAAAAATTGTTTTGGCAAGAGGTGAAAGCAGCCGTATAGGGTGTAATATTTGATTTAGTCAAATTAGCAAGTGGTGACTTCTATGAAGGGTTGTGTGAGCTCTGTCTTTAGGCACGGTTATAGCCTGTTAGAAAAAGCTAGTAACGGCAACACCTGTACATCAGAGAACGAAAACACAAGTTTACACCATGACTTTGTATGCGGTTCATTAGAGTGGTGGTCAGATGAGATATTTTGGTTTATGGTCTGACTCATCTTGTCTATATACAAGCTTTTGGAGCCAATGCTTGTGACTGCTATTAATGAGATATTGTTAACTCATACCAGAGATAACAAGGATTGACAGTGCTGCTGATTACTTTGAGGGGCCTGATGTTAAAGATGATCTGACTAGGCATGACTGGCTGTGGTTTAGTACGCAATTCAAAAGTCCATTTTTGAAAATAGGTACCAGGCCAAGACCAGTGCTCAGTTACCAAACTAGGACTGTTAGGAGGGCTGTGAAAAGACAGATGTGTAATAGGGTCTACAACAACCAGAGGCTCGCAATGTACACCTGCAAATGTTACTGTTGCTAACAAACCCACAAAGTCCGTCCATTCAGATAATGATATTGTAACAGTCCAAACACATCAGGCCCCTGTGGTACAACCCGATAATGCTATTGTGACTGCTGCAATACCCTAGGCCCCGGCGGAACACCGGGGGTTCCTAACCCTGAGCATTATTCTCCAGTGGATATTCAGCCACATTTGCTAAATCCCCATAATGACATCAATCTGTTACATCAAGGGCCTCCAAGGTCAGAGTAGACTTTATGTAGATGTGCAACAAGAAAGGCAGAATCCCCATGATGTTGCCCCAGTATTTTTAGAACAACGAAAGGAACTAAATTTTAATGCGGTGGAATTTTATGATAATTTTAGTTTTGTGAATTTAGAGAGTATCCCATAATTTGTTGCAGCAAGAGAGTCAATGCATGCTGCTAATGAATGTGCTTTAGGCAGAGTTTCCCAGTATAGACCTGAATGACTGCTGCTGGCCTCTGTAGACCTTTGTATTCTATTAGAAGGTCTAAGAGCAAAAAAAAAAATTATTTTTTTTTTTTTTTTAAATGCTCCGGAAAATTTGCTTCAAAGCGACGCAGAAATTGGTAGCAGTTTACGGTTTTGTTTTATCATTGTTAGGAAGAGAGCTGGGGGGCAGTGGCACGTAGACATCTCAGATCAGCACCCTATAGTCGCATTATCCAGACTAAAAGACTATGGTTGTTTGATTTTAATAATGATAACTTGTGTCTGGCTGCTAGCCTACGTGCCCTAGTAGATAAAGAAATACCAGCTGATGCTGCGTTGGAGAGCCCAAAGTATAAAGCTCTGAGTATACCTGATTGCTTAGTCAGCATTAGCGATATACTGGCTTTTGAGAATCATTTGGATGTCACCATTAAGATTCTTTATCACAACCGTGGTGCGTGGAGGTATTTTCAGTCAGATCACATGGTCAAATAGAAAGTATTGTTCATCACGACGGAGATCATTGTACATACAAAAAAAGATTTAAAGCTTTTATCCCGGCCTCTTGTGATTACAGTCATACCCTTTTTAAAAATCACAAAAATGATTATTCCTTCTGCTCCTATTGCAAGGTGTGCCACAGATAGAATTGTGTGGATGTTACAAATTAGCTCCCCAGATGGCCCTTGCTATTTTAGATTTGTTTTTTTTGTGTAATATATATAATTTTTAAATCACCTATGGCCATTTCCTTTTTTTTTTTTTAAATAGGTTATATCCATTAATGGTTCTTGTTTTTAGAGCGCACTCTCCCCTAAAAAAGATGATGTCTCAACATGCCCTTGTGAGGGTCTGTGTTTCATGCGCACCATTCACTAGTCTAAAAACCATGCCTCAGGCATCTGTAAATGCACATAGGGCTTGGTTTACACTGCACGAGGTATGCACTCCTACAATATTGTGTGCCTCCCTATGGGTTATGTCTTCCACCCCCCGTACCCCCTAGGTCAGGTTGGACTGTGCATATGCTGTGGGTGTGGTGACGCAGCAGTGGTGTGGTTAAGAGGGTCACACGTGCAATGGGCATGGATTTAAAGAAAAGGTGCGGGGCACCTGTCGATTTAGATATCTAGTGGGTGTCTATATACCTAGTACTGTAGCCAGAGCTGCTTTGGAAATTATGAATATTCTACAGATTGAAGGTAATGGCTCAAGCATTACAGGATGACATTACTCCTCTAGAACTCAAAAAACAGTTTACCTGAGGAGTTGGTGTTGACTAAGTCATACAGAGACTTATGGGTTAACACATGGTTCTTTTTTGATACTAAATTCTGGTATTGAAAAAAAAAGTTAAATTTTTTGTCTGGATTAGGGATTCCCATTTGTAACAATTTTATAAATTGCAATATCCTGATATTTCTTATAATAACCTTATGGATCTGGAACAGGTAGATCTTTCCAGTCTACATTTTGCATCCAGAAGGTTTAACCAAGTTCAAACCATTTATCATTCAGGTTTTCATAACCTAAGTTCATGATTTGGTATAATTAAAAAAAAAAAAAAAGTTAAATCTCCATGAAATTGTAACCCATGGAGAAAGTATGTACAGGTTGCCTAATAATGGAGTAAGCTACATTTTTAGAATGTAAACATGCAGAAGCATAACTAAAAATATTTATATTGTATCAATGGGGATCCACCAAATCATGGTCAAGGAAATCAGGTCAATATATTGAAGAATCTTATACAAGAAGTAGATATGTCTATTCAATTAAATGTTTCACAAAACTCATGAGTTCCATGCAGTGGGAATATGGGATTAGGAGAGGAGAGAATGTATTATATTCTTTACCAAGACAGTAAAGATACAGACAGGTAAATTAAAGGAGATCGAACATGAATTACCAGTTTCAAGTTCCTCTTTGTGGAATGACAAGAGTACAAATTTCTAAAAACACCTGTAGGATCAGCAATTGTAGATTTATGGTTATATGTATATCTAATCTGTATTGTTTTACAACTAGTTATGCAACGTAAGATTAGAAAAATCTACACTTTTAAAGAGATAAAGGGAACCAAGCTGGGTAGTAAACCAGGTAGACAGACACACACACACACACACACACACACACACACACACACACTTACTTTACCCAATGAATTGATACAAATGACAAACATTTTTGTTATGGTTTTTAGACAAACCATAAAGGAGGGAAAAATTTAGATATTTTAAATTTTATATTCATACACATTAGGTATGGATTTTGAATGGCTTAAGAACAGAAAGTTTGCAATTCTGTACCATGAGCTCTGAAGTGTTGTATAGGATTCGATGATGGGGGACACAGTGTCCTTAAATGGCCAGAGTTTCTTTTAGGAGTTAGGACCTAATTTTATCTATAAAAGACTGGCAAAAGATCAGTCTCCTCGACTTGCTGATACAAAGACTATAAAGTTCTCTCTGTAACAGAGTTAAGAAATACCATCTGTTCAGTATATTGTTTGTTTTTGATATAGAATGTATGTGTCAGGCGAGCCATTAACCCAAGATGTAGTATACATAAAGACTTTTCAATCACCCTTCAACACATACATCAAGTTATTACATCAACGCACCGAGCCCTGCTTTTGGTCATTCACACTTCAGTAGAGGGGTGTGCAGAGAGGAGAGGACAGATTGCCCTTTCTAAAGGCCGTTTAAAAACATGAAGTGTGACGCTGCAGACAGAAGTAAAGAACGGTGTAAAATAAAGCAAAAAAAAAAAAATGGTTCAAACCAGAAAGAAAGTCAAGATTTTCTGCAACAGAAAAGCACGTTCTAACGAGTTCTAGAGAAAAGGGCAAATTCTACAAGCACATGGCAGAGAATGGCAAGCGTTCAGAAGATCCCCAGTACGCAGCTGTACGAGGGAAGGCAGACTAATGTATTAAAGAATGTCTGGTCTGGTGAGTATATTGGACTGTTACGGATATTGCAGAGAAAAGTAAGTTAGTTTGTATATAATAGCAACTATACAGATGGTCAATTGTGGAATAGTTTGTATTAACAATTTAGAGAAGCAAATGCAGCAATCAAATGGTTTTGTTTAAATAAGAAAAAACAATTTTTTTTTATTTTTTTTAATTTGGTAGAAACATTTTACCTAATTGTTAGAACAGCAGTGCTCCAGAAAAGGTGAGCAAGTTCCAAAACAAGTAGATACAAGAAAACAAACAAATATCTGTATGTGTAACAAATGAAATGTACTGAGACTTCAGGCAAATGTTTGATTTGGAAGAACAGCCGGATCTTCAATCTGAACGGATTTGTAATCTTAGAAGTCAAGTGATACTGTCAGTATTTATATCGGCAGACATTTTGTGCTATGATAGAAACTAAAAGTGTATATTCTGAGTCACTCTGAACAGACCAGACTCCATTTTGTTATTTCAAGTTAACAAAGAAGACACTAGATTTCTATCTGTAAGCTAACCACTTTCCCAGAGCTGAGGAATGCATAGTATATACAAGCCAAGTGATAAGGGGGTTGGACAGACTGTCTAATGCTAATGGAATATAATCAAATCTAAACCCAGACAATTGTGACAGAGAAGATTAAATAATAAAATTTAACTGTCTATATACATATAAGGTACCATTGTATGGAAAAGGGTAAACTTAGTTCATGATCTGCTATATCAGAAAAAACTCAGATTTGCCAGACACATAGTGTGGACAAAACTTAAAAAAAAACCCTTTGATCTGTGAAGGATACGTAAGTTATAGTGGTCATTTGAGATAAGCAAAATGACGTCAAAATAGCCACCAGGAAAAGTTAACTCTTTCCTGGATAGGTATGTTTAGTGGGACAAGACTGCCCTCTATAGACCAAATAACTAATTTGCGATCTGGAAGATAACCACACCTCTAGTGCTTCTATTGGGTTATCAACTGATGACGTACAGAGAGTCTGGCCCTTTAAAAGTTAAGACAAAGGGAAGATAGAGAGAGGCAGATGCAAGAGATATGCAAAGAAAAAGAGGAGAGGAATTGGAAGTTGGGGACTCCAACCTCCATGCAGAGAGACATCCAAATAAGTTCCTGAGACTACCAATCGGATGAAATATCTACTCAACTGGTAATTATACTGGTTTCATTTAATTAAATTAAAATGTATTAATAGCATTATATATGACTGGATAAAGCACGGTCAGATTTCCATATTGAGAAATCTTAGTTAACTAAAGAATATATAGTTATAAACATTCCATTCTGCAGGTGGAATTAAGAATAATTATATATTGATGTGATAATATCACGTGTTAGCATACCGCTGTTTTTATCCAGGTGTATTGATTTGCTCTAATATAAGATAGATATCTTTTAGACAAACTCTGCTTATAAATATAGTAGATTCTCTTATTGGATGGTTCCAGGAAATGACTAATGAACTGGTTTAAATGTTATTTTATTTAAAAATTACATAAGAATAGATCTTAACTACCTAGGAGATCTAGCCAGCATTGGAAGGGTTATTCTAACTGTCAGCTAAACTTTACGACCTTACGCTGCACTCTGAGGAATTCTGTTCTTCTGTGAAAAGTTTCACTTTCAGTCTGTGTTAAAGATAGTCATAAATAAAGACTTGACAGAAAATGCTGTTCAGAGTTAATAGCCATTGAAACGTAATACCCATTCCTTTGTATTGCATACCATTTTATACTGGATATTCATTGATTATTGTCACGCATGTTACATGTTATTAATTTGTCATATAAAATCTATTTTTATACATTGTGATTATTTATATGAAATACTTTCCACTTAACACGATAAACGTTCTATGGGATCTGAGAATTGAATTAGTGGGCAATTCTCAACTGTTTACTATTATTATCCCATAAATATCCCCACAATACAGGTGTGTGATTACAAGGAGCGATTGTTTAATACCAGGACCAGTTATTACAGAAGTATCAGTGTGATTTGCTAAGACCATCTGATGGAAGTAACCAGCGATATTCCTCCATATAACCCATCAATCGATGCCTTTTGATAAGTTAGACTCAAATACATCTGCATTACTAAACAATTTGACTACTGAACAAAGATATAGATTGCTTAAAATGGTTGCCAACACATGCTACACCCACTTCGTGCCAAACCTGATGATGAGCAAGACCGATCAGTTAAGCACGAAGATTTTAGAACAATTAAAACTTTACCCCCCCCCACAGTATGAAAGAAACAGGACACCAATCTTGTGAGTATAATTGCAATAAGCCAGGCCATGTAAAGGAACTGCAAAAAATATTTAGGATTTACAATCAAGGGATCACTGTCACGGCAAGGGTGTATAATTTATTACTACACTATGGAATATCATCTTTTAATGTAATTTGTGTAGTAAATAGCACAAATTACAGAGATGCTATTGCTGAGGTCAACAGGGGTTACATCTTTTGAAGCTGGGACCCCCACTCAGATCAGATGACAGAAGGGGGTAGTGTGAATGGCATAGCAATGTGAAAAGGATTTTACTATATGGATGTGAAGTAATCAAGGCTCTGCAAGGTGTGAGGTTCTACACTTGGAAAAAGTCTGAATGTCTCTTCATCCATTTGGCATGTACCTTGTGAAGGATAGTTCAATCCTTTGAAATGGTAATGGGATTCGTTTCATGAAGATCCTTGTGTTCCAGTATCTTATCCAAGTGAAACATTCATACTTACCCACAGGTTAATAATTAAGCCTCATTTTTATTATATTTGGAATGGGACAAGCCCAATCTTTTAATTAAGCCCAAACATGAGTTGCACAACTTAAACCGTGTGGCAGGACTTGTGATGTCCATCCTATTGGATCGTGGGTGGGGCGTGCAACATGTCTTTGGAATGGGAAAACAACAAATTCATAGAGGCAATTATTATTTCTGTGGCAAGTACAATAGAGGAGATAAAACCAGAAGTTTGTATGTGGCTTGTTTTCTGGAACAAAGGAGGTGGTCACTTAGTATCCCTATTGCTCCCCCCCTTGGATGAGGCGTGGCAATTCACAGGGTATATCTCCTGTGATTCTGAAGGGTGCTTGTGTACTTGCTTGCGGCCAAGATCTAATTTTGAGCGAGTCACCATCTTTCCTTGCCAGAGACCCCCTGGACAGAAGTTGTACTTTGAACACCTAAGTGAGTAATTAGGACTTCTGTATTTTATCCTTTTTGTTTTTATCTGTTGGTGTAAATAATTTGTTTATCATATATTTTTATATGCACTGTGACTATCTTTTGCTCATAATAAACATTAATTTATTAAGTTTTGCCTTTGTCTGGTTAAGAATCACGTTACCTGAAGAGACTAGTTAGTATTTTTGTAATTCCTTGAATATTGTACTATTTGGTGGGTTTTATTGTTGATTTACCTGAGGGACCAAGGCACCCCATTTATAAATTGTCTTGGTGGTGGCAGCGTTAAAATAGTAATAGTTATATTATGTTTAAGTGTGGGTGGTGTTAAAGGGGGATTTTGTCATTATTTCCGGTCTAGTGCAGACAAATAGTGAACTTTAACCCTTTCACAACCACATCACGCGCACTCTTGGAGTAGGGTGTGTTCGTGACAATCACGGCAAAGCAAAGGGATTTATTCAAAATAATCCGAATACAGAAAAATGCCAGAGATTCACCATGTGGTCCTTTCATAAGGCATTTCTAACGAGGCAAAAACACATTTTATGTACACAACGACAAGCTGAAGGTATCAAGCCACGTCCACTTGTAGGTTTGGCTTCATTAAATTTGGATGGATGTCGTAGACCATACATAAAATGTTCTTTAGAATGACAGAATCTGACACTGGAACTCAAGTATACCAAGTTCACAACTTGGTCACCAAGTGCACCTTTATGTACAATTGTAGGAGCTATAAAAAAATAAATAAAAAAATTACCATCTTATATTCATTTAAAGTTACCTCAGTGTTTAAATACAAAAATTGATGTCTGGTACAGCAAAAATGTTGACATTATCATAGGCTCTGATGGTATTGTTTATTTGGGAAACAGCTACGTGGAAAGACGCTAAGGTTTTAAAAAAAAAAATTTTAAAAAAAAAGCGCCATCTGATCTTACCAAGTATGGGGAAAGACGAATGGCTTGCCCAGTAAAAGTAAGATCTACAGAAATGCAATGGCCTAATATTAGTGATAGCCTTGAATTAAAGTGTATTGTACAGAGATCCAGATTTTTGGGTACAAAGTAAATGAATGTGCGATGTTCAAAGTGTTGATTGACATTCAAATTCCTGATCCACCCACCAGAGAAGCCACATTGATTGCCCCCAGAATCAATTGATTCTATTGCAAGTGGCATTAATGATTTTCTAACAAAAAGGGTTATTAAGAAAGCAAATAGTCCACGCAATCAAAATCTGTGGCCAGTGTTGAAAGCATACGTCAGTTGTGACTCCAGGAGGTTTTAGAAACAAATACACTCCACCTTCAATGCAAGTGGTGGCAGAATCCCCAGGTATGTCATGATTGATGTTAACTGCCAAAATGTACTCTGTACTAGACGTAATGGTTTCTCAGTACCCCTGAAGCGTAGCTTGCTATACAATGTTTTTACGTTTTAAAATCAGCAATAGGTTTACTGTGTTACCCCAGAGATTTCACAGGTCAACTAATTTAATCAGGCAATGGCTTTGTCCGTTTTCTAGGTCAGAATGCTTGTTACAGTATGGGGATATGCTTTTGCAGACTGAAACTCACATTATTCTGTTAAAAATGAATTATGTTTCCCTTTCCAGGGCTCTGGGTTAAAACTGAGCACAGGTTACGAAACACCGATGCAACCAGAGGTACAATACTGGTTATTCATCCAACAAGAAAATATTCCCAATGGACAGCTGAAGCACTATGGACACATTAGCTCAAGATGGGGATTTCCTAGACCTAGAGTCAGACAGGAGTACCCATTTCACAGAGAAAGTCCTGCAAGCACTGTGTGCTCTACTGGGAATAAACCAAAAATATTCCATGTTGCATATCATCCCTACAATCTGCTTGGACTGTGGAAGGAATAAAACATTCAAATCCAGACTTAAAGTGTTAATTGAGAAAGGAAACACCTGTTTACATCCATTTCCTGCTGTACGTCTGGATACTAGAGACCGTGTCTTCAGCTACACAATATACTTAATCTGAATTAATGACAGGCAGAAATCTGCAAATTAATTTTCCTAATAAACCATACTTCTCAACCCCACAGAGATGCAATAGCTAAACAGTTGTTGCAAATCCTTCCACACGCAGCTAATCATATCTGCAAAACGGCACCTCCTGATTTTTTCAATGTTGGAGTTCATGATGAACTTCTAGGAAAAGAGGACCTTTGGAAGGTCCTTACAACTGGTCCAATTGCAAAGACCTCTTGATGGTTCACAGAACAAACTCTGTGAAAGTTGTTTTTGGGTTGATGCAGATCAGTGCAAGTTGTATAAACCAAAAAAAAAAAAAAAAAAAAAAAAAAAAAAAAAAAAAAAAAAAAAGAAGAAGATATTGATACGACTTTTTGGATCATTTGTAGCAGATCTACAGAAGAAAGTTGGCCGGTGAAAGAAAAAAAATGTTCTCAAAGAACCGTATAGCAGAAAAGTTATTAGCATCTTGCCAACGTTGATTGTTTTATCTTAAATAGAACTACAAGAACTGTCACAAATTATATTTAAATCAGTAAATGATTTATTGGGAAATAGACAATGGACAAGTATTAAAAGTTACCTTTTTGTTTTGGGACAAAAAAAAAAAGAGTCTACAAGTATGCAAAGTACAAATTAATTTCAGATGAGATAGTGTGATCAATTTAAACATTAAATAATTTCTAATGATTTAGTTGAACTATGTTCATACAAGACATTGAGAAACTGAATTGTGGGAACTCCACATACTATAAAATGCATATACCCTAATGTACATGAATGTTGCACAAACTTCAGTAACTAAACTAGGATAAAGTGGTGAGATATCTTAGACTAAAATATTGTCGTACATTTAGAGTCAATTCTTAAAGAAAAAAAAAAAAAGGTATACCTTGATATGGGAAATATAAGCATCTAGGGCATGGTTGACAGGAAGTGGATGAGGTTTCTGGTAACTTATTAGGTTGTCATTTTTGGTGAAGCCTATTATTGTAGATGTCCAGGAAAGGAAGGCTTAGATTAACTTGTAGTACACATTTAACGTTACCCCCTGGGTCTGTAATGACATGGAAAAAGGGAAGGAAAGTTTTTGGATAGTATGTCACATACAACACCCAAGGTTATGAACCGAGGTGAACTAGAGAAAGGTTGGTCAGGACAAAGTTGTCTCTATTTAGACAAGGCTATCTACAGGGATAGTGGAAACTCAGTTTTGTATAATGTTAAGAAATCATTACGAGAGACGAGGTGATGAGGTAAATTTATTCGCTCACAATGGTAAAATGCAAAACTAAGGTTTAAGTTATCAAGTCCCTTTCGATGCCTTTGTTAATAGATGGGAAATGTGCAACAAGATTGCAGCATTTTAATACTAAATTTCCACAAAGTAAGGAACATTTATTAAATATGGAATGAGGCTTAGAGCATTGGTTTGGAGGAAATAAAAGTATCAAATGTTATTGCACCCTCTGTTAATCATTTACAAGAAGCTACTTTAGCATTAATGAGAAATGCAGATTCACCACAGGTAGCCAAAGCTTGTTTGGAGATACAAGTTGAATATTTTACAGACTGAAGGCAATGTCTTCAAGCATTACAGGATGACGTAATGCTTGAATGATTTCGCATCCAGAAGGTTTAACCAATTTCAAACCATTTATCATCCAGGTTTTCATAACCTAAGTTCATGTTCTGGTAAAATTAAACACTATAGTCACCTAAATTACTTTAGCTAAATAAAGCAGTTTTAGTGTATAGATCATTCCCCTGCAATTTCACTGCTCAATTCACTGTCATTTAGGAGTTAAATCACTTTGTTTCTGTTTATGCAGCCCTAGCCACACCTCCCCTGGCTATGATTGACAGAGCCTGCATGAAAAAAAAACCCGGTTTCACTTTCAAACAGATGTAATTTACTGTGGTGAAACCGACCTCGCCACTGGGCATTGGAGAAGCCCGTTTGCCCGCCTCCTGCCTGCTGACTATGGCCCTGGGAGATTTGGCCCTTTAAATACAGTATTTGGGCATATTGTATTTTATTATGCTGCTGCCAGCCCTTTAAGAACCATCTGGGGACATACTGTGGAGTTACTGGGTGGCCACCATTTCATGTATCAGAGGCACATGGTGAGAACAATGGATGAAGCACATGGTGAGAACAATGGATGGCGGCCATTTTGACTCACAGACACTGTTTGGACTTTCTACACGGTGCCATCTCGCCGGTATTTGGTGCACAGAGACATCGTGCAGTGGTTTTAAACTATACAACAGGGGACACATACAGTGATTGTTTTTCATTTAGCCTGTATATGTTCTGCGGAATCTGCATTAAACCATCTTCCAAACTACTTAACGGATCTGGGTGAATTTTGGATGTGGTTCACCCAGATCCCCCGGTTCCGATTATATACTTTTTATGGGGTTATTGCATGTTTTGGGCTCCCTGTGATATGTTTTATAATACTGTATCTCTCTGCCTGTGATAATTAGATTAACCATTGTGTTCAGTAATCATATCACAGGCAGAGGGGAGGATTTTGTGTGGGAGTGTGTGTATTGTACGGATTGATTGGCTGTGTTTCAAAACCCTGTGGGCAGTACTATATTTGTGGATTGTGAATAAAAAGAGGCTGTATGTGCCAGTCCAGTCAGTTCTGCTTGACCTCAAAACGAAGTGTCGTCTTGTTATTGGGGGAATTGGATTGTATGCTGATTGCCAGGAGTGTAAGATGATTGTATGCTTTTCCTGTTCAGCTGCTTACAGCATTCACATGCTTGAGAATATTTGTATGCTTCTCCGGTTCGGTGGTTGTGGTGTCTGCTGCAGTGCTTGGAGTCCTCAGGAAGTGCTAGGAGCATCCTTCAACGGAGGTACCCAGTCAGGGTGCCAGGTGATCCGTTACATTTACCTTAAATAATTGTATCTCAATCTCTAAATTGAACTTTAATCACATACAGGAGGCTCTTGCAGGGTCTAGCAAGCTATTAACATAGCAGGGGATAAGAAAATCTTAATTAAACAGAACTTGCAATAAAGAAAGCCTAAATAGGGCTCTCTTTACAGGAAGTGTTTATGGAAGGCTGTGCAAGTCACATGCAGGGAGGTGTGACTAGGGTTCATAAACAAAGGGATTTAACTCCTAAATGGCAGAGGATTGAGCAGTGAGGCTGCAGGGGCATGTTCTATACACCAAAACTGCTTCATTAAGCTAAAGTTGTTCAGGTGACTATAGTGTCCCTTTAAAATAAAATAAAAATCTCCATTGTAACACCCATAGAGAAAGGCATGTACAGATAATGAGTTGGAGCCACATTTTCAGAATGTACACATTCAGAAACATTACTAAAAAATATTTATATTGTATCAATGGGGATCCACTAAAACATGTTCAAGGAAATGAAACCATTATATTGAAGAATCTTATACAAGAAGGTGATATCATGCCTATGCAATTAAATGTTCCACAAACTAATGAGTTGCCATAGTGAAAGTGGGCAGATTAGATTAGGAAATACAAGGTATTCTATTCGTTTCAAAAACAGTTGAAAGATACAGACATTCAATTTGAAGGTAGATTAAAAGGAGATCAAACGTGAACAACCAGTTTCAAGTTCCTCTTGGTGGAATGACAAAAGTACAAACACTCTTGCTAAAACTGTAGCACAACCACAAATATTGATATATTCTTGCATTTTTACAATAGGTTGTGATTGTCACCACAAATATTGATATCTGTAGGATTAAACTGTAGATAATTTTATTTCACCCATGTATTGTGATATGTAGATCTATAATAGTTTTACAAGTAGTTATGCAATGTAAAAAAGAAGAAACAGGTATACCACTCTTAGAAATAAAGGGGAAACTAAGACAATATATCGTACTTCCAAGGAATCCCAAACCAGGTAACTAAACTAGAATCTCTTACATGTTTACCAGCCCACCATCACAAAGTATCCTATTTATTCCTTTCTAAAACCAAGATATTTGTTTCTCTTGTTAAGATGGAAGAAGCTATTTGATATTTTTGTATCACTCCTGGCACCATAGCATTTTTGTTTAGACGATATGGTTTTGGTGAACAAAGTGTCCCTTTGAATACTCACTAGATCACACTAAATGGGATCCTAAACAAATAGTGAGGAGAGTCGGCAAGTTGATGCCAACACCATTATCTAGAGGAGTTTTTATTCTGGTCAGCCTGTTACTCAAGATATCGGAAACTACTGTAAAAATACCTCAAGGATTGCAACATAACTGAAATCTACTTATTGTACAAGATGAATATAACATGTACAGCCAGAAGGAAACTCAGAATGGGCTTTTAGTTTGCAGCCGAGGCATTTACCAAGGTGTGTAGGGGTTTCTCCTAAATTCAAGGTCTAAGGTTAAGTCTTGAAGCAGCAAAGATTTAGCTCTGCTGCATTGGCTTCAGAGTTCATCTACACTAATTACAGGGTATTTTCCCTCAAGTGTGAATTCCAGGTAGATTAAAATTATGTCTTCGACCAAGATCCAATTCAACAACTTGCACTTTAGAGTTGCCACCCAATATTCCCAGCCATAGCTGTGGGGTGCAGGTGGTTTCTGGGTAGGAGCTACCTGAAGAGCCAATACTGGAAATTCTGGGAAAAGACCCTCAAAATCTCAAACAGCATTGTGGGCTTTAATTTCACTCGCAACACATGAGCCTGTATCACACTTTCTTCAGTGCCGCCTTCTGACATTTGCCAAATGGTGACATGAGTTACTCTACAATTTACACCAGAAGCTGCAGTGACATTCCACATAACTATACATTGCAAGACTTTACTATGACAAGGACCATTGGCATTCCACCCCTCCCCCAAAAAAAATTATTTTTATATATTTGTGTTTGTCAGCATGAAGGGGTCAACAGTATTAAGTGGTTAGGGAAGTCGAAAAATCCCACAATGCAGTGCACCGTTCCACGTATTTTGGTAATACACGGCTACATCATTGAGAGCTGGATCACACCCATATCGGTTCCTTTATAAATATTTTACTCTGCACCTAGTGAGCTTGTTGGTGTGGATGGATGTTTTCTTTCAATGTTAATAGGATTGATGCAGAGCCTGGATCAGATACCCCACCATAATGTACTAGTGTGGTACTGAATGCAAAGCTTTTAGGAAGGTTTAATGAGTGAAACGTTGTGCGCACTGTGTTCACCAATAAACCTGCAGAGTTTTTGATTTGTAGGACGAAGTAGAAGTTTGCTCACATCAGAGAAGTACACCGACTGTGCCCCAATCAAGGATAGTGGTGTTATCACTATATGAACATTAGAGCTGGCATAGGCCACCCTAACCCAAATCATGTGTTCTAAAGTTGGTTTGTTGTGAGGTTAAGGACGATGGGTAACTGACAGCAGGTAATAGGGATATCATTCAGCAAGTATCTGCAAAATGGACAATAATGGACTTTAGGGGCAAGGCTTTGAGTTTGGTAGGACAAGAACCTGAGGTTAACCTGGTCCGTTAAAGATCAACATAACTCCACACCTTTGCATTGCCTCAAACACCAGAAGGGTTACCAGTAGAGAAACCCAATTCAGTCAGCACGATAGTGAACTGGCTAAATAAAGGCAAGTATTATTCCCAACAGCACACCCTCCAGGTTTCAGCAAAGGTCACATGGTTGGTGCCACATCCCAAGTCTGTCCCACCATAGAAAAATACAGTATGTATTTAAATTGATAAAGGAATGAGTGTGGAAACAGCTTCATCTACACCAAGGCGTTAGATAAGGTTTCTCACAGCAGGTTAGTGCTCACTCAGAAATTTGTATAGATGAAAATTCTTCTTGGATAGAATATTGGCTTAAAAAGTACAGGGAGTTGTAATTAATGGTACAGTTTCAAGATGGATAACAGTGGTAAGTGTTGCCCCTCAGGGTTCTGTTCTGGAACCACTGCTATTCAGTTATAAATTTTTTAAATAGGCATTGAAAGTAAAGTTTCAGTGTCTGCAGATAAAACAAAGTAATACAATGTGAGCAAGATATTCCTTTCCTGCAGAGGGGATTTAGATCGACGGGGCACTGAAAATGACAGATGAATTTTAATGTAGAGAAATGCAAAGTTATGCTCTTTGGGGTAAAGTATACACAAACCACTTACATCCTAAATTCACCAGCGTTTAGGATAACACGGAAGAATGGTTTGGGAATGGTTAGACAAACTAGGGAACAACGTGCAATATCAGCCAACAGTTGCTAAAGCCAGTAAGTTATTGCCATGTGTAAAAAGGCATTCAGTCTTGGGATGAAAATAATTTTGCCTCTTTATAAGTCAATGGTAAGACCACACCTTGAATAAGTTGTGCAATTCTGGGCACCTGTTCTAAAGGATAATTTTGGGCACCAGAAAGTGTAGAGGTGGGCTGCAAAATCCAGAAGAGCTGAATATTTTAATTATGAAGAAAGATTCAAATACTTGGGGCTATACAAACCATTGTCTGAAAATCTATTTAGAAACCAAACTATATACATAGGACACGAGGTCAGGCATTTAGACAGAAAGGAGGACATTTAGTATAGGGTAAATGGTTTTTACAGTAACGATAAGTATGTGGAATGCTCTACGTGAAGTGGTTTTATCAGAGTCTGTACAGATGTTTAAACAGCAATTTGATAAATACTTGCAAAAAATATCAGGGATTTTATATATTTTTTTTAAAATAAAAAATAAAAAAAAATAAAAATAAATAAATCACTGGGTTAATAAGTTCTTGATCGGACTATTATGGGATCCTAATTTGTTGCAAGACAGAGCTTCAAGTTGTTTTGCCTTTAGGATCCACAGCAAAAAGAAGTATGAAAAGGTTGAACTTTATGACACGTCTCTTATCAGCTATGTAACGGTTTGAACAGAGACCAAACTTGCACAAAATCTCAAATTTTAAAAGTGCACAAAGATTGAAGTTTTAAAGTGTCACTTCAAAAGGAACGGACAGTTGCGTGGACACATTTAAAAATTAAATCTGCAGCTACAGCTTGATCAGTTACTGCCATACTATCTTTATAATACAATAAACCCCAGTTTTATATTTAATAAAATAGCTTGGTGAGGAGTGCATTATAAAAAAAAAAATATAGCAATCATAGGTTGGATTGCAGACGGGTGGGGGGGAGGGGGGATGTACAAACCATATAAAGTAAAGAATCCTGTAAACTTTAATGTCATACTTTTATACAAAGTGCTATACAAGCTGGTCCAAGAGCTTTCAATGAAAATACATAATGTGCATTGACACAGCATGAAAGAAAACAGTTAAGAAAAAAAAGTTATAAATATATTCTCTCTTTTATGCCATATATACATATATTATGACTTTCCTTTACAATTTTCTGTTACTAATTGAGTAGCAGACGCAGACAATCTTGTTTCCCCAAAAGGAAGGCATGTATCGAGATTATGTAAATTTATACATAATGGATCACATCTATATAGAATAGGGATAGTCCATCATTCCTTATTATACCTGATCCCACAGTGTGACGCGATAGGACATTACCGAGTACTCTCCATGAGACCCCATGAAGGAAGAGGGAACAGTTTTATATAGACAGCTGTCCCTCAATTCAGAGAGTTATAGCTGATTAACTATAGGGTTAATTGGCAACAAAGCCACTGGTCTCCTTGGGAATCCAATACATTGTCTCACTGATCTGACAAGATCTTTGCAATGCTGCCATCTAGTGGTATTGTGTATGCGTGCAACCACCATCATTGGATATTAGGATATGAAATGACACTGTTAGGACTGGAAGGGTTTCAACTACAAAGTACAAAACTCAGTGTAGTTGGCATTTATGGGTCATCGAATGATATTTCTCAGAGTTGTGATGACTAATAACAGTTTTCATATAATGGCTGATTTTGCCTACATTGTACACCTTGCTTAGCATAAGGAAATCTGATCCTCCATGTATTTCTGAACACTTGATATTGCTTGAAAAGTGCTGTCTATTATAACCATGGTGATATGTTGCAGGCAGATACTATGGCGTTAATCAGGAATTTTAAATCATTTAAATACTAAAGGAAAGCATTATTCATGCCCTGCCCATTAACAAATCTATCATTTCTGTGTCCAGCAACCAGCGTGTCCAACTACCCTAGCTTGATACAAAATCTTTATTTTTAGTGAAATTCTTCGAATTTGATAAAGGTTTCTCATTGTGGTGCAAATTTGACTTACTAGCAAATAAGAGTAATGTTCATGTTAGTGTGGAGTATAGTATATAAGCCTTCAACTTATCCCTATATCCAATCCAACTATTCCTGGTTAGTAGGTAATCTACAGATCGCATCGTACTTTCTAATCACCATCTATTAGAATTTCTTCCTTAGAGTATTGGGATGAATTTGAAATAAATTCAGGTAAAATTTAAAAAGAAAAAAAAAATATTTGCGATTGTTTAGGATCTCAGGTGGACTAACTTTTAAGAGTTAATTGCTGCACATTTTGCAAACCAAGAAATCCTCCCATTTGTAACCCACCTCCTTCACCCAACATACAATTCTTATTAGTCCACCATTAACTAGGCAGAAAGGGAACCATAAACCGTTACTGAAAAGAGGTCAAGTCTGCTAGAATTGCACAAAACCTTCATGGTCAGCCAATATATTGCATTAGCTGTAACTTTAATGTGTCAAAGCGTGTGTTCACTAAACTTCAAATTACAGAAAGGTTGAGGAAAAGTGCCAATTTAAAAAAATAAATAAATAACCATGCCAAAGGGGTAATCAACTGTTCTCCATAGCCAGCATCTAACTAGCCACATGTCTGTACTATACTTGCCATTGCACACCAAACCTCTCCAGTTCCCCAGTATTTGTAAAATTCTAGACTCCATTAACATGCTAAGGATTGTGCTCATACCACACCTTTAGCATCCACCCCTGGTTTGTGCCAAACCATCACAGACCTCTCCAGTTCCCCAGTATTTATCAGATGCTACAATCCACTAACATGCTAGGGATTCTGATCAGACACATCTTTAGCAGCCACCCCTGGTTTGTGCCAAATTATCACAGCCCTCTCTAGTTCCCCAGGATTTGTCAAATTCTGCTATCTGCCAACATGGTAAGGATTCTGTTCAACAAGAACTCACTTTTAGCAAGTACCCCTGAACTGTTCTAGATTATCAGACACCAAACCTGTAGCCCCCTATTTTACTTGTTAAATTCTGGCTTCTGCTAACAGGCTAAAGAATCCACAGACCAAAAATCCAGTTCTAGCAAGTAACAACCCACCCCTCCATCTGTATGACATTATCATCACTCTATCTTAGAAAGACTGGCCCCCACCATCCAATATATACTAGCACCCCACTAGTACTAATTATACCCACCCCTCCCCAATCATCCAAATTCATCCCTCCCCCCCAATCCTGCAAATTCTAATTAAACAATCCCCAATCCTGCAAATTCGAATTAACCCCTTAAGGACCGAACTTCTGGAATAAAAGGGAATCATGACATGTCACACATGTCATGTGTCCTTAAGGGGTTAAACAATCCCCAATCCTGCAAATTAACAACTGCCCTGGGAGTTCATCAAGTTGAATGATGGGGAGAAAATAGACTTACTGAAACTGGAGGATCAGATTATCCACCTGCATATTTCAGATTAAAATGTAATTATTGCAAACAAGGTAGGGACTGTGTGTGTGAATACAGTTGTTCAAGAAAGTAAAATTGTTGGAATTCAAAGTCCACAATAAGCAAACTAGAAGCACAGATGGCTTGGAGAATGTTTCTTTTGCGGCTACTTTTGCCTTAAAGTTTAAATTCACTTTGAATTCCTGACAATTCTTACTTTAGAGAGTTGCCCTGTTCCTGTTGAATGTCAATAAATGTTAGAACCCCAAATATATTTACAAAAAAAAAAAAGATCCAAACATGTTGAAAATGTGAGATTTTGCAAGGGACATTTTTCTTTACCTTTACACAGTAATTTCATTCTTTATTGTAGCCATTAAACCGGAATAAGAAGCCAGAGGATTATTTATTTGCATTGATTTTTACACATTGTTTTATTTTGTAATTCTAACCACTTCCCCAATCCTCTAGAATTAAAAGACTATTAAATAACAAATTATATATCCCCAACTTTCCTCCACCAGTGAATCTGATATGTGGTGCTCAGAACATTAGAAGTCCTCATTATGCTGCTGGATCCTTGGAGTCAGTCCTGTCATGTCATGTTTTAGGGTACAGTAGTGTACCCCATGCAGTGAATATAGGACATTTAAGTTTAGAATGTGTTTTAAGGTTAAGGGAATGTTACCTGTCTGAAAAGGTAGTTTTAAAGATTTCCATAAGGCAGCTACATGCTAACCCAAATCCATCAATCACAAACAGCTCCTAACCCAGGTCCCCCCAAATGTAAACATTACATTTGTCCCACTAGTCCAGGGATAGGCAACCTTCGGCACGCCAGATGTAGTGGACTACATCTCCCACAATCCTCTTATAGTAGTAATTCTAACAATGCATCAGGTGAGATGTAATCCACAGCATCTAGAGTGATCCAGGTTGCTTGCCCCTGAATTAGCCCTTACTCTATCATTAAAGGGATTCTATAGTGCCAGGAAAACAAAGCCGTTTTCTTGGCACTATAGGTTCCTACAGTTCCCCCCTCCCTCGGGGCTGAAGGGGTAAAAATTCCTTTTAGTCACTTACCTAAATCCAGCACGGATGTCCCTCGGCGCTGAGACATTCTCAGCCCATGCTCTTCGTCCGCCATGGCCACGCTCACATTAATATTTCCCTATCAAAAAGCATTGATCAGTGCTTTCCTATGGGGATTTCGGTGATGCTGAAAGTACTCATGCATAGTGTGAGGACATCCAGCATCATTTAGACCACCAACAGTCATCTAAGCACCCAGAAGTCCCTTTAGTGGCTGACAGACAGCCACTAGAGGTGGACTTAACCCTGAGAGGTAATTATTGTAGTTTCTAAGAAACTGCAATAATTACCACTGTAGGGTTAAGGGACATGGGACATTGCACCCAGACCACTTCAATTGGTCTGGGTGTCTAAACTGTCCCTTTAAGGCCCCAAAACTATCTTTAACCCTAGTGGCATCATTTAAAGGAGAGAGTTGTCATGAAAACTTAGGGGATCGGTGTTATTTTTTATACAAGTAAGATTTGTCTATTTACTCAGCTTATGTAGACGTTTAAAGAAATCTACAGCTCCATTCCTGCATATATATGTCTCGATACCAGCTTTATAATGGTTTTCCAAAAGATTTCTGCTTTATTTATTCATAAAAGTCTCAATATGTTGCTTTTTTTCATCAGTTTACATCATTATTATTTATTTCTTGTCTGCTCTGCATTGTGTGTTTACCGCCCAGCTGGATAGGATTACATTGAAGGTAGTAAGGAAAGTAGTTAATCTGAATAAGCCAATGATAGGTTAGAGCAAACCCACCACAGGTGGGGCTAGCTATCTCAAAACCTTTATAAATACGCATTCACTCACATCCCTAGAAGCCATTCTTGGTGTGTTCCAGCTGTCTTTACTTCCCTCAACCAGTCTATAAGCCATCTTCTCTTATTTTCCAGGGCAAAACTTTAAACAAGTTTTTAGAATCCTTCTCCAAAGACCTGACTGTAAAAAAACTTTTAGACCATCTTCTATGACCTTCAACTTCCAGGAAGTACTGCAGTCCATTTGTAACCAGAAGAATGTTTTGGCCATGCAGTCAGCATGGCAGCGTTTAAACTTTAACCTTATGTTAACATGTCGGTTGACTTATCCTGTGCTGACCCAGCTCCTCTCGGGTGTCCTTGAGCAGGTTGTTAGCTATAGGTTGCAGGATAATGTGATCCATCCTCAGATGGTAATGGGGATAATATACAGCCTGTATCTGTGAAATGGGCAAAATGTTGTCTTTTATGGACCAGTCTGCTCTAACCACAGTATGGTAGAACTTTGAAAACCACACTGGTTAACATAGTTCATTATGGATCACAAGGATAACTATAAAATAAGCGATTTCCTGTTCATCACATCTTCCAGGATTCAAATGGGCAGCTGCCACACACTTCAGCTAACGATACTCCTATATGCCACATGGACATTGTCTCCATCTTAACCCAGTAGAGGGAAGCTGGTAGTCCGCAACAGAGAATGGTTGTATTGAAAGTTCTACATACACTGAGCCCATCAATCTCAAGTAGTGGTCTCCTGGGACCATTAATGAGGTCCGTGAAAATGTAGAGGTGAGTAAACACAATTGTTTCTGTCTTAGTCCATCTAGTACCTTTTTAAAACACTTATTGACTAAAGTGAGAATGTATCATGACTTTTGGGTTTTAGACCAAAAGAGTCAATTTAAGCATAACACACTATGCCAACTTGACTAGTTTGGCCTTAAACTTGAAATTTACTCTGAATTCCTGCCAACTTTTAATGATTAACCATGTAAATATTTACAGTTTGCTCTAATATTCTGAACACTTGTCCTGAAAAATCTATATTCTGAATGTTAAGTGTAGTGTATGGGTCAAACTTAATTTTTCTTTTTTTTTTCTTTTTTTTTCTTCTGGCACTATAGTTCCCCCTCCGTCAAGGCCCCCCTGTGGTGCAAAAGTGTTAAAAACTATCACTTACCTGGGTTCAGTGCTGTCACTCACCGCTGACTCTGGTCCACCTTCTCTTCCCATCCCCCCCCCCGAGATTCTCCCCTGCCTGCTAATGCAGGGCTGGCATTGTCCAAGTGCCAGCCCTGCAATGTGCCTTTACAGACCGCAGAAGAAATCAGATCTCTCACCCCGGTCCGCAGGCACTGTGCTGGCAGCCAGTGGGGGAGGGAGGGAGAGAGGACCCGGGAGCTCTGCCTACAGCTCCTCCATGTCCTCCTCTCGTGAGCATGGAGCGTTGCCGCGGTTACCACGGCAACGCTCCAAATCTCGCGAGAGTTCACTCTAGCTCTGGCGCACGGGCTAGAGTTCACATCACCACCAGGGATCCAGAAATGTCCCCCCTCCTCCCTCAGTAAAGGTAAGAAGGGAGGGGGAACATAATGAATATTTATTTTATGAAATACCTTTTTTTTTTTTTTAAAGCTTCCTTTCTCTGCCCTACACACCCTGTCCCACACATACACTGCTGCCCTCACACAGTTGCACACACTCTTCACTGCTCACACACTGCACCCCTAACACATACCACTGCTCCTATGCCCTATATCCCAGCAGACCCCAGGTAAGTTGTCAAACTGTTCTTAAATGGTTTGACTACTTACTCTGGGATGGGATCCTGGCACCATAACTACTACATTGAGCTGTAGTGGTTATTGTGCCTGGATTATTTATTTAAATCTACAAGTGCCCCTCCTGAGATCAGGCTCTGGATCCGCCACTGTCTCCTCCCCAGCCAGTGGGGAAGACCAAATGGCTGTGTTCGCAATAGGATTTCCCCATAGGAAAGCATTATTTAGCTTCCCTATGGGGTTTTGGTGACGCAGGATGCATAGCATGAGGGCGTCAGGTGACCAAAAGTCGCCCAACAGCCTGGAGGTCCCTCTAGTGGCTGTCTGGTAAACAGCAACTAGAGTTAACACTAGCAGATACATTTTGCAATCCTCTTAAACTACAATAATTACCACAGTAGGGTTAAGGGACCTGGGACATTGCATCCAGACCACTACAATAAGCTGGTGATCTGAGTGCCTATAGTGTCCCTTTAAGCAACTGAAACTGCAAAACGAAGGCTTTTAATCTTTCACTTGTTTAGTAGATAGCTCCCTAACATGGTATCCTTACATGTGTTATAATTAAAGGTAATAAGCTAGGGGCGTGTCTAGTAGATGGCTCCCCTAATAAGATACCCATTAGGGTGCCAATGAAAGGTTTAAAAAAAAAAAAACCCTGCTGTTGTGCAGGACATAGGAAGTGCACATAGTGATCTTGCTTTTTATCTTATTTCAAAAGTTAGAAAACGTTATTAGGCATGCATGCATGGACCTTTCAGAAGCAATGGCAAGCTACTAAGCCTTTAGAGGCCTCTGTATAAAGGCCTGAACTTGTTAAGCCTCTTTATTAAGGCAATGGGCCTTTTAACTTTTAAATTAACTATTTAACCAAACTGACCTGCAGGGTGTGACCAGTGCTACCGCACAAATATTGGTTTTCAGTCATCAATGCCAGCACTTCCCATGTCCTACACCACAACACAAACTCGTTTCCAAAACTAATCTACTACATGCCATAACTGTCATTAATTACACCGTCCAGTGTTGGGCTACCACACTAGGAGAGCCATCCACTAAACGGCACCCTACAGGAAATAGCAGATGGTCACATTTCAGGTAAACCGAACTCTTCCCTCTGCACACTCCTATTAAGACTATTATTTACTAAATGAATATTTGGTTGGAAAATGCTCAATGTAAAATAAAATGGCAGAAATTGGCATTTTCCTGAACATGTCAATGAAAACATTATCCAACAAGTCCCCCCAATGACCATTCTGGAAGCTAGCAAAAAGGGTTTATTTTATTTTTAGTTCACTTTAATATTTCTTTATCCCACGTTTAACTCCATCTGTTACAGTCACAGGATAATGCAGACGGCCTGGAGATTGAACCTTCTGTCTGAGCTCAGAAATAGAATATTGGGTCAACAACAGGGTGAGTACTAGGTAATCTTATCTCTATATACAGTAGATAACCTCCCTCCTGAGCCTATACTATTAAAGGAAGAGACCATCGATATCTCAATTATCTGATCCTTTCTGATATTGATAATCTGTTAAACCTGTCTAGTGATATTGTAAAATCTGTCCCAGTAGGTACGTGTGATAACTGCAGGGTCACATTTCCATATAACTGAAGTCCATATAGTTATACATTGCAGGACTGTATATTTCTCACGGAGAGGGTTTTTTGTTTTGTGTTTTTTGCCTTTTTGGTGTGTTGGCAAATGCCTGAAATCCCACAATGTGCGGAGGGATCATTATCGATACTTCACAAGCCTTTTAACCTGCTCGTGTATACAAATACTCTGTTCTGCACTATGCAGGCTGTGTGGATGGGATCTTTACTTTGACTGTTTATGGGATTAACGCTTGATGGAACACTGATTTGGATACTTTTATACAGGGGGGGAGGAGCAGTAATGCAATGTCTAAAATAACCGCTACCCCTTCTCCTCGATCACCACCAGGTTGTACACGTGTGGTTCTGTAATCGAAGACTGAAAGAAAAAAATACATTGGAATCCAAAGTACAGGATGACTTGTACCACTCGCATAACCCAGCACGGCTCCAGTTGGCTAAAATGTTACAATGCCAATAAGTTCTGCAACCCGGCCCAATATGATGGAATATTAATCTGATCACATTTCTTGCATGCTCCTGCCAGGCTCAGGAAATCACAGCGGAGAAGCCAAAGACTTTAAATGTCAGCTTGTAGACCTTTTTATAACTTTGCTTAATGAGTGAAACATTGCGCCCACTGTATTCACCAATAAAGCCACGCATCCTTAAGGTATGTCTGTGCTTCTAATTGGATGAATCTGTGGACTTCCTGACACCAAATTCAGCGGGATTTAATTCAATGCCGGGCTGTCTGTTTGGGTTTAACTATTCCCAGTTTAAGAGCACCACCCATGGGTTAATGTTTTCCAAATTAATAGATATCACTTATATTTATATTTCACTAATGTTGTGCTTCCATTTTCAAATAAAATGCAATTTGTTACATTTCTGGTCAATCTATGGGTCATTTAAATTCAGAATTGAACTGTCAAATGACTAAATCCCAAAACACTGTTATCATAGTTCACTATAAAAGATCTTTGGGGCAAATAGAAAATGGAGTTAATGAACAGGGACAGCTATTAACGTTCAGTACTGAGCAAGTTGCTCAAACTCTTATAGAAGTGGCAATCTCTGTGTAGAGATTAAAAACTCCCTTTATCACATGCTATCTATCTATCTCCCATCTAGTAAGAGATTTACTGTAACATGTGCATTATGGTAATAAACGGACTATAGGAATTTGTTAGTAATAAAAGATGACAAGTTGTTCTCGTACATACGGAGATGGTACTCCTTGAGGCAGTGGTGCCATTCCAGACACAACCTCTGCTTTTTAAAACCGAGGGGCCAGTAACACACCATGTAGAGAGAGGAACTTGTTTTGGAAGATAAATGGTGAATGTCTCTCTATTCTGTGCAAGAATAGAACTGCTGGTACAAAGTTAATAGACCCAAAGAGCCAGCATCTAAGCTGAGTGCCAATTACTGTAACAGTATTAGTCTATATCTTTTAGTCTTAGAGTGTATATATTTTTTGCCCTCACTGTTTGACTTTTTTTTTTGTCCTATGAGGGCAAAGGTCTATTATTCACTGTCCCACTCAAGTATATTTATAACCCTTCATAGTATTTATAATCTATTTAATATAATTGGCATAGTCAGCAGGGGCTCAGCTATTTGGTAAATGTTTGCACAAAGTGCAAAATTCTGGAAGACATTCACTGAATGCTCCGTTTTGGTCATCTAATTATTAGATTACCTGTTGCTTTTATGGTGGATTAATTGTGGTTTTTGTTTTGGTTTTGTTTTTTGTTTTCTTCCTGGAAGGATTAATGGCTGAAGAGTGCCTGGACCATGAACACTTATTTAGCAAATACACATGAGGCAGAATAACACTAAATACAATTAGGGCCTTTTATATTGTACTTTGCCTTGTAGAGTGGTGTTGAGTAATTTCTGCTATCAAACACTTTATGTAACTTCAAATCAACTGATTTAATACATTTTAAATACTGACAGATTATATTTTTATCTGGCATTTTTGGGGGCTGAAAATAAATGGAAGAGACCCAACGGTAAGTGTTGAGGTATTTTGTTACCCTCACTATTAGGGTGAAGGTAAAAGGTAGGATTTAGGGGCTATTACTCAAACACACATTTATTATGCTTTGTTTTATTTTAATTGTAGTTAACTTTAACTGACCGAAAAATGTTTATCGGACAAACCTTCTTTAAAAAAAGGTAATTTGACATTGTTTCCCCCACTCATACTTTTTTAAATTTATTTTTAATTACTGAAAAGTTTGATTTATGAAAACTTGGCGCAGTCTAAACAGGGTGTCTCTGAATACACTGGTCACATCCTTTGTGTATGCTTGTGATGTATAAAGCTATTTCATTTATAGAATCATGGGAGTTGTAGTTCAGCAACATCTGGAGGGCCAGAGTATGGGGAAGCCTGGTCTAGACTGACCTGTTGGATTTCCTTTTTGCATAGTGGGATAAGATTAGTCTTAATACTAAGCACTGATTTTGCTAATATATAGCATGTACTGGATTTGAATAACTAAAATTTAAAAAAATTACACTTTTAATGGAAGTTAATTGTGCAATTACTGCAAATGTATATTTAAAAAATGTTTTGCACATTAATGCCATCAGGCTTCTTGCTATGTGTGAGGACTATTGAAGATTGTAGCAGATGGCACTGGGCTGTCCTACAAATGTCTGTGAAAGAAATGCATTCGTGTGATCTGTTAGTTTCCTATGTGTTCTAAAGCCTTGTATTCTTGTGATTGTTCGGTAGTTTCGTTCCCTTAGTTTATTCGAATGAAACTACCGAACAACCAGACCTCCCCTGTGTGAAGTGTGTCCTCAATTACCCGTTGCAACATTGTTGCGAACGGGTAATTGAACAGTAAGTAGCCGTCCTTTGTTCTCGGGGGTGGCCGCCATTCGACAAACGAACACGTGGCGGCGGCCATTTTAAAACTCCCGAACAGCGGTGTTTAGCCGTCGAGTGTCTGGAACTAAAATCGGACACTCGAGTAGGCGAACACCGCTGAGACCTCCACAGCCCTGGTCCGTTCGGTTCCAAACTACCGAACGGCCCCTCGTTCGGTAGATAGAGAA
This sequence comes from Pelobates cultripes, assembly GCA_933207985.1. Lineage (NCBI taxonomy): Eukaryota > Metazoa > Chordata > Amphibia > Anura > Pelobatidae > Pelobates > Pelobates cultripes. The sequence goes on along the minus strand of OW240920.1, from coordinate 144,124,685 downwards.
TACCGAACGAGGGGATTCAGGCGAACCCTTCCTAGCCTCTATAGCTAGAGGTTTTCGTGTATTTTATTCCCTTATGCCAGGACCGACCGCAGGGCCCATTCACATGGAACCGAATTCGGCTATCTCAGTTCGTGCGGTCGGTCATTTTATTCCCTCCATACTTTTCCCGAACCCCTGGTCTGATCTGGGTGGTTTTTGGATATGTTGTTCACCCAGATCAGGGCTACCAGGGGATGTAGGATTTAAAGAGGTACCCCTACGTTTAGGGGTACATCCAGAAACGGGGGGAATTGGTGTACTGGATAAGGGGATTATGATGCTGGCTGAGGGGAGGAGATGTGTGGGAGGTTACCAGGACAGGATTGGCTACTGTAATAATTACTGTAATCCCTCCCTTGCATGGGAGCATGCTTTATAAGGAGACTGTGATTAAAGGCTTGTCAGTTCTGCTCCTGAAACTGTGTGTCGTCCAGTTATTGGGATTGCTGTGGGGAGGTTGCTGTTATTTTACCTGCTGGAAACTTTGCCTATGGATTTATTATTTACTTGTTCCTGAGCCTCACTTGGATTATAAGCGGAGACAACCTGGGGAATATTGCATCTCCGCTACATTGGTTGGCAGCGCTGGGATCCAGACTCACAAGGGAACAAGGACTAATGGAATACGGATGGAGAGTGATTATGCCAAGCTTAAAAGATCCACGCTAAAAGATCTCCTGGAAGCGAAAGGCATTGCAGCCAGCAACAAAAAGAAAGCAATCCTCATTGCAGAAGTGATGGCTGAATACCAGCAGGAGGACAGGGTAATCCCTGAGCAACAGAGTGCAGCAGATGAAAAAGAAGAGTTCCGGAGAGAGGTGCAGTTCAGGCTGTCCTTTTATGGAGAGAATCCAACAACGGATATTATATCCAGGACAATGTCAGAGGTACAGGAGTTTATACTGCGCCAAAGGCCACTACAGCAGCTGGAGAGGAATGCTACCACAACTACCATCACACAGGGTAAGATAAAAATTCCTTACCAAGCCTTTAAAACGTATATAGAAGCAGAGGAAGATATAGATGCTTTTCTCCAAGACTTTGAAAGACTGTGTGCCTTGCATAATATTAGCCCAGATGAGTGGGTGCCTATTTTAGCAGGGAAGCTCACAGGGAAGGCGGCGGAAGCCTATAGAACTGTACCTGATGAGGAAATTCGGAATTACCGCCGAGTAAAAGAAGTGATCCTGGCCCGATATGCAATCACGCCAGAGGCATATCGGCGACGGTTTAGAGACCTAAAGAGAAATGACAAGGACTCTCATGTGGAATGGGCTTGCAAGTTGCATCGGGCCGCTCTGGGGTGGGTACAGTCTAATAAGGCTCGGTCCATGGAGGACTTATTGCAAATGGTGTTGTTGGAGCAATTCTATGAGGGGGTAACAGGCGAGGTCCAGGAATGGGTGAGGGACAGAAACCCTACCTCCCTTACCGAAGCTGCTAGGAAGGCCGATGAGTACTTGGATGCACGCAGGCAGCAGAAACCAGCAGCCCCAAAAGCTATTTTTAAAACCTTTGGGGGAAACAGCTACAACCCAGCTCCACCGAGGCAACTACCACCACCACCACCACCCGCTGTACAGCCCCGGTTTCGCCAGCCCGCTTCTGGCCCCTGTCATCACTGCCAGAAGTGGGGACATTATAAAAGGGAATGTCCCCAGCTGAGGGATCGTTCTACCTGGATTCGCCCCGGCCCACCACCACCACCACCGAGAGCAGCCGCCGCCCATCACTACCAAAATATAGTGGCCACACCATATGGGTCAGCTGTTCCCATAACAACCGTGGAACAGTGGGAAGTACTACACGAGGCGGATCCAGTCCAGGCCAATGCTGATAACAGACAACATCACAGGCAGACCGTATACTTGGAGGGTAAAGCAGTACAGGGCCTACGTGATTCGGGGGCTACCATCACCTTGGTCAAAAGTCATCTGGTCTCGGATGAAGCGAGACTAAGTAAAACTGTGGCCGTCAGGGTAGCCGGGGGAGCAGTGTACCGGCTACCTACAGCAAGGGTACATTTACATTGGGGAGCGGGGGCAGGACATGTGGAGGTGGGGTTGATGCCGCAGTTACCGGCGGAGGTTTTATTGGGGAACGATCTGGGGAGGCTCACATCTGCTTTTGAGCCCCAGACGTCCACCACAGGAGAAGCTCATCCTGTGGTCACCCGTCAACAGGCCCGCACCCAGGACTACAACACACTTCCGGAGGTTCAGGTAAGAGACCCTTCCCCTTCCCTTGACTGTGTCCCCTGGGCCCCTCCTAACGAATTCGCAGCAGAGGTAGTGACTGACCCCACCTTGCAGGTATACAGAGACAAGGTGACAGCAGACCCTCCGGAGGGAGGGGGGGAGAGATTTGTCTGGGACAAGCAGCTTTTGTACCGGGAGACAGACAAGCAGATTGAGGGGTCAGACCCAATAGTGACGAGGCAGCTAGTGGTGCCGCAGCGGTACCGAGCAGAGCTACTCCGGATAGCGCACGATATCCCGCTATCCGGACATCTAGGGGTCAGCCGTACTAGGTATCGACTGACCCAAAATTTCTTCTGGCCAGGGATCAGCCAGGAAGTGCGCCGGTATTGCACCACCTGCGACACCTGCCAGAGGGTAGGGAAAAGGGGAGACCGGAGGAAGGCGAAGCTACACCCCTTGCCAATAATTGAGGAACCGTTTAGCAGAATAGCGGTAGACTTGATAGGTCCCCTCAAGAAAGCCAGCCCGTCAGGCAAAAGGTACATTTTAACGGTAGTAGACTATGCTACCAGATATCCAGAGGCGGTGGCTCTGACCAACATTCAGGCTGAAACGGTCGCGGATGCCCTCATGCAGATATTCTCCCGGTTGGGATTACCCAGGGAGATTATCTCGGATCAGGGTACCCAATTTACCGCAGAATTCACCCAACACCTCTGGAGGATCTGTGGCATTAAGCCTATTATCAGTGCCCCTTACCACCCCCAGACTAATGGGCTCTGCGAACGGTTCAATGGCACATTGAAACAAATGCTCCGAACCTTCGCAGAGACCCACAAGGACTGGGAGCGGTTCCTGCCGCATCTCCTATTCGCTTACCGGGAGGTGCCGCAGGAATCCACGGGGTTTTCCCCGTTTGAACTGCTATTTGGGAGGAGGGTCAGAGGCCCCTTAGATCTTATAAGAGAGCATTGGGAGGGAGACCGGAGCGCAGATGGCACCCCCATCATACCATATGTGTTGGCTCTCCGAGACCGCCTGGAAGCCTTAACCAGGACGGTAAGGGAAAACCTTCAGGCGGCACAGACTCGCCAGCGCACATGGTATGATCGGGGAGCCAGGGACCGTAGCTTTCAGGTCGGGCAGAAAGTGCTGATTTTAAAGCCTGTCCGACATGACAAGCTACAGGCCGCCTGGCAGGGACCTTATAGGGTGGTGGAACAGAGATGTGACACCACCTATATAATTGGCTCCTGTACAGGGACGGGAGGGCGACGCATGCTCCATGTGAACATGATGAAGCCCTACCAAGCACGCTCCGAGGAGGTAACCGCCATATGCGCGCCCAATTCAGATGAGTCTGACAGCTTACCACTCCCAGATCTGCTGGAAGATGGGCAGATGTCTGGGGATTTAGGGGAAGTCACACTGGGAGACCGGCTGAGCCCACAGGAGCGCATCGAGGTACGGCAGCTGTTGGAAGAGAAACGAGACACGTTCTCTAACGTACCTGGGTACACCCCTCTGGCCACTCACCGGGTAGAGACCCCAGGGCAATTACCGATGCGTCAGACCCCCTCCCCGAAGCGGTAAGGGAAAACATGCGCAAGGAGATCGATGAGATGCTCCAACTGGGGGTGATTGAGCCCTCAGATAGTCCCTGGGCTTCTCCGGTAGTACTCGTACCGAAGCGGGACGGTACGACCCGCTTCTGCGTAGACTACCGGAGATTAAACGAGAAAACGGTGTCCGATGCATACCCTATGCCACGGATAGATGAGCTACTGGACAGAATGGCCAGGGGTCAATACCTCACTACCATTGACTTATGTAAGGGGTATTGGCAAATCCCCCTGGCCCCAGAGGCCATCCCGAAATCGGCCTTTGTCACCCCATTTGGCTTGTACCAGTTTAAGGTCATGCCATTTGGGATGAAAAACGCCCCAGCTACTTTCCAGCGGATGGTAGACCGACTCCTGGATGGGTTCCAAGACTACACCTGTGCCTACCTGGACGATATTGCCATTTTTAGCAATACGTGGCAGGAGCACTTGGCCCATATAGGAGCGGTTCTAGACAGGATTAAGGAAGCTGGTTTGACATTGAAACCGGCCAAGTGCAGCATAGGGATGGCCGAGGTGCAGTACCTCGGACATAGGGTGGGTTGCGGCAAACAGAAGCCCGAACCAGCCAAGGTAGAAGCCGTGGCCCAGTGGCCCACTCCTAGGACTAAAACCCAGGTGTTAGCCTTTCTAGGGACCGCTGGGTATTACAGGAAGTTTGTCCCTAACTATAGCGCCCTCGCCAAACCTCTCACTGACCTTACTCGGAAGAATTTGCCCCGCCAGGTGACCTGGACCCCGGAGTGTGAGCAGGCATTCCAACATCTGAAAAATGCACTGATAAACGCTCCTGTCTTGGCAGCTCCCAATCCAACTAAGCGTTTTCTTGTTCACACAGACGCTTCTATGTTTGGATTGGGAGCAGTACTGAGCCAAGTCGGAGCCGATGGCGGAGAACACCCCGTGGCTTACATCAGTCGCAAGCTGTTACCCAGAGAAGTAAGCTACGCCGCCATCGAGAAGGAATGCCTGGCTGTGGTGTGGGCCTTAAAGAAACTACAGCCGTATCTATATGGACAGCCTTTTTCGTTACTCACGGATCACAACCCGTTGGTCTGGCTAAACCGGGTGGCTGGGGACAATGCCAGGCTGCTGCGCTGGAGTTTGGCGCTGCAGCCTTTTGACTTTAATATTCAGTACCGCCCGGGTAAACAGAATGGGAATGCCGACGGGTTGTCAAGACAAACTGACCTGGAGAAATGATCCGTGAGTCCCCGGACATCCCCAAGCCGATCCGTGTTGGATCAGACTGTGTATGCCGGCTTGTGGGCAAGGGGGAGCAGTGTAGCAGATGGCACTGGGCTGTCCTACAAATGTCTGTGAAAGAAATGCATTCGTGTGATCTGTTAGTTTCCTATGTGTTCTAAAGCCTTGTATTCTTGTGATTGTTCGGTAGTTTCGTTCCCTTAGTTTATTCGAATGAAACTACCGAACAACCAGACCTCCCCTGTGTGAAGTGTGTCCTCAATTACCCGTTGCAACATTGTTGCGAACGGGTAATTGAACAGTAAGTAGCCGTCCTTTGTTCTCGGGGGTGGCCGCCATTCGACAAACGAACACGTGGCGGCGGCCATTTTAAAACTCCCGAACAGCGGTGTTTAGCCGTCGATTGTCTGGAACTAAAATCGGACACTCGAGTAGGCGAACACCGCTGAGACCTCCACAGCCCTGGTCCGTTCGGTTCCAAACTACCGAACGGCCCCTCGTTCGGTAGATAGAGAATACCGAACGAGGGGATTCAGGCGAACCCTCCCTAGCCTCTATAGCTAGAGGTTTTCGTGTATTTTATTCCCTTATGCCAGGACCGACCGCAGGGCCCATTCACATGGAACCGAATTCGGCTATCTCAGTTCGTGCGGTCGGTCATTTTATTCCCTCCATACTTTTCCCGAACCCCTGGTCTGATCTGGGTGGTTTTTGGATATGTTGTTCACCCAGATCAGGGCTACCAGGGGATGTAGGATTTAAAGAGGTACCCCTACGTTTAGGGGTACATCCAGAAACGGGGGGAATTGGTGTACTGGATAAGGGGATTATGATGCTGGCTGAGGGGAGGAGATGTGTGGGAGGTTACCAGGACAGGATTGGCTACTGTAATAATTACTGTAATCCCTCCCTTGCATGGGAGCATGCTTTATAAGGAGACTGTGATTAAAGGCTTGAGAGTTCTGCTCCTGAAACTGTGTGTCGTCCAGTTATTGGGATTGCTGTGGGGAGGTTGCTGTTATTTTACCTGCTGGAAACTTTGCCTATGGATTTATTATTTACTTGTTCCTGAGCCTCACTTGGATTATAAGCGGAGACAACCTGGGGAATATTGCATCTCCGCTACAAAGATCATTATTAAAATTGATGATTGAAAACCAGACAGCCTCCTTATTTTTCAGACAGAAAGCTGAAGATCAGTGATAGCAGACACATTTGTATCCAGTTTGCGTTTTAAACACTTGACTCTCTACATAAAGTGGGAATATAATGGAATATATGGCAGCATTGGGAGGAAGGGATGTCTGCTCACTTACTCCCAGCATTTCAAAAGGAGCCACGCAGATTGAGAACAGCCCAGCACACAATGTAGGCATGGGAGGGTGGCTAAAACCTCTTAAATTTGTGTGTGCATGATTGTCAGCATGTGTTTATGTATATCTGGCAATTTGTATGTGTGTGATTGGGATCTGTGTCTTTGTCCAACTCCACAGATTGTAAGGGGTTCCGATGGCAGTCCTGGTGATAACCATTACTTGTTTCCTCATAAACGTGGAGATAGCTGGCACCTCGATGGACTCCTTCCTGTAGATATGGATGTTCAAGTTTTAAAAAAAAAATTATTTGCAGATATGTAAAATAATTAACTTTCAACCACCGAAATGCCTCCAGGAGGACTTTTATTACAAAATACCACTCATGTATGCATACCATAATAGTAAGATATTGATTTTAATAAAACACCAGGACCAAACTAACCGACAGAGAAGGTGTCACAGTTTTAAAAACAGAACACAGACAATGTTTACATACATGTGTTTGTAAATCAGTTCAAGCTTTGGTTTCAGTTTTAATTGGTTCCATTTGATTCCCTCAACAAGTCAAAGTTCTCGATGGATTTCCCGAGACACTTGGTCAATGAATGAGGGGTAGAAAATGATTTAAGGTTGGTGACTTTTTTTTTTTTTCTTCATTCTTAACCTCAGCATCTTCCGCAAGCCTCCTGTTGGCTCAGTTCCTGAGAGTTGTATTTCAACAAAATCTGAGGATGGGGGATTTGGTTTGTACGAACATGTAATTTGTAGGGTTGAGTCCCGACCCGATTTTCAAATTGTACAGAATTAAAACAGTCATCCATGTCATTTTTTTTTTTTTTTTTTACTGCTAGGTAATCTCTGGACATTTAAATATAATTTCAAACATCAGGCAAAACCCACAATTCTGAGAAAACAATGTGAATTGAAATCTAGCAAATGCCATAGATCCCCATCCTAAGTAATTTTCTCAGTATAGTGCACAGTGAAGGGACATAATGCAAAGGACAGTGGTTGAAAGTCATGGACCACTTAGTGGTGGTATTTCAGGTTAATTACAAATCACAGTACCTGGGCCAAGTAACTGAGTTCTTGAAACTGTGAGAGCCTTTACCCACGAGGACTGAGAGATGACATGTATAAGGGGGTTAAATCCAAAATTGATATACTACACTGTTATAGCCAGATTATGTACTTTACAACAGATCTGATAATATTGTGTGAACAATGTGAAGTCCAATCAGCCAAGTTTGACGCCTGGTGATGGCTTATTGAATTCTAACCACTTGTGATCAATTCGCAATAGATCTTTCAATGTGAATGTAGGGGGTAAAGAGAAAACCAAAGTCGCTTTAGTCCTAAAATAAACAGTCTGAGAATATCGTGGGCCACCTCCTGAATTTTTACATTATTCACAAATAAAATAATTTACAGAGATAAATATATATATCTTGTGTTAGTTAAGGAAAAATACTGGGATATTGAATTGATTCATTAATTTGAAGGGATGTCAATACATTGCAATTTTATAAGGAACAGAGTTCAGAAGACAGAGTTGGAATTAATTTTCTTTCCAAATATTTTAATCAAATCATTCTTTTAAGTCTGAGTGGTTTGTTATTTTAATTTGTATTATATTGAAAAACTCTCATATGTGCTACAATTTATTATTTATTAATTATTTTTTCTTATGGCATTCCAGATGGAAGTAATTAATTTAATCAGCCATAAACGATAATCCCAGTAACAGCCCCTGATGATTAATTAAATCAAATCTGTCTGTGATTGCACTAAGGGGGTAAAACACTTGTACAGAAATTCTTTTCAGGTGGTATAAATTTATCGACTTTTAGCCTGCACCTGAACGAATCTATCCATCCAGGACTTACCGGTGGAGTCTGACGTATCAATTAAAAGGCATTTGATTCTGAAAAGAATCTGTGCACAAGTCTAGCAGACAATAGATCATGGATGCAGGTGCAGTGAAAAGCACTGGTTTCAATCACACAGTATTACTATATACTAAAATGGAACTGCATAGAAGGAAACCGAATTGTGGAGGACAGGCCGTGGAATGCTGAATTTCAATTATTTATATAAAATAAAAAATTAAATTAAAAAATTAAAAATGCAGCTACTCAATAAAATTCTTCAGTATTTATTAGACCTGTGCATAGCATAGAACGAATCGATTTGTTCATCAAAACATGAACTAATCAATTGTTTTGTATAGCGATTAACAGGTATTTGATTTGTGCACAAGTCTATTATTTATAATTTAGCATGTGAAAATAAAAGTTAGTTCTAAAACATCCATATGTCCGTCTCTCCTTGCTTTAAAGTGATTCTTTTGGAATGTATGTTTTTAATTTGTAATGTTTCTGCTAGTTAAGAACTGGACACGCGATCCATCGTTAATAACAAAATAAAGATTCTCATCAGAAGATACGGTGTCCACAATCCCACCTTCTGCTAACTAAACCTTCCATTTTGGGGTTAGATTATCAGACAAGGTTATTTAATTTTCCTTGCAGTGAGAAGAGAACTGAATTGATTCATACACCAAGCGAGTCTGCTTAGACGACCAAATATGTACAATAACCAAGGTCCAGTGTTTAAACATTTGGAATAAAGAACCCCCCCTCAAACCACCCAAAAGGGGTCACATGTCAGCAGCTAATTTAGAATGGATTTTGTGCAAAACGTTTCTGTACGTTTTAATCCTTTGACGGGAAGGAGAGAGCTTAATAAATGGTTTACCAATAATCAACAGTCTCTATAAGCCAACAGAAATCCTTCAAAAGTGTGAAAAGTGCAAATATATATTTTTAAGGAGGAAAATGCATAAACCCTCCTTTAGAGCCAGGATTTTCACGTAAACCTATCCTCCAATTCATGCCTTCCCTCGGATGTTAAACCTTTGTTGTGGTATTAAACTATAAACGTGTACATGTGGATTGTTTAAACTTGGACATTGACAGATTTATAAGATAAGAAAAATAAAATAGCTGATCTGCCTGGCGTCTTCCAGTTTATCCAGAGACCATTTATTCAAGGCAGGAGACAGAGAAATGTCTGATTTCCAACTACAGAAACACCCTGTCTTTTTAACAGTCTCAGGTTATAAGAAACCTTGTAACAGGTTGGGTTATAGTTCTTCTCAAAGATTGATGGTGTTTCCAGTTTCCACCTAAAATTTCCTCCACTGGATTCAATGTATTCTTTTTTTTAATTCGTAGAACAAGTCTAACGAGGGATAGATTGATATGGGTTGCTATGGAGTTTTGTGAGAGGGACTGTGCGAGGAGTCATCAAACAGAGGATTCTTCACTTCCATTTCTCCAGTCTGCAGATTTTAAAAGAAAACAAATAGCGGTGAGATGTTTAATCGGACATTTAATATTGCTGTTTATACAGTGCAATATGAGAGAAGGGGAGAGAGAGAGATAAGGAGCGAGAGAGAAAGAGGAGGAGAGAGAGAGAAAGGTGTGTGTGTGATTTTTTTTACATATAAATAAGGTTTTATGTAGCTCTATAGTTATCATTCAGATAATGACAGGAATTATTCACTAACAAGTCAACTGAAGTCAAATTAGAAAAAGTTGTCTGAAATAGAAAGGCTTGAAAAATTCTACAACTTCACTACAATTTTAGTCTTATTTAGCAATATGGCTTTAAATTCACAATAATTCTCCATTTAATGAATAAATCTTAAAGTGATCTATGCACGAGATTTTGTGACCTTGGAAAGCAATTATATTTACAGAACATGTGCCCATTCTGATACTTCCAACGTGAAATAATTTATTGTTAAAAGAACACTACTAACCCCATCCTTACCTAGAACGAATCCTGATTTTAGTGCATCAGGGACGCAGTAAAACAAGGTTTTATGTACAATGTATATATTACAAGCATATCATCAATAGACAGGGGAGGGAGCAGATAAATCACCCCAAACCCTCTTTAAAACAGAAACAAAGGGAAGTATTCATTCTGAACCTATGAGCTTGCACTCAGCTCTAGCGGCAGTGATCACAGACAGCAGCTATAATACTAACCGGGGCTAAACCGGGACATTCATATACTGTGAAATCACCATCTTCGTTTTCTTCATCCGACGTCATAGCAGAATCCGTGTGTTTAGGTTCATCTTTATTCCTAATAGTTTAGAATAAACAATATTATTTATGTCTCCTAGGCAAGTCAGCGTCTGTTAACTTTAAACCACAAATAAAACACATTTTCATTTTATGGGTTTAAAAGGAAAGAAAGATACTTAAATGTTTTATCTGCTTTCCTACCAAACACCCCAGATTCCCCTAATTGCTGTAAAGAATTTAATGGGACAGGTAATCACTGACTCCCAAGAACTTCCTCGCCTGCAAACATCAAAGCCAATTAAGACCCCTGCAAGCAGGGATCGGTCATTCAATGCAGCGAATACAGAGTCTGGCACTGATGTATTCAGGTATAGACACAGGTGATGGCACGGGTTGGGGAAGGAAGAAAAATGGTAGAAATGGATAACATGGAACATCTAGGGGACACTTCATATAGGGACAGATAGAGCCGACTATACCGGATAGGGAGGGATAGAGCCGACTATACCGGATAGGGAGGGATAGAGCCGACTATACCGGATAGGGAGGGATAGAGCCGACTATACCGGATAGGGAGGGATAGAGCCGACTATACCGGATAGGGAGGGATAGAGCCGACTATACCGGATAGGGAGGGATAGAGCCGACTATACCGGATAGGGAGGGATAGAGCCGACTATACCGGATAGGGACGGATAGAGCCGACTATACCGGATAGGGACGGATAGAGCCGACTATACCGGATAGGGACGGATAGAGCCGACTATACCGGATAGGGACGGATAGAGCCGACTATACCGGATAGGGACGGATAGAGCCGACTATACCGGATAGGGACGGATAGAGCCGACTATACCGGATAGGGACGGATAGAGCCGACTATACCGGATAGGGACGGATAGAGCCGACTATACCGGATAGGGACGATAGGGAGGGATAGAGCCGACTATACCGGATAGGGAGGGATAGAGCCGACTATACCGGATAGGGAGGGACAGAGCCGACTATACCGGATAGGGAGGGACAGAGCCGACTATACCGGATAGGGAGGGACAGAGCCGACTATACCGGATAGGGACGGATAGAGCCGACTATACCGGATAGGGACGGATAGAGCCGACTATACCGGATAGGGACGGATAGAGCAGACTATACCGGATAGGGACGGATAGAGCAGACTATAGTACAGAATATATTATAATTAAACTATAACTGTCAAGAATAGATGCAGTACTTACTTTTCCATCGATAACATTTGTTGCTTCTGGTGCTGGTAATGATACATCTGAGCATTTTGAGCTAATTTCTTATCTCCTGGCTACAAACAAAAAACATAGAAAAAAAACATATTTGTATAAATAAAAATTGATACCACCATTATTGTGTTCAGCAAAGTGGGAAAAGAAAATATGGAGGGCGCAAGGTGAGAGAACAGCGAGGGCTTGGATTTTGGAGAAGATTTTACTGTGAAAGGCACATACGGCTTTAAATAATATAATAATAAGTGACTAACATGATGCAGTGTCATATGGTATCCAAATATAGACAACCGGCCCGGTGACAGTATAGCATACATAGAGACTCAGCCCCTTCTAGGTGACAGTGCAACATACAGACATAGACACTCACCCCATGCCAGGTAAACGTATAACATACAGACAGAGACACTCACCCCATGCCAGGTAAACGTGTAACATACAGACAGAGACATTCACCCCATGCCAGGTAAACGTGTAACATACAGACAGAGACACTCACCCCATGCCAGGTAAAAGTGTAACATACAGACAGAGACACTCACCCCATGCCAGGTAAAAGTGTATCATACAGACAGAGACACTCACCCCATGCCAGGTAAAAGTGTAACATACAGACAGAGACACTCACCCCATGCCAGGTAAAAGTGTAACATACAGACAGAGACACTCACCCCATGCCAGGTAAACGTGTAACATACAGACAGAGACACTCACCCCATGCCAGGTAAAAGTGTAACATACAGACAGAGACACTCACCCCATGCCAGGTAAACGTGTAACATACAGACAGAGACACTCACCCCATGCCAGGTAAAAGTGTAACATACAGACAGAGACACCCAGCCAAGTGACAGTGTAACATACAGACAGAGACACCCAGCCAGGTGACAGTGTAACATACAGACAGAGACACCCAGCCCAGTGACAATGTAACATACAGACAGAGACACCCAGCCAAGTGACAGTGTAACATACAGACAGAGACACCCAGCCAAGTGACAGTGTAACATACAGACAGAGACACCCAGCCAGGTGACAGTGTAACATACAGACAGAGACACCCAGCCAGGTGACAGTGTAACATACAGAGACACCCAGCCAACTTACAGTGTAACATACAGAGACACCCAGCCAAGTGACAATGTAACATACAGACAGAGACACCCAGCCAAGTGACAGTGTAACATACAGAGACACCCAGCCAAGTGACAGTGTAACATACAGACAGAGACACCCAGCCAAGTGACAGTGTAACATACAGACAGAGACACCCAGCCAAGTGACAGTGTAACATACAGACAGAGACACCCAGCCAAGTGACAGTGTAACATACAGAGACACCCAGCCAACTGACAGTGTAACATACAGACAGACATCCAGCCCAGTGACAGTATAATATACAGAGACACCCAGCCAACTGACAGTGTAACATACAGACAGACATCCAGCCCAGTGACAGTATAATATACAGACAGAGACACCAAGCCCAGTGACAGTGCAACATACAGACGGACATCCAGCCCAGTGACAGTGTAACATACAGACAGAGACACCCAGTCCAGTGACAGTATAATATACAGACAGAGACACCAATCCCAGTGACTGTGTAGCATACATAGACACCCAGCCCAATGGCAGTGTAGCATACATAGACACCCAGCCCAGTGACAGTGTAACATACAGACAGAGACAAACAGCCCAGTGACAGTGTAACATATAGACGGACATCCAGCCCAGTGACAGTGTAGAATACAGACAGAGACACCCAGTCCAGTGACACTATACTATACAGACAGAGACACCCAGCCCAGTGACAATGTAACATACAGACAGAGACAAACAGCCCAGTGATAGTGTAACATACAGACAGACACCCAGTCCCAGCGAAATCTCTGAAACAGGTGTGAGACCAGGCCCTGGCTTACCGAAGTCTTCTCATAGGGTGGAGGGGGCGATGCTTTGAACGCTGGGTAATCGGTCTTCTCAGCCAGCTTCATCTCCCTTCGCATCCTGTGTGATAAGAGCAATCACCATATTTGATACGCTGGAGACATACATATTACATATTTCATAAATCCAAGAACTGCTATGATGGTACTGACACTGTCCCTCCAGCATGTTATGTGTCACATATCAAATATGTGTATAAACAATTACTTGCGTAACTTGATATACAATCTACTTTGTTGCTGTTGTAATAAGGGAGCTATGCTTAGTGTGTGCTTGTATACTGGTGTACATTTTACATATTTTCCTATATATTGATCATTTCATTATCTGTGTACACAGTTTATTTATGTGCACAGGTTTCGATGACAATGTGTAAGGTACGTGTACAGTGTTTGTATGCAGCGGTTGTTTCGCTGCCATTTACAAGAAACACTGACCTTGCAAAGTAACACAAGAAGGAATACAATGTTAAAATATAGGAGATGAGTCTTGTTTAGCATTACCTGTACCAGCAAATTCCAGCCACCATCAACGCCATCAGTCCAGAGATAGCGCACGCAATGACAACACCTGGCAAGTTGCAGAGATAACAATCAGAAATTTATTATTAGTTATTAGTTTCTGTTACATTTTATTTTTTTTACATTTTCAGTAAATATACACAAAAAATAATAATATACATTATATCAGATTTGGGGATTTTCGTTTCTTCTAACCAAATGATAGTAAATTTATATTATTACAGTTAAACCAACAGACAAAATAGGCTGTGCTTTTCACATTTAAAACTTGACAAACTCCCCCATTTCCCCCCCACCAACACATTTAAACCTCAAATGTACGTAAGAACAATATACCTAGCAGCAGGGTATCATTCAGGGGTGCTTTGCGCCTATTTTCGGGGACCAATGTGGCACCGGGATGTCTTCTGTCCTTTACCGATGGCATTACGTCAGGGGGAGGCGGTGAGTTTGTAGTGTTAACTGCAAGAATAATTAAGACTTGATTGGTTTACCGTTTACATAGTTTTAATAAGACTGGTTCAAATACTAAACTTTAGATTTTTATCTTCACACCCTAAGTCTGTTCTGTGTTTGCCAAGTACGTACCTCCATCAGCCAGCTGAAGTTTATTGGGATCCTGGTTTGCAATCATGGAAGCTAAATAGTCAATTTCTGCTTCTATATTCGGAATAGTGTTTTTCCCTGCAAAGACAATTAGAAAGAAAAATTGTAAATTAAATGGAAGTTTAAATTTGCTCATGCACATAACACACAGGGTTTATTACACAAACATCAAACTTAAGTGACGTTTAATTTAAAAAAAAAAATAATAATTTTTTAAAAACATTGAGGTAAAAAATGGCAATTAAAAGAATACAATAATCTACAATGCGGTTATTTCGCTCAAAATGTAGCACTTTGATTTTTCAACTCGCTCCAATTCGCTTTTTAGTGGATAGCCCCAAGGAATATAAGCTTGACAAATTGGAGTGTCTCTCAAGGTAAAAGTTGCGAAAATATAGATGCCTATCTGTCCTAGAGCTCCAACTCCCATGATGCTTTGCAAGACATATGGCTGACAAAGCATCGTAGCAAATTGGACGGTTTCCAATTGGTATTTGGGTCCATTCTTTTTTTTTTTTTTTTTTTTGGTCGAATTAGACACTTTCAAGCATAATATATGTTTTACCATTGATTACATTCATATAAATAAGATAAATTATTATTATTAGGAAAAAGGCATATCTGAAAATTGTCACTTTCTTCCAGCATCCGATACTACAGGAGCCCGGTCGTGCTCTTAAACGGCAGCGATACCTGACTGGGTCCCTGTTCAGCAATACCCATCGGGTGGTTCTAAGTGCTTGGGCCACCCGATGGGCAAATTGCGTTGAAACCCCAGTTTTGTTCTCACGGAAACTAAAGTTCCACATAACACCGATTGGGAAACGCTGCTCTAGTATAAAAATATAGTAAATATGTTTAGAAACCTCTCTTCATCTTTTGTTTAGATCCATTTAATATAGGATTTTAAAGAATGTAAAGATAAATTAGAGTCTCTGATGTTTCAGCAATATGGGATGCCAAGAGATTTACATTCTATGCCACGCTGTGCCTTGACAGTCTAGTGTAAGATAGAAGCCATAATTAAAATAAACAAGGGTAAAACAAAAAATAGGACACACACATAGAAAATAAACCCACAGCTATTTGTGAAGTCTGGAATGTTAAAAAAATGTACAAGATAGTCCCTCTTTAAATATAGCATTTTTATTTGTTTCCATTTTTTCCTCCTTTTTAAGTGGAAATTTAATAAGCACCACACGTATATCAGACAGAGAAATAAAAACTACAGATAGACTCACATTCACATTGACAACTGTTAACGCATTTCGTTGTAAATTAAATATTGGCGATTGTTTACATATCACATTCAGGACAGACTGTTTAATAATATTAAAGTGATCTATAGTTAAATTTGTATCGTGAACCTAATGTCTTTAACGTGAAGTTAATTTACAGCCAAATCAATAGCAATTCTGTGTCTTTCTCTTAAGCTTAACGTGTGACTGTCCTTTTTACTAAAGATAGAACTGTTGGCTAATACAAATGAATCTGAAAATGTAAATAAGATTAGCCAAGCTAGAAACAAAATGTTGTTTTCAGTTTGGCTACCATAAATTTGAAATTCAAATTCAATATGAATTCTAACTTTAGGAAAAAGTACCCGGTGCCCGTGAAGCTCCGGGCATGCTGATGCCCACTCAGGCGTCTTCAGAGGACAGAGCGCAGCCACATTCAGACTGACACTGTATCCCAAAGTGTTAGATTTTGCCCCCATGGAAGTAACTCCATTTGTAAGATATGCTCTGGTTAGATCAGGGCAGCCCACGTACAATGTGCATTACATTTTTTTATTTATTAATATTTAAAAATTAAAATACTGAAACACAAGCTAAATTTTAGCTAGCTTTAACAAGTAGCACAAAAATCAGGCGTAACAATTCCAGTTTAACAGTTTTAATCCCCTTTTCTCATATAAACTGTATCCTTCATAATACACGTGATGTCATGATTTTATTCCAAAAATACAACAGCGCCACCTATGCTTAACCATCAAATTACAATGTTGTTTTTGCTTGTTTTAAAGGGCGACTCTGGGCACCATAAGATCTTATACCTGAAGGGGTTAAACCGTTAACTGTTTAGCCCGTAAGTCTGCAATCTTCCGACCGCTCTGCCCTGCATTTCAATGTTTGGGGCTTCAAACAGGAAGCCTCAGACCGGGCACCACTAACAGGCTGAGAGCATCATCCGAGACACTCGGCCTATAACTAGCTCCCATTGAGAAAAGTGAGTGAAAAAGGCAAGATGATGCCTTGGACCTCCTCGCACCATTACAATGAAGTTGTTATGGTACCCACAGTGGCCCTTTAAATGAGAGCTCCCTTTATATGCCATAAAGCTCTGGGATTTTTTTCAAAACAATCTTCATTTTTGAATTTTCTTTTGTAGTTTCTTCTTTTAATGTTAGAGCTATTTTTATGGCTGTCATTCGGATGGGTTTTAAACATAGGTAAGTTGCCTACCCCATAGACACCATGTACCCAAGACATGTTGATGATTAAAGTACGTTTACAGAATCACAGTCACAAACCAACATCTCAATACATCAAGCTACAGTATAATATAATGTCAGCCTCGCTTTGCATTGTTTAACCCTTTATTACACCAACATACCACTCATTTAGCAACAACAGGGCTATATACAAGCTAATTAAACTGGACTTTTCAGCAACCAGATTGAGAGCCCAGCATGATGTCCAACAGGGCTTTAACCCCTTAAGGACACATGACATGTGTGACATGTCATGATTCCCTTTTATTCCAGAAGTTTGGTCCTTAAGGGGTTAAAGGAGAAAAATCAAATGGTGAAACAGGGGGTCACAATACCAGCCCCTCAGAATGGTGGATTAAGAATATAGCGGAACACCAGCAGGAGAGAGGTACAAAGGCATAATGATACGACGACTGAGCCGGTATAGCAATATAGCCAATGTGCATGAAAAACACGTCTTAAAAAAACAAGACAATTTATGGACATTAACCATTTCATTGAACAGCAAGCCACGAGCATTAAGCTGTAATCAGACTAGCCTGATTTTCATTGTCATGAAGGGGTTAAACAAGTACCCATATTCCCATCGTAGTCTCTGTAAAGAGTATACATCCGGGATTCTGAATTAGATTCAATAACATGTGTAATTAAACCCAGAGGGTCTGTAGCGTTTGCAAAGTCCACCCGAGTGGTAGGTCCCTTACCTTTGTGGTGTCTGTAGACGTGTTCCTTATAGTGCACAGGATAACCCAATCCTACCGACCACAAGACGCACACACACTTTGTAAACGCAATAAGGCTGGTTTTCATTGTCTCGAAGGGACGTGGAAGATTGGCGAATAACTTAAGGCAGAGGCTGCGAGTGTTGTCACAGGGATAAGGCACGGAAGCACTGCAGCACAGACCTTCTCGCTCTGAGCACAGAGCTGTGTGTGTGGGCTGAAGGGATTCCTCTCCCCACGCACTGCAACCCGGCAGCAGCCAATTAAAGGACAGCCAGGTAGGGGAGCATCTCATGGAGGAGAACAAAACGTGCATCGTCCTTTAACGGCGAGTTCTGACGGAGATCTTTCATTAAGTTTGCATTTTTTAGCAGAGTGCAGAGGGTAGAGGAAACAATTTAACACTTTAGGATCGCAGACTTGGCATTTCTCACCAGTCTTGCACACAAAGGGTTAAGAACACTCATCCCCATTAATATAATCTTGTCAATGATTGCTTTATAGCTTCTCTGTTATAAACAGCAGCCAAAATGCTGGAGGCTTATAAATAAAGAATCAGGAGGCTGGCCGGGCAATATAGCCAATTCTAAAGAGGAGATCTGCATAAGGAACGCATCAGTCATAACAAATCCACGAATCATTGTTTAGATTGTAAGCTCATGGGTCAGTGCACCCAGTCAGGGTCATTTAGCAAATTAAATCTCAACAGCAAAACTGAGGCTATCAGAAAATTTGGAAGCTATACTCAACTATACTCACAGCTTAGCTGTGTTAGCCTCAGTCTTGTCATTCAGATAGAATTTGAAATACCCCTGTGTGTACAATTGTAATGCATGCTAGATTTCAGGCTGACCACAGGCATCTCTATAGCTTTTGTTGTAATCTGTGCTTTATTGTGCTGTCTTTAATCATTACAATTTGTTACAAAGATACATTATTGTACAGCGCTGCAGAAAATGTTGGAGCCATATCTTGACAAATACACTTCAAACACATAATGTGTAAGTATATTTTAAATCTGATTCACCTGCACTGCAAAGCATTAACTCCATGTCACCAAAATAATACAAAATATTCCCTTTAATCAAAAGGTTTGCCAACCCCATCCTTGCATCTTTATGGTATATTTCAGCAATATGGTTTTGGTTTTTGTTTATTAAAGAGCCTTTCTCTAAAGCAGGAGTGAAGAAAAGATAGATTCTAGATGTTGTAAATGTATAACTAAGCATCATGGGAGTTGTAGTTAATTTAAAATAATAATAAAGCAATCGATTTAACCTACTAGAGCACAGACAACCGTAAGTATCAGCAGTGTGAGATATCTGTCCGTATTTTCATCAGTAAAAATACAGCATTGAAATAAAAGGATAAAATAAATATTATTTCTCTGGAATACGTTCTCCAACATAGGCTGTAGCGCAGGAAATAATGATACAGCTCCAAATGCAGGATCATTATCCAAAGCTTTGAGTGGCTTCCAGAATAATGGATTCCCAAATCCTGGCTCTCTGTACCACTAACCCGCTGTTCTGGTATGTTTCCCAGGTTCCCAAGACAATTAACGATCTATGCAGATTCTGTGTAATGAGCTTGATTTGGGATATTACACCCTGAGCTCTGCACAGTATTCTGGACATACAGAGAGATATGTTGTGATGTAACTCTCCAAAGACACAGGGTTCTTGGATTTTTTACTTTTTACATTTTTTAGCGTTGGAAAGTTTGCCAACTGAACTTGCTTTTGACAGCGTGAGTGTGGGTTCCCTCAATTCATCATGGGAATGTTTAAAGAAGGTCGTGGGAGATCCTACAGCGAGAACGCCAAACTGAACGCCCACTCTATCTGGGCTCATTAGACACTCAAATCATCTGGACACAGTTAATGAAGAGAGTGTGAAGTGGCTGGCACACAGTCATCAAGTAACTAACACAGCCTTCGGGATAGTTCAGTGATTGTGGTTTCAACTTCATTACCTTACAGACATTGGTTCAATCCAATAATGGTCATCAAGTCCTTTCACCGTCCAAAGTCAATGAAACGAATACCAGTGAGTTGGGTAATACTAACAGAATACATCCAGGATGTTAATGGAATCTAATGAATGTTAAATGATCCCCTTCCAGTATTAAATCATTGCTCCAACCAAAAACTAGTGTTTTCATAATATAATGGTTTTGGTTAGTGTAAAATTAGAGGAGGTCAGGGAGGGCACGCTGAAGGGAGGACATGGCCAGCACGGGGGGGGGGGGAGGTGCTTTGTGCCACCATTGGCTATTTGGCACCAGTATGCATACAGAGTCCAGGAACCATGACCACTACAAATCAATTAAGTGGTCATTGTACTTGGAGTAACCTTCTAATATATTTACATAATACCCTGATATTATTATACTACCATTTATTATTATTTATTAAAAACAGGCAATGTTGTCATCATTGCAGCCAAGACGTCACATTTCATTTCAGAGTGGTTACATTTAAAGTTCTGGATAATTGTCCAATTCAGTCATATTAAATTAAATACTGGGACTAAACAGAGAATCGAAAGGTTTGTGTGTTCTCAATGTTTGATATGTGATATAAATTGATTTATTTATTGTATAGGAAAGCGGGTAACGATCGATAATGAGATATATTAGCAACATTGACAGGTGGGATATTAGAACACAATGTAAACTACAACTGAAAAGAGATTTATTGATGAGAGCCAGAGGGGATATGAATTACTAACTCAGCCGCAAGGAAAATGTTCTTTAAAAAATACACATCAATAACAGTTTTAACACCATGCTATTCCGGGACTCAGTCAGTGTAGGCAGAAGGAGCGAGATCCCAATGTAACCAGCTTTTCTCTTCAAAATACATCATTTGGAGTATTCGCCAAAACGGAAATGAAATCAATTGGCAAGACCCGGCCAGTGACATCGGATTTGGGAAAAATGTTTAACTTGGTTATAGTTCCAACTGGGTTATTCTACTCAGAATTCCTATTATCCAACACTGGGCATGGACAAAGGGGGACACTTTAATTTTAGGGGAATGAGTGGGGGTATGGCCAGGAGAGGGGCGGTCCTGAGACATTTTAGGTGATTAAAAACAATTTCTGCAACTAAAATGTAATTTAGAACAAGAACAATGTATCTTTACACAGACTGATTTCTAAACGCAATTATTGTAGTTTTAAGACACATTACTGGGAGTATTATTGCTGTGGAGCTCTGTTATACACTCAGACACATTACTGGGAGTATTATTGCTGTGGAGCTCTGTTATGCACTCAGACACATTACTGGGAGTATTATTGCTGTGGAGCTCTGTTATACACTCAGACACATTACTGGGAGTATTATTGCTGTGGAGCTCTGTTATACACTCAGACACATTACTGGGAGTATTATTGCTGTGGAGCTCTGTTATACACTCAGACACATTACTGGGAGTATTATTGCTGTGGAGCTCTGTTATACACTCAGACACATTACTGGGAGTATTATTGCTGTGGAGCTCTGTTATACACTCAGACACATTACTGGGAGTATTATTGCTGTGGAGCTCTGTTATACACTCAGACACATTACTGGGAGTATTATTGCTGTGGAGCTCTGTTATACACTCAGACACATTACTGGGAGTATTATTGCTGTGGAGCTCTGTTATACACTCAGACACATTACTGGGAGTATTATTGCTGTGGGGCTCTGTTATACACTCAGACACATTACTGGGAGTATTATTGCTGTGGAGCTCTGTTATACACTCAGACACATTACTGGGAGTATTATTGCTGTGGAGCTCTGTTATACACTCAGACACATTACTGGGAGTATTATTGCTGTGGAGCTCTGTTATACACTCACACACACATTACTGGGAGTATTATTGCTGTGGAGCTCTGTTATACACTCAGACACATTACTGGGAGTATTATTGCTGTGGAGCTCTGTTATACACTCACACATTACTGGGAGTATTATTTCTGTGGAGCTCTGTTATACACTCAGACACATTACTGGGAGTATTATTGCTGTGGAGCTCTGTTATACACTCAGACACATTACTGGGAGTATTATTGCTGTGGGAGCTCTGTTATACACTCACACATTACTGGGAGTATTATTGCTGTGGAGCTCTGTTATACACTCAGACACATTACTGGGAGTATTATTGCTGTGGAGATCTGTTATACACTCAGACACATTACTGGGAGTATTATTGCTGTGGAGATCTGTTATACACTCAGACACATTACTGGGAGTATTATTGCTGTGGAGCTCTGTTATACACTCACACACATTACTGGGAGTATTATTACTGTTGAGCTCTGTTATACACTCAGAGACATTACTGGGAGTATTATTGCTGTGGAGCTCTGTTATACACTCAGACACATTACTGGGAGTATTATTGCTGTGGAGCTCTGTTATACACTCAGACACATTACTGGGAGTTTTATTGCTGTGGGGTTCTGTTATACACTCACACATTACGGGGAGTATTATTGCTGTGGAGCTCTGTTATACACTCACACATTACTGGGAGTATTATTGCTGTGGAGCTCTGTTATACACTCACACATTACTGGGAGTATTATTGCTGTGGAGCTCTGTTATACACTCAGACACATTACTGGGAGTATTATTCCTTGGAGCTCTGTTATACACTCAGACACATTACTGGGAGTATTATTGCTGTGGAGCTCTGTTATACACTCAGACACATTACTGGGAGTATTATTACTGTGAAGCTCTGTTATACACTCAGAAACATCACTGGGAGTATTATTGCTGTGGAGCTCTGTTATACACACAGACATTACTGGGAGTATTATTGCTGTGGAGCTTTGATACACACTCAGAAACATCACTGGGAGTATTATTGCTGTGGAGCTCTGTTATAAAAATACATCTCTCGGCTGGATACATGTAAAAGATAAAATCTCGTCTGTAAACAGCTGACATTTTGTTCCCCGGGAGGAAGTCAGTAAAGTAATAAAAAGTCACCAGAAGTGTCCTATAATCGCCATCCTAAACTACACGCTCCATATCACTGACGGAATTTGAAATAAATTAATTAACTTTAAACACCGTACGTACAGCAATCAGAAGATCTATGGAGATATAAGTTGGAACAATGAAGCAGTCCGTCATTGAAAGCTCTTACAAGCACTTATGTATAGCACAGATGACTACCCAGAATGCCTTGCAGTACTTGTTTTAAAATATTTATGTGGGCTATTATCAAGTCCCATCTGCTTTGATCAGAGATCAGAAAAGGATATATCTCTCTGCTCTAAAAAAGGCACAAAACGTTCTTCCCATAGAAAACCATTCAACTAACAAAAATAATGCCACATTAATTTTTAATTTGACTGTTGTGTTTCCAAGCTGTAGAAATTGTTAAAGCGGTCCATAACGCACTGCCACTAACAAAGACAGCAGTACGTGTGTTGCTTGCTTTTTTTGCAAATTGCTCTCCTTTTCTGTGAGCGGGTTGTGAGCCTTTAGGGCAAGCAGATTTATCTGCAAGTTAGCAAGTCACAAGCTCATTAATTATATGTCGCCTCGATCCCATTAATCCCATCATGGGATATGTTTAGAGGGGTGTTAGGAGAAAAGCGAATTCGAAAAATTAGGAGGGATGAGATACCATTGTAATACAATTTTGGCACAGGGCCTCTGCAGCTCCCATTTCTCTAAGTCAATTAGAAAAATGTGAAACCTCACAATTTAGCGATAAAATCCAGATCCTGGATGTGTATAATTTCTTCATGTTGATGCCCCCTTGTAAATAGGATTCATATGCTGCATATATCTGGAAATCCATTATGCAATCCTTTAAGAGTCTTAAAGGAACTACCTTGAATAATGAATGGACTGAGTTATTTCCCTCTCGCAGGATAGGAATTTTACATTAATGTTGAAGAACACAGAGAGAGCCACCGTCCATGAGAAAACATGATGGGGCTTGTAGTCCAATTCAATCTCAATATATTGTTATTATTTTAATTAATCTGTAGTAAAGACCCTCTTATAAGGAAGCTGAATACAAAATATGACACAAATAAAATATATGGTCTTTTCAGGTATCCAACTGGAGGACGATTAAATGGGCCAAGATTTATCAATATTAGGGAGTTTTCTCTCGTCCGTCACAGCATGCTTTATTTATATGATAACCGACGCTTTAAATTTACAAAAGAAATAATTATTTTATTAAACAAAAAAGTAATATCCTCTAAAGAGACAGAGAAATAATGCAGGTGGCTCTGAAGGTAGCGGACAATCAGATTATTCACGCAGATAGAGCAACGTCTGCCTTTTGTGAGGAATATAACATTCTGATTTCGGAGATTCTGCATGGAAACCTCAAATTACGGAGTGCCAACCATAACGGCAACTTCATTACACACACCACGGGCTCACACCATCTTCCAAACACAATAACAAAGTAAAAGTCTTTCTGGATCTTCCATTCCCAGCTACCATATACAGTATCTCACACCCCTCACATTTTATTATATTTTTTTCATGTGAATCAATAAACTGCAATCTATAAGTAAGGCAGTGGCTGAGTGACAGGCAACAGAGGGTTGTAGTTAATGGAGTATATTTGAAGCATCAGTGGGGTACCTCAGGGATCTGTACTTGGACCCATTCTCTTTAATATTTTTATTAGTGATATTGCAGAAGGTCTTGATGGTAAGGTATGTCTTTTGCTGATGATACTAAGATATGTAACAGGGTTGATGTTCCAGGAGGGATAAGCCAAATGACAAATGATTTAGGTAAACTAGAAAAATGGTCAGAATTGTGGTAACTGACATTTAATGTGGATAAGTGCAAGATAATGCATCTTGGACGTAAAAACCCAAGGGCAGAGTACAGAATATTTGATAGAGTCCTAACCTCAACATCTGAGGAAAGGGATTTAGGGTGATTATTTCTGATGACTTAAAGGTAGGCAGACAATGTAATAGAGTAGCAGGAAATGCTAGCAGAATGCTTGGTTGTATAGGGAGAGGTATTAGCAGTAGAAAGAGGGAAGTGCTCATGCCATTGTAAAGAACACTGGTGAGACCTCACTTGGAGTATTGTACGCAGTACTGGGACCGAATCTCTAGAAGGATACTTGGGAGATAGTTCAGAGAAGGGCTACTAAACTGGTTCATGGATTGCAGGATAAAACTTACCAGGAAAGGTTAAAGAAACTTAACATGTATAGCTTGGAGGAAAGACGAGACAGGGGGGATATGATAGAAACATTTAAATACATAAAGGGAATCGACACAGTAAAGGAGGAGACTATATTTAAAAGAAGAAAAACTACCGCAAAAAGAGTACATAGTCTTAGAAGGGCAAAGGTTTAAAAATAATATCAGGAAGTATTACTTTACTGAGAGGGTAATGGATGCATGGAATGGCCTTCCAGCTGAAGTGGTAGAGGTTAAAAGTAAAAGAGTTTAAGCATGCGTGGGATAGGCATAAGGCTATCCTAACTATAAGATAAGGCCAGGGACTAATGAAAGTATTTAGAAAATTGGGCAGACTAGATGGGCCGAATGTTTGCAACAAAAGTGAGTACACCCCTAAGTGTAAATGTCCAAATTGGGCCCAAAGTGTCAATATTTTGTGTGGCCACCATTATTTTTCAGCGCTGCCTTAACCCTCATGGGCATGGAGTTCACCAGAGCTTCACAGGTTGCCACTGGAGTCCTCTTCCACTCCTCCATGATGACATCACAGAGATGTTGAGAGACCTTGCGCTCCCACACCTTCTGTTTGAGAATGCCCCACAGATGCTCAATAGGGTTTAGGTCTGGAGACATGCATGGCCAGTCCATCATCTTTACCTTCAGCTTATTTAGCAAGGCAGTAGTCGTCTTGGAGGTGTGTTTGGGGTCGTTATCATGTTGGAATACTGCCTTGCTGCCCAGTCTCTGAAGGAAGGGGATCATGCTCTGCTTCAGTATGTCACAGTACATGTTGGCATTCATGGTTCCCTTAATGAACTGTAGCTCCCCAGTGCCAGCAGCACTCATGCAGGCCCAGACCATGACACTCCCACCACCATGCTTGACTGTAGGCAAGACACACTTGTCTTTGTAATCTTCACCTGGTTGCCGCCTCACACGCTTGACACCATCTGAACCTTGGTCTCATCGGGCCACAGAACATGGTTCCAGTAATCCATGTCCTTGGTCTGTTTGTCTTCAGCAAACTAATTGCAAGCGTTCTTGTGCATCATCTTTAGAAGAGGATTTCTTCTGGGATGACAGCCATGCAGACCAATTTGATGCAGTGTGCAGCGTATGGTCTGAGCACTAACAGGCTGACCCCCCCACCCCTTCAACCTCTGCAGCAATGCTGGCAGCACTCATACGTCTATTTCAGAAAGACAACCTCTGGATATGACGCTGAGCATGTGCACTCAACTTCTTTGGTCGACCATAGCTGCAGCTCAGTTTCAGGCTCTTCGCATTCTTCTAATAGCCTAGGCCATCTTTATGTAGAGCAACAATTCTTTTATTCAGATCCTCAGAGAGTTCTTTGCCATGAGGTACCATGTTGAACTTCCAGTGGCCAGTATTAGAGAGTGTGAGAGCGATAACACCAAATTTAACACACCTCCCTATTCATACCTGAGACCTCGTAACACTAAGGAGTCACATGACACCGGGGAGGGGAAATGGCTAATTGGGCCAAATTTGGACATTTCCACTTAGTGGTGTACTCACTTTTGTTGCCAACGGTTTAGACATTAATGGCTGTGTATGGGGTTACTTTGAGGGGACAGCAAATTTACACTGTTATACAAGCTGTACACTTACTACTTTAAATTGTAGCAGAGTGTTATTTTTGATGGCCAATAGATTATCTTGCAGGTAGAGAGGGCAAATCAGCGTCATAGGAGGATGTATTCCATATCATGGCTTCACCAGAATAAAAAATCTACTTTATACATATTGTCACAGGTTCGCTAGTCTGTTGCAGTTATTCCTTCAATCCTCCACTAGTCCTAATTCCAGATGTGCGGAATATGGTGATAATACTATCGTTGTGTAGAGTTTCCCCAATATAATGGACGCAACCAGTCGTATTGGGTAAAAGCAGCAATCTGATCTTGGTACTAGTGGGCCACACCTGAGCTTAGTTGTAGTAGGCCACACCTGAGCTTAGTAGTAGTAGGCCACACCTGAGCTTAGTAGTAGTAGGCCACACCTGGCTTTTTATACAGTGCCCCTAGCATCGGGTTTCTAAGACAAAATCACAGGGGTTTACTTCCCACAAGCCATTGTGTTTAAGAGATAATGGAGCTCAAATTAAGATAACTCAATCATCTCTCAAATAGGAAAATTTGCATACAATTTTTTCATATCACGAAAACATATCCAAAAAGCACTCAGATCGGTTCGGTAGAACGTGAGTTAGGTTCGAAAAAAGTTTTGACCGACCAGCCATGAGGTGGTAGCCCATGCAGACTGTGTGGGCAATAGATGGGTAGCATTCAGGAGGGGAGAGGCAGACTGTGTGGGCATTAGATGGGCAGCATACAGGGGGGAGAGGCAGACTGTGTGGGCCTTAGATGGGCAGCATACAGGGGGTAAATGCAGACTGTGTGGGTAATAGATGGGCAGCATACAGTGGGGAGAGGCAGACTGTGTGGGCATTAGATGGGCAGCATACAGGAGGGGAGGGACAGACTGTGTGGGTAATAGATGGGCAGCATACAGGGGGGAGAGGCAGACGGTGTGGGGGTAATAGATGGGCAGCATTACAGGAGGGGAGAGGCAGACGGTGTGGGTAATAGATGCGCGCTACAGTGGGGAGAGGCAGACTGTGGGCATTAGATGGCAGTATACAGGAGGGGAGAGGCAGACTGTGGGCATTAGATGGGTGCATACAGGAGGGAGGTGAAATCAGGTGGGCATGATGGGCAGCATACAGGAGGGGAGAGAGGCAGACTGTGTGGGCATTAGATGGGCAGCATGCTGGGAGAGGCAGACTAGGTGGGCATTAGATGGGCAGCATACAGAAGGGGAGAGGCAGACTGTGTAATAGATGGGCAGCATACAGGGAGGAGGAGGGCTGAGATCAGTGGGCATTAGATGGCAGCAGCATACAGGGAGAGGCAGACTGTGTGGGTAATAGATGGCAGCATATGCAGGAGGATGACCGCGCTGATACAGGAAGGAACGTGCGTGTACTGATGCGCAGAGGAGGAGGCACTGCAACATGGCAGACTGTGCAACAGAAGGCACGCAGGAGGAGTAACAGCACCGTGCACAGACAGCGGCGAAGTGAGGTGACCGTGCAAGGACGTACGCAGTGGGAGAGGCAGATCAGGTGGGCATGATGGACAGCATACAGGAGGGGAGAGGCAGACTGTGTGGGTAAGATAAGCAGTATACAGGGAGAGCGGCACGTGGGCATGATGGGCGCATTACAGGGGAGAGGCAGACTGCGGGGTAATAGATTGGCAGCACAAAGAGAGGCATTAGATGGGCACCAGAGGGGAGAGGCAGAGTGTGTGGGCATTAGATGGGCAGCATACAGGGGGGAGAGGCAGACTGTGTGGGTAATAGATTGGCAGCATACAGGGGGGAGAGGCAGACTGTGTGGGCATTAGATGGGCACCATACAGAGGGGAGAGGCAGAGTGTGTGGGCATTAGATGGGCAGCATACAGTGGGGGAGAGGCAGACTGTGTGGGCATTAGATGGGCAGCATACAGTGGGGGAGAGGCAGACTGTGTGGGCATTAGATGGGCACCATACAGAGGGGAGAGGCAGAGTGTGTGGGCATTAGATGGGCAGCATACAGTGGGGAGAGGCAGACTGTGTGGGCATTAGATGAGCATCATACAGCGGGAGAGGCAGACTGTAGATGGCCTTATCTGCCATCTAGCTAACACAGTGTTTAAAGTTACCTCCTCCACATTAAATACTACAAACTCGAGATCTGTCATTGACACTCTACACTGACCTCAGACAGACAGAGAAGCTCAGGTAAAGCCCAAGAGAAAGGAGACGCTCAGGTAAAACCATGTGACCTTCTCGCAGGGAATTTCTCAATGTTCTCTACATGCCCTCTGAGCAGTGACAATATACCATACTGTACCAATGGGATGAATTATATAAATAACTATCCACAAAATAACTAAATCTGCATTGACTATAAAACGTAACATTTAAATGTAAGATATCGGTAACAGGATGTTTATCAAAGTATCACTGACACTTGGTAAACTTTTCATGAATTTGTAGCACAATAAATCTGCCAGATTAGTTTGTATCTGTTCCTTTAATTGCTCCCTAACCATCATTACTGAACATGTGCCGTTTTTTTAAGCAGCACAAGGAATATATGATTATATCCACCGCTTATTCTGACAGAAAGTGGCTGAATTTCTTTCAAGCACTCTAAATTTTGACAACTGCTGCAAATTACTACAAAGAAAACCATCACTTTTTTAGATGATTTTAATGAATACGATGAAAAGAATGATGGAGTTTGACAACCCCTTTTCAGAACACTTTGTTTAATAAAGTATTGCAGTTTCGTTATTTAACAGACATTCTGCGATGCTCACTCGGAACACAGGATGTGCGAGTTAGCATTCTGGGAATGAAGAGACGCTCTGCCATATTTACTGACAATCTACTTGCGCTGTACCTGCTTTCTGCTTCATGGAATAAGCCAGGCAGTCTGTGTGCAGTTGATCTCTTTTTATCCCAACACGCAGAGCGGATGACTCATACGCTGCAGCACAAAACAGATATAATGTCATGCCATTTCTCCACGTGGACCAAGAACAGGGGACACGTGACATGAACAGCAGAAAAGCAACGATTGGTTGACCCTTTAATAGATTGCTGAAGGCCTTCCACAGCACATTGCACGGAATCAGACAGACATCGAACAATTGCCAATTATTTCCATTCAATGCTTACGAAACATGTGCGTGCCTTTCTTTAGACTATTACTCCCTACTAATAACCTACATAGTGGTTATGGTACCAGGAGTGATGCCGAGAGTGCCAACTTTCAGTTATTGAGCCATTTGACAAACTCTAATAATATACCCAAGGTCCAACAATCCAATTTGCTACCAGCCAGTAGAAATTCACCCCTGGTAAGTGCGTATGGGCCATCCAGGCTTGCAGTGGCTAGTAACTTTTTAAAGCCTGGCTAGCTGCGCTGACATTGTAAGCCTTGAATTAGAGCCGCAGACTAGGAACATGCATTGTCAAAGGGAATGAAGTGCACTTCTGTATAAAGAATTTCACTTTGATTAAGGTTTCTATAGCATCTGCTGGTTACCATGGAGATAATGTCTAGTAATAATTTGCGAGACATTCTCTGTATATTACAATATCCCCACAGGAGCCAATAAAACATCATATAAATCTAATCAGAGGGGCCAAGGACTGCTGGTGTCTATATGAAGGTCTATAGAATTTCTGTTTATTTGTTAATAATGGTGTTTATAAAAGACCTTGTTTAGTAGGTAAGCTATTCAAACATGATGAATTAAACACAGGATTTGAGTAAAAACACAGAATGTGGACTTTCTTTTCAGTAAACTTTCTCGGACTCTTGATATTGGAAATGTTTTAAAGTGACGCTTAACCAGACTGCCTGGGGAGCCGATAAAGATCAGCTGTATTGTAGATTAATATATAAATATTCATATAGCGTCATATAGCGTCAACATATTCTACAGCGCAGTACAATAGTAAACCAGACAAACATTTCCTTCTAACAAATCATGTTTCACACAGTAGGAGAAGACGGTGCTGCCCAAACAAGCTTACAACCCAAAGGGATGAGGGACAAATATGCAAAGGGGAGTAAGGGAATCAAGTGATTTGAATGTACCAGAGGGTTGGAGTGGTGTTTGAGAGAAGGGAGCAATTAGAGGAATACCAATCCCCAAATCCATACCTATCCAGGCATGCTACTAGTTACAAATAAAAATAGTACACCATGAGTCCAACGCATCCCGTACAGGGACAGAACAAACACCCAATGCAAGTGCAGACACTGAGCGATGGAATTTACTTGCCTTTTGGAGACGTTGTCAGGCATTTTCCATCGCTGGATTCTGTTAGTCCCTGAATACAAGGACCACATACATCGGACCCACTGGGACAGTGTTCTCTCATCTGCAGAGTACAATCAATCGTTCGACAATGGTCACCTGGAAAACAAAAAGTTAGAAAAATGGTGAGATCCTGGTGGGCATCAGGGCTCAAGCTGGCACATCAATCACCAATAGTAGAATAGTCAATGTTCAGAAGAAAAAAGTTAGAACCCAATTTAGAGTTACGCAAAGCTCGCAATGAAGGCCAGTTTGGATGAAACGGAGCTATCCTGCCAGCAACCAATCAGCACCTGAGATTCTGATATCTGAACATATCTGAACATCTCCCAGAATTACACTGTGCAGGTAATGGACAACAAAAATGCCTTGCTAGTTTTAAATCTAATCTTTTTATTAAATTAATTAATAATAAAATAAAAAAAAGTGACAAAGTTAAAAAGTATTTAAACACAGGCTTGTGATTGAAAAGGGGAAAACAAATATACAGGCACAGACAAACATACACCAAGAGCGGGTCAATGATTATAATGATTAATATTACTGGGACTTATCGATCTGCCTATTGATACATTTCCACCTACTTCTGGGTAATAACAATTCAACAAGCTCAGCTAACGAGCGCTCTTTCCACCCACGCCTGCGGCATTTCTTCTTCTTGTTGTTTTAGTGCGGGCACATTGCCGATACAATAAATTAGACCGACTCCTCAGCTAACATCTGTCTTGTTTCTATTTAAATGACGTGTACCTGTCAGCTTGGCGAAGATGCAAACACAAGAAGAGGTGCCCACAGCACTGGCAGTTGGACCGTTTCCAGGAGGGTTTTTTTAACCCCTTTCTTACAATTCACTGAGCACACTGGGTCAGAAACTCCATGATCAAAAGAGTAAACATTCTTAAACAATCGCATAAAAGGGGATTCATGTCCTATTCCCCTCCTTGAGACATTCTGCAGAATGGGATCTTTACAGTATTTTTTATGCAGCTACATTTTAAAAAAAGGTAAAGCTAAAATGCTAGGCAATCTGATATAATCAAATGTATTCACAGATGGACTGGAGAACTAGCCTCTGAAGCTCTCTCGTGCAAATATTTTTCTAGAGATTATGAATTCTTATTTTAACAAACTCCTTTTCTTTTCTGCACATTAATGTGACCAGATGCCCTGTTTGTTAAACTCAGCTACCTTGTACAAACTGTGTTTCATATTGCTTCTGACATTTCTCCTTTGTACACCAATGTACAGAACTGTTTGGATTGCAGAATCCATTATATGGGGATTGTTGGCTTAGTTTACACCAATACAAAGGAGGCATGTTTGCATCAGTCTATATGCATGTTGTCAAAGTACGCTGCCTTCTCCTATATATATATAAAAATCAGACTTATGGAAACGTCAAAAGAAAATAATGGAAGGCAGGGAATTGCATACCTGGCTCAGAACAAAGAACTAAAATATAAAATATTGGAACAGAAAAAACAAAATAGACCCAAAAACTTGTATTCAGGGGTTCCAGGGGAGTATAGCACAGTAAAACCCAATGCATTGACCATCCAATAGTAATTATAAAACATCACATCACCAATGAAAAGATTAAGAGGCTAAAGATATGCAGTGGAGACGTGGCAAAGAGACTCATTCATCCAACACCACCGAGACACTCCAAATGATCTGCTAATATGGGCATTTTAGATGCAGTTAATCGTATTACAGCGCACGTATTCCGAAGGCAGCAACACACACAGAGACACAAGCCGTGACGTGGCGTTGGATCCATAATTACGCCAACTTCCAGCAGCATGTAATAAACAAGTTAGAAGAATTAAACAGGTCTCGACCTATCCACGTGCTGACTCCAGCGTTTAATTAGTCGTTCCAGTCACAAGGCAGACAAAGGGAGGCTGGCTTTGTACCTTGTAATGCAGTATGACCGAGCTCCGCGCAGCAATCTGGGAGTGGTTCAAGAGTAAGACCCTTTTGCAGGAATACCTGTACCCATGTGACACAGTATAGGGTTTTAGAGTAGGTATTGTTCACAGGCCGTATTTGTCAACTTTAGTAACCAATCACCATACTATGCTCAATGCAAAATGGCTCAAATTTACTGGCCCAAAATTGCCAAACTTTAAGAAAAAATGAAAATACTGTAATAATGAAATCCTAAGACCCCTTTAGATATTATAAAATTATCTCCTGAACTAATGTACAGAATTTATTAAAACTTTGAATTGCAGAAAATAAATAGGTTGTGGCTCGGCGGCGATGTCCTGAAAAGCAGAATGTAAGACTCGGAAATGTGGTCTCCCACCAGGTGAGCGGTACAATATTGGGAATAGGTCATTCTGCAATACAATTCTAAGACAGGAACGGTCCACTGGTTTCCATGGTGACTGCTCCACATTTAACACTTTGTGACCGACAGACAGGGTCCACATTCAATGACAAAGAATGCAATGTGAATTCAAAGCAAATTTTTAATTTAAGGTCAAAATATACAAATTGGAAAAAAAATGTCCAGGGTTTTACATTGGCTCTTTTGCCTAAAATGTTTAATTCACAAAGATTTCCGTGCAATTCACACGACCCTATGGGTCAGATTAATTGGGAAGGGAAAACACTCTCAGATTTTATCCCAGCCACAATTAGAAGAATAGCCATATTGAAATGAGTTTGTGTAAATCCAACATATCTTGGCTAAACATATAGCAGCTGCCTAGAATAACCCCTTCTAGGGCTTTTAATGTGGAGCTAGATATTCCAGCACTTCAGAGGTTACTTGGATAACCGAGTGTGTATTGATTCTGCATATTGAATAGATTTCACAGAGGAGCAAAGCAATTCTGGATTTCTGTAATCAGACGATCCAGTTTGAAGGCTGTAGCTATGACACAGACAATATGGAGGTCACACAGCGTGTAATACTTGGAAGGAATCTCACTGGCGGAGGACCTTGAGTGAGAATGCATCCCAGCGGCCATGAGCAAATCACGAAGATGGCCAGCACAGATATCATATAGTGCCAGAGATACAGCCAGATGTACAATAACTGTGGGGGGACCTGCGTGCTTGTAGCGGGTTATTTTAGATTTCTCTGTGTAGTTTTGGTCTATAACAGAGCCGTATTATGGGCTGCTTCTAGAACCCCTGAAGAACAAACTAATAGATGTGTGATCAGAGGAATTATCTAC
>OW240920.1:144022833-144071344 GCA_933207985.1 Pelobates cultripes | reverse complement strand
TGGGCAGCATACAGGGGGGAGAGGCAGACTGTGTGGGCATTAGATGGGCAGCATACAGGGGGGAGAGGCAGACTGTGTGGGCATTAGATGGGCAGCATACAGGGGGGAAATGCAGACTGTGTGGGTAATAGATTGGCAGCATACGGGGGGAGAGGCAGACTGTGTGGGTAATAGATGGGCAGCATACAGGAGGGAGAGGCAGACTGTGTGGGTAATAGATGGGCAGCATACATGGGGGAGAGGCAGACTGTGTGGGTAATAGATGGGCAGCATACAGGAGGGAGAGGCAGACCGTGTGGGCATTAGATGGGCAGCATACAGGAGGGAAGGGACAGACTGTGTGGGTAATAGATTGGCAGCATACAGGGGGGAGAGGCAGACGGTGTGGGTAATAGATGGGCAGCATACAGTGGGGAGAGGCAGACTGTGTGGGCATTAGATGGGCAGCATACAGGAGGGGAGAGGCAGACTGTCACTAAGATTACAAGGAATGTAATAAAGACATTAGATGGGCAGCATACAGGAGGGGAGAGGCAGACTGTGTGAGTAATAGATGGGCAGCATACAGGGGGAAGAGGCAGACTGTGTGGGCATTAGATGGGTAGCATACAGGGGGGAGAGGCAGACTGTGTGGGCATTAGATGGGCAGCATACAGGGGGGAGAGGCAGACTGTGTGGGCATTAGATGGGCAGCATACAGGAGGGAGAGGCAGACGGTGTGGGCATTAGATGGGCAGCATACAGGGGGAGAGGCAGACTGTGTGGGCATTAGATGGGCAGCATACAGGGGGAGAGGCAGACGGTGTGGGCATTAGATGGGCAGCATACAGGGGGAGAGGCAGACTGTAGATGGCCTTATCTGCCATGTAGCTAACACAGTGTTTCCAGTTACCTCCTCCGTGTTAAATACTGCAAACTCGAGATCTGTCATTGACACTCTACACTGACCTCAGACAGAGACAGAGAAGCTCAGGTAAAGCTTCTCGCAGGGAATTTCTCAATGTTCTCTACATGCCCTCTGAGCAGTGACAATATACCATACCGTACCAATGGGATGAATTATATAAATAACTATCCACAAAATAACTAAATCTGCATTGACTATAAAACGTAACATTTAAATGTAAGATATCGGTAACAGGATGTTTATCAAAGTATCACTGACACTTGGTAAACTTTTCATGAATTTGTAGCACAATAAATCTGCCAGATTAGTTTGTATCTGTTCCTTTAATTGCTCCCTAACCATCATTACTGAACATGTGCCGTTTTTTTAAGCAGCACAAGGAATATATGATTATATCCACCGCTTATTCTGACAGAAAGTGGCTGAATTTCTTTCAAGCACTCTAAATTTTGACAACTGCTGCAAATTACTACAAAGAAAGCCATCACTTTTTTAGATGATATAGTCACCTTAACAACTTTAGCTTAATGAAGCAGTTTTGGTGTATAGAACATGCCCCTGCAGCCTCACTGCTCAATCCTCTGCCATTTAGGAGTTCAATCCCTTTGTTTATGAACCCTAGTCACACCTCCCTGCATGTGACTTGCACAGCCTTCCATAAACACTTCCTGTAAAGAGAGCCCTATTTAGGCTTTCTTTATTGCAAGTTCTGTTTAATTAAGATTTTCTTATCCCCCTGCTATGTTAATAGCTTGCTAGACCCTGCAAGAGCCTCCTGTATGTGATTAAAGTTCAATTTAGAGATTGAGATACAATTATTTAAGGCAAATTACATCTGTTTGAAAGTGAAACCAGTTTTTTTTTTCCATGCAGGCTCTGTCAATCATAGCCAGGGGAGGTGTGGCTAGGGCTGCATAAACAGAAACAAAGTGATTTAACTCCTAAATGACAGTGAATTGAGCAGTGAAATTGCAGGGGAATGATCTATACACTAAAACTGCTTTATTTAGCTAAAGTAATTTAGGTGACTATAGTGTTCCTTTAATGAATACGATGAAAAGAACACTTTGTTTAATAAAGTATCGCAGTTTCGTTATTTAACAGACATTCTGCGATGCTCACTCAGAACACAGGATGTGCGAGTTAGCATTCTGGGAATGAAGAGACGCTCTGCCATATTTACTGACAATCTACTTGCGCTGTACCTGCTTTCTGCTTCATGGAATAAGCCAGGCAGTCTGTGTGCAGTTGATCTCTTTTTATCCCAACACGCAGAGCGGATGACTCATACGCTGCAGCACAAAACAGATATAATGTCATGCCATTTCTCCACGTGGACCAAGAACAAGGGACACGTGACATGAACAGCAGAAAAGCAACGATTGGTTGACCCTTTAATAGATTGCTGAAGGCCTTCCACAGCACATTGCACGGAATCAGACAGACATCGAACAATTGCCAATTATTTCCATTCAATGCTTACGAAACCTGTGCGTGCCTTTCTTTAGACTATTACTCCCTACTAATAACCTACATAGTGGTTATGGTACCAGGAGTGATGCCGAGAGTGCCAACTTTCAGTTATTGAGCCATTTGACAAACTCTAATAATATACCCAAGGTCCAACAATCCAATTTGCTACCAGCCAGTAGAAATTCACCCCTGGTAAGTGCGTATGGGCCATCCAGGCTTGCAGTGGCTAGTAACTTTTTAAAGCCTGGCTAGCTGCGCTGACATTGTAAGCCTTGAATTAGAGCCGCAGACTAGGAACATGCATTGTCAAAGGGAATGAAGTGCACTTCTGTATAAATAATTTCACTTTGATTAAGGTTTCTATAGCATCTGCTGGTTACCATGGAGATAATTTCTAGTAATAATTTGCGAGACATTCTCTGTATATTACAATATCCCCACAGGAGCCAATAAAACATCATATAAATCTAATCAGAGGGGCCAAGGACTGCTGGTGTCTATATGAAGGTCTATAGAATTTCTGTTTATTTGTTAATAATGGTGTTTATAAAAGACCTTGTTTAGTAGGTAAGCTATTCAAACATGATGAATTAAACACAGGATTTGAGTAAAAACACAGAATGTGGACTTTCTTTTCAGTAAACTTTCTCGGACTCTTGATATTGGAAATGTTTTAAAGTGACGCTTAACCAGACTGCCTGGGGAGCCGATAAAGATCAGCTGTATTGTAGATTAATATATAAATATTCATATAGCGTCATATAGCGTCAACATATTCTACAGCGCAGTACAATAGTAAACCAGACAAACATTTCCTTCTAACAAATCATGTTTCACACAGTAGGAGAAGACGGTGCTGCCCAAACAAACTTACAACCCAAAGGGATGAGGGACAAATACGCAAAGGGGAGTAAGGGAATCAAGTGATTTGAATGTACCAGAGGGTTGGAGTGGTGTTTGAGAGAAGGGAGCAATTAGAGGAATACCAATCCCCAAATCCATACCTATCCAGGCATGCTACTAGTTACAAATAAAAATAGTACACCATGAGTCCAACGCATCCCGTACAGGGACAGAACAAACACCCAATGCAAGTGCAGACACTGAGCGATGGAATTTACTTGCCTTTTGGAGACGTTGTCAGGCATTTTCCATCGCTGGATTCTGTTAGTCCCTGAATACAAGGACCACATACATCGGACCCACTGGGACAGTGTTCTCTCATCTGCAGAGTACAATCAATCGTTCGACAATGGTCACCTGGAAAACAAAAAGTTAGAAAAATGGTGAGATCCTGGTGGGCATCAGGGCTCAAGCTGGCACATCAATCACCAATAGTAGAATAGTCAATGTTCAGAAGAAAAAAGTTAGAACCCAATTTAGAGTTACGCAAAGCTCGCAATGAAGGCCAGTTTGGATGAAACGGAGCTATCCTGCCAGCAACCAATCAGCACCTGAGATTCTGATATCTGAACATCTCCCAGAATTACACTGTGCAGGTAATGGACAACAAAAATGCCTTGCTAGTTTTAAATCTAATCTTTTTATTAAATTAAGGGGAATTAATAATAAAATAAAAAAAAGTGACAAAGTTAAAAAGTATTTAAACACAGGCTTGTGATTGAAAAGGGGAAAACAAATATACAGGCACAGACAAACATACACCAAGAGCGGGTCAATGATTATAATGATTAATATTATTGGGACTTATCGATCTGCCTATTGATACATTTCCACCTACTTCTGGGTAATAACAATTCAACAAGCTCAGCTAACGAGCGCTCTTTCCACCCACGCCTGCGGCATTTCTTCTTCTTGTTGTTTTAGTGCGGGCACATTGCCGATACAATAAATTAGACCGACTCCTCAGCTAACATCTGTCTTGTTTCTATTTAAATGACGTGTACCTGTCAGCTTGGCGAAGATGCAAACACAAGAAGAGGTGCCCACAGCACTGGCAGTTGGACCGTTTCCAGGAGGGTTTTTTTAACCCCTTTCTTACAATTCACTGAGCACACTGGGTCAGAAACTCCATGATCAAAAGAGTAAACATTCTTAAACAATCGCATAAAAGGGGATTCATGTCCTATTCCCCTCCTTGAGACATTCTGCAGAATGCGATCTTTACAGTATTTTTTATGCAGCTACATTTTAAAAAAAGGTAAAGCTAAAATGCTAGGCAATCTGATATAATCAAATGTATTCACAGATGGACTGGAGAACTAGCCTCTGAAGCTCTCTCGTGCAAATATTTTTCTAGAGATTATGAATTCTTATTTTAACAAACTCCTTTTCTTTTCTGCACATTAATGTGACCAGATGCCCTGTTTGTTAAACTCAGCTACCTTGTACAAACTGTGTTTCATATTGCTTCTGACATTTCTCCTTTGTACACCAATGTACAGAACTGTTTGGATTGCAGAATCCATTATATGGGGATTGTTGGCTTAGTTTACACCAATACAAAGGAGGCATGTTTGCATCAGTCTATATGCATGTTGTCAAAGTACGCTGCCTTCTCCTATATATATATAAAAATCAGACTTATGGAAACGTCAAAAGAAAATAATGGAAGGCAGGGAATTGCATACCTGGCTCAGAACAAAGAACTAAAATATAAAATATTGGAACAGAAAAAACAAAATAGACCCAAAAACTTGTATTCAGGGGTTCCAGGGGAGTATAGCACAGTAAAACCCAATGCATTGACCATCCAATAGTAATTATAAAACATCACATCACCAATGAAAAGATTAAGAGGCTAAAGATATGCAGTGGAGACGTGGCAAAGAGACTCATTCATCCAACACCACCGAGACACTCCAAATGATCTGCTAATATGGGCATTTTAGATGCAGTTAATCGTATTACAGCGCACGTATTCCGAAGGCAGCAACACACACAGAGACACAAGCCGTGACGTGGCGTTGGATCCATAATTACGCCAACTTCCAGCAGCATGTAATAAACAAGTTAGAAGAATTAAACAGGTCTCGACCTATCCACGTGCTGACTCCAGCGTTTAATTAGTCGTTCCAGTCACAAGGCAGACAAAGGGAGGCTGGCTTTGTACCTTGTAATGCAGTATGACCGAGCTCCGCGCAGCAATCTGGGAGTGGTTCAAGAGTAAGACCCTTTTGCAGGAATACCTGTACCCATGTGACACAGTATAGGGTTTTAGAGTAGGTATTGTTCACAGGCCGTATTTGTCAACTTTAGTAACCAATCACCATACTATGCTCAATGCAAAATGGCTCAAGTTTACTGGCCCAAAATTGCCAAACTTTAAGAAAAAATGAAAATACTGTAATAATGAAATCCTAAGACCCCTTTAGATATTATAAAATTATCTCCTGAACTAATGTACAGAATTTATTAAAACTTTGAATTGCAGAAAATAAATAGGTTGTGGCTCGGCGGCGATGTCCTGAAAAGCAGAATGTAAGACTCGGAAATGTGGTCTCCCACCAGGTGAGCGGTACAATATTGGGAATAGGTCATTCTGCAATACAATTCTAAGACAGGAACGGTCCACTGGTTTCCATGGTGACTGCTCCACATTTAACACTTTGTGACCGACAGACAGGGTCCACATTCAATGACAAAGAATGCAATGTGAATTCAAAGCAAATTTTTAATTTAAGGTCAAAATATACAAATTGGAAAAAAAAATGTCCAGGGTTTTACATTGGCTCTTTTGCCTAAAATATTTAATTCACAAAGATTTCCGTGCAATTCACACGACCCTATGGGTCAGATTAATTGGGAAGGGAAAACACTCTCAGATTTTATCCCAGCCACAATTAGAAGAATAGCCATATTGAAATGAGTTTGTGTAAATCCAACATATCTTGGCTAAACATATAGCAGCTGCCTAGAATAACCCCTTCTAGGGCTTTTAATGTGGAGCTAGATATTCCAGCACTTCAGAGGTTACTTGGATAACCGAGTGTGTATTGATTCTGCATATTGAATAGATTTCACAGAGGAGCAAAGCAATTCTGGATTGCTGTAATCAGACGATCCAGTTTGAAGGCTGTAGCTATGACACAGACAATATGGAGGTCACACAGCGTGTAATACTTGGAAGGAATCTCACTGGCGGAGGACCTTGAGTGAGAATGCATCCCAGCGGCCATGAGCAAATCACGTAGATGGCCAGCACAGATATCATATAGTGCCAGAGATACAGCCAGATGTACAATAACTGTGGGGGGACCTGCGTGCTTGTAGCGGGTTATTTTAGATTTCTCTGTGTAGTTTTGGTCTATAACAGAGCCGTATTATGGGCTGCTTCTAGAACCCCTGAAGAACAAACTAATAGATGTGTGATCAGAGGAATTATCTACCAAGCAGCCATCCTGCAATAAATTTAATCCAGTGTATAGAACCCGAATCACATAAACAGGAGACGCTAAAATAAAAATTAAACAAACAAATAATAAGTCACAAAATGCCAGTCGTATCCTCCTAGCAAAACTAATCTATTCCAGATAGAAGTAAAGGATAAAGCGATTATATATATTGCAAGTAATAAAACTAGGTTTCTGAATAATCAGATCAAATGTATCCAACAGTAAACATAACAATAAATATGAATATATGCAGTGGGAGTAGTTAGTAATTAAAGCTGAGAGTCCATAGGAAAGCAGACAGTGTAACCGTATTATGCCCAGGATATGAACAGCGCAAACCGCTCCGCAAGTAACGCATTTAATACCCACACACACAAACTACAAATGACCGTAAAATGACACGCAACCAGAGTCTGGTCAAGTTGTGTATAGAGCATTTGTACTTGGTCAAGGTGACCTTCTCCAACAAAACTATTAAGTCACTTAACATGTTATTAGAGCTAATTTGGGATTTAAAGGTAACTGAGAGACCTTTAATGGGATGAGAGGGGACGTACACCTTTTGTCACTTTTGAGAGCTGAGCCGAATGCAATGGACTCCCTGATAATTACACGCTAAGATAATTACAGAGTATCACTGGGGAAAGGACAGCCACATGTCACTGTAACGCAACATGTAAATAAGTCAGGGGTCAAAAATATGTGGAATGCCAAGTCAGTATCCTAAGGAAGCCATAGGATCACCCATTACATTATAATCACATACAGACATCTTTTTTTCACTTTCTGCAGATATTCCGGATATTTACATTCCTAAGATATATCCGCATTCTTTATAAATAGCAGCACGCTGGTCATCGGAGAATTTATAGATTTATCACACCTACTGTATGTTTTAAAACTGATAGGAGTCTTACGAGAATAATGTTACACCTGTCGGAAGGAGAGATGAGATGACAGATATGATATTCAAACTTTTATCCCTTCCAGAAGAATAAACGGAGATAGATTTCTCTGTACATAGCGTCCTGTAGCAACAATGCTACTGAAGAATCCTGTCCTTCTTTGTTTCACATTCTAGCGTTACGACTTGGATTTAATGAAATGGCATGTGTTACATTGCAGAATAAGAGCATTACTTTTTCAATGTTCAGTCATGAATGAGTCAATTACTAATCAAAAGTGGATGGGTTGAGTTATATTTCCATTCAAATCATACAACACCAACATTCAATGTAAAGTGTCTGAAAATCGAACAGCTGATCAATTATATAACATAATCTGCCATAACGTACTCCTTGGACTTAGCTAGATTTCTCGTTTGGAAGGATGTGCAGTGCATTACAGTATTACACAGTATCTGGGACAGGACAGAATGAGATGCTGCAAGCTGATCGGTCCCCTGAGCAGATTAGGCAGAATCTAATGCCTCGCTGGGCATTCTCCCAGCCAAGTCAGGAAAACACATGAGGCACAGCCATCTCTCCACCCAAAGGGGGCGCCATCTCACCTCCATGGATACAATATTCAATAGCAAGTCATCTATCAAGGACGTTTGGGGATTTTACCTGATGTTTGTGTAAGAGAAAAGTGGATCAATACTACCATGGCAACTGCTGGAAGAATTAACCTTTTAAAGGCCGGAAGGAAATGAAACATAATAAAAGAACACTCACAGAGGCTCACTGTAAAGTATCAGCAGAAAACAGGGAGCGGGCCTTGGGAAATTCAAGGTTTCTAAGATTTTATTGTTCTGCCCAGCTCCCTGATATGGAGAATTAAAGGGACACTATAGTTACCAGAACCTACTGCTTAATGCAGTCATTCTGGTGTCTATAGCCTGTCCCTGCAGGCTTTTTAATCTTAACACTGCCTTTTCAAAACAAATTGCTGCCTAGGAGCACCTCTAATGGCAGTCACCCAGAAGGCCCCTAGG
The DNA here is from genome assembly GCA_933207985.1 of Pelobates cultripes. Lineage (NCBI taxonomy): Eukaryota > Metazoa > Chordata > Amphibia > Anura > Pelobatidae > Pelobates > Pelobates cultripes. The sequence continues at coordinate 144,062,673 of OW240920.1, read as the reverse complement.
GGTGCTTTCTGGGTCGGTGATGCACACTTTCAGCACCTCCACATTAGAGGTGTATTGATTCAATGCAGGGCTTGACAAATTTGCTTTGAATCAAGGAGCCAGCTAAGAAAGTTAGATTTTAAAATACAATTCTTAAAGGGACACGATAGTCACCAGGACCACTACAGCTTAATGTAGTGGTTCTGGTGTCTATAGCCTGTGCCTGCAGGCTTTTCAATGTAAAAACTGACTTTTCAGAGAAATGGCAGTGTTTACATTGCATCCTAGTGACAGTCACCCAGACAGTGACTAGAAATGCTTCCTGTGTCAGTGCTGCACAGTGTGCAGCACCTACCTTCATCGTCTCCACGCTCTGCATGATTCAATGCAGCTCTATGAGGAGATGCTAATTGGTGCAGCGTTTTGCAGCCAATCCTATGGCAAAACATTGGATTGGCTGAGATCATCAAGCTTGATGATCTCAGCCATAGAGGCAGGGCCAGTCGAGGGGAGACCAGCACAGCGTGTGGGAAAAATAAAAAGGTGAATAAAAACACCATTCCCTTGCGAACGGAAGGGGTCTGGTAACCTAAACACACGCATCATGACACACACACACATTTACCATGACAGACACACACCATACACTCACACTGACAGCCAGACTTACACATTATTGCTTGTATTGATACCTGTGGGGTCCAGTGGGCAACCGCCTAGGGGATTGTGCAGGCAGGCGGCATGCTGGGGGTCGTTCAGGCGGGCGGCAAGCTGGAGGATTATGGAGGCGGGCGTAATGCTGGGTGACCATGCAGGGCGGGCTGCTGTAAGTACGAATAGGGAGCTGTGATGTCTCTGCTCTGCATCCCCGCGCGCAGCTTAATGAAACTGTGGCCGGAATATGACGTCATGTACCGGCCCCATATCTTGGTCTCACTAAGCAATGCGTGAGGGCAGGGGAGCAGAGACATCACGGATCCCTATTCGCGCCCTACTATTCGCGCAGCCACCCGTCCTGCACGACCACCCAGCATGCCGCCCGCGGCTCGCATATCGCAGACGCCAAGGCAAAATTCCTTTTGGCAACCTGACGCCTGGAATTTGTTGAGCCCTGATTCAATGGATCCCTATTAGGAGATGCTGATTGGTGCAGTGTGGCGTTTTGCCTCAAATGCCTTAATGCTTTCCTATGGGGTTTTCACTGATGCTGGATGCATTTAAGAGACTCAGGGTCCGTTAGAAATCCGAAAGCGCCTCTAGTGGCTATGTTATAGATAATCACTGGAGGCAGTGTTTCTCAAAAACAGACTAAGGGAGACAGGGACATTGAACCTAGACCACTACAATGAGGTGAAATGGTCTGGATGCCTATAGTGTTCCTTAAAATGTACATAATATCAGCACCAGCTATCACCAATCGATAATATGCCTTGGTCAATCCCACAGCAATATAATACTGAAACACAGCGTCACCCACCTTAGTATAACACACACTGCAGTACTGTACTACCCACCGCAATATAATACTGCAATACAGCGTCACCCACCTTAGTATAACACACACTGCAGTACTGTGCTACCCACCGCAATATAATACTGCAATACAGCATTACCCACCTTAGTATAAACACACACTGCAGTACTGTGCTACCCACCGCAATATAATACTGAAACACAGCATCACCCACCTTAGTATAAACACACACTGCAGTACTGTGCTACCCACCGCAATATAATACTGCAATACAGTGTCACCCACCTTAGTATAACACACACTGCAGTACTGTACTACCCACCGCAATATAATACTGAAACACAGCATTACCCACCTTAGTATAAACACAGGCTTATAAGTATATCCCAAACAATATACAATCGATAAATAATATAAAAAGCAATAGTACTTAGCTTATAAAGATGTATGACAGCCTCCCTAGGTCGTTACCCAAACAAGCGACCTATATCATATATAGTATAAACCAAAACAGAGAAGATTCGGGATATGGCTGTGTAAATCTACAGAGAAAGCATAAAACAAAACATAGTGTGATATTGTTATAAAACACAATATTTCATGCGCAGTAATCTTATGCACTCACAGGATGTAGGCAGTAAAAGCGCTCTTAAGGTGCCTTAAGGTTTATGTATTGTACATTGATACATTGTTATTATTGTTTTTAATTGTGGTCCCTGAGGAAGTTCTTATAGAACGAAACGCGTAGGACAACCTTCTGTTATTTGTATCCTATGCTGAATTGGTGACTACACTTTTTATTTAAATAAATTTTTTATTACTGAACCCTGACCTGTGGATGTCTTTTGGTGATACAAGGATCCAGAGGTGATAAGGAATACCAGCTAGCCCCCCATTCCATTGGGGAAGGCACCTTAAGAGCGCTTTTACTGCCTACATCCTGTGAGTGCACAAGATTACTGCGCATGAAATATTGTGTTTTATAACAATATCACACTATGTTTTGTTTTATGCTTTCTCTGTAGATTTACACAGCCATATCACCCACCTTAATATAACACTCACTGCAGTACTGTACTACCCACCGCAATATAATACTGAAACACAGCATTACCCACCTTAGTATAACACACACTGCAGTACTGTGCTACCCACCGCAATATAGTACTGCAATACAGCGTCACCCACCTTAGTATAACACACACTGCAGTACTGTACTACCCACCGCAATATAATACTGAAACACAGCATTACCCACCTTAGTATAAACACACACTGCAGTACTCTGCTGCCCACCTTGTAACAACACATGCAGAACAATGTCACCTACCACAAAATAACAGACTGAGTCTGAAAAAATAAAATAAAACAGCTCTAGTATGTCAGCCATTGAAAACAAAAGAACCCACACTGCAGTATTTTACACACTGAGAAAAACTCTCTGCATTACAATGTTACACAACATCACACAATGAGTACAAACAATGCGATATAAACACTACATTAGGTAGGATGCGACAAACCACACACAATATACAGCAGTAAACTGGCACAATGCAAAATGTAAATGGCACCCAACAAATCGCCCCTTTTTAAAATTGCATGCTGGAACAGTTTTGCGCAATATAAATGCTCATAATAATAATGTTTTATAATGCAATATAACACACCTTGATACATTATAACTACGAACACACCGAGATGCAATAGAATACCGTACACCGAGACAATATAACACTGTATCACAACACACAGTACGTGACGCTCGGAGAGCCTTTACTGTAACAAACTCAATCACACAAGTAAACCCTTTCTCTGAAAAAAGCTATAACGAGGTTTATGGCAGTGACCTGCTGAGATACTATAATGATACAGCGCTGTATGGTGGTTTATAGGATTTTCAGTGTAATATACCATCCATCGTAATGACCACGCTGTTTGATGGTTTACGGGATACTCTGCCCCACGTCCCAGCGCTATAGGCCTCTGTTGGCCAATATACTGTGCGTCACATGCAGAGTTCACGGCCATTTCCCTATCTGTTCGTCTGCTTACCTCGATCAACACATTAATATGTATAATTCTCGGAATTCTGCTGCATCTCTCACAGGAAGGCAGAATTTCCATTGCGATACTTTATGCAAAGCAGTATATTTATAAAAACCTCGGCCTCTACCGAGCGACAGATACAAATAAAATGAACCGGTCAAGCCTGAAACTAGCACGTTATACCAGGAGTTGTAACATGTGCGGGAACCACTAAAACTCAAAGTGGCTGTAATATACAGGTCTTTTTTTGGCGCCATATGATTAGTGAGTTAATAGTTAGAATAAAACTACGGCTCTCTTGGTCAGCATTATTTACAAAAATTAAAAATATGCGAATTTAAGGCCAGAAAAGTCAAAATGAAAGCAGAATTGATGTAGAGAATATTTCTAATTTAGCTATTTCCACTTAAATTCATTGTATAGTTTTAGGAACACAAAGTTGAATTCCTAATTTTATTGCTCCCTCTGACCCCACCACCTCCTTCGCCACCCCTCTCCCCCCAATAGATAAACAGTTCAAAAATCTTTTAACACTTATCGGATTCCAGCGCCAATCTTTTTCGGCACTGGGTCGGTGCTCCACCTTCTCTGACGTCAACTGACGGGGAGGGGAGGGCAAATGCGCAGAGCATCTCCCGCCCCGTAGGAAAGCTCTATAAAACTACAATTTTTTACATTGTGGGACCAAGTGTGACAGGGACAGTGCAACCACAACACTTTAATGAGATGAAGTGGTCTGGAAGCCTATAGTGTCCCTTTATTTTGTTAATCCACCTTGAATTCTCACATGCTGGGATGTCGGGATATAAACCCTACAAACTGTGCTCATACATGCAGTATTTGTCATCATCTGTGTGGTACAAGAAAATCCTTAAATGTGAAACTATAACTCCACAATGAAACACAGCAGTGGCAGCTCTCAAAATATTGCGGAACTACAAATCCTATAATGAACAGCCGGCCAAATATACAGTCGCTGGATACAGCGTGTGTATTAACAGTTGAAGAGCTAATCTACATCCAGTCTAGTTATTCACTAGATGGAAACGATTGACATGAGAATTAGAAATTGGAGGCCTGAATAGTTTATTTTAAAAAGTAGGCCATCTGGAGAATGGTTTCCCATTCCTCTATTTTGACTTAAAATGTAGAATTTTCTTGGTGGTTTATCTGTGCGTTGATAAGCTTGGTATCTGGGGTTTAGCTGGATATAAAATGAATCTTTGAGCGTTGAAGGGTTAAACCATCGCAGCCAGTACAAGTCTGAGCGAGAGACAGACGGAGTACCATCTGCAGATTCCCTGCGTCACAAGAAAACCGTCTGATGCTTCTCGACAAGGCAGTGGGTTTCAGTAAAGAATGATGGGACACACTGCGGAGGTCCGGGGGTTGTTTTGATGAGTAAGCAGACCACTCATCCCCCTACGAGAGATTCTCAACCCCCGCCAATCCACCTACACTGACTGGAAGGGGTGCAATCCATACAGACAGACAGTTTTATTAGGTCCCCCTGCCAGGAATATCACACAACATATAGACTTTCAATCGATAGCTATCGTAGAAGGAAATGCCAAGGGGCTGAAGTGATCCCGTCAACCTGTACAACTGAGGGGTTCTCTCCATGCTAGGGGGTGCAGTTAACACCGAAATGTAAATCCCAGATCGTTTAACTATTTGGGAGCTAGACAAGTGCAATGGAAACATACTAATTAAAATACTTGTGGAATTCCTGCAACCAAGAGAATGCTGCTGAAGCCATAACGACACGCCTGCACCTGGCCCCAACTCCAAAAATATAATAAGACATCAGAATGGAGGGAAATAGAACGAAATACTGAGCACATGTTAAGATTTTACCCCCACAGGCTATGTCTAACCAGGAAAGGCAAATATAGCATTTCACTGGAATCCACACGAGCCCTGGGGAACGGGGCGGTTATCTTGTACTATGAGACATTACAGCTAGGGCACATCCATCACCCTCTCATTACAGGGATATTTACTGAAGTGAATTTCAAATTTAAGGCATAATTGCCAAACTGTAAGCATAACTGATAGATAGTTTTATCAATTTGGCTATTTTGTTTATACATATGACAATCACTTTGGGTGAATAACCCGGATCTATTTTCTCTAGCAGTCAAACACATGTGTAAAGGGTTATCTTAAGCACCATGACTACTTCAGTGACTTGGAACGCTGCACATCTGCATATTAACCCTTCTGCTGCCAGAGGTTTAACTCTACCTCCAACAGCGTGATTCCCTTGCCCAGAACAAGATGCAAAATTGGCATAGCATACTGGCGTCAGGTGGCCAATGGACAGGCCCTGTGCTCCGCTCAGTCTGCCCTGCCCTGCCTCCGGCTCCTGCTAGGGGGAGTGATGTCAGTCGAGGAGGATTGAGCTGCTGGGATAACTTTACCTTGTTTGGGGGAGCGAGGGTGGGGTGGGGGCAGGTTAGGAAGGGTTACGCCAACAAAAAACACTGTTTTCTTCAAACACTGGCTTTTGGCTGGAGTTATATATATTTTTAATTTGCACTATGCTGTGCTCACGTTACGTACAAAATGTGATGCAAAAATTAGATTAAAAAAAATAAATACAAAATTACAAAAATTAAATTTAGATAGATTATCAACTACAAACTCTCCAGATTAGAGAGTAAACTGAAACTCTCCAGATATCCATCTACAAAATAGAATTTTAATTAAACAGTATATTTATTTATTAACATGACTCCATTCTATTCTGCGTGATCTATATGATGCCGCCAACAGATACTGGAGCAATGTATCCAGTCTAGATACTCTGAGGGCAGGCAGGGTTAAATTAGGACGATGGCTTGAAGATGGCTGTTGATTGATGGATGAAGAAGAATAGACTGCGGACTAGATCAGTAAAGTGTCAATTATTGCTGCAAAACCTAGTGTTTTTGGTCCATCAACTTATTTACAGGAAAGAATGGCTTGGTGTCTTTTAGAGGGGTTATCCAGAAAGACCCAGGATATCGGTGGATTATACTCTGCCACGCTGGCACACGGACCTTACAGGTATCCACATGTAGATTGCTACGAGACGGAGTGGTAGATTAGCATTCCCTGGGCTGCCAAACAGCATGGATTCTGCAGATAAAGGCAAGAGCAGGTGTTTGCTTAGGGTGGCTTGTTTCTCCCTCCCTGCAGAGATGACGTGGCTCAGGTCCTCTATCTCCTGTGTGTGTCGACGTCTGTCTACCTCCACGCAAGCGCAGGTCTAAGAGAGACATGTTCTATCTAAACTGCTAAACAAACATACACACAGAGGAGAAAATAAATAAACCACATGCATTCATCTGAAGGAATACGAATACATGAATTAGAAGTATCTGTTCTACGGGTTCCCACTGCAAACCGGGAAACCTGGCAAGGTGACTGCGGAGCTATCTGCATTAATAAAACACAAAAGGGGACTGCACAGATTTCACTCACTGAGTTAGAAATCGTGGACAACTGAAAGGGGATTGTACATTGTAGGCCAAAAAGGACTGAACTTGAGTATTCCAGCCTGGATTTTGTTCATTACAATTCACTTCTTAGTGAATAACATCTTAAAAATGATACTCCCCTGAAAGTTGGGTAAACATTTACGCACTGTGTGCTCCCAACTTTGAGCTCTGACATTGTAGCTGCCTAAATGAACTGCCTACACTCACAGCACACAATTAGAAACTAGAATTTTAAAAGCACTGATATTCCATTTATTATTATTAACCAGGACAGGTTTTATATTAAATTTAATGTTTAATAAAGTGCAACCATGACACATAAACCTTAAAGTGACACACTAGACCTGCAAGTGTGTCCTCTTTTTTCATTTTATAAAAAGTGCAGATTTCATGAGAAATTGGCCCTTTTATAAATGAACTTTGTTATACCCCCTGGCTGTCAGATAACCGGTCCTGTTACTTCTGATTACCTACAACACCTGCCTTGCAAAGACTTCTCATTGATCTTCATTGGGAAGGCTGTGATTTATCATAGTCACTTGCTGTCGCTACGTCACCTTTAAGATGAGCATTTTTTTTAATTCAACTCATAAAAAAAGAATTATCAAAAGGTTAACCCCTTAAGGACACATGACATGTGTGACATGTCATGATTCCTTTTTATTCCTGAAGTTTGGTCCTTAAGGGGTTAATGGGCACCGGTCATGCCCCAAACAACAATGCTCTTTGGGGGAGCACCCTTAGGTTGGAGAAAGACACAGGAACCGCTGTATTGTCTATAACGAAAGGAATGCCAAAGAAAGGTTATGTGTGGTTTACTAAAAAATTCAATACGGAACCTTCCTGTCAGGTTAAAAATAAAAACTGACCAGACGGAGCGTAGACTGTATATAGAATATGGGAGCCGGAATGAAAGATTAAAGAGATCAATTCAAACTAACCGACCGAAGGCTCAGGCAAAATTATAGCGGCAACACCTGCCCGGCTAATGTCTACCTGAATTTGAAATAATACAACTATCCTCTGTGTATTTCTGATGCGAATATATTAGGTGTAATTTTTATATTTATTATTTTCAGTCTTCTGCTAATTAAAGGGACACTATAGCTTAATGTAGTTGTTCTGGTGAGTATAATCATTGCCTTCAGGCATTTTAATGCAAATATTGCCTTTTCAGAAAAAAGGCAGTGTTTACATTGCCCCAAGGGACACCTCCAAGTCAGGGCCGCCATTAGGGGGTGACAACCATAATGGTTGTCACGGACCCAGCGGTCCTGGGGGGCCCGGACTGCTTTGGCAGTCCAGGGCCCCACAATTACTCTCTGCACCTATATATAGCGATGATAGGTGCAGAGGGCCCCCCCGTCCAAAATTTCTGGTAGCCACTGGAGGGGCTTCCTGGCTCAGTGCTGGCTCAGATTCAATGCATTCAATCCAAGACGGTGTTTGGCCCTGCCCCCTTGTCGATTTTAGCCAATCCAATGCTTTCCCAATGTGAAACCATTGGATTTGCTAAAAATTAGCAATTCTGATTATGTCACCAAGGGGGCGGAGTTAGCGCCGGCAAACCCTACTAAACGAGAGCTACTGGGGACTCTTGTTTAGCTTTAACACATTAAAATGGTTTAACGAGGAATGGAAAGACAGCACCAGAGGACTCGAGACACTATAACCACTTCAATGAGATGATGAAGCTACGCCGGTGCTTAGAGTGTTCTTTTAAAAGGAACTAGGAGAGAGACAAGCATCCACCCAAGAATGGCGCATTAAAGGACAGAACCGGTAATAGGGCCAGGATACCGGTCTGAGCTTGGGTGAGATCTAAATAAAATACAGAAAAGACAACACCAGCAAAATACACTATGCACCAGATACCACAAGCAGAGCTACTAAACTGAAAGAACCAGTTATATTACAGTCTGGCACCAATCAGGCATCCATTAAAGAATCCCAAGAGCTGGAACGGATGGTGGCTAAATGACGAGGTAGTGTGTACAACATCTGAGCCAGCCATTACCTCTGTATAGTAGAAAACATCATTGTCATGGGACAAAGGGACTGGCCCTGGCCAGTCATTGGTGGCATTTTGCCGTCTAGTTTTCGTCTAATCCAATTAATTCTACTCTATATTCTGGAGTAAACGGTTTTGCATTTTAACGTCTATTTTCATGAATTTATGTACCATTTACTCTATGTGCAGTACACCACGCAAAAACATTCTTTCTCAAGTTTCCAACTGAATTAAAAGACATATAACTGAAAACATAAAACAGACACGTAACCTCCTCTCTCCAGAAATACATAAGTGTGTAACATTCATCTTAAAGCGCAGTTATCGTACAAAGCGCACATTAAAGGACCACTATAGGCACCCAGACCACTTCATTAAGCTGGCCAGGTCCATCTTGGATTAACCCTGCCTGCTGTAAGTTTCTCTGAAACTGCTATGTTTACAAATGGGTAAATCCAGCCTCTAGCGGCTGTCTCATTGACAGCTGCTAGAGGGCTTCTGCGTTTCTCACTGTGATTTTCACATTGAGAAGACGCCAGCGTCCATAGGAAAGCATTGAGAATGCTTTCCTATGGACTGGCTGAATGCGCGCACGACTCTTGCTGCGCATGCACATTCAGCCGATGACGACCGAAGGAGGAGGAGAGTCCCCAGCGCCGAGGAAGCCCAGCGCTGGAAAAAGGTGAGTGTTTTAACCCTTTTCCTCACCCTAGAGCCCGGCGGGAGGGGGATCCAGAGGGTGAGGGGGACCCAAGGACCCTATAGTTAACTTCACACTGAAGATCTGCCAATTGATCACTTATTTTAGGATAAAGGTGTTACGACAAATTAACTGAGCAAACAGTAAAACCACATTTATTCACAGGACCTGGAGTGATCTTAACAAACAAGTCTTATTCACCAAAGGGATTTTTATTGCAGCTCTTAGTTTAAAAACAGTATCAAAGTAAAGTCTGATACGCAGCAGTTTATTCTCGGTCTCTTGCTGCAGAATTATATAAGAATTGGTTGTTTTACAGATCCAGTTTAAAAGTATGTGTCATGTCTTAAGAATCTCCCCCTCCTCTTACGCAGTAAAACAAACAATATAAAAGCAAACATAGCAGGGAATTTATAAATGAATTGAAGACAGAAGTCAAGTGACAGACAGGACTTCCCCTGTAGAGAATAACACATGCATTTTAGAGAATGTTAGGCTGAAACGTCCCAGGAGTTGGTTTTTGCCCGAACTTATGTTAACTTTTTTTAATTCTTTAATGTATATTAAAGATTTTGCAATTCCTCAGCTACAGGCAGACTGTCCCGGAGCAGGAGGGTTGGATCTCTGGGGGTTTAATATTACCAGTCACAGTGACACTCATCATGAAGGATGAGTGGAATTGCTCAATAACTGGATAGCAGCCATGACACAGAGAGAATCTGTTTATTCACAACGCAGTTCACAGTTTTGTTAACCGGGTTATTTGCAGTGTTTGTTCAAATCACTCTCTTTTGCACAAGATCCTTACTTTTTGTGCAAGCAGCAAAAATACTCAGTAGGCAAAAGTTGGCAAAAAGAGCCACGCTTTCTCTCTGAGCCGCGGGGGGCGGCGTAACTGTGTGATTTATGAAAAGCACTCCCGTTATAAGCCAGAGGTCACATGAGGCAAAGCTGTAACAGTGCTTGGAGTGACTCTTTAATCTACCATTGGACTGAAAATGAATTGACGCTTGGGGTGTTAAATAAGGGGTAACTGCCCCTTCACATCTAACTAAGCCGAAACGCCTCACATTTATTGACTGTACAAAAATGATGATCAAAGAGTTAATCAGATACATTTAAAGGAACACTATAGTCACCTAAATTACTTTAGCTAAATAAAGCAATTTTAGTGTATAGATCATTCCCGTGCAATTTCACTGCTCAATTCACTGTCATTTAGGAGTTAAATCACTTTGTTTCTGTTTACGCAGCCCTAGCCACACCTCCCCTGGCTATGATTGACAGAGCCTGCATGAAAAAAAAAAAACTAGTTTCACTTTCAAACAGATGTCATTTACCTTAAATAATTGTATCTCAATCTCTAAATTTAACTTTAATCACATACAGGGGGCTCTTGCAGGGTCTAGCAAGCTATTAACATAGCAGGGGATAATAAAATCTTAATTAAACAGAACTTGCAATAAAGAAAGCCTAAATAGGGCTCTCTTTACAGGAAGTATTTATGGAAGGCTGTGCAAGTCACATGCAGGGAGGTGTGACTAGAGTTCATAAACAAAGGGATTTAACTCCTAAATGGCAGAGGATTGAGCAGTGAGGCTGCATGGGCATGTTCTATACGCCAAAACTGCTTTATTAAGCTAAAGTTGTTCAGGTGACTATAGTGTCCCTTTAATTTAGCAGGTTTCCATCTCATCTAATTGGGTCAAAACTTTGAAATTCCTTATAACTATAATAGCTTTTTTACATTAAAGTACAGAACACTGCTACTACCTCTAGTACACAACATACAATGCAGGGCGTCGGACCCTTGCTTTAACAGATTTGTGTCAAAAACTGACAGAAAACCGCTGCATTGCAAAAGGAAAGGGCGAGACTGCAGACTGCGTGGAAAGACGATGATATCAGATATGGAGACTAAAATCCTGACACTGAGCAATTAGCGCAGCCTGAACCGAAATGACTTGCTAATTAGCTGACAAAGACATGTCGTTTCCACTGAGAATATCCGTGCAGAAAAATAACACAAACTCCAAAAAACAAGAATAACCCAGCAGCTTAAACGATTGTAAAAGAACAGTTCAGAGATATGGATCAGTTTAATATTTGCAATATGGAGGGCATACAGATAATGCATAAAGCGTACATGCGTTTGTTTTTTCAGATAACTCTTGCAAGGAGAAAAGGTTACAGGGAACAGTTTCCAAATCTGTTCCTTTTAAAAAAAATCGTCCCCCGTGCATTATTCTATCAGAGATTTTCCCAGAGGTTTGAATCGAAATAGAGCAACACATTTTATAACTTTCTGCAGATCTTTGGAGAATACAGAACAAGCTCGGCGATGTCTTTGATTGCAAATTTAAGAGATGGTTTCTGGAAAGGCCTCCGGCACTGCTGACAGATAATCTAGTCCTAGGTGTACGCTGTACCAAAAACACACTTTAAATAAGTAGAACAACTACAGGAAAGGACAGATGCAGAGGCTGCAGAAAATATTCTTATAGCCTTTATGTTCCAAATCACAAGTCCAAGAATGGCTTTTGCCACTGGGGCAACGGAAGGTGATCCATGTTGCATAATTTCTGTATCCGCTTAAAGTTTGCTGTGTTGCTAATCTATGAAGCAGCATTTAGTATAACCCAAAATGTGAATGAGAACCATTCTTGATGATCGATTTGCTGCAATAACTATACTTCTTAAATTTATGGTGGGAAAAAAAAAAATGGGACTTGTGTTCGTGTTAAGAAAACATTACTTTATGTCTTGGAATGACGATTAGATTAGGGTGCACAGTTTACATGCCAGAATTCGTTTTAACAATGTGTCTTTACCGATATACATTTACTAGTTTCACAGCTTAATGATGTTTCTATATTTTTAATCTTCTCAAACCAGACTTTATAATTGGCTTTCTCAGCTCCAAAGCTTTAAATGGTTTCAGATCCTTTTGTTTTGGGGATTCCTGTGTGGAGGTATAAGGAAGTTGCGTGTGATAAGAAAGCCTTGATTAATACTTGTTTGCCCAAAATAACAAACAAATTAAAAGCAGAGGAAACTGGGCTTACGTTCAACCTCTTTCCAGTGCTTTCATCTGCATTAAATAAAGCAACCACAACAGTTCTTGTTAAAAGACAGCAAATGGGAAAATAATTAGCCCCCCTGCCAGAAAAAGTAAGTTCCATTCTATTCTCAACACAGTGAAGATGAGTTCTATAGAACGGAACAAAGAACCACACCACACCAGAACCAATATCTCATTTAAAGAAACAGTTTCAGCACCATAACAACTTTATCGAAATGAAGTTGTTATAGTGCCAGGAGGTCCCAGACGCTGGCTCACCTATAAGACTTAAACCTTGAGCCTTTGACGCACATTGTTTTTGTGTTAAAATGATGTTTCCCAAGTTATGTTAGGTTTATTACTGAATTGTTTGAAACACACAGTGTATCAGACAGAAGAGATGTCTGCATTATTCACACTGCAATATATAGACATACTGGAAAAAAATTTCTCCCAAAAAGATAAACCATACAGAATACACAAACGATGAGGAAAATAGGAAAAGAGGGCTTGTTATACGTATTCAATCATTTGAATATCTGGCGATCATTTTAATTGTCCTCTATTCTTCCAAATACTAATCCTAAAACGGAGCTCTTCTCTTACAAGACTGACTATACAGAGAAAGATGTGTACGCAGAATATACATGGCTAAATTAGAGAAGTCATCCAAAGTTCCTGTGGAACTCGCTTCCCTCCTCCGTTAGATGCTCACCCAGTCTCCACTCCTTCAAAAAATCGTTAAAAACCCACTTTTTCATAAAAGCGTATCAATTAAACTGTTAATAGCTCTGGACTGATTCCTCTTCTGCAACTGTCACTAGTCTAATACTATCCTTACCTTTTTGTGTCATTTTACCCCACTCCCTCCAGCATGTAAGCTGATTGAGCAGGGCCCTCAACCCCTCTGTTCCTGTGTGTCCAACTTGTCTGGTTACAACTACATGTCTGTTCGTCCACCCATTGTAAAGCGCTGCGGAATTTGACGGCGCTTTATAAATATCATAATAATAATAATAAATAAATCTTTAGAACACAAAACAAAATATTACCTGATTTTTATGCTTTCATTTATTTTATTCCAGCACTGCAATCCTACTGCCTGGCTGCTGATTTTTTTTTTTTTTTTTTTAATGCAGTTAACTGTCCCAGAACTGGTGCCAGACTCTGGAAACACAAACTAGCATAGATGAGAGCTAGACTATAAGCACAACACTCACAGCAGGTAGGTGAAAATGGTTTATTATATTGTGCAAATATGTTCCACACCACTGTACAGGACACCTGCTCCACAATGAAAATAAATTCATACTGCCAATCACACACCTACTCACTAAACATATACTGCAAATATTATTGAATTAAAGAGAAACCCTGGAGTTAAATGCCTCTTTATTTATTTTTAAAGGAACCCTAAAAGCACCAACACCACTTCGTCTCATTTTTTTTAGATCAGTACAATTTAGAATTTTGTGAATAAACCTCTTATATTTTACAGTTTTGCTAGATTTTAGGCTACAGGTGGATTCTCACAGTGTACAAGGGATCGCTCTGGTGGATATTTTTATTTTGTTTTACAGCATTACAGTAAGCATTTACTTCCATTTCGCCACGCGTACAATGTTACTGGAAACTTGCGCGGCGCTGAAAAGACTGCCTGCGTGGAACAAGCCCTGCTAAATATTTGAGTAACCCTATATCCGTATTTACCAGAGACCTTCACGTTTACCTAAAAATTATTATTTTTAAAGAAAAACAAACACTCAGCTGGTTTTTCTCCCTAAAAGTGACAGATCATTAACAAGAAAGGAAAGCTTACTCCAGTAATCAGCGGCTTGCCATGGATTAACGTGAGAAAATACTGTACCAGGATGTATATCTAACCGAGCAGGTTCTAGGAATTAGTCTATCCATCGTGCTTTATGCAGGCTCTATGAAAAGACCAGCAATCTCCGACATCACAAAGCTGCTGTGTATTAATATGTATATTTATAAAACACTAACAAACCTCAGAGCTTTACAATAGGCCGGTACGAAATACAACAAAATTAGGAGCAAGAGATGACACGATCCCTACTCAAGCAGTTACAGGTCCATTATTACACAGCTCTGACAGGTTATTTATTTTATTTTTTTTATTTGCCTTTCCTTCTTTTTATAAAAACAGAATGATTTATTTCAAACATACTCTTCCACTAGCTGCAGGAACATGCTGCATCTTCAGGTATGGTAAACACTTGACCTCCGACAGGCCGGTATAGCAAGATTAGCAACAAAATAAATTGGTGTCAGGATGAGGTTTTCAGTTCCATCGTAGGTTGAAGGTCACAGACCGCCAAAAGCGCCAATGAAGCTAATGGGGGAGTGGGTGTCATTAGCCAATTATATTGCATTATGTGTGTTTTTTTAAATGGGCTCTACAGCAGTTTGTAGTGGTTACAAAGCCTGGAGTCCCACATTAAAGAGTCACGCTGGTTAACAATGGTTTGACATTGCTTCCAGTCTCTTGTGATATTGTTGTAGTGGAAGTTCCATTGCTCTTTAGAAATATAAAAATTGTCCAGTTGAGGAATTAATTCATAGAGTGAGTGTGCCTCAGACAGACTACAGGCACCCGAGCGATCCACGTAAGTGTCGAGCCATATAGAAATAGTTTGACTCCTTAAATGACCTCAACAGGCACCAAGACTACCTTATCTGTGAGAGTCACCCTTTACCTCCTCCAAAGCTTTCTCAATTTAAGAAGCGTGGCACTCACTGCTTACGCGTTTCTCATGCCCCATTCTTCTCTATCAGATGCATTGATTTGGACGATAGCGCGACCAGACACGCGGCGGGGCGGACTGCTGCAATAGCGCTGTCTCTGCGCCGTAAACAAAGGAAGTAAATATATTTCGAATTTACATTTTTCCACTGGAAAGGGGGCGGACATTGGCCAGTGGAACAGCAGGGTTTCAGTGCTTGTCATTTAATTTGTGCAGCTAAATTAAAGAAGAATTGTTAAAGTCGCTTGGCAGGTTGTGTGTCAAGGTTGTTTTTTCAACTTATGTGCTGACACTTAGAAATGTTGTGGAGAATTTGCCTTTTCCAGCTCATTGGGGTGTTGAACGTTTTCAATTATCCCATGTTGCTAACTCTTCCTTGGAAGAAACTTATTTGCTTTTAACATTACAAAAAAAAAAAAATGAGAGTTCAGCTCCTTGTCACATAGGGGGCTGCTTTATCATTCATACAAACAATGATAGCGTGACAAACATATCAGAGATAATAAATAATATATTAAGATATAAACAATTAACCATTATCCAAAACAAAAACAAAAAATCTAAAATAATCGGCCATCGAGATCAAGATGGCGGAAATGTTAGGGTTTAATTTAAGGTATAGGGTCCATATTCATCAATCCGAGGAGTGCCCTAAAGAATCCTTAGGATTGCTGCAGAAGTTGATTCAGTAAGCAATTTATTGGATGAGCACGTCAGCTCACCACTCTCAGCCAATTCTGCTCATTGAAATATTCACAGATTTCCAGTAACAGTATCAATATATTAGCCAGCCTGGAACTCTATTTCCGGGCCGACTAATGACGCCCCATGCATAGGATGCAGAATTACATAGCGAATCGTTGTACATACAGACTCCAGGCACCATCACCACTGAAGTGCTTATAAGGCTTGGAGTAACTCTTGACGTATTTTATGTATGGAGGGTAATGCTGCTCAGATTACAAAATCGCACTTTCCCAACTAGCTAGCCTGAAGCCAAGCTAAAACTGTGAGCATAGAGGAAAACCAAGCTTCAATCATCGCACTGCGCTTCAGACTATGGAGCTGCTATATAAACTAAATGATAGACATTCTCTCTATGCAGAATGCTTTAATGTACTAGCTCGTATCTGTGTTACAGGTAATATGTAACCAGTATGAGCTCACTTGGAGTCTCTCCAGCCACTGAATCGCAGCATACAGAACATTTCTAAGCCGATTAGCAGTCTAATGCCCTCGTACATGGGCAGAGAATCCGCTCAAAGCATGGTTTAACGGCTACTGACCTGCTGCAGCCTGCTCAGTGACCTGATGGCCAAGGCATTTGCAGGGATTGTCCCCTTTTCCATAGCATTTTTAAATGTTATCAAGTCCAATTTTACTCCCTCTGTTAAAATATGAATAATGGTTGTGCAGAAAAAACACTGGCATTCTAGGTTGTAGCCAAGGGACAACTGGATGGAAAATGACATTATAAAAGCTTGATTTCACAAAACATTTATTTACTCAGTCGGTTACATCACTTTCTGATGTTTTGAGGAAGTGGCCCGAGTGAAGCTGCATGATTTAGTCATTGTTAAGCAGATTTAGAGCTCATTCAAGCCTCCTCATTCCAAATGTTATTCCAATATTTTGCAATTGGACTGAAACAGTACCAAGATAAGGCAGGGCATCTCCTGAGAGCAGCAGATACCAGATATACCAGATATGGTGCATTTTCTTAGGCCCATAATTTTTTCCACGCAGAGCAGCACAGGAAGAGCGCTGCCCTGCACTATGTGAAATTAACATGCTGTAGGATTTCATATTGATTAATCACAAATATTTTACTTGCAGTAAGTACAGGACAGTGCTTCTCGTCTGCTGCACGGCGATATTTAAATGAATAGGCAACTTAAAGAAGGTGAAAAAAAGTGAACCTATCATGGTCGCCAGCACATTTCATAAATAAATCAGCATGCCGTCTCATTAAATGCCATATCTGTGCTTTTTCAGAACGCTCATTATTATTTTTTGTATCTATGAAGCGCCAACAGATTCCGCAGCGCAGTACAATAGGTGGACTAACAGAGACGTATCCGCAACAAGGCGAGATGGATGCACAGTAACAGAGGCTGTTGAGGGCCCTGCTCAAATGAGCTTATATTCTAGAGGGGGTTGGGTAAAGGGGCACAAGTAATAAAGATAGGATGTATTTTATGTATGGAAAAAAGGTGGGCTACCAGAACAGTTCACAAACCTCATGATACCAGAGCCTGGTTTTATTAATGAAAAGAAAATGTATAATATATATATATATATATATATATAATAGAAATAATACTTTTATCTTCTAGGTTAGAAATTATCTAGACAATCTTAACATAACAAACATGGCTATATTTAGCTACTCACGGTCCAAGTCAGTGACAGTTAATAATGGGGCGGTTATGGGGACAGTAATTCCCCATGACAATTAAAGGGTGAATTTAGCTCACAATCTACATTTGCCTTGTAACGTGTGTCCATAAACAGCCCAAGAAGGTGTGATCCTATCACTTGCGTCATAGCTTTGTCTACACATATATTGTCACCTTCCTGTTGTCACCCCGCGAGGCACAGCTGCAGATTAGGCTCGTGTAGAATAGCTTTCACTGTGACAATATTTAAAGTGCGCACATCATGTTATAAAAGATAATGCCTTATTGTGATACTGTGCAGACGCTATTGAGGCAGAGGATTTGTCAGAATAAAAACCTTTAGTGCAGAGCCAGATGGACCGAGATTCTATATTGTAAATGGCATTTTAAACCCAAGCATTGAACCTTAGATTTCTATTTAGGATAAAAGTGCATAGCTGTAAGGCTTCAAATACCAGAAATATTTTATAATGGTGTAAAAATACAAACAAATACACAGAAAGACAAATAGAGGAATAGACAAATCACAATAGAAAGAAAGAAAATGCTGTTTTCTCCGACGAGGTTAAATTCACCTGAAAAGCTCACTTTTAAAAGGAAAAATTAAAAAGCCGGATTTATGTCCTTACGAAACATTGGGATTGTCAGCCAATGTCAGCTGTCACACCATTCTCATAGTGGAATCGCTAGGCACCAATCATTGTTTCAAACAATGGTTCTACTAAGAAAAGGCATCTGCAGACGCTCCACATACACAAAGTAATACAAAAATAATAATTATATATTATATAGAGAGATGTTATTTATTAACTCATGTCACAAAAAGTAAAATGAAAAATTGCGCCTTCAAAGTTTTTATGTTATGTTAGATAAAATAAATTTAAAGGACCACTATAGTGCCAGGAAAACATACTCGTTTTCCTGGCACTATAGTGCCCTGAGGGTGCCCCCACCCTCAGGGACCCCCTCCCGCCCGGCTCTGGAAAGGGGAAAACTTACCTTTTTCCAGTGCTGGGCGGGGAGCTCTCCTTCTCCGATCCTCCTCCGTTCCTCCTCCTGGGCTGAATGCGCACGCGCGGCAAGAGCTGCGCGCGCATTCAGCCCGTCGCATAGGAAAGCATTTACAATGTTTTCCTATGGACGCTGGCGTGCTCTCACTGTGAAAATCACAGTGAGAAGCACGCAAGCGCCTCTAGTGGCTGTCAATGAGACAGCCACTAGAGGATTAGGGGGAAGGCTTAACCCATTCATAATTATAGCAGTTTCTCTGAAACTGCTATAATTATGAAAAAATGGGTTGACCCTAGAAGGACCTGGCACCCAGACCACTTCATTAAGCTGAAGTGGTCTGGGTGCCTAGAGTGGTCCTTTAAAAATCTCAATATATATTTTAACTCCAGGTTGTAACACTCAAAAATGATTACTATCCAAGGGAGTGAATACTAGTTCTGCCAGGCATTAAACATTTACATAAAAATCTTTATTGTGGTGTCACTTTAAGTGTATTCCCTTATTTAAAAAATTACAAACTAATCCGACACCTTCAAAATAAAGCTTACAATTATCATCATCACATCATCTGTGGCTCCCAATAAAACCCTACAATAACTATAGTAATATTAAAAGACTAATGTGGCGGACTGCCTGGCACCCCGACTACTTACCTCTGTCAATCACGCTTCCTAGTGCTCACCGAGTACCATAAGCACCACACCAGACACCATAATCACTGTAGCCCCCTTAGCCGCCGCAGCTTGGCTGGGGTCTCGCCGTCCCTTCCCACCCTGGACCAAACACCTGGATCCAGCTCCCAGTGTGGAGACCTCTCCTCCAAGAGAGTATAGCTGTATAGCCAATAAAAGAGCAAGTGATATAGCAGTATAGCTGTTCCCACCACACATGAGCCGAGGCATAATGCTGGGAGTCATCTGGTTTATTGGAGGCCACACACAGCATTTTATGCAAAAGCCCCTACAAGGGGTTCACAATTCAAGAATACAGGGAAATCCCTCCCATGATCCTTTGTGCCTGAGAGATAATTATCTGAGAAGCAAACATATAACTAAATTATCTCTCAGGTACAAAAACCATACAATTTACAAACATCCCAAAAGTACCCTCAAAATCCATAGAAACCCCACAAAAGTTAGACATTATCGGATAACCCCGATTTGGGTGACCAACATATCCAAAAATCACCCAGATCGGTTCAGTGGTTCAGTTTTTCCATGGAATTCAATTATTTGACAGACCGCACACATCCCATGCCCAAAACAGTTCCATGAAATCAGTGCTAACGGTCGGTCTCTTTCGGGAGTATAAAAGTGCATAAAAGTTTGAACATAATATATAATTACAGCGTGTAGCTTGTTCACCTCATTCGTGGGAATGATTCCACCGAACAGTGCCCCTCCAGGTTGTATAGAACCGAAAGCAGGCGATTATGGAAGTCCAGCGGTGTTCGGGAGCTTCAGTGTTAGATTTTAGTTCCATGAGCTCGATGCCCAAACAACGCTGCCTACATTCGCGGGAACAAGATGGCCGCCACCTTGTGGTTGTTCATACAAGCGGCGGCCACCCAGACGAACAATTAAAACACTGTGGTTAGAATCGTTATGAGGTGATGATAGAGCTTAACAAGCTCCCGGGTGGTCCATAGTTCCGGTTCCCGAACAGCATGGAGAAATGGCATGAACACAGTCTTTTATGAGCCTTTTCGAATGGCCCATAATCTTGAGGCAGGAGGCTGGCAAGCAGGCTCCTCCAGGAGCACGTGGCGAGGTTACTTTCGCCACAACTAATACTATAATAAGCAGGTCAGATACAGTTGAGATAGTGTACCTGTCAATCCTAGCCCCCCAATGATCAGGGAATACACAATAATCCAAGAGAACAAGGCTTTCTAAGAGAAGATTTACAACATCGGCCTTTATTTCTCACATAAAATCTCAAAATAAGGTCTCAATTTAATTAAAAAAATTCTATATTTTTGGATCAACTTTTAAAATATAATTTTTGCCAAAAAAAAATCTAAATTATATAAAATTAAAAAAATATATATATCAATATGTCAAAAAATATCAAAATATTAAAATATTTCTTATAATATTAACTTATTCTAAACGTTTTAAAAATATTACATCTAGGTTGGGGAAGAGGGATCTACTTAAACGTGACCTTCGCTTACAGTGCGTACTCAGTCTATATTGAATGCTCCTTTTTCTGACAAACAAGAACTATTTGCAGAGCGTTGACAATCATGACATACATATCATCCACTCATCGGTGTGAAATACGACAGCAATCCATTAGGTTCTTCAATAATCATAATGCCTTCCTCTGGATATTAACCTGTTTGGAAATTTATATATCTCAAAGCAAGGTCATATGTCTTTAAATCTCCTCTCTATAAGGTAATGACGCCACCAGTGCTTTTTATACAACGTGCAAACCTCCATGTACTGCATCCAGGTTTATGGGGGCATAATTATAAATATGAGGATATTATATATTAAATATGACTAATGTAGTGAAGATAAACCAAATATATCCTCTTCAGAATTATACCACGATAGATATCACAATAGCCCACCTCAGATAAACCCATGCTTCGGAAATGTACATAGTTAAAAGGGACACTTCACTACTCAAATACAAAATAAATAAAAATCACTGTTTAGTATATATACCCCCAAGGAAAACATGCATGCATTTAATCATACTATTTTCATTGGGATTAGATCTAAAAACAATTTGTAGAAATGCAGATCTCTTGTCTGCAGCCTTTGTAAGCCCTCTCCTTCTAACCCCACCCAGACTTTCAGTGGCTGTCCAATTACAGACTTGCCAATACCGCTCAATGAGAAGTGCTCTGGGCAATTGCTGCCTCTTAGTTTATCTCCACTGAACTAACTAAACCAGGAAGTAACAGAACCGGATGTCTGACTGACAGCCAGGGGGTGTAACCAGGTTAATTTATAAAAGTGACAATTTCTATTGAAATCTGCACTTTTTATAAAATGTGAAAAGAGGAAACAGTCTTCACACTTAAATTATTCAGCAAGCTAAAGTGCTTTAGGGGTTTGGAGTGTCTGGTGGTCACTCTAGGCTAGTGATGATAGTGGAACAGTAAATTAGTATTTCCCATGCTCCTCACTGTTCTGGCAAGGTCATATGCATCTGAACTGTCTCTCTAAGGAAGCTTTTTTAGCTCCTGCCAGGGGTAGGCAACTTTAGGGACGGCACATGTTGTGGACTACAACTCCCGTAATGCTGACAAAACATCAGGGGACATGCAGTCCACAACATCTGGAGTGTCGAAGGTTGCCTACCCCTGCTCTAGACTACAAAGCTAGATTATACATTTAGATTGGCAAGTATAGTTGCATTAAAGAATTTCCAGGGCCAATATCCATATAAAATATCCACAGATACTGGATACCAGACTAAACGGCCTGGGTCAAGAAGTCACACCAGACCTGGGAAAGTTGTTAGGTATGTGAATGGAACACATAAGAAATATTTTTTGGCATACGTTTTACCAGAAACAAAATAAAATATTCATTTTTTGCTTGTTTCCTGAAGCTAATCAGTTATTAAAAATGTACCAGTGTTTTAAAAATGGCGAAACAAGTTTCCAAACACCAATGCAAGGTAATGTAAATATTTGTGGAATTTGGGATCAGGGTGAGTGTCTTGGGCTGACAATCGATGCACACATTGAGATTAATGGAATCCCGAGTAAGAGTCAGTAATGTTTTAATTGGAGACACAGTTCCCAGGGTTTGTTATAACATGGAGCTATTTTATCAGGTTTTCCAGAGAACAGTAACGTTTACATGTTTTGTCCATTCTATATCATGCTGATTGACGGTTTCCTTTAAAAAGACCATTGTTTGTCTCTGTAAACATGTTGAAAGTAAGAGCCAACCTGTATATGGCTGAAATCCATATTTTCAGGGCATACAGTTCATACCAAGGGTGTGGAATTCCGATCTCCCAATGTCCGGAAAGCATGTCAGACCCCAGGCAGAATTGTGAAAGTTTAGCCTTGCAATGGGGGGGGCGCATGGAGGAGCATTCCATGTCAGGAAGCATGTGATCTGCATCTCCAGCAGGCTACCTTGCGGTTTGGTGCTCACCATGGCAGACCGCAGGCTGGGAATACATGCGCCTGCACTCAGAAAACACTGGAACCGCGCAAGACATTACAGTGGCCTGCACTGCTGGAGGTGCAGAGCACACAATCCCACACTAAGCCAGGCAGCACACATTAAACAAAGCACACACACACACACACACACTATACAGCCAACACACACCACAAACATACACACTGGAGATTTATTCTAGCTCAGCTTTTAATTCAGTAATTAATTTAATAACTAACCATATCGATGTTCAGGGCTCCAGGCAGGGGCCCCAATCAGTATAGTAGATCGTCAGGACAAGTAGATAATCATGATGGACAAGTAGCTGCCACTTGAATTCCATGGCAGTCCCTCCTTTTTTTATTTATTTTTTTATTAAAATTTCCACCCCGATATATAAAGAGCTACAGTGAGGTAAAAATCCAAAAATGGAGCAATCACTGTGAAAACGAACAGAATGTCAATTCTGGCTGCACGACATCCAGCTCTTGGTACGATGCCTTGTTACCGACCTACGACTATTGACGATTTTTCCAAAGGTATTGAAAGGGTTAAGCTGCGTCTTGTATCCTCTCTCTAACGCTTTGACACACCCCCTAAAACAAGGTTACAGTAAAGATCAGTAACACTCGTTTTCTGAGGTCAGTGAAGTAAATCACGATCTGCCTCACTGCCCATGATTTTTTAATACAACCTGGCATTTCTTACAGAAAACCAGCCATCCAAGCGAAGTTCACGTGGACATGTTCACAGTGCGATGACTGCGAGAATCACTCGTCAACTCACGTGGCACCCTGCCAACGCCAAATACACGCCAAAACAGTGGAATTCCTACGGCACTGTTGGCTTTCCTCGTCACTGAAGATGAGTGAACCTAAAGGCTGTCTGAGAATTGTGAGACATTACGTTCCAAGGTTAGCAATCGTTGTACGTTGACGGATGCCAACAGCAAAACAGGCACTGCCATGTTCCATGGGATATTTCACAAAGAAACAATACGTAATACGCTAAAAACAATACACAGGAAACAATTTTAAACTCACTCCTCCTCGGCCATATTTACCTTTCCATATTAGCAATCTCAATTCTATCCAACCTATAGGTGGATGACTGCCTGAGAGTTCTGGGGGCCGGCTAGTGCTGGGTGGGTTCGCCATGCACTCTAAGCCAATTAGTATGGACCAAATGTAAACTCCACGTTACCAATGCAGCCACAAGTTGGTGGCCTCCAGGTGCTGGGGGAGCATTTAAAAAAAAAAAAAAAGAAGTGGGATGGCACCCACAGACTGTTTTGCACAATACTAATTACAATAAGCTGTACCGGTTATGGTGCACAGAGTGCCCCTTTAAAAGCATTATGTATACAATGTAAATAAAGAGTGGTAAATTTACCCTGTAGTATAACTTTGATTGTAAGCACCAAATCTACTTCATCTTAAAGGAACACTATATTATTATTATTTATATAGCGCCAGCAAATTCTGTAGCGCTGTACAATGAAGCTGTATTCCAAACACTAATGTTCTCCTCTGCATTTAGTATAAAGTCCGCCTTCAAGGACGTGTTCCTTTTTATCAACTCAAAACACTGCTATTTCTGAAACTGATTTGGTACTGTAAAGGTAAGGATTTTTGGCCCTTTTTAACTTTCATTCAAATTAACAAAGAAAAAAAAACGTGGCAGAGGTCAGGAATCCAAACACGAAAACACACTTATGTTGAAAATGAATATATTTATTTATAAGATTTGAGCGTACCGTTAAATTATCCCATTAAAGTACTATGTCCACTAACGATATCCGGGGTAAAGGAAATTAATTTAGTTCTCTTGTAACAAGAAAAATGCAAAATGTGAATTCACAGGTATTACTCATTCTTGAAGCACAAAGTGATTACCCTTTTACATGTCACATTTGGGAAGTGTTCCATTTTTACTATTTATTATAATATTTACAATCAGGAAATATTAAGAGGTTGAGATTACACAGATTTTCTTTGGAAAATAAAACACACTAATGGGATTCCCCCCCCCCCATCTGTACTAAAGCATTGAATAGGTCACCTCTAGTTGCGTCATCGGATCTGCAAGATGTTAAAGGTTTTGTTATGATCCTGATTAAAAACACAAGTTAAACATTTCGGCTTGACGGATAGCATCCAAACCTTCGCTAATGAGGCCATCTTTCTGCAATTCTAAATCTAATGTGACAATCAGGCACGCAGCTTGAAATGTGACGGCTTCCATGAAACACAGGATAAAAAAACAGGGGTTTTATTTTAATATTTTTGTTCTTTATACATGTTATATTTATATATTTATTTATGCAATGGACTCAGCGTCAAACAGTGAAATCTTAAAGGGACACTCAAAGGACCATAACCACTACTGCTGACTCTACAGTTATGGGGCAAGGACCCAGTATGACAAAACCTGGTGTTTTTACCTGTCTGTGTCTGCAAAGAATACAATGCAATAATGAAACGTCTGCATTACCCGTCTGAAATTCAGTGCATATTTTGAAGTTTTTGTATATAGGAAGCAGCAGAAGGGCTGGACTATGGGTGACAGGACATCTTGTAGTCTTGGCCAAAGAGTTTGACAAAAACTGGAGGGAATACACGCAAAACCTCCCTGCACTATAATTACTACAATATGCTGTATAACAGATTGTAGTGGTTATGGTGCCTCCATTTGAAGTACTACTGCAAGCATCATAACCACTCCAGCCCACAGTACCATTGCCCGGTAGGGTTGTAAGCCGCTTAACAAGAGTTTGCCCATTTTTCCAAGTTCCCACCGGGCTCCAAGGCTCCCTGGTGGTCTAGTGGCGCGCTTCCGGCTTCTACAAGCTGCAGAATCTAGAAGTCGCAGCCATAACTATACATTGGCCGAGAGCATCTGATGACCTCTCTCCGCCAATGACTGACCTTCTGTGCAATAAAAGTAGCGTAGGATTGACATTATCCAATCTGGAACTATACCTGCCGTCATGGTACGGAGCAGACTCCAGGCACCATGACCATGAGGTTTAAGATGTAAGTTACCGCCATGTTGTTCAGCAAGGTGCCCCAACATGCATACTGGTATTCTGGTATTTGAGTTAAAACATGCATTTGGCATTCTGGGATTAAAGGAACACTATAGCGTTAGGAATGAGCCCTAGTCACTATTTAGGTGACTAGAGCCCCGTTCCGCGGTGAATAAATGGTTAACCATTTATTTGCTTACCTTAATCCAGCGCCGGTGACCTCTCCCCCTCCATCGACGTCAGCTCCCAAGTGGAGCCGAATGCGCGTCCATTCAAAAACGCCCATAAGAAAGCATTACTCAATGCCCAACGTAAAATAATTGCGGTATACTCCACTAGAGGCTGGATTAACTCTGCAGTGTAAACATAGCAATTTCTCTGCAGGGTTAAAACTAGGGGACCTGGCACCCAGACCACTTCATTGAGCTGAAGTGGTCTGGGTGCCTATAGTGGTTGTTTAAGCTGTAGGCATTGTGGGACTTCGTAACTAACATTGCAGTACCGGGAATTGATGCATTGAAACTTTAGCACAATAAATAGATTGCAGCTTTAACAAGTGTATTCAGCTGTTGCAAATCGACAATTTAATTTCAGCCCTCAGTAAATCCAACCCAGCTAAACTGGCAGTTTTTACCTGATGCAATGTCGTCAACGGATAATAAGTATATAAAACAATATTCTGTTTAGTAACAGGTTCTATTGCATTTACTTGGTTCCGTTTTACTATAAATCTGCTGGGTCTAGGCGCTAGAGAAAGGGGTGCGGGAGATTCTAACAGCTGAAATGTCAGATATGTGACATTCCAAACCCACAAGTAGTAACTAACCCTGGAGATTTTGTGTAAACTACACAAACAATAAAATAAAACACGCTTGGTCTGACAATGAGGAGATCCGACAGGTTGGACTGGTTGGAAGTCTAGTGAGCAATCAGTGGAGGGTGAGGTCACAGAAACACAGCAGGTTATTTACTAAAAGTGGGAAATCATGGGATTTCAAATCGTAGGCTATACTAGCAGAACTGAAAGCATAGCTGGAATGTTTCTGTTCAAATGCAAGTGACTTACCTCATATCGCTGCTACATACACTGAATACACCATATTACTGAGAGGGTAGTAGATGCATGGAATAGCCTTCCAGCTGAAGTGGTAGAGGTTAACACAGTAAAGGAGTTTAAGCATGCATGGGATAGGCATAAGGCTATCCTACCTATAAGATAAGGCCAGGGACTAATTAATGTATTTAGAAAATTGGGCAGACTAGATGGGCTGAATGGTTCTTATCTGCCGTCACATTCTATGTTTCTATGTTTCTATCAAAGCGATACACGGTCCATACAATGTCAAATATAAAGATTTACTCACTTTCCCTCCTTTCCAGCATGGCTTTCAGGATCCTACTTTTGGAGCGGCTAGGGAGTTTCCATAGCAACTACAGCGCCTGCGCTGTGGTTGCCATGAGAGGAGAGCAAATGGACTTTCTGTGGGCATGCCGAGGCACTGACTGACAGATGGGAGAAAAAAAAACGTTAAATTAACTTTAAATTCACCTTGGAAAAACACCCCAAAAAAGGGGGATGATTACCCCCAGCTACTGCTCACTTATGCATGTTAAACCATCAGTGGGCAAGCAATGGACCTTTTAGGTACTTTTCGAGCTAAAACGAAAATGGCAAGAAATGGGCAAGTTAAATGAAAAACTTGGGAACTGACAGAAACAACGCTCACTCTATAAAGATTTCTGACGTTCGTTTAAGGCTGGGTGGAATTTAGAGCGAAACTAAATACAGAAGCTATTTATTGCAAATGTTTCTCCCATACATTGAGTCACATATCAGAGACTTCCTGGAACCTGTCCAATATTGGTGTAGGGCAGTGGTTGGAAATGTGAGTACCTCGGGGCACTCTGGAAAAGACCTATCTTGACACAAGTTTATCAGCCAGTCCAACTACATGGAGGAATTCATCTGGAGGGATAGCTTAAAGGAACACTACAGCGTTAGGAATATAAATGCTGCCAGTGTTAAAAAGGTGACTCGTTCTTGCCTTTTCTCCCTCATAGCGCTGGTCTATGGCGTGCAACTCAGCCTGCCTGGCTGAGATCATCGATGATCTCAGCCAATCCAATGCTTTCTCGTAGAAATTCATTGGGAGAAACGCTGCTCTCTGTGAGACCGTCGGATTGAAATAGTTTTACTCCACTATTTCATGGAAGCTGTCAATATGACAGTCACTAGAGAGCATCTGCAGCACGTAAACCAATGTGTTAGGAGATCTAACAAACTTTCGCACACATTAAAGGGTGACTCAAAGCTTGAGTCAATACCTGATTTTTTATTATGGAGGTAATGCATTAAAGGACCACTATAGTGTCAGGAAAACATACTCGTTTTCCTGGTACTATAGTGCCCTGAGGGTGCCCCCGCCCTCATGGTCCCCCTCCCGCCCGGCTCTGGGGAGAGGAAAGGGTTAAAACTTACCTTTTTTCCAGCGCCGGGCGGGGAGCTCTCCTCCTCCTCTCCGCTCCGATCCTCCCTTTCGGCTGAATGCGCACGCGCGCGCGGCAATAGCTGCGCGCGCATTCAGCCGGTCTCATTTTCACAGTGATAATCACGCAAGCGCCTCTAGCGGCTGTCAATGAGACAGCCACTAGAGGATTTGGAGGCTGGATTAACCCTATTATAAACATAGCAGTTTCTCTGAAACTGCTATGTTTATAAAAAACAGGGTTAATCCTATTCATTAAGCTTAAGTGGTCTGGGTGCCTAGAGTGGTCCTTTAAAACGAGCAGGAAGGAAAGTTAAAATAAATAAAAAGAAAATATATTAATCTCTGAATTTGCTATAAAGCTTGCAGAGTAGCTTCATTCATTTTTATCATGAATGAAAGTACTCACGGGCATGCATGCGTGCACCTGCTGTACAAGCTCTCCCATGGAACGTTGTACTGTGAGTAAAGTGTGCTATGAACAACCGCACAAGTCACTGGGGTTCCTACCAACCCGTACAAGTTCTTGTGTGATCAGGGAGTTATTACCCCTGTGAGGTCAATGGGTGGATATTTTGAAAATTACTAGAATTATAATTCCCACTCACAGGATAAAGAAAACGAACGGGGAGCACTGTGCACAATAAGCCACCAGAGATGTATGAACAGTTATGGTGCTTGGAGTGATTATTGAAAGGTAATCTTTAGGCATTCAGACACAAGAATTGGTTTAATAAAACATTTAGCAAAACAAATTTTTTTAAAATTACTTTTTTTCATAATTATATGATTATTTATAAAATAAACCATTTATACCCTAGCCCTTACTACGATAAAGTGGTAAGATAACCGACGTGGAAAATATCCCTGCACCAACAAAGGTGGCTTTGTACATTAAAGGATTAAATAATGTTAAAGAAGAATTAAATAGAAAATCTGGAACAGGATTTGAAATTGGTGGGTAAAAAGGTAATGTGACAAAATACTACTATCCAGTGAAGATTAACCGTGATAAAGAAAGGGTAGTAGATACCTGGAATAGCCTTCCAGTAGAAGCAGTAAAGACTTACAGTGATAAAGAAAAGGTAGTAGATACCTGGAATAGCCTTCCAATGGGAGCAGTAACAGTGATATAGAAAGGATAGTAGATACCTGGAATTGCCCTCCAGTGGAAGCAGTAAAGGCTAAAATAGTAGAGGAAGTAAAAAATGCCTGTTATTTGTGTAAGGCAATCCTGAAGAACAAATATGTAAAATCAGCAAAATTCAAATTATTTGCTTTTAGAACCTGTTTCTAAGACAACAGATATCACAATAAACACATGAGCCAGTCTATTTTTAAGTTTTTTATCTTTACAGTAAAAAGTAATGAACCATGTGTTGCCAAGAAAGAGCTAACACTCAGTTTCTTCCGTCCTGACCTCAAGACAACAACAACAATTCCCTCTTTTTGTTACTGTAAACATGTTAGGATGGGAACAGCCAGCTAATAGCTTAGTTGTTAATGACATGGTTTAATTAGTTGTATCTTCACATAACACACACCCAGAGTGGAAACGACTCCTGTGCCTCTGGCATTTTACCTTCACATACATGGGATGCTATTGGCCAATGGATTTGTATTAACCAACACCTTTTTTCACAGAGCTCCACAGCAATAAAACTCACAGTAATATGCAATGTGTGAGTGTATCACAGAGCTCCGAGCAATAAAACTCACAGTAATGTGCAGTGTGTATGAGTGTATCACAGAGCTCCGCAGCAATAAAACTCACAGTAATGTTCAATGTGTGAGTGTATCACAGAGCTCCACAGCAATAAAACTCACAGTAATGTGCAATGTGTGAGTGTATCACAGAGCTCCACAGCAATAAAACTCCCAGTAATGTGCAATGTGTGTGAGTGTATCACAGAGCTCCACAGCAATAAAACTCACAGTAATGTGCAGTGTGTATGAGGGTATCACAGAGCTCCACAGCAATAAATCTCACAGTAATGTTTTAGGGGGCAATCTAGTTCTGGGAACGACTGTATACCAACAAAACTCTTACATCAAGGTTCTATTGGAGCATAACAGTGTAAGACACAGTATTTAAAAAAAAAAAAACTTTTTTAAAAACCTACAAAAAAACAACACAGGTTTGATCAAATAAAATCAGGATGAAATAAACATTTTTAAAAATTCAGAACTGCACACAGATTGCTTGATCAGGAAATGGCCACTAATGGTAGACTCTGACAGTGCGAGCTCTTTTACCGAAGTATTTAAGATTACAGCTCCATATGGCCCTTTATTGGAAAACGTCTGATAACTGAGGAAGACACAGGGGACAGGAAACAGCCCACAGAAAATGGGTTTATAAAAACACAAAATAGCTCACAAAGCATCATTTTCTTTGCTTGTCGTCTTAATGGCTGGACTAAATCGGTAGACAGCTTGGATTTCACAATTAGAGTGCTTTGGGGGAGGGACACGCTATTCCAGGGAGGTAGGGGTTCGTTACTGCACACATGCAGTTTACGTGCTTTGTGTCCACATTTGCTGTTGTATGAGTTTCCAGACAGCTGTTGACATTTCCACGATTTTTGGTGTGAAAAGGCAGTATATTTATTTTTCCTCGCTATACTTTCCAAGTCAGGTGCAGTGTCTCCGTTGAAAAACAAATACAAGTGGCACAGGCGCGGAGGAAACGCAAGGCCCGACGCATTTGTGCAAACCGGCTTAATGTACAGAATGACGCTTTTTATTGGATATTTACGTTGACAGACAGAGATAATATTACCATTTTCTACAACTTAGACAATAAGAATGAGACCGATCGGACAGCATTTCTGTTAATTTAACGTTAGCAATTCAAAACTTCAATATCCTTCATTCAAACAGATTTTTATATTGGGCATGTGCGAGAATAAATCCTCTTAAAGGGGAACACTTTTGCACTAAAATAAATACTGGAAGCTAATATATACAGCCATTTCTAGAAAGTGACATTTTGTCGCTTTGTTGAATTAGAAATATTTAATATTCGGAAAGCTGCAACTTGCAAAATCATCCTTAATATCCAGGGCAGGGGGGCCCCAGACTCAGAGAGCTTCATGAGAAATAAGTTTAATAACAGATTTAAAGGTTCCCATTGGTCACCCCTGTTCCGGAGGATTAAGTAAATTGATCGCTGTAACTTTATGGGGGAAAAAAAGCAGAAAATCTCAGAGAAGCAAGAGCGGGAGTGGAAGAATAGAAAATGCCAAGTTAGCTGTGTAAACTATACAATTAAAAACTAGAAAACTCCCTGCCTGATAAACCCAACACAAACAGAAATCTATCTGGCTGAAACCTGCAGCTGCTTTACCTGGCGTCCCCAACGCTGGTTACGCCCATCTCCGACACGCTAATGGACAGGGCAGGGTACCTAGCCTTTTATACTCTGAATGAGCATAATGCACCCACATGTTCTCTGAAAGCTAGATTGCAAGCTCATGGGCCAAGTTCACTTCAGCTGCCGTGAAAATTTTTGAAAATTATCTAATATTACAAAAGCTGCAAGGAGCACCCTCACAGCAGTAGATTTGGGTGGTCAAAAGGTAAATCCAGGCCTGATGTAAAACTACAACCCCCACAATGCTTTGCCAGCCTTAAGCTCTAAAGTGCTACAGAGATTGTTGGTTTTCAATAAATTACTGTTCAGAAAAAATGATCTTCTTGGGAGCGAATGTTCTCTAATTTCCTGACGAAGAACATCTTGCAAACAATAAAAGGATTTTATCCAAAACAGTTGAAAACAGGTGGGACTGGGAAAACTTTGGTTAATGTACTGCAATAAATCTCAGATCCCAGGAATCAGGGACAATGCTGCTGTTTGGGGGCAAATATTTTCATTATTTTACATATAAACACAGACACAGTTATTCAATAAAACTCTGAATTGTAGTGAAATAAAATTTTAATGGAAAAATTAAGCTGCTGCAATTTTGCTACAGTGACAGATTGGCTACTGTAAGATCAATTCCGTTTTCAATCGATTAAAATTTGAAGCTAAGTGAATAACAGTGAAAATAAAAAATTTAATGGGGCTGGCTAATGAATCTGCCTCTATGGCAAATAAATTGTACAAATATATGTAATATTATTATATCTGTCTATTTATCAAATCGCTAAACACCAACAATTCTCGGGTCTTTTAAAAAAATGTCTCACAATGAACAAGATATGGCAACGGCAGACTTCGATAGATACAAGATTCTATACTGCATACTGGTTCTCTCTCTACGTGCAGCGTTACAAATATACATTCCAGGCACCATGACCACTTCAAATCACTTTAGTGGTCATGGTACTTAGAGCAATTTAAAAAACTATTTTAATACTATCTATAACAAAATCCTAAAGAAATAAAATGCAATGCCTACGATATTTGGAGCAGAGGTTGCGTCAGCCCTTTTTCTCAGGCAGAATTCATTTTTTAGCGCTTTTCTCAGAGATATTTTGAAACTCCCTGTGTGTTTTGGCAGATTCTAACATCAGAAATAAGTACTTAATGTTGCCATTAACCCCAAACCACTGCAGCACATTCGCCTTTAGATACCATATAATTCAGATTCATGTTTAAAGACACAAATCAAGACACCATCTATATCCCATTTTCTAATGTCTGCAACATCTAAGCAATCAGTTGTGACCTCAATAATATTCTATCCCTTTTCTCTTCACCCCGGTATACACCAGTTCACAATACCAACACTTTCCAGTTCCCAAAATCCAATTCAACCTTTTACAATTAGCTGTATTTCCCCTCATTCTGCCTTATTTATTATCTTTCTAAATCATTCTTCAAATTTACTCATTAGAGGAAAACTTTATATTCAAAAAATATATATATATTTTCAAAGCATATAATAAAAATGATGTAAAAGTATGGACCTCCCATATTTATGCACCCTATTTTTGGCCCTAATTTACTTGCTACCAATCAAATGCTTCTCATAGGGAAACAGAACAAATCTGCAGAGTACAGCTTTGAGCAGAGAAAGATCGTTTGTTTGTTTTTTAATTGTTTTACAATGATGATGATCATTATTATTATTATTATTAAATAGATGTTTCAGATCATTCTATGTGTTTATTTTTTAGGTAATTGTTTTCACATGTCCAGTACAATGACGACTTGCCATCTAACGTTAAAGTTCTAATGGGGCTCAACAAACCACCAGATGAGGTTGGTTGGTGTTATACACCAAGTGAATTCATTAGCCCATTATTTCATACGTATATTTTCACTCCCACCATCCTCAACCAGAATTTTAATAACCATGATGTGAGTTGTAGTCTAGCAATAGCAGGCAATTTCTTAGATTAATTTTTTTTTGAACAGTTGAAAACACTGAATGAGGGTCCTCAGGCACCTCAAGCTTCTCCCCTCTGCGCTTCTCAGGTTAACGCATAACTGCCATTGCTGGTATAAATTGAGGTGGTTATGGTGTTGTGAAATCTCAATCTTAATCATACCTCCAAAGGGGGCCTGGCTGTAGACTGATGAGGACCCTCGTTCAGCTTTAGAAAACTGCGTTCATGGTTAGACGACAGTAAGAGAGACTTAAGACACCATAACCACTTCAATTAGATAAAGTGGTTATAATGCACATAGTGCACCTTTAATCTGTTTCTACAAAATAAACACAGCATAGTGTTGCTTAGGAATCAACACTACTATATAAAACAGGAATATCTGAAATAAGTCTACAACTCAGCTGCTAGTTACAGGTCCCGTGTTTTCCCCGTTTTTAATAAATAGTTATCCGATTGTACAGTTTTGGGAATTAGCAGACACCGCCTCTATGTTTGGAAGGAGAAAGCAGGATATGAAAGGCAGGAAGGGTTTTTCCTGAAGGAGGAAGGGGTTTTGGAATTCATGGAAAAAAATACAATATTGCCCAAGTAAAGCAAATCTAAACCAAAGTAATAAAATATTAACATGGACGGCACGGTCGTCTTTAGTAAGAGCAGAGTTTCTCCTTTATCAAGTTGTGTATTACGTCCGTAAACTGGGCGCATAGCACCAAAATAAACACAAAGGAACAGAGATTGTTGTATACAAGAAGGATAAAACTGCATTCCTTAAGGGGACACTCCAGGCTCCCACACACGTTAAGTGTGCTGTGATTTTCAACGTTTTATCAATGGTGGAAGTGACAGATCTCCTTTAAGCTACTCAGGCTGATGAACAAGAATTATCTTATTTTTGTATAAACGCTGCATTAAAGGGACACTATAGTCACCAGAGCAACTACAGCTTAATAAACGTTTACATTGCCCCTAGGGACACCTCCAAGTGGCCACTCCTCAGATGGCCACTGGAGGGGCTTCCTAGCTTAGTAGGCAGCAGTGCCGTTCAGCGTCTCCCGCCATACTTATCAATGGATGTCATACTGCGTTCCTGTTTTGAGGTATATAATCGTCTCTGATTTTGAAACTAATGAATATAAACACACAATCCATACAAAATACAGCAACAGGAGTCAGCACGTCCACACGCTAAGGGTTTATATACTAAACAGTAAATTCACGTTAACTGAAAACGGAATTATAAAATTCTGATTAAAATAGCCAAGCTTTCACCAAGGTGAACTAAAACAACCTTTTCGAATCAGCCATTGTTACCTACAGTATATACTCGAGTATAAGTCTAGTTTTTCAGCACATTTTTTGTGCTTAAAAACCCCCACTCGACTTATACTCGAGTCACTGTCTGTATTATGGCAACTTAGAGAGCCGCGGCCATCAGAGCCATGGCAACGATCCGCGCGGCAACCAGACCGCGAGACTTACAGTGGAGCTGACCGGAACGGAGAAGAAGGGAGCTGACAGGAGCTGCAGGAAAGGTAAGTAAATGCTTCCTGCCAGCCCCCCCACTTCACATCCCATGCCACTGGACCACCAGGGATTAAGATAGCCCCCCTCCCTGACCAGTTAACAAGCAGGTAGGGGGGGGGACAAAAAAAAAATAATAATAATAATAATATAAAAAAATAAAAAAAAATTCAAATAATGAAAATGCCCTCCCCCCACCCAGTTTACACACACTACACAAACACACACTCTGCATTATATACACACGCTACATTATATACACAGAGTGTGTGTATATAATGCAGAGTGTGTGTTTGTATGAGTGTGTGTGTATATATAATGCAGAGTGTGTGTTTGTATGAGTGTGTGTGTATATACAGGGAGTGCAGAATTATTAGGCAAATGAGTATTTTGACCACATCATCCTCTTTATGCATGTTGTCTTACTCCAAGCTGTATAGGCTCGAAAGCCTACTACCAATTAAGCATATTAGGTGATGTGCATCTCTGTAATGAGAAGGCGTGTGGTCTAATGACATCAACACCCTATATCAGGTGTGCATAATTATTAGGCAACTTCCTTTCCTTTGGCAAAATGGGTCAAAAGAAGGACTTGACAGGCCCAGAAAAGTAAAAAATAGTGAGATATCTTGCAGAGGGATGCAGCACTCTTAAAATTGCAAAGCTTCTGAAGCGTGATCATCGAACAATCAAGCGTTTCATTCAAAATAGTCAACAGGGTCGCAAGAAGCGTGTGGAAAAACCAAGGCGCAAAATAACTGCCCATGAACTGAGAAAAGTCAAGCGTGCAGCTGCCACTATGCCACTTGCCACCAGTTTGGCCATATTTCAGAGCTGCAACATCACTGGAGTGCCCAAAAGCACAAGGTGTGCAATACTCAGAGACATGGCCAAGGTAAGAAAGGCTGAAAGACGACCACCACTAAACAAGACACACAAGCTGAAACGTCAAGACTGGGCCAAAAAATATCTCAAGACTGATTTTTCTAAGGTTTTATGGACTGATGAAATGAGAGTGAGTCTTGATGGGCCAGATGGATGGGCCAGTGGCTGGATTGGTAAAGGGCAGAGAGCTCCAGTCCGACTCAGACGCCAGCAAGGTGGAGGTGGAGTACTGGTTTGAGCTGGTATCATCAAAGATGAGCTTGTGGGGCCTTTTCGGGTTGAGGATGGAGTCAAGCTCAACTCCCAGTCCTACTGCCAGTTCCTGGAAGACACCTTCTTCAAGCAGTGGTACAGGAAGAAGTCACCATCCTTCAAGAAAAACATGATGGTCATGCAGGACAATGCTCCATCCTGCAGCGTCCACTCCACGAAAGTAGCTGTAGGGGTATAAAGAAGAAAAATCTAATGACACTTGGCCTCCTTGTTCACCTGATCTGAACCCCATTGAGAACCTGTGGTCCATCATCAAATGTAGATTTACAGAGGAAAACAGGCTACACCTGAACAGTGTCTGGGAGGCTGTAGTTTGCTGCATAGTGATGGTGAACAGATCAAAACACTGACAGAATCCATGGATGGCAGGCTTTTTGGTGTCCTTACCTGCAAAGAAAGGTGGCTATATTGAAGTGTTTGTTTTTGTTTTGTTTTTGAATGTCAGAAATGTATATTTGTGAATGTTGAGATGTTATATTGGTTTCACTGGTAATAATAAATATTGAAATGGGTATATATTTGTTTTTTGTTAAGTTGCCTAATAATTATGCACAGTAATAGTCACCTGCACACACAGATATCCCCCTAACATAGCTATAACTAAAACAAACTAAAAACTACTTCCAAAAATATTCAGCTTTGATATTAATGAGTTTTTTGGGTTCATTGAGAACATGGTTGTTGTTCAATAATAAAATTAATCCTCAAAAATACAACTTGCCTAATAATTCTGCACTCCCTGTAATTATAAAAATCACAGAATTTCATAGCCCCATGTTTTACCCTCGACTTATCCACGAGGCATAGCATATTTCACAATTGTTGGTCACAAAACTGCACTCGACTTATACATGAGATCGACTTATACACGAGTATATACGGTAAACCTTGCATTTAAGCTTTAGATACAGTGCAATTCACTGATCAGTGGTCAAACTTCTAATTTTTTTCACATTGCAAAAAATGTCTTAAAATTGTGTATCTCCCATTAATAATATAAGAATTTATGTGGCAATACTGAGTTACTAGTGGATTTCGCAGAAATGTAGGAAATTTCAGCATCACCACTATTAAATAATGCATGTTCTGCGTTGTGTCCTAATTTCTGGTTTTGTCTGTAACGTACACAGTCTGTTACGCAGTCCCTCAATATGCCAGTCTCTGTGCTGCGGCACTGCCTCCCTGGCTGAGATCATCAATCTTGATGAACTCAGCCTTCCCATAGGGAGGAGAGTGTGCATGCGCAGCAAATTGCCACACCAATCAAATGAGCGCCAGGAGCAGCATTTGATTGTGAACTGAGTCTGACTTGGTTCTTAAAGGACAAGAGCCTCTTCTGATTTTTGTCAAATTGTGTGCCTCTCAGACCCCAAAGTCCAGCCCCCTCTGTGATAGGCTGTGAGCTGAATCTGATTTGCTAATGATTATAAATTAGTTATTTATTGATTACAAATACTTGATGTAAAAAAAAAAAAAAATATATATATATATATATATATATAAAAATAAATAAATTTATTTAGTGGTTTCCAGTTTTGATTTTTTTCATTAAAGCACTTCCCTACAATTAAAGTGTTTTTTTTGTGTTTTTTTTACAATAATAAATCCATAATTAAACAAGGAACAAGGGTGCCAAATCACTGCTAAATAAATTTTGATAAATAAGGAGATTTTTTTAATTTTATTTTTTAAGAAAAACCTGTTCACCACGCTTATCTACTAAGACTTTGAAGTGTAAATAAAAAAATTTAAAAAAATCTAATTGGAAAATTCAGTGGTCGGCAAACCTAATACAGACAAGGTGAATTACAGATTGAACCAAAAAGATAGCAGATAGATTCAACAAAGCACATTATCCTATCAGGCTGTCCACATCTATCTCCTCCAGTCCTGCAATGGGTGTCTCTCTCTCTGGATAAACAGATGGCCACTTTCGATAAGAGCTAGGCACACTGCATTCAAGCATCTCTCAGCAATGGTCAACATCACACCTAACTAAAAATGTATTACATGGGTAAAATGCTTGGTAAGGTTAAATATTATATCATCCTGAATTCTTAAAAAAGGACCAATTGAATATTGAGAAGAGTGAAACCATCCACAACAAGACTATTAGATCAGCAGAATGGGAATCTACATTGGTCTTCTGACAATAGCCAATATTAAGATAATTTAGTTCTGGATTTTTAATTATTCCTAAATTTTCATTGCCCCATCAAGGTTGGGTTTCACAAAATTCAGAGACAAAGAGGGCGCATGAGTTACACATATCAATAGTTTTGAAAACCGTTTAGAGAATCAAATAGTCCGGCAAGGCACGTTCACAGCTGATCACAAATGCCCAGTACAGCTACATGGGCTGGAAGGTGGAGGAGGGAGCAACTGGGACAATATTAGCCGCATTATTATTCTAGAGAAGCAATGTCTATTCGTTCCCTTCCAGTAGTTGTTAGACCACCAGACACTGACTAGGCAATACTGGGCTAAAGCGTAAACCCAGGCCCAGGTAATAGGTTAATTATACAGATAAAAAAATAAACAGCATCTTAAAGGCTTTATAAAATCTCTGGTAACTGATACAGAATTAATCTTCAATACTGCAATGAGAATATTAACATGAATAGCAGTATATTTATTAAAGAAAATACAATGTGCAAACCGTCAATATCATAAACCAAGAATACAAATATTTAAGGAAAGCTGAGGTTTACACATAAATCCTATAAATGCCATGTGCATTAACAAAGACTCTGGGTCCCAAATTCACATAAAATCTAATTATTTACCAAGCTCACCTACCTGCCAGCTGGCACCCACACACCCCAATCCACCAGCACCCCAAAACATGCCAAGTCCTGCAGCCAAATGTAAACATATGACATCATCGCCTGCCATCTGCCAGCATTCTACAATCACTATAATCACTGCTCCCCAACATATGGCACCAGATCTACAGGTAGGATATTAGGGTGCACTCCTGCAGGCAGGGTGTTGGGGTGCACTCCTGCAGGCAGGGTGTTGGGGTGCACTCCTGCAGGCAGGGTGTTGGGGTGCACTCCTGCAGGCAGGGTGTTGGGGTGCACTCCTGCAGGCAGGGTGTTGGGGTGCACTCCTGCTGGTAGGGTGTTGGGGTGCACTCCTGCAGGCAGGGTGTTGGGGTGCACTCCTGCAGGTAGGGTGTTGGGGTGCACTCCTACAGGCAGGGTGTTGGGGTGCACTCCTACAGGCAGG
>OW240920.1:143972561-144022733 GCA_933207985.1 Pelobates cultripes | reverse complement strand
GTATACTATTCACTAACTTTTCCCAAAATCAAGTTCCCACATCCTCTTGCCCTATTACCTCTCGACCGGAACCTTTAACTGACGCCCCTCCACGTAGCCCCATACTAACCCGACAACTGACCGGTACCCAACAATTAAAACATTATCAGATGCCTCTTCGTCTGAATCCTGGGTCAGCCTATATCGATGCCCCAGGTCAAATGGCACATGCTGACCCAGTCTTTGTATATGTCCCGTTCACGACTACCGATCTCTTGAATTGGAAGACCCACAATTCCTCGTACACTGAGAAACCACAAGCTATGACCGATCTGTTCACCTCGATAGTTCAGACACATAACCCGACATGGGCTGATTGCCAGCAGTTATTAATGACATTGTTCAATAATGAGGAAGGACAAGGATTAACCAAGCGGCCATTAAGGCGCTAGAGGAGAGAGCCCGTGCTTTAAATCAAGCCAATCCGGCAGCATGGGCCGCAACACATTACCCTAACACCGATCCTGACTGGAATGTAAATGGCGCAGATATGGCTCAACTTAAAGCATATAGAGATGCTATAATTGCTGGCATGAAAGCCGGAGGGAAGAAAGCTATTAACATGTCGAAGACAGTTGAGGTGATTCAGAAAAGTGATGAAGCGCCCAGTGTCTTTTATGACCGATTATTGGAGGCATACCGCTTGTATACCCCATTTAATCCGGAAGACGCTGATAATTCCCGAATGGTAAACTCCGCCTTTGTCAGCCAAGCTTACGGAGATATTAAGCGCAAGCTACAGAAATTAGAAGGGTTTGCAGGTATGTCTATCACCCAACTAATGGAGGTAGCGAACAAAGTATATATGAATAGAGAAACAGAAAGTAAGAAAGAGGAAGAGCGCAAGATGCGTAGAAAGGCAGATATGCTAGCGGTAGCGATCGCAGGCGTAGATAGACGGGGCCCAGATAGAGGCGATGGTAGATGGAATAGGGAGCCTTTGAGTAGGAATCAGTGCGCGTACTGTAAGGAAGAAGGGCATTGGAGGAACGAGTGTCCGCAAAGAGAGCAGTATGAGAGAGACTTACGCAGGGCAGGTTACGGAAACTTTAGAGGCAGAGCGAGAGGTAGAGGAGGCCCCGGAGGGAGTAATGGTAATAGAGGGAGTGATGGGAACAGAGGAAGTGTAAGGGAAGATAGGTATTATCCAGCAGCGCAAAGGTCCCGCGATAGAGAAGGTAGGGACTTTGTGGGATTGGCTGATACGGTCATGGAGGACTATTGATACCGACCGGGCTCCATCCCCCTTGGTCGAGCGGAACCTATGGTCGATGTATCAATAGGGGGAAAAAGGAGTGCGTTCATGATCGACACTGGTGCTGAACATTCGGTGGTGACTAATCAAGTTGCTCCTCCATCTGGAAGAACTATTACTGTAATAGGAGCAACTGGAAGAAGTGCTGAAAAACCGGTTCTTAAAAGTCGACTCTGTACATTGGGAGGCCACTTAGTAAAACATCAATTCCTTTATATGCCTGAGTGTCCAGTCCAATTGCTGGGACGTGATATGCTATCCAAATTACAAGCGCAGATTACGTTCCTACCAAATGGAACAACATCCTTAAAGTTTAATGGACCCTCAGGTATTATGACATTGTCCGTACCAAAGGAAGAAGAGTGGCGACTTTATACAGTGTTGACTAGCCAAAACCCGAGGAGTGATGAATCCTTATTTAACATACCAGGAGTTTGGGCAGAGAACAACCCACCAGGACTGGCCCGCAATATTCCACCTATTAAAATCGAACTAAAACTTGGGGTTTATCCAGTAAGCCTGAGACAATATCATATTCCG
The DNA here is from genome assembly GCA_933207985.1 of Pelobates cultripes. NCBI lineage: Eukaryota > Metazoa > Chordata > Amphibia > Anura > Pelobatidae > Pelobates > Pelobates cultripes. The sequence goes on along the minus strand of OW240920.1, from coordinate 144,020,899 downwards.
CAGAAGGCTAAGAAGAACATCCAATCTTATCTGGATAAGTTCATACGGTATGGTATCCTAAAATTCTGTACTTCCCCTGGAACACCCCATTGCTGCCTGTTCAAAAGCCCGGTACAGATGAGTATCGACCTGTGCAGGACTTGAGAGCAGTCAATGATGCGGTTGTTAGTATACATCCAGTCGTGCCCAATCCATATAACCTGCTTGCTTTAATTCCGGGCGGGGCTACTTACTTTACAGTCTTAGATCTCAAAGATGCCTTCTTTTGCCTCCGAATTGCCGCAGAAAGCCAATGTATCTTCGCTTTCCAATGGGAAAATGCTGTAACGGGCTCGAAACGCCAAATGACCTGGACAAGATTGCCCCAGGGGTTTAAAAATTCACCTACCCTATTTGGTTCAGCTCTAAGTCAAGATCTACTAGATTTCGAGTCTATCCCAGGAGAGTGTGTATTATTACAATATGTAGATGACTTGTTGATAGCAGCAGTTACAAAGGAAGTATGTCAGCAAGCAACGCACGATCTACTACACATTCTCTGGAAGGCAGGATACAAGGTGTCAAGAAGGAAGGCTCAGTTGTGTTTGCCAACTGTCAAATATCTGGGATTCCATATCTCTGAAGGTCAAAGAATTATGGGGCCAGAGAGAAAAGAAGCTGTGTGCCAAATACCGATACCCAGGAATAGAAGACAAGTGCGAGAATTCTTGGGGGCAGCAGGCTTCTGTAGGATATGGATTCCCAGCTACGCGATACTGGCAAAACCTCTGTATGCAGCTATCAAAGGTACAGAGCACGACCCCTTCTTATGGACTCAAGAACAGCAAACGGCATTCGAAGATGTGAAGAGGGCTTTGATGAGTGCCCCAGCATTAGGTCTACCTGACCACACACGGCCATTCTACCTGTATGTACATGAGCAAAGAAGAATGGCTGTGGGAGTATTGACACAGTACTTGGGATCATGGCAAAGACCTGTTGCCTACATGTCTAAGCAACTGGATGCAGTGGCCAGCGGACTTCCACCTTGTCTAAGAGCTGTAGCTGCAGCCGCCCTGCTAGTAGCTGAAGCCGATAAACTCACTCTGGGTCAAGAACTTTATGTACGAGTTCCACATGCAGTACAGACGTTGTTGGATTACAAAAGAAATCATTGGTTTAGTAACAGCCGTATGACCAAGTATCAAGCAATGTTGTGTGAAAACCCAAGAGTGCATTTAGAGACTGTAAATACCTTAAATCCAGCTACCCTTTTGCCACAACCTACTGAAAGTCAACATGATTGTTTGGAAGTAATGGATGAAGTATTTTCAAGTAGACCAGATCTTCGTGATTTTCCCATCCAGAACCCTGATGTTCAATATTACACCGGCGGCAGTAGTTATGTAAAAGAAGGGATCCGCTATGCAGGATATGCAGTAACAACGATAGACAAGGTGATAGAAGCTCGGCCACTGGCAAAAGGAACATCAGCACAAAGGGCAGAATTGATAGCACTGACACGAGCGTTACAATTGGCTGAAGGTTTAAGAGTGAACATCTACACGGACTCCAAGTATGCGTTTTTAACCACTCATGCCCACGGAGCTTTGTATAAAGAAAGAGGACTATTGAATTCAGAAGGCAAAGAAATCAAATACGCAGCTGAGATCCTACAACTATTGGAAGCAGTGTGGGAGCCGAAAGAAGTCGGTATTATACATTGTCGGGCGCATCTGAGAGGAGATAGTGATGTAACCAAAGGGAATCGGATGGCAGATAGTGCAGCTAAGCGTGCTGCTGAATCAGGAAGACAGGAATATGTGGGGCATATAGCTGCTCTTATACCAACTCCACTGTCTCAATGGACTCCAATTTATACAGCTCAAGAAGAGGAGTGGTTAAGGACTGAACCTGGAAAGTATTTGGAGAACAAATGGTATCAGTTAGAAGATGGAAGAATAGTTATTCCAGCATCACTAGCGGTAGAAATTGTCCAAAACTATCATAACGGGACACATTCTGGGAGAGACAGTACAGAAGAATCTCTCAGAAAACATTTCTACATACCAAGATTGTCCAACTTGACTCAGGCCATTGTACGTAGATGTGTAACGTGTGCTAAAAATAATGCAAGACAAGGACCAGTAAAGCCACCAGGAGTCCAGTTTATGGGGGGACTTCCCATGTCCGATTTACAAATTGACTATACAGTGATGCCTAAATCGGGTGGACATCGCTACCTGCTGGTAGTGGTGTGCACCTATTCAGGCTGGGTAGAAGCATGTCCTACTCGTACAGAGAAAGCAGGAGAAGTCGTGAGATTCCTGCTACGAGAAATAATACCCCGATATGGACTACCCTGCTCTATAGGATCGGACAATGGTCCAGCTTTTGTTCATCAGTGCCTACAACAATTGACTCATATGCTTGGTATAAAGTGGAGGCTTCATACGGCATATAGACCCCAGAGTTCTGGTAAGGTAGAGAGAATGAATAGAACTATTAAGAATCAGTTGGCTAAAATGTGTCAGGAAACCCAACTTAAGTGGAACGTTCTCTTGCCCATAGCTCTATTGCGAATCCGTAGTACACCTACCAGAAGGATGGGCCTCTCTCCTTTTGAAATCATGTACGGGCGACCACCTCCCGTGCTTGGTAACTTAAGGGGGGATTTGAGTCAGTTGGGAGAAGGAATTACCCGGCAGCAGGTTGTAGAGTTGGGTAAGACTATGGAGGAGGTACAGAAATGGGTACAAGATAGATTACCTGTGAATATTTATCCCCCAATTCATAGTTACCACCCAGGCGACCAAGTGTGGATTAAAGAGTGGAATAATGTGCCGTTAGGGCCCAAGTGGAGAGGTCCTTATGTTGTTCTTCTGTCTACCCCTACAGCGATAAAAGTAGCCGAAGTGGCTCCGTGGATACATCACTCCAGGGTTAAACCAGCAGCAGCCGATTCCTGGCAAGTTACAGCAAATCCAGAGAATCCCTGCAAGATCCGGTTAAAACGCACGACTCAGTCGGAGTGACGAGGAACCTTGTAGATTACAAATTTTATTGTTTCAGAGACTTGGTAAGTGAGTGAGAAGGCCATAATAAAGCCTGTCCACTCACCAACGAGTGTATAAGTCAGGGAAAGTCTTGAGGGGACCCCTGTGAAGACGAGCAGAACTCCATTCCCTGCAGTCCTTACATCCTGGAAGCTGAGGTGCCTTCACACGGACGAAGACTGAGGATGACGACGAAAGATGTATTTTTAATAATGTTTATTTATGTGTATTTTTATATTCAGGAAGGTAGAGGTACCAACACTCCTAGCTGTGAGGTATGCATTAAGACTACAAGAACAGGTAACCATATATCCCAGACCCTAATTTGGCATTCGCAATATGAGTGTAAAGGAGATGTATCAAGATGTAGATACTTAAATATAGAATATAGTGTGTGTCATTTAGGAGTAGGAGAACCTAAGTGCTTCAGTCCTGAGTATCAACCCCGTACAATTTGGTTGACTCTCAGAAATGGAGATCCTCAGGGGACCCTAATTAATAAGACGGTATTAAAATCCGTATATTCTTCAGGTGCTCTGCTATTTGATGCGTGTAAAGCAATATCAAGTGGTAGAAAGCCGTGGAATGTATGTGGGGATCTTAGATGGGAGAGGACGTATGGGTCTAACGATAAATATATTTGTCCCAGTAGTAAAAATAAATATGTAAGTCCAAGATGCCCAAATAGAGATTATAACTTCTGCCCATATTGGTCTTGTGTGGGGTGGGCGACTTGGGGACAGACAGCAGACAAGGACATGATTGTGACTAAGTTGCCTACTAATCCATATTGTAAGTCTATGGAATGCAATCCAATCCATATACTTATAAATAACCCTGACAAGTTCTTAGATAAATATGGTAATTTATTTGGGTTTCAAATATATGGGACGGGTTTAGACCCTGGGACAATATTGTTTATAGGGATAGAGACTGATACGGTAACCTCCCAAACTCATCAAGTATACCATTCCTTTTATGAAGAGATGAGCATAGATAATAAGATCCCCCATAATGCTAAAAACTTGTTCATTGATTTAGCCGAGAGTATTGCCGGTAGTCTTAATGTTACCAACTGCTATGTGTGTGGAGGTACTAACATGGGAGACCAATGGCCTTGGGAAGCAAAGGAGGTAATGTCCGGTTCTGAGGCAGTTGACCAATTAATATCTACACAAGCCGACTATCATATGAGTGTTAGAGGTAAATCTGAGTGGAGATTGAAGACCTCCATCATAGGTTATGTTTGCATAGCGAGGAAAGGAATGATGTATAATACTTCTGTAGGAGAATTAACTTGTCTAGGGCAAAAAGCTTATGATGATGATACAAAGAATACAACTTGGTGGTCGGCTTCAAATGTCTCAGAACCATCTAACCCGTTTGCAAGATATGCCAATTTAAAGGACGTATGGTTTGATCTATCCATCACATCTAACTGGAGAGCCCCAGCGAATTTGTACTGGATCTGTGGTAAGAAGGCCTATTCGGAGTTACCACAGGACTGGGAAGGGGCATGTGTGTTGGGTATGTTAAAACCATCCTTCTTCTTGTTGCCTATTGAAACAGGTGAGACTTTAGGTGTTAAAGTGTATGATGTGAATCATAGGAAGAAAAGGGGACCCATAGAGATAGGTGCCTGGGAAGATAATGAATGGCCTCCCCAGCGTATTATAGATTATTATGGGCCAGCCACGTGGGCAGAGGATGGTACCTTTGGTTATAGAACCCCTATTTATATGCTCAACCGCATTATAAGGTTACAGGCGGTGGTTGAGATCATTACTAACGAGACATCACAAGCGCTCAATCTTCTAGCGAAGCATAATACCAGGATGAGGACAGCAGTTTACCAAAATAGATTAGCCTTGGATTATCTTTTGGCAGTAGAGGGAGGTGTATGTGGGAAGTTTAACCTGAGCAATTGCTGTCTTCAAATAGATGACGAAGGGCAAGCAATAGCTGAGCTTACTAGCCATATGGTTAAACTAGCGCATGTGCCTACTCAGGTATGGAAAGGGTACAATCCAAGTAGTTGGTTTGGTAGCTGGTATGAGTGGTTTGGAGGGCTTAAGGCAGTGGTAGGTGGAGTCCTACTGATTTTAATGTTGTGTCTACTCCTGCCGTGTCTTATACCCTTAGTAGTTAGGTCTGTGCAAAGCCTGATAGAAAATATAGCAGAGAGGAAGGCTGCTGCACAGATAATGGCAATTTATAAATATAAGGCTCTAGATCAGGGAGAACCAATGCAGGAAGACGAGTGTTGAAGATTCACATCATAGGATAAGTCTGGTCTGGTTCAAAGGTAACTTGTGGTGTATGCAAACCAAGGTTAAGTGATGCCTCAAGTAATTGTAAAATATCAAGAGGCATCAAAGGGGGGAATGTGGTGGAATCTCGGTAAAAATAAATTTAGTAGGCCGAGATTACCACGTGGCATGTGTACGTGCATATGCTGACGTATCGATCAGTTGGTTGCACGAGGCAAGATACGATCAGTAGTGTACGGAGCATGTGCAAGAATACAGGATGTAGTATTCCCCTCCTCCATTGTGCTGGACAAGCCATGCGGTCAAGCAGGAAGTTAATTCTTATTTGTAATGATTGGTCAAGAGAATGTGCGGGTGGAGCTTAATATGGGAGGAGTTATGTGCCTATATAGGGAGCCTGCACTATTGTTCAGGGCTCAGAACTTGCTGTATTTTTGGTGACATTAGTCCCTCTGAGTCCCAATCGGTGATCCAATAAAGAATCTCTTCCTTCCTGAAGAAACCTGTGTCCATCCCTCTGTGCTTTGCTTCCGTCAGTTTCTCCGGTATCAGTGACACAGTAACAGAGGGATTGAGGGCCTGCTCAGTGAGTTTACATGTTAGAGGGAGTGGGGTATAGTGACAGTAACAGTGGGATTGAGGGCCTGCTCAGTGAGTTTACATGATAGAGGGAGTGGGGTATAGTGACACAGTAACAGAGGGATTGAGGGCCTGCTCAGTGAGTTTACATGTTAGAGGGAGTGGGTATAGTGACACAGTAACAGAGGGATTGAGGGCCTGCTCAGTGAGTTTACATGTTAGAGGGAGTGGGGTATAGTGACACAGTAACAGAGGGATTGAGGGCCCTGCTCAGTGAGTTTACATGTTAGAGGGAGTGGGGTATAGTGACACAGTAACAGAGGGATTGAGGGCCTGCTCAGTGAGTTTACATGTTAGAGGGAGTGGGGTTATAGTGACACAGTAACAGAGGGATTGAGGGCCCTGCTCAGGTAGTTTACATGTTAGAGGGAGTGGGGTATAGTGACACAGTAACAGAGGGATTGAGGCCCTGCTCAGTGAGTTTACATGTTAGAGGGAGTGGGGTATAGTGACACAGTAACAGAGGGATTGAGGGTCTGCTCAGTGAGTTTACATGTTAGAGGGAGTGGGGTATAGTGACACAGTAACAGAGGGATTGAGGGCCTGCTCAGTGAGTTTACATGTTAGAGGGAGTGGGGTATAGTGACACAGTAACAGAGGGATTGAGGGCCTTATCAGTGAGTTCACATGCTAGAGTGAGTGGGGTATAGTGACAGTAACAGAGGGATTGAGGTCCTGCTCAGTGAGTTTACATGTTAGAGGGAGTAGGGTATAATGACACAGTAACAGAGGGATTGAGGGCCCTGCTCAGTGAGTTTACATGTTAGAGGGAGTGGGGTATAGTGACACAGTAACAGAGGGATTGAGGGCTTGCTCAGTGAGTTTACATGTTAGAGGGAGTGGGGTATAGTGACACAGTAACAGAGGGATTGAGGGCCTACTCAGTGAGTTTACATGTTAGAGGGAGTGGGGTATAGTGACACAGTAACAGAGGGATTGAGGGCCCTGCTCAGTGAGTTTACATGTTAGAGGGAGTGGGGTATAGTGACAGTAACAGAGGGATTGAGGGCCCTGCTCAGTGAGTTTACATGTTAGAGGGAGTGGGATATAGTGACACAGTAACAGAGGGGTTGAGGTCCTGCTCAGTGAGTTTACATGCTAGAGGGAGTGGGGTATAGTGACACAGTAACAGAGGGATTGAGGGCCTGCTCAGTGAGTTTACATGTTAGAGGGAGTGGGGTATAGTGACACAGTAACAGAGGGATTGAGGCCTGCTCAGTGAGTTTACATGTTAGAGGGAGTGGGGTATAGTGACACAGTAACAGAGGGATTGAGGGCCTGCTCAGTGAGGTTACATGTTAGAGGGAGTGGGGTATAGTGACAGTAACAGAGGGATTGACGGCCTGCTCAGTGAGTTTACATGTTAGAGGGAGTGGGGTATAGTGACACAGTAACAGAGGATTGAGGGCCTGCTCAGTGAGTTTACATGTTAGAGGGAGTGGGGTATAGTGACACAGTAACAGAGGGATTGAGGGCCCTGCTCAGTGAGCTTACATGTTAGAGGGAGTGGGGTATAGTGACACAGTAACAGAGGGATTGAGGGCCCTGCTCAGTGAGTTTACATGTTAGAGGGAGTGGGTATAGTGACACAGTAACAGAGGGATTGAGGGCCTGCTCAGTGAGTTTACATGTTAGAGGGAGTGAGGTATAGTGACACAGTAACAGAGGGATTGAGGGCATGCTCAGTGAGTTTACATGTTAGAGGGAGTGGGGTATAGTGACACAGTAACAGAGGGATTGAGGGCCCTGCTCAGTGAGTTTACATGTTAGAGGTAGTGGGGTATAGTGACACAGTAACAGAGGGATTGAGGGCCTGCTCAGTGAGTTTACATGTTAGGGGGAGTGGGGTATAGTGACAGTAACAGAGAGATTGAGGGCCTGCTCAGTGAATTTACATGTTAGAGGGAGTGGGGTATAGTGACACAGTAACAGAGGGATTGAGGGCCTGCTCAGTGAGTTTACATGCTAGAGGGAGTGGGGTATATTGACACAGTAACAGAGGGATTGAGGGCCTGCTCAGTGAGTTTACATGTTAGAGGGAGTGGGGTATAGTGACACAGTAACAGAGGGATTGAGGGCCCTGCTCAGTGAGTTTACATGTTAGAGGGAGTGGGGTATAGTGACACAGTAACAGAGGGATTGAGGGCCTGCTCAGTGAGTTTACATGTTAGAGGGAGTGGGGTATAGTGACACAGTAACAGAAGGATTGAGGGCCCTGCTCAATGAGCTTACATGCTAGAGGGAGTGGGGTATAGTGACAGTAACAGAGGGATTGAGGGCCTGCTCAGTGAGTTTACATGTTAGAGGGAGTGGGATATAGTGACAGTAACAGAGGGATTGAGGGCCTGCTCAGTGAGTTTACATGTTAGAGGCAGTGGGGTACAGTGACACAGTAACAGAGGGATTGAGGGCCTGCTCAGTGAGCTTACATGTTAGAGGGAGTGGGGTATAGTGACAGTAACAGAGGGATTGAGGGCCCTGCTCAGTGAGTTTATATGTTAGAGGGAGTGGGGTATAGTGACAGTAACAGAGGGATTGAGGGCCTTGCTCAGTGAGTTTACATGTTAGAGGGAGTGGGGTATAGTGACACAGTAACAGAGGGATTGTGGGCCCTGCTCAGTGAGTTTACATGTTAGAGGGAGTGGGGTATAGTGACAGTAACAGAGGGATTGAGGGCCCTACTCAGTGAGCTTACATGCTTGAGGGAGTGGGGTATAGTGACACAGTAACAGAGGGATTGAGGGCCATGCTCAGTGAGTTTACATGTTAGAGGGAGTGGGGTATAGTGACACAGTAACAAAGGGATTGAGGGCCCTGCTCGGTGAGTTTACATGTTAGAGGGAGTGGGGTGTGGCAAACCTAGCCACTTGGACAATAACTAGAGACTGTGCCTTTAAGGAGTGCCAATAGGTCGGGCGGGATATGCGCTTTACACTTATGTAGATGTTAATGTATTTTCCGTATTGCCTGTAATGCTGTTTCCGCCGAATGCAAATGGCGGTTTTGTATGGGGATTCTCTTTCGTTTCACGAGCGGCACTTTAGAAAGCCGTTCGTGAACCGAACGCGATACCCCCTAATAGCCCACACACTTAGAGGCGTGTGGCGCTAGTTAACCGATTGCAACATTGTTGCAATCGGTTATTAGAGGCTCTCCTGGGTGGCCGTCGTTCGACTACCGACCATGCGGCGGTCGGCCATCTTGGATCCCTTGTTCTTCAGCGGGTCCGTGTCGTCAAACGCATAGCATTACCAATAGTTATTCGACGGCCCGAACACCGCTGAGCCTCCAGGACGTTCGGGAGTTTCAGGACCAGGTTCACTAAAAGCAATCGGTTCTTTTCATGTGTTTTGAAAGAAATGTGTTTTCTGTGCGGCGTTCGGTTATTTTAGCTGGGATCTGAGCGGCAATCTCACGAATGATGCGCCCAGACCCCAGCTATCTACCGAACGTCCATTCGTATAAATCCACCGTGTATTTTAAAAGTTATGTATTTTTGTATGAATTGCCGGTTCTGCTGCACGAGGGGATAATCCCCTTAACGGTGCATTCTGGGAGGATGATCCCTCTCGTGCAGCAGTGCCTGATGGGAGAAATATGTTATACTGTAAGTCCCCCATGTAGTCCCCTCTGGGAGTGCCCCTGGGAAAGGACTCAGGAAACCCCTTGCATGGGGACTTGTATAAATTGTCGTGCCGATTAAAGGATTGTCAGTTGACTCCCAAAACTGTGTCTCGTCCGGTTATTGGGAGGTTGGGGATATTGCCTTGGTGTTTTCAACGCTTGACTGTGGATTCGTTTCTGGACCAGCGGAATTCGTGGATTTAATATTGGCGTTCCGCTACATGGGGTATAGTGACACAGTAACAGAGGGATTGAGGGCCCTGCTCAGTGAGTTTACATGCTAGAGGGAGTGGGGTATAGTGACACAGTAACAGAGGGATTGAGGGCTTGCTCAGTGAGCTTACATGTTAGAGGGAGTGGGGTATAGTGACACAGTAACAGAGGGATTAAGTGCCCTGCTCAGTGAGTTTACATGTTAGAGGGAGTGGGGTATAGTGACACAGTAACAGAGGGATTGAGGGTCCTGCTCAGTGAGTTTACATGTTAGAGGGAGTGGGGTATAGTGACATAGTAACAGAGGGATTGAGGGTCCTGCTCAGTGAGTTTACATGTTAGAGGGAGTGGGGTATAGTGACACAGTAACAGAGGGATTAAGGCCCTGCTCAGTGAGTTTACATGTTAGAGGGAGTGGGGTATAGTGACACAGTAACAGAGGGATTGAGGGCTTGCTCAGTGAGTTTACATGCTAGAGGGAGTGGGGTATAGTGACACAGTAACAGAGGGATTGAGGGCCTGCTCAGTGAGTTTACATGTTAGAGGGAGTGGGGTATAGTGACACAGTAACAGTAGGATTGAGGGCCTGCTCAGTGAGCTTACATGTTAGAGGGAGTGGGGTATAGTGACACAGTAACAGAGGGATTGAGGGCCCTGCTCAGTGAGTTTACATGTTAGAGGGAGTGGGATATAGTGACAGTAACAGAGGGATTGAGGGCCTGCTCAGTGAGTTTACATGTTAGAGGGAGTGGGGTACAGTGACACAGTAACAGAGGGATTGAGGGCCTGCTCAGTGAGTTTACATGTTAGAGGGAGTGGGGTATAGTGACACAGTAACAGAGGGATTGAGGGCCTGCTCAGTGAGCTTACATGTTAGAGGGAGTGGGGTATAGTGACACAGTAACAGAGGGATTGAGGCCTGCTCAGTGAGTTTACATGCTAGAGGGAGTGGGGTATAGTGACAGTAACAGAGGGATTGAGGGCCCTGCTCAGTGAGTTTACATGTTAGAGGGAGTGGGGTATAGTGACACAGTAACAGAGGGATTGATGGCCCTGCTCAGTGAGTTTACATGTTAGAGGGAGTGGGGTATAGTGACAGTAACAGAGGGATTGAGGGCTTGCTCAGTGAGTTTACATGTTAGAGGGAGTGGGGTATAGTGACACAGTAACAGAGGGATTGAGGGCCCTGCTCAGTGAGTTTACATGTTAGAGGGAGTGGGGTATAGTGACACAGTAACAGAGGGATTGAGGGCCTGCTCAGTGAGTTTACATGTTAGAGGGAGTGGGGTATAGTGACACAGTAACAGAGGGATTGAGGTCCCTGCTCAGTGAGTTTACATGTTAGAGGGAGTGGGGTATAGTGACACAGTAACAGAGGGATTGAGGGCCTGCTCAGTGAGGTTACATGTTAGAGGGAGTGGGGTATAGTGACACAGTAACAGAGGGATTGAGGGCCTGCTCAGTGAGTTTACATGTTAGAGGGAGTGGGGTATAGTGACACAGTAACAGAGGGATTGAGGGCCCTGCTCAGTGAGTTTACATGTTAGAGGGAGTGGGGTATAGTGACACAGTAACAGAGGGATTGAGGGCCTGCTCAGTGAGTTTACATGTTAGAGGGAGTGGGGTATAGTGACACAGTAACAGAGGGATTGAGGGCCCTGCTCAGTGAGCTTACATGTTAGAGGGAGTGGGGTATAGTGACACAGTAACAGAGGGATTGAGGGCCCTGCTCAGTGTGCTTAAATGGTAGAGGGAGTGGTGTATAGTGACACAAAAGGTAAATATACAAAATTCAGAATAGAGGCTGACATCTCACAGGAACCTTTGGTCTCTTACCACATCTGTTCTGGGCCACTTCCATGTACCCACAACTCCTGCAATAACTGTAATATAGCAGGGACTAATAAAAGAAGAGTAGTTGAAGAGAATCTAAAACCAACACATGTCTCTCCAGATTAGATAATAAATGAATCAATTAGTTCACATCTTGTATAAATTACTGTATTTGTGAGAGGTTGACATTAATTATTAAAGTATTTTAGAAATCACTGAATTATTTAAAGCAATGATGTAATCTATGAAGAGTTTACGGGTTCTGTGGATTCATGTGGATAATATTATAGGTGAAAGGTCAGTTACAACGAATGTTAGCTTCAGTTTTGCAATGCGTTTTCATTTCGGTACAGCTCACTGTTTAGTAAATAACTCCCTAAGCGAGTTTTAAAACAAATTCTGCTGTCAGCCTGTTTGACTGTTTCACTAACCAAGATTAGCAAGTGAGAATAACGTTTTTAACATGTGGCCTTGTAAGCCTCCTGAATTATTTAACCACAGCTTATTTCTCTCATTAACTATTCCATATTGTGAGAGCGGTTTTAGCTATTCAATACTGTGAGAGCAGTATTACTAAAGTATTACTTTACTGAGAGGGTAGTGGATGCATGGCATAGCCTTCCAGCTGAAGTGGTAGAGGTTAACACAGTGAAGGAGTTTAAGCATGCGTGGGATAGGCATACGGCTATCCCAACTAGAATATAAGGCCAAGGACTAATGAAAGTATTTAGAAAATTGGGCAGACTAGATGGGCCCGAATTGTTCTTATCTGCCGTCACATTCTATCTTTTTAAACACAACATAGCCACCTCTCAGAGATTGTCACACATACACACACCCAGACAGCCAATCACACAGTGATCCTCACATATACACAGTCATCCCCCAACAGTTACTCCCTCCCCCCCTCCCCCCCCCACACACACACATTAGTCACGGCCCCACAAACAGGTTTCCTCTCACACACAGTCACTCTCATACACACACATTCACCATCCACAGACAGTTACCCTCATGCACACAATCAACCTCATGCACACATAGTCACACTCTACACACACAGTCATCCCCCCACACTTAGTTACTCTCACACACACAGAAACCCCATAATGCATGTGTGAGCATTCAAAGGAAGCCAACATGGCTGCAGTATTGTTCCATGGATTTTCTTTTTATCATTCTTATTCTTTCCCAATAATATGTATATGGAAATGAAAAATGCATTTAAACATTCTTTTCCAGGACTCCCAAAATACTCGGATTCGAGTGATTTTCTTTCACAGATGGCTTGGTATTGAAGTGTGACCACGGCCAAACGCGTCCTGATAAATAGACATTTACAGAACGCCTGCAGCGCAATACACTAAACTCAGAATTGTTCTCAATTAATTCAGCATTGGCAAAACTGAGGCTAAAATAACCGAGCTGTAACTACGGCTGAGTTGGAGAATTTCTCCAGATCAGTTTTTCTATTTGGAATTAATCTTGAAATAAAATCCAGAGGTTAATGAATTACTCTGATAGTGTTCAGAGGATAAGTGTAAGTAAGGGGCTAAGGTTGTATAATACATAAACATTGGAAAGCCATAGGACAATGCTTTGTAGCTAAGGTGAATTAACGTACAATGAGTGCTTTTTAATGATTAACTAATAACTACTTTTATTTTTATTACTTTTACTACATTTATTGACCTGTCCTCGGGTGGGTAACTGATAATTGCATGTGTTTCTGGCACTGGTGAACATATGATAAGAGAAATGTCAATTTGTGCCGTTATAAACCCTTATTTACTCTGATAGGGCTGAAACGCACACACTGACCGCGACTAAACTGCAATTCTAGAGAGGAATTTGAAAAGCGAATTCAGCAGGAACATTCCGTTTGTTTCTATGGCAACAGCTGCAGTGTTGCACCAGATTTCACTCCTCTGTTTACTCTAATGACGGTATTAATTCAGCCGCTAATAATGCAACATAAAATATGGGATGTAGTCCTCACAGGAAACAGCACTAGACTACATCACTCCAGGAAAAAAATGTATAACTACGAGAACAAATAAATACACTTTAGTTACATTTCCTAAGATTCCTTCCCATATTTCATCAGGAAAACCTGGAAATGACACAGAAATAACAAAACAGCAGATGTTTTCAATTTCCAATAACTACTGCACCACCCCCTCCCCCCACTTAAAAAAACCTACATATTGAATGATTGTGACTTACACTATTCCTGTGCACCCTGCTTTCTCAACCTGTGGTATGTGTAACCCATGGAGTATGTGCACCAAAGGCCCTGGGGAACGCCAAGAGCCAGTGGCTGAACTACAAGGGTTGCAAGTGTGTCTGGGCTCTCTGTGTTCCGCCTGTCAGGGGGCCCAAGAGCTGGATGACTGGCCACCTTAGGGGCTCCTTGAGACAGCGGCTGTGCGGTAAGACAGAGTAGGCACCTGCTTTCAAGGATGGCAGGTGCCTACTCTGCCCAAAGATAGTGTTCGGGAGAGGCTGAGCACGAGTGGTGATCTTCCAGCTCTGCTCCCTTGTGTGACCTGCAGTGTGACCACACTGGACACCAAGGAAAGAATCCACACTGAACCCCAAGAAAAGGATCCACACTGGACCCCAAGGAAAGCATCCACACTGGACCACAAGCAAAGTTTCCACACTGGACCCCAAGGAGAGGATCCACACTGGACCCCAAGGAAAGGATCCACACTGGACACCAAGGAAAATTTCCACACTGGACCCCAAGGAGAGGATCCACACTGGACCCCAAGGAAAGGATCCACACTGAACCCCCAAGGAAAGAATCCACACTGAACCCCCAAGGAAAGGATCCACACTGGACCCCAAGGAAAGGATCCACACTGGACCACAAGCAAAGTTTCCACACTGGACCCCAAGGAGAGGATCCACACTGGACCCCAAGGAAAGGATCCACACTGGACACCAAAGAAAGTTTCCACACTGGACCCCATGGAGAGGATCCACACTGAACCCCCAAGGAAAGAATCCACACTGAACCCCCAAGGAAAGGATCCACACTGAATCCCAAGAAAAGGATCCACACTGGACCCCAAGGAAAGGATTCCCACTGGACCCCAAGGAAAGAATCCACACTGGACACCAAGAAAAGTTTCCACACTGGACCCCAAGGAAAGAATCCACACTGGACCAGAAGGAGAGGATCCACACTGGACCCCAAGGAAAGGATCCACACTGGACACCAAGGAAAGAATCCACACTGAATGCCAAAGAAAGGATCCACACTGAATTCCAAGGAAAAGATCCACACTGGACCCCAAGAAAAGGATCCACACTGGACGTGCAGGGAGCAGAGCTGGAAGATCAGAGCAGCCACACACTGGACCCCAAGCAAAGTATCCACACTGGACCCCAAGGAAAGGATCCACACTGAACCCCAAGAAAAAGATCCACACTGAACCCCAAGAAAAGGATCCACACTGGACCCCAAGGAACGGATCCACACTGGACCCCAAGGAACGGATCCACACTGGACCCCAAGGAAAGGCTAGACACTGAATCCCAAGGAAAGGATCCACACTGGACCTCAAGGTCAGGATCCACACTGGACCTCAAGGAAAAGATCCACACTGGACCCCAAGGAAAGGATCCACACTGGACCCCAGGGAAAGGATCCACACTGGTCCCCAAAGAAAGGATCGCCACAGGAACCCAAGAAAATGATCGCCACAGGAACCCAAGGAAAGGATCGCCACTGGAACCCAAGGAAAGGATCGCCACTGGAACCCAAGGAAAGGATTGCCACTGGACCCCAAAGAAAGGATCCACACTGGACCCCAAGGAAAGGATCGCCACTGGACCTCAAGGAAAGAATCCACATTGGACCCCAAGGAAAGGATCCACACTAGACCCCAAGGAAAGGATGGACACTGAATCCCAAGGAAAAGATCCACACTGGACAACAAAGAAAGGATCCACACTGGACCCCAAGGAAAGGACCACACTGGACACCAAGGAAAGGATCCACACTGTACCCCAAGAAAAGGATCCACACTGGACCCCAAGGAACGGATCCACACTGGACACCAAGGAACGGATCCACACTGGACACCAAGGAAAGGATTGACACTGAATCCCAAGGAAAATATCCACACTGGACCCCAAGGAAAGGATCCACACTGGACCCCAGGGAAAGGATCCACACTGAACCCTAGGGAAAGGATCCACACTGGACCCCAGAGAAAGGATCCACACTGGACCCCAGAGAAAGGATCCACACTGGACCCCAAAGAAAGGATTGCCACAGGAACCCAAGTAAAGGATCGCCCCAAGAACCCAAGAAAAGGATCGCCACAAGAACCCAAGGAACGGATCCACACTGGACACCAAGGAAAGGATTGACACTGAATCCCAAGGAAAAGATCCACACTGGACCCCAAGGAAAGGAACGTCACTGAATCCCAAGGAAAGGATCCACACTGGACCCCAACGAAAGGATCCACTCTGAACCCCAAGGAAAGGATCCACACTGGACCCCAAGGAAAGGGTCCACACTGGACCCCAGGGATCGAATATCCACCTCAGCTCTCCCAAAGGTTGGGATGCAGCGTGGACATAAAAAAAATAAAAAAAATAATTTGTGAGTGAACGTTTATGAGAGTGTGTGTCAGTCAGTAAGTGTATGTCATTGTATGTGTATCTAAGACAGTGAGTGGTCCTGTCTGTCTTTCAGTGAAAGTGTGTGTTCGTTAAACAGTGCGTGTGCCAATCGCTGTATGTTTCTCTGTGAAATCATGTCAGTATATGTGTATCAGTGGGAGCGTGTGTCTGTCAGTGAAAGTGTTGGTTAAACAGTGTATGTGTGCCGATGAGTGTGTGTATGGGTCAGTGAGAGTGTGTGTGCTTAAAGGATGAAAATGTTTAAATAAAAAAATTGTTTCACTCCGTTTGTGAAAAAAGTATATATTCACATTAATAAATGTGTGTTATATTTAATTATATATAAAATGGGTGTATATTAAATTCCATCTCTACACTGTGCTAGCAAATCTATAGATTTCAAGTGAAAGCATTTTAAAAATATGGTCCCTCTCCTAGCCGTCAATAAAATTCTCAACATTAGACCGGCTGATAATGACCTTCTCGAGGCCGGGGTACTTAGGAATTTTTGTTCAGACATGCAGATGTACTTCTCCGTAAAATGTTGAGAAACTCGGCGAATACAATTCTCACATTCAACCTCAATGGTGTTGACGAGCCTGGACATGGATGAAGTTAATATTTACTAAACTGGGAATTGGAAGGAACGGCAAGGAATTTTTATCCAAAAATTGCAGAGTTAGAGAATGTTTCCAGTTCATATATTTTCGCTTACAATTTATTTGTTCAGTTTTATTTGTCATTTTTCCACAGTTATTTTAGATAAATCCTACTGAGGAATAATTAAGAAAATAAATAATAGCAATCACATTCTACTTTGTTGGAGCAGTAAATACACAATTTTAAACAGGAACAGTGTGTTCACTTTAAGTGACAGATCTTCATTCTCTCTAATAAATGCTACGCTCTTCCAGGGCAGAGGAGTGCGGCAGAATTTAATAAAAACACACCTTCACAGTACATCTGTGCCCTGGGCGACTCCGTCAGACTATGATGCTCCAAGCACAATAAAGGAACACTCCAAGCACCATAACCACTACAGCCCATGCATTTATACCAGGCTAGTGCGGAGGTGCCCTTTCAGTTTTTGTTGCAAAAAAACCCAAAAAACACTCTATTGACATTGTAAGGAGCTTCCAGCAGCAGGGACGTAGTAGCAGAACCCGGTGAGCTGTTAAACTGTTAAGCGGGATGTAGTGGTTATGGTCCTTGGAGAGTTCCTATAAATTACATGATAAAATTGCGCAGTATTAAAAATAATATCGGGGGCGAAGCTTGGCCGCCATGCGGAGAGGCTGCAAACACTGGGGCTCCCACTAAATGGCTAAATATAAGCCTTTCTTGCCGCAATCCAGCCAAACTAAACGGGCACCACATCTAGCCACCCAGCGAAGCCCCAGGTCGGAACAAGATAAAAGCAATCCAGAGGCACCAACCGTGGCAGATCCGACCTACCGCCTAGCAGTTGATGCGGGGCCTAGCAGTTGATGCGGGGCTGGGGACGCGGCCGGTCCTCCGGCCCCAAAGTCCTGCAGATGCAGAACCTTCCTCCACCCCCACCCCCCCCGGACTGGCGGGGGTCATCACAGCGCGCTCACAAGCAGGGGCAAACGGGCAAGCAAGCACAAGCCCTGTAGGACGGCCACAGACGGGTGGAGGCATGGACACACCGCTTAAGCAAGTGGCGGCGGTACATAACGCAACCTCACACACCAGGAAAGCCAACGTGTGTGAGCGAGGCAGGGCAGGTCTGACATCAACCCCACAGTGGACATGACCCTGGGGGAGATGGAGTGGAAGAGAAAAGCCCCAAAGAAAGCGACGGCAAGAGGCCTACCCACCCCCTCAGGCATCAAACATGGCAGCCACGCGACCCGGTGACATCCAGCCCAAGCCCCTTCCTAGCCGCAACCTGGGTATCTCTTGACTACCCATATCAATTGTTTCTGACAATCTAATATGTTGAACAAGTCTTTGTTTATGCCTGCAATTTACTCTGCACTCAAAAATAAAGAAATAATAATAATGATATCAGTACAAAGCTACCTTGGAATCAAACTTTGTAAAAACCAGACTGGTAAAAAGGCTAAATGAAGATAAAACATTAGAAGGGTTATCCGTTAACAGGGGGTTTGCAGAGAAATAAAGGAATTCTATACTGCCTGGCACTATAGGGTTAGCGGGTCCCCCCTTCCCTCACGACCCCCCTCCCGCGGGTTTGAAGGGGTTAAAACCCCTTCAGCCACTTACCTGAATACAGCACTGATGTCCCTCAGCGCTGGGTCAGACTCTGCCCACGCTCCTCCCCCGCCGACATCAGCCAGTGGGCGAGACTTAATGCGCATTATTCAATGCTTTCCTATGGGGAAAATCTGACGCTGGATGTCCGTGAGGACGTCCAGCGTCAGATAATGGACCAAAAGTCAGTTTGGATTCCAGAAGCCCTCTAGCGGCTTTCTAAAAACAGCTGCAAAAGCTGTATATCTCTTCTCTTAAGCCTTAAGTCTATAGCCTGTCCCTGCAGGCTCTTCAGAGAAAAGCCGTGTTTACATTGCTTCAATGTATCTCTATGAGGTGATGCCGATAGGCGCAGAGTGGCGTTTTGCTGATATGCTTAATAGCCTCCCAACGCTTTCTTGTGGGAAAAAACTGGATTGGCTGAGATCGTCAATTGTGATGGTCTCAGCCATAGAGGCGGGACCAAGCGCGACCAACCACAGCAAAACCATAGCAGCGTGGGTAAAAAGGTGAGTAAAATAACTTTTTCATAGCGATACAAAAGAAGACTGATGCCAAAATAGTTCATTTAACTCCATAGTGTCAGGAAGGCATGTTTGTATTCCTAACACTATAATGTTCATTTAATTATATATATTTTTTTATTATAAACCATATTGCCTATAATATATGATAATGAGCGTCACACCCATAATGCTTTGCCAGCATGGAGGTTTTGCGAAACCTGCTGTCTCACTCTCTGCACTTATTTTTAGCAGACTACCTGTAATACAATCATTAGCATTAATACACAAATCCAGTGTCATAATGTCATCATTATCTGTCACATAGAGCTCTCGTTTCCATTACCTGACAGGTCCCTAAATACCACTGGGAGCCCCAAACGGCTTACATGGTGATGGCACCTGGGGTATAGGCATTAACATTCTGAATTGAATTGAATTAACAATAATAAGTAGGCAGACTGAGCTAGATACAGAGACATAGAACAGAGCTAACACAGACAGACAGAACAATAGACAGACAGAATGATAGACAGACAGACAGAATGATAGACAGGCAGACAGAATGACAGACAGATAGCTAATAAATAAATAAATAAATAGATGATAATAGAATTGTTTTGCAGATAAGAATTCTGTGTCTCTCTCTCCCAGTAACCCTTTGCACAGACAGTTACACTGTAACATGTTACTATCAGCCCAGGGCTGCCCTCAGCTGGAATCACACTGTATAAAGACACACTATAACACAATGCTCCAAGCCCTCTTTAGAACTCATTGCACCTTCCTGGCCAATGGCAAGTCTCCCTCTGAGAGCCAATCTCCTCCCCCCTGTGTTCCCTGTAAGAACTGCAGGCTCCTTCCAGCTGTTCTCAGACCCACAATGGCTAAGAGAGTGCTAGCCCTTGTCTTCCCTGGTCTCCTCTGCCTGGTGGGGGTGATAGGGATCTTACTGCTGGCTCTGCCCTCCAGGGACATCAGAGACTCCCCAAAATGCAAGGTAAGAGCAGACTGGAGAACCCACGTGGGTGAAAATACCAGCTTTTCAAGTTCTAAATATTGTGATATAATGCATGGTTTGTTTTCCTGTAACAATGTATCACTTTCTGGTTTCCATACCTGGCTGTATGTGATCCCTGAGCCATCAGGTTGTCAGGAGGAGTGAATGGGACTGTGAACATCTGCTCTCAGATCAAAAACTAATCAGGGCTAGCATTCTCCCACTCCCATACACACAGCCAGCCAGCAACGTGCACTGCAACTCCCACCAGGCTCAGACAGCCACATCTGCTGGGATTGTAAAACGTCCATGCTCCTGTTAAAATATATATTTTTAGTGCCCAAGGCATAAAAAAGGCATTTTTTCTAACCCATTAACTTTTAAAGCATCTGAGTTATGTCTGTGTGCACTGTGCAGATCTCACCTCTCTTGTCTTACTTTCTATGAACTTGGAAAATTCATTAAGAAAATATAGCTTAATCCACTTTAGTTTAATAGGTGCCAGACCTCCCATTTAATATTAGCAGGGTTATTTACTAAAGTGAGAATTGTTGTCCATTCAAAGATAATTCAAAGAGAATTTCAAATTTAAGACTAAAATAGTCAAAGTGGAAGTGAAGCTGATTTGGAGAATTTTTCCAGTTCAGCTAATTTTGTCTTAAATTTGAAATTGACTTGAATTCCAAACCATTCTCAATTTAGTGAACAGCCTGGTTTATAACAGGCTTCAGTCATTGTAATGATCAGACAGGGCATTTTTATTTAACTGTTTATGTGCTTGGCCAGAGCAGTTCATCTGGTCACCATTTGTTTGAAGCTATGCCTGAGGTGCAGCGAAATTGTTTTAACCATTTGCAATCTATCTCAGGAGGGCAAGCTTGGAATCTAGATATTCTAATATTAGTATTGTCACAGTAATTCTGGGCATCCTTTCTTTTATTCCTGACCCAACCTATTATATTTTCTATATAATATTAATAGTTTGGGTCAGTGGTTCTTTATTGGGTCCCCAAGGAGGGATGCAACTGATTGGGACATGCACATATTATTTCCATAGGGTCCCAGGTAATAAACGAATTACTGTAACATGACCGCCTTCCTCAGGGTCTAGAGACCCCTCTGGCACAGGAAGCGGGTACCACCAGATTTATTTTATTTTATATTACAATTAAAGAATGATTCACTAAACTAACAGAATTTGGCTCCTTGTCAAAAAAAGAGTTTAGGAAGTGTTTGATTTATGTCTGTAACCGTTTTGTACAGTGCTACAGATCATGTTGGCAGAGCAGGGGCTCGAGATTCAGATTTACATTGGTGGAGTTATTTACTACACTTGCAATTGTGGAGAAATCACCGAGGAGGGATTGTCAATCTTAGTAGAAGAAAACTGGAAAAATGAATTTATAAAAAACTTATGTAAATCGATAAAAGTGTAATATGCTTCGGTAACGTCAAAGATGATCGCAGCACATCCAAAGATTCCTTTTTTTTAGTTGGTAGAGACTGCTTCTCCATCAGACAGCTTTCTGCACCTCATATCCCTACACACAGAATGGTGCTCTAACCTGCAACATCAACCCTCTGGCCCACGGCCGGTGTTAAACCCGATATTCCTAGTAGAATGCGTGACGAAGTTTTGGGCTTTCCTCTTTAAAGCATACCTGTGTAATTTCATGGGATTACGTCTCTTTAAAGGTAGCGGGTATTTTCAAAATGATGTCATAATTTGGGTTTAAATCTAATCTAATACTAATACCGCAGGATATACCAGGGAAGCGGATGTTTACCTTTGAAGTACACCACAGGATTTCACTGTTGTTATTACCCAGCTTAGTGGCAATCATTTTATTGACCTTAGAAAGATTAAAGGTATTTCTGACCTCACAGTGATCCAAACCAGTGACTGTGAGTATTGCAGATGGAGCACTAACCACTGAGCTAATCTTTTCCAAATATCGGATACAAGGCAGACTGATTGGGATTGGCTAACTGTGGACGAATGGTGAAGGGAGTGGCATGAGGCAGGACCATAGACAGATACACTATATTCGGCAAAAGTATTGGGACACCTGACCATTGCACCAACAGGGACTTTTATCACATCACATTCTAAATACATAGACACTAATATGGAGTTGGCCCATCCTTGGCAGCTATAACAGCTTCCACTCCTCTGGGACGTTGGAGTTTCTGTGGGAATATTTCCCCATTCATCCAGTGGAGCAGTTTTGAGGTCAGACACGGATGTTGGACAAGAAGGCCTGACTCGCAATCTCCATTTCAGTTCATCCCAAAAGTGTTTGGAGTTGCGGTCAGGGCTCTGTGTAGCCTGTCAAGTTCCTCTACACCAAACTCATCCAACCATGTCTTTATGGACCTTGCTTTGTGCACTGGGGTACAGTCATGCTGGTATAGAAAATATCCTTCCCCAAACTGTTCCCACAAACTTGGAAGCATTGTCCAAAATGTCTTGGCATGCTAAAAAACAGCCCCATATCTATATCCCTCCTTCACCAAACCTTACAGGTGGCACAATGCAATCAGGCAGGTAATGTTCTCCTGGCATCCGTCAAACCCAGACTATCCCATCAGACTGTCAAACATAGAAGTGTGATTTGTCACTCCACAGAACACGTTTCCACGGCTCCCGAGTCCAGTTGCGGCATGCTTTACAACACTCGATCTGACACTTGGCATTGTACTTGGTGATGTGAGGCTTGCATGAAGCTGCTCGACCAAGGAAACCCATTCCATAAAGCTCCCACTGCACAGCTTTTGTGCTGATATTAATGCTAGTGGAAGATGGAACTCTTCAGCTATGGAATCAGCAGAGCATTGGTGACTTTTACGCACCATGCACCTTAGTACTCCGTGACCCCGCTCTGTGACTTTACGTGGTCTTCTTTTTGGCTGTTGTTGTTGTTGCTAAACGCTTCTACTTTCCAATAATACCACTTACAGCTGACTGTGGAATATCTAGCAGGGATGAAATCTCACAAACTAACTTATTGCAAAGGTGGCATCTTATCACTGAGCTCTTCAAACAACCTATTTTTTAAAACAAATCTTTGTAAATGCAGACGGCATGGCTATGTGCTGGATTCTATACACCTGTGGCAATGGGTCTGATTGGAGCCACTGAATTCAATAATTAAGAGGCGTGTCCCAATACTCGTGTCCATATAGTGTACAATGTGCTCTCCTGTCCATTGTATACAATGTAGGATACTTTACAGGGGAGCTGTGCATTCCCAGGAATCTAATATGATGTTTATCTCTCTATATACTTGTGAGGTGTGAAAAATAAAATTTAAATGCGGAAATCTACACTGCTGTACTTACCTCTGCTCTGGAACTGAGTGACCCTGTCTTGGCTCTCTGTTAATCATTTTTATAAACTTCACTATGCTCCACCCTTTGCACCTGTCAGTCAGCACAGAGAGAGGAGGAGAAATAGAAAGGTCTTTCCAATGTAGTGTGTGCTGTGGCTCTCCCAGGTCTGGACTGGATTTTGAAGTAATGTGCAGAATCTTTAAAGGAACTCCCCAAGCACCCATAACAACTATAGGGCAAGTACTGTAGTGGTTATGGTGCCAGGAGTGCCCTGGTGCCCGTAAATGGATGTTGTCAAACCATTTGCTGACGATCTTACTTTATACAGTGGACCCACCGGGCGTGGGTCACCTTGCATTGATAGCTGGACGATCTGCACCGCAGGGCTTAGCTAAGGCACAGAGCATCCGGCTGCAGAGAGGCAGGACATGCGCCAGGCAGACAGTACACTGTAGTGGTTATGGTGCTTTGAGTGTTTTCCTTTAATAGACATTTAAAAGAAAACAAAACCTCACTTGATAAAAGAAGAATCAAATATCAGAAATTTAAAGGGGAACCCGTCACTTTTCTAAAAATTACTTTATTGAATAAAACATTGAAAATCCCCTGTGACTGGTACTACTATTATTTTTTTTCATGTGATCCTCGATTACCATTTAAATTTATGTTAAAGGTTTAGCAAATTACATCACAGTCCAGTTCCGTCCCAGCACAGACAAGGCACATGTTGACAGGTGCAGAGGACAGAGCTTATAAGAATGACTGACTGACTGACGGGGAGCTAAGATGGAGGCGCCCAGTTATCAGGACAGAGGTAAATACAGCAGGGCGAATTCTACATATTTTATTTTCACACCTTGCAGATACATTTTTGTTAAAAATAGAGATAAGTTAACATAATATTAAACATTTTAGGACGTGACCGTTCTTTTTACAAATAAAGTACCAATGGTATTCTGCAAAAAGAGGATATTCTAGAAATGTATGTGCCAAAAACAAATATGGGTAAAAGAGAGGAAGTGGTACCTGCTTACGGGAGCTGACAGTGTAAAACTAGGGGTGAGTAAACAAAACAGGAAGTGTAGTGTGGTATAAGAAATCACTACCCAAATAAGGAATAGTTATCGGTTAGGGACATTTCATTGTAAATGTACAGCTGAACAATTCTGAAAATAGTTTACTTAAAAAAAACAAAAAACACAATATAAAAAAAATTCTTATAGTAAAC
Organism: Pelobates cultripes; assembly: GCA_933207985.1. Classification (NCBI taxonomy): domain Eukaryota; kingdom Metazoa; phylum Chordata; class Amphibia; order Anura; family Pelobatidae; genus Pelobates; species Pelobates cultripes. The sequence continues at coordinate 143,996,339 of OW240920.1, read as the reverse complement.
ACAAACTGGTTTGGGCTCGAGGCTATTTTTAATGATTAAATACAAACGAAGTGTTTGCACCTTGAAAAAAAATGCCCGCAACCGGACATCTTCAATCTTGTGGGAAAACTCAATCAAAGAAATCATTTTGATTTGCCAAAGTACCACCGAGCCTCACTCTATGTTCTATGCAATTCCTGTGCACAACAGGAGTTATTCACCCAGCAGGTTCATCGGGGGTTAATAGAAAATAAGTACAAAAAAAGATAGAGGCGTGCACGGGGGCTTAGGCAGGAACAGTAACCGGGTATGAGGAAACAAACAAGGGCAAATCCAGGAGAGTAGTCAGACACGGTTCCAAAGGTCAGGGCAGGCAGCGAACAGGCAATAACGAAGATCCAGAAGCAGGGGTCACAAGTCAAGTCAGTCTTAAGCAGCAGGATACAGGATACAGGAAACAAGAAACATCGAACTGACCCTGCCCTTAGGGAGAGGCAGTATTGTATACCTGGGATAATGATCCATATGCCCCAGGTGGACTTAGTTTTACCGGTAGGAGCTACTGGTAAAGTCCAGCCCCCTAGTGCTGTAGGCAATACCAGGAAAACAAGGCTAGGTCCACAAGTACTGAAGTGGCTCAGAGGCAGGAACCCAGGCTTAGGATGCAGAAATACCCAGGTTCAAATCCACTGTCTGGCACCTGTGGGGCGACCACGCCTGGCCATCTGGGTGGCACGGTGAGAACCTTGACACTAATACACTGCCCGCTCCACCCAATCTAATACACTGCCCCTTCTCCATCCACTCTAACTGAATATACTGCCCCTCCCTCCCCCAAATTAATACACTGACCACTCTGCCCAATTTAGCACACTGTCTTAAGAAGAACCACCTGTCCTCTAGTTCCAGCCTTGCTCCTCTGGCACTCAGGGCCGTCTATAATATGATTAGGACCCTGGGCAATGCATTTTCTTGGGCCCCATGGGCCCTGTCCCTGCCACTGCCTCACCCCCCAATTACGTCCCAGCCGGCTGCAGAACCGGAAGAGGGGCCCGGTCGCGCTGTTTAAGCGCCACAGCGCCCGACCGGGCCCCTGCTGACACATGCTCCTCGGGTGGCCCTTAGTGCATGGGCCACCCGGGGAGCCTCCTCAGTGTGCGGGAGCCGCACCGCCCGGCCCATAGGGGCTGCGCAAATCGCGGGGCCCACAGAGCAGCTGCTCTGGGCCCCCCAGGAGCAACTGGGCCCGGGGCAGCTGCCCCGTTTGCCCCGCGTTAAAGACGGCCCTGCTGGCACTGCGAGCAGGAGGGAAGAGGAAGTTGCTGGCCTGTGGGAGGCCATGGGTTACAAAAGGGGCCCCAGGTCAGGTGGGCGGCCCCCAAGAAACTAAAAGAAAACCGTACAATATATGGAAAGCATATTCGACCTATATCAAACTCAAGCTCTAACAAGTCAACCTGGTCTCCTACCTGCTCATTTAATATAAGGACTATTGTATATTTTGCCCTGTTCGATATATGTAAGTACATTACTGCATTTCATACTACTTTACAGTTTACTGTGGTGCAACCTATTTTCATTTCTATTGTTTACTATTCTTTTTGATGGTCTGTGAGGGAACCTCATACCCATAGGTTGCGGACCTACACTTATCCTAGCTTCAGGTTGAGCTATCTCCCTAATTCACCTAGACATTTCCAATGAGGGACAGTTGAATAAACTATTAATTTGTATAAACAAAATAAAACTTTGAAAATAGTAAAAAAAAATTTGCATAGCTCAAAATTATTATGAAAAGAACAATAAAGCAGTTCTCAACACGTTTCGCCCGATGGCGTCCTCAGTTGGATATGTAGTGCATTCTTCTTCCTCTCTGGCTGTTTTTATACCTTATTTTTTTTAATTAAAATTACCATTTTCTGTGTGGTGGAATGCAAGATGTGTTCAAACGCTATAACTTCTGTGATAGTCGCTCGACTTCCGGTATAGACACGGTAGTCCGCATCACTTTCTTTCATCTAGTTTCATTGCGCTCTGTCAATTCTCGTGTTGCTGGAATGCAGCATGCATTCCAGAACCCAGAAGGTGATCGGACTTGACCAATGGGGTTGCATTCCAGTTCTTAGAGTTGATTGAATTTCATCACTTAAAGGGACACTATAGGCACCAAAACAACTTTAGCTTAATGAAGCAGTTTTGGTGTATAGAACATGCCCCTGCAGTCTCACTGCTCAATTCTCTTCCATTTTGGAGTTAAATCCCTTTGTTTATGAACCCTAATCACACCTCCCTGCATGTATTTTCACAGCCATCCAAAACACTTCCTGTAAAGAGTCATCTAATGTTTATACTTCCTTTAGTGCAAATTCTGTTTAATTTAGAATTTCTTATCTACTGCTCTGCTAATAGCTTGTTGGACCGTAGAGAAGCCTCCTGTATGTAATGAAAGTTCAATTTACAGAGCAGGAGCTAAAAACTTTTAACGTAAGTTACATATGATTGAAAGTGAAACCATTTTGTTTTCATGCAGGCTGTGTCAGTCACAGATAGGGAGGTATGGCAAGGGCTGCATAACCAGAAACAAAAGTGATTTAACTCCTCAATGGCAGAGAATGGAGCAGCGAGGCTTCAGAGGCATGATCTATACACAAAAATCGGTTCATTAGACTAAAGTTGTTTTGGTGACTATAATGTCCCTTTAATGATTATCTGGAACGCAACATGCATACCAAAGACAGAAATGACTTCAAATAAATTGTTTGGAACACATTTATGTGCTACCAAAATCAGTAGTCCATGGAGGACTGTATATTATTATTACATATATTGACAAAATAGTTTTTTAACTAAGAGAGAAATAACGTGGAATACAAATTCTTAAAATTGGTGCAATATAGAATAGATTTATTTTTAATGGGGCATATACCATAAGCAGTAAAAAATTTGAAAATGAATAAAACATATTTTAAATAAAACATATAACAAATATATTCCTAAGAACTATTAAAATGATATGCTTTATGTCATATTTAGAAGAAAGGCGATGAACAGATGTCCTTTTTAGTGACACATACTATATAATGAATTTTATCTTACTAACTTTGCAGACACAAGTTACACATTGATTTAAATTGCTTTTTATTTACCTTGAAAATGTTTACTGTTTTTGGTAAAATCCATTTCATCATCTGTATGTTGACTGGTTTAAGTATGTGAACATATAAAAGACACCTGTACATCTCTTTCCTTTTCAATATGGCAAAAAGCATGTCATTTTACCAGTTCTAAAGAAATATATGTTATGCATTTTATTTAAAATGTTTATTTATTTTTACATTTTTCACTGGTTAGCCACATTTGGGTCAAACTTTACACGACGATTACTCGGGCTGAGTCTGATCCTGGCGCTTTTTGGGCATTTTACTCTTGGGAGCTACAATGTCCATGGATATATATTATAACATGTCACTATTGTGTGGGAGGGTAACCTATGTTTCAGGGTTACCATTTTACGGCACCCTGTTGTCTTGAAGTTAATAAAATCCTTCCCAAGTTAATTGAGTTACCCCACAGATACACAGACCCCCTCGAAAGGGAACCCTTTGTTACTTTTGATGACCACCTGCTGGAAATGTTGCTTTGAGTACATGCAAGTTGTGCCAATAATGTTGTTCATTTTTATTCCTTCAACATTCCTCCACTGGTATTTGTGGAACCACTATAACCACTTCTGTGATTCTACTCCAGCGATTGGGAAACTTAAGTGGTGGTACTCAGGTGGAGTACAGGAGTTCCGTCACATCTCCTACACCTATACTAATGTGAAATCCTTAGCTGTGGATAAGGGGATAGTTGCCACCATTTCCCAAGAAGCTAGCTTTTGGTTCTTCGAGGTATGAAGAAGGTGGACACTACTTCATACTCCCTGCTCTAGAACATACCATAAAGCATCAGTGATGGATATGTCTGTGTTTAAGGAGATCATGGAAAGAGCTTTCCTTCATCTTGGTGAGCATGAAAACACTATTGTGTTTTTTTGTTTTTTTCTGTACTGGTGTCTCGGTACTATCAGGTCAACATGCAGAACTTAGGTTCCTCTTAGCTAAGGTAGCAATGGAGTATGGAAAGAAGTGTATTACCAGTTCTTATAATTGGCCAGGCTTAATAAAGATACAGATTAACAACAGCCTTATTAACAGGTGAAGGAATAGTAAGTGAACAAGCCATGGCCTAGGATTACAGCAAGGAACATAAACAATAAGACAAGCCAAAGTCAAGAGGTACAGAGCGAAGAATGGCAGGGCACAGTACAACCTGCAGACTGGTCTTAAATAGCAGGTTGGCGTCATTCCTGCAATGCCAAGAACTATTTGTACGATATTGCATCAATGACACGGGTACATATGCATCAAAAAAATAATGCCAAAAAGATGTGGAGCCACTGGGAAACATGGTACAATGATGCATGGGAAATATTATCTTCAAGGAATGTGTATACATCATGAAATAACCTGGCCTTGTAAAATGGTAACAACATAACATAACAACCAACTATCAAAGATAAAACAAAAAATGTGGTTTGATGAAATATCAGCATCTCAACCTGTAAAATGATGGCTGTTGAGGGCTCAGTTCATCTCCCAGGTCTTTTTTCCTCTCCTTCGCTGCCTCGTTCCCTCTTGTCCTGCAGTTCTTTGCTGTAGGACATCTCACCCCTCTCATAGACTCTCTGTGCGACTCTCTTCCCTCTCTTCCCTCTCTGTTTGCATTAAATTCTAATCTTCATACGTCTGTACGTTTGTGGTTAGAGAGACAATTTTAACGAGTCTCACTCGATAAAGGGGCCCACTATTAGTTAATGACATTTTGGAAATACGCCCTTCCTTCAATCAGCTGCAGCACATTCCGTTACCACTCCAGCAAGGCTAACCAGTGACGGCTTCAGTCATATCGCAGGGTTCTCCAAACTGTGGCCCTCCAGATGTTGCTGAACTACAACTCCCATGATTTTTGGAATGAAACAGATAGCCAGAGAATCATGAGAGCTGTTGTTCAGCAATATCTGGAGGGCCAGAGTTTAGAGAACCCTGATTTTACAGCGTTGATGACTCCACCATGAAGACTACGTCAGTTAAACTGCCCAGGGACCTGGATAATAAACATAACACCGTAGATGATCCCAGTGTTTTGTTTTTGGAATAAATGTCTTCACAGCTGGAAGTGCTTTAACTCTGCAGGAGACCGGAGGCGTAACGCTGTGTTGGCCGTAGTACAGGGGTGTCCAGCTTTTCTATGACCTTGAAGAAATGCGTCCTGAATTGACCGGGACTATCCCCTGAGTACCTTCCCAGCACATTACAGATGCTTATTGAATGGTAATTACATTATCATAATTATTATGATCTCCTGGCTAACTAACTGGTGTTTATTGACAATACAAACAAAAAACATGTCCTGTGAAAGATTCGAATGGGAATAGAAAATTCTCCTACTAAAACTACTTTTTTCTTTTTTAAATAGTAATTTTGTCTCACAATTTGCAATTTAAATTTGCTTTTTGATAAACTGTGCTAAGTTTAAAAGTGGGTTATTCAGCAGGCACAACCCATTACCATACCACACAAGTGGTATTTAGGAAGGACAGTCCCTATTTTGGTCCCAAATCCCCCTGTCTCTCTTTTCTATCCTAATTTCCCTCTTTTCTATGAGCTCCATATTGTTGGTGTGTCAGAGTGAATAACAGAGCCCCACAGCAATAATACTCCCAGTAATGTGTCAGAGTGAATAACAGAGCTCCACAGCAATAATACTCCTAGTAATGTGTCTGAGTGTATAACAGAGCTCCATAGCAATAATACTCCCAGTAATGTGTCTGAGTGTATAACAGAGCTCCATAGCAATGATACTCCCAGTTATGTGTGTGAGTGTATAACAGAGCTCCACAGCAATCATACTCCCAGTAATGTGTGTGAGTGTATAACAGAGCTCCACCGCAATAATACTCCCAGTAATGTGTCTGAGTGTATAACAGAGCCCCACAGCAATAATACTCCCAGTAATGTGTGTGAGTGTATAACAGAGCTCCACAGCAATAATACTCCCAGTAATGTGTCTGAGTGTATAACAGAGCTCCACAGCAATAATACTCCCAGTAATGTGTCTGAGTGTATAACAGAGCTCCACAGCAATCATACTCCCAGTAATGTGTCTGAGTGTATAACAGAGCTCCACAGCAATAATACTCCCAGTAATGTGTCTGAGTGTATAACAGAGCTCCACAGCAATAATACTCCCAGTAATGTGTCTGAGTGTATAACAGAGCCCACAGCAATAATACTCCCAGTAATGTGTCTGAGTGTATAACAGAGCTCCACAGCAATAATACTCCCAGTAATGTGTCTGAGTGTATAATGCTATAATCTGAGTGTATAACAGAGCTCCACAGCAATAATACTCCCAGTAATGTGTCTGAGTGTATAACAGAGCTCCACAGCAATAATACTCCCAATAATGTGTCTGAGTGCATAACAGAGCTCCACAGCAATAATACTCCCAGTAATGTGTCTGAGTGTATAACAGAGCTCCACAGCAATAATACTCCCAGTAATGTGTCTGAGTGTATAACAGAGCTCCACAGCAATAATACTCCCAGTAATGTGTCTGAGTGTATAACAGAGCTCCACAGCAATAATACTCCCAGTAATGTGTCTGAGTGTATAACAGAGCTCCACAGCAATAATACTCCCAGTAATGTGTCTGAGTGTATAACAGAGCTCCACAGCAATAATACTCCCAGTAATGTGTCTGAGTGTATAACAGAGCTCCACAGCAATAATACTCCCAGTAATGTGTCTGAGTGTATAACAGAGCTCCACAGCAATAATACTCCCAGTAATGTGTCTGAGTGTATAACAGAGCTCCACAGCAATAATACTCCCAGTAATGTGTCTGAGTGTATAACAGAGCTCCACAGCAATAATACTCCCAGTAATGTGTCTGAGTGTATAACAGAGCTCCACAGCAATAATACTCCCAGTAATGTGTCTGAGTGTATAACAGAGCTCCACAGCAATAATACTCCCAGTAATGTGTCTGAGTGTATAACAGAGCTCCACAGCAATAATACTCCCAGTAATGTGTCTGAGTGTATAACAGAGCTCCACAGCAATAATACTCCCAGTAATGTGTCTGAGTGTATAACAGAGCTCCACAGCAATAATACTCCCAATAATGTGTCTGAGGGCATAACAGAGCTCCACAGCAATAATACTGCCAGTAATGTGTCTGAGTGTATAACAGAGCTCCACAGCAATAATACTCCCAGTAATGCGTCTGAGTGTATAACAGAGCTCCACAGCAATAATACTCCCAGTAATGCGTCTGAGTGTATAACAGAGCTCAACAGCAATAATACTCCCAGTAATGTGTCTGAGTGTATAACAGAGCTCAACAGCAATAATACTCCCAGTAATGTGTCTGAGTGTATAACAGAGCTCCACAGCAATAATACTCCCAGTAATGCGTCTGAGTGTATAACAGACACCACCACTCACACCCCTAAAATGAAAGTGTCTGTTTGGCATGTTGTGAGATATGCATTAGTTTCCATAGTGACTGCTCCATGTTTAGCACTTTGCACACTGCTACTGCAGCTACAATAGTAACCAGTAGAGAATCTTGGATTTTTTCTTAAAGGGGATTTATATTATTATTATAATATACTATAATAAATATCGTCATTACAATTTGTTATATAGGCAATAGGTAATTATCGGAGTCCTATTCAGTGGTATAAAGTAATGGTTCCCCTTTGATGTTTTATTATACTGATCACATGATGAAATATAGTAACAGCGCACTGTGTGCAGAGGATTTGAAATCATTCTCTGTTTGAACAGCTGGGCAGGGCAATAAGGAGCCTAGGAGCGGGAGTGTGGGTGATTTCCAACTTAACATGTTCTCTCCATGTGTTATTACTTGCCCGTGCAGCTAATGACATAAAGGACCTGAATTTCCATAAAAAAATAAACTTACAGAAAGCAGTGTAAATATTGTATTTTGTAAAATATTTATATATAATGTTTGGCACAGATGTGGAATGTGCTAATATATCATTAAATAGCAATACAACAGATGATATTATATGTATTGTTACCAATTGCTTATCAGTAATATCCTTCCTGTCCTAAATTATTTCTTATCAAGATTGTACGGCAATCAAACGCACAGTTATGTGTTTTCTATATGAATCCATCACAGAGCTCCACAGTAATACATCTCACTATCATGTGTAGTGTGTGTGTATCACAGAGCTCCACACTAATACAACTCACAGCAATGCGTGGTGTGTATGAGTATATCACAGAGCTCCACAGTAATACAACTCACAGCAATGCGTGGTGTGTATGAGTATATCACAGAGCTCCACAGTAATACATCTCACTGTCATGTGTAGTGTGTATGAGTATATCACAGAGCTCCACAGTAATACATCTCACTGTCATGTGTAGTGTGTATGAGTATATCACAGAGCTCCACAGTAATACCACTCACTGCCATGTGTAGTGTGTATAAGCTTATCGCAGAGCTCCACAGTAATACCACTCACTGCCATGTGTAGTGTATATGAGTGTATCGCAGAGCTCCACAGTAATACCAGTCACTGCCATGTGTAGTGTGTATGAGTGTATCGCAGAGCTCCACAGTAATACCACTCACTGCCATGTGTAGTGTGTATAAGCTTATCGCAGAGCTCCACAGTAATACCACTCCAATAATGTGTGGTGTTTTTGAGCCCCCATGCATGTTCCCAGGATCCCTTATAGTCTGCGACAATAATATTCTGGCTCTGTAACTCTTTGCATATTGCTTTCCTGGGAATGGGATTTTGTAGCCTGTGGTCCATCAAAATTTCCTTGCTTCCTGGTTATGACAAGTCACTGAATACCCTATGGATTTATTACGTGGATCTTCTTGGACTGTTGTTTAAAACAGCATACTTGGACAATGTAGAGAAAATGAATTTCATGTTTGTAAAACGTGTAATGCCTTAAAAAATGTAAATAATAATAAAAAAAAGGTAAAATAACATGCCAGTCGTATCTATCTATATATATCTGTAAGAGCATTGTTGGATATGTAGTCCACAACATCTGGAGTGCCGGAGGTTGCTGACCCCTGAGTTAGACCTTGTCTGAAAATAGGAGTAGGAGAACAAGTATCCGTCTTGTGAGTCCACTTACCAACTGCCCAAAAAACGGGGCTGTGAATCCGTGTTGTCATTGCTGGAGATAAACTGTAGGGAACGCATGATGTAAGATATAAGTTACTTTTTACATTGTGAGCATCACAGATAGATCTTACCAACAGAAAGGGTTAAAATGTTTATTTTCTGATTCCAGTTAAATAAAGATATGACTCACATTCTGTATCACTGGCCAAGAACCCAACAATTTGATATATTTTATATAATGGTTTGTTTTTCCCTGATTAATAATAAGGCTGAGTTAAACCCTCTCATTGTCAGGTTTATTACATAAAGAGATTCTTCTATTTATTCAGCCTCTGGGACCAGCCAAGCAAATTTAATTAAAAAGATCATTTAAAGGCACACTCCAAATTCCAAATCAATGTATAGTCTTTGGATAAATTGTGATGCTAAAGGATCCCTTGTCCCACTCTCCCTCTAATCTGCAATGTGTAAAACCAAACAATTTACTCAAATACACCATGCAAGGTTCAATTATAAAAGTACCAGTGTTTACTGAAATCTACTCTTTTTGTAAAATGAAAAACAGAGGACGCACTCGTCACACACAAAACATTTTAGCAAGCTAAAGTACTTTAGGATCTTGGGTGTCCCTTTAAGAACTGTGTAGGCAATTATGCAACATTATTAACTTGCAGAAATCATTTTTGCAAAGTAAATCTGATTTTATGAAGGTAAATCTTGCCTCCGAGCTATCTCAGGTGTAACAATCTGTCCCGGATGTTACTTTTATACTGAGTGATTCAGGCAAACTGCAAATTCAGGAGAGCAAGTGGCATATGAGATTTAGTGTAAACAATGCAATGTACCCGCTGAATGTGGATCAGTTATGGAAATCAAGCCATAGGGAAGAAGTGACCATAAACGTAAATACCGTCAGGTATTAAAGCATGGAGAAGTCGGGCGAGTTAACCGGAAGGGTAACGATAATTCTGTTTGCATTATTGGAAGAACTGTGGGCATTCCCGGCCAGACCCACTCAGGATAACCCTTGTGCCGGAGACATTACTAGGTTTCAAAAACACCAGGAGCTTTATCCCAAACCAAGCCTAGGTCACCCACAACGTGACCTCGCAAACATGTGCAGAGCAAAATAAAAATACCCACACTTTGGCCCCGCTAAGGATTTAGAATTCAGTTGATTAGGAAGGTGCAGAAACCTACCTACGCCTAGCCATTTTATTTAATTTTGCAGTGAGTCGGACACTCGCTATTTAGCAAACAAGACCCATATTTCCTAAAACAAATCCCTGCCAGGTTTCAAGCACCGTAGGCTAATTAATTTGTTCTTTCCTTATTTCTGCCAAACTCAGATAAAACATTAAACAATGTGATACTTTGGATGAACGCGTGCTGTCACATTCCATTTTTTTAACTGCCAAAGTGTTTATAAAAAATGCAACACATTGTTTTTACTCAGAACACATTGGTGTATAGTGCTATTTAGGAGGGAAAAAACTTGAATTTACATTTTTTTGTGCTGATGAGCTGAATCCTGTGATCTCATAATTGGAACAGCTCTATGAGCCTATGTCCAGCCTGGTTCCCAGGTCTATCAGCTTAGGGTCCAGCTTTTGATCATTGATGGTAAAAAAACTGGCAAATTTCCCCCTGAGCTAAAAGGTTACTCCAAGCACCATTAACAGCGCTGCAAAGCCAATGTCATAAATTCTGCTTCAGAGCAGACCACAAGCCTAGCGAGACCCAGGTAAGAGAAAAAAACATTGCTAAACGGTTTGCCCCATTACTGGGGAGTAGAGCCATGGCCTGTTATGATGCATTGAGTTACCCTTCAACTGCAGCTCAGGAAAGATGATAAAAGAACCAAATTGGTCTGCAGAACTTGCAATTATTAACCGCTAGCTTTTGGGAAATGTGTAAAAACATCCACCCTTTCATATGAAAATTGTGTTTTTAAAAACCATTTCAGCCACGGGGAGCTGTAATGATCTAACACTTCCTGTGTATGTCTATTACAATGTGTCTCTGTACTTTGCTGCGGTTATTTGTTATAGCCTTATATAATGGGAGACGGATTATTTATCCTCTTAGAGATCCATCAGTGTATAAGTGCTTTGCAAAATTTTCTATTTTTAAAGATCCTGTTCTCCTGGGAAGGCTCTGATGAAATTATGCTCCTCGGAATGCAGTTAATATGGGTTGTAACAGTAGGTCCTTCCTATTTATCTTCAAACCTCTCTTTTCCTTTTCGCTCACTATAACCTGATATTCTGGCAGTACATCCCATTCTGCTTAGTGGAATTAAGCTACAAAGTCTTCACTCAATAATTCAGAATTAACCTGTATTATTTGTTGTTGGAGAATAGAGTCCTTGCTTCCGTTTATAAAATTAATCGGTTAGGAACTCCTGGCAATAAATCCTTTCCCTTCTGCAAGATTTTATTTGTAGGAAGGGGAGAGTCTACATTAAATATTTTAAGATGTACAGAGTTTGGATCTTCTTTCGAAGTATCTTGTCCAACAGTTGAGCTGCACAAATTCTCTGCTCACTTATGAGAATGAACAAATTAAAAGCGTTTATGTATTTATTAAAGTTCATATTAGCAAAATTCCTAATGAGTTCCATGGACTGAGCATTGAAGTAGTCAGGATCCAATGCCCATGCACTAAGAAGAGATCCACCCTACGAAGAGATCCACCCTATGAAGAGGTCCACCTTACGAAGAGGTCCACCCAGCTAAGACAGTCATACTGCCAAAAGGTCTACATTGCCAAGAGATCAATACTGCCAACAGTTCCACACTGCTGAAATGTCCCACCTAGTCCAATGTTCACATGATTACTAATGTATTACTGCATGAGTTTTAAATTTAATTTTTTTTTTTTTAAATTACCATTTTATTAGGCTTCATTAGAGTTTTCAGCCATTTTGACTCTCTGATTTCTAAACTTGCACAAAACTTTTTTGAGCTGGGTTGTTAATCAATACTAAAACATATCAATTCTATAAACTAAATGTGTAAAACAACTCAGAACAGTATGTCGACGATCAACCATAATTTTATTTGGATAAACCGGCTCAAACTAATTTTTCTGAGTGCCCACTAAAGCAGTGTGGTCTTGGCAAATCACGTTGTGTTTTTCAGGATGTTCTTCTCTGCCACTGACATTCTCCTGGTTTGATTTCTAACTTTTAAGTACAGAGCCGCCAATAACACTACACCCCCGCCAATTTCTTCCCTTTTGTCTCAAACCGCCACCATTGTTCTAATCATAACTTTCTCCTTTCTTCTTCTTTCATCACTTCTCCTGTGCTACACCTCTGCTGCGTAATTCCTTGCCTCATTCTGTCAGACTCTCCTCCATATCCACCAGCTGTAAACATTCTCTGAAAACCCATCCAGACAGAGCTGCTAATCACAGACCCACAAACAATCTCCTACATAGATTCCTGATGCTAAATCTCATTCTTGGCCTTCACCTTGCCTGATGTGGGTTTACTACCCACGTTATAGACTGTACACTTATAAGAATGCAAATCTTCTCTTAGACATATTGCGTTATATTTAGTGTATTGGTTGACTTTACGTCAACATATTTCTATCCTTGTTCTTTTGCACAACGCTGCACAATTTTCCAAGAAAAAAACTCAAGATAATTGAATAAAAGTGCCTCTCAGGACCCTCAGAACCATGCACCTTTTTAAGATGTATTCACAAAGCAGTTAATTGTAGTGAATTTAGAACCAAATTGCCAATATAGCTAGCTGATCCGGAAAGAAATCTTCATCTCGGATATAATTCTGGCTTAGTTATTACAATTTTAATTTTGCCGTTTGCTTGTGAATTTTGCACAAATCCCTTTTTAGTTCATAAATCGTTTGCTGTGTATATTGTTTCAGGATTACTACCAAAGTGTGAATTTAAATAAAAAAATAAAAAATCAGTCAAAAAGTTATAATGTTACTGCCCTGATGCCCTGTGACCACATTAAGATGAAAAGTACTCATTGTTTCCTTTTTTTGTATACGTTGTTTTTCCATAACTCCTTATTTGGACTAAATGTACGATTCCAGTGTTAATGCTGAAAAAAATCACAGTTTAATGAATTAACCATCTTTTTTTTCTGGTCTATTTTTATCCCCAATGGGTCGCATTGTGCGTATGGATGGAAATGAAGGATATATTGGATTCCTCAAATATCTTTGTGCTTTCTCGTTTAAAAAACAAAAGAGCTTTTCACGAAATCATATTTTTAATTATTCATTTCTAATTATTTTCTGTTCTTTCTAGTACCCAGTAATATGTCACTGTCTGAACCATTGTCCGGTACCAACATTTCAAATGACTAAATAGGACATTGTGGGTTCAGATTGACTGCATGTATTATGGGTAATTTAATAACCGTTTATTACTGTGGAGCTCTGTGACATACTCTGATACGCTGCACATTACTGAATCTGTATCGTGTGGAGCTCTGTGAAATACTATGATACACTGCACATTACTGAATCTGTATCGTGTGGAGCTCTGTGAAATACTCTGATACGCTGCACATTACTGAATCTGTATTGTGTGGAGCTCTGTGATACATTCATACACTGAGCATTCATATGAGTATTATTACTGTGGAGCTCTTTGATAGATTCAATCATTATTATTGTTTATAGTGTAGTCTACATTTTATACATTTTATACTAATTTTCTTTATCGAAATCTGTGTGTCTATGTTTATTGCATAGTAATTTTTAATACACGGTACGTTACTGCTACCAGATACTAAATGACTTTTCCTTCTGTGAGACTTGACTGGCGGCTGAGGTCAGTCTTAGAAAAGCCAACAGTCAAGTTATGCAAAAAGCAGGAGTATTTAATAATTGGTAGATAATAACCTGACTGGGCTGAACGGATTAAAAAAACTGCAATAAGGAACAAATCTAAAAAAAGCAAATATGAAGGAATGGCATTTTACGTTTTTTAGGAAGGACGCGGTTTATCCGATCTTTACTCTTGCGATTTGGTTGTCCCTGATTTGCCATCTGACTTTCTGTTTCTCTTGCAGTATGGCATAGTGCTGGACGCAGGGTCTTCTCACACAGCCCTATTTATATACAAATGGCCAGCCGATAAGGAAAATGAAACTGGCATCGTCAGCCAGCACAGTATGTGTGACGTGGACGGTAAGTGGCTCTGTTTGTGTTCCTTCATGATATGCCAATTCAGCAAACTCAGAGTTTTAGCAAATATAAAATTAAAATAATCAGTAAATGTAAAAGGACACTCTGGGCATCCACACAAATGTAGTCACAAGGTGAGGAATAACGTCAGGAACGACCCAGAATTAAAGGGAAACTATGAATTCAAACCGGTGGAGCCTCGTTGATGGGGGCACTAAGAGCATTGCCCCACCGGTTTTTATGTGGGGGAAACATTTATTTGCAGTAGGTTACAAATACTAAGCTTAATTTTCTGGAGGGGAAGGTGGTAAGCCAAAAAATATGGGAATAAATAGTGTCTCTTTAATACGGTAATAGGTTTCAGTTCGGCAGGGCCCCTCCCCCTCATTGGTAGCTATTTGGTGAAACTTACTTGAGAGCATCGAGGCATGTCAAAAAGCTGGGGCATGTTTAAAATATATTGCATGCTTGCATTCAAACGCCAACACCACATACAAACACTCCACTACATTCACACAAACAAACATACTCCATACAAAAACATACTTACATTCAAACACACAGACACTGCTCAGTGCTAAATACAACCCTGCAAGGATCGGAAAATGTAGAGCCCCAGCTGGCAAGTCAAAGCATTGTTGGAGTTGCACAACAGATGGGATTAGGGAGTCCCAAAAGACTTCTTGCACCAGGACCCTCTCTACTTTAGTTCCGCACTGCGTTGGTGAGTGGAGGGTATGATTGCATGTCAGGGAGTAGGGCGGTGGGGAGTAAGAGCCCAGGGTCCAATCACTATTAAAGATGGCCCCGTTTCAGTCCGTAATGAATGCTGCCGCAGACTGATTTTCCTCTCCTGTCGCTCATCTCACACCTCACCCATCTTTTATTCCTTACATTGGCTTCCTGTATCCTATAGGAGTCAATTCAAGGTACTAATCCACACCTATACAGCACTGAACAATTCTAACCCCTCTTATATCTCTTCACTGATCCAGAGGTATGTCCCTTCTCGGTCTCTCCGCTCTGCCCATGACCTTCTCCTGTTCACTGTTCGGCCAGTTGAACGCAACCATAACTGATCTTATAGCAATGTATTATCAGGCAGAGCGGTGGGACCTTTGGTCAGGTAAGTGCTGATTGAGGATCCTCGGCCTAGGTTATGTTGGAAGGCAGCGCCTGACATTGTCCCTCTTCACTGTGTTACGTTACACAAACCCCCCTTCCTGTGCTACCGATCTCACAATACTCTCTGTATTATAACTTTATATGAGAGAACCTGTACTGCAGCCACGTGCATGTTAGACTGCGAATAGCTTCAAAAAAACATTAATGGAAACATTTTGAGGCTTTTATTGGCTAACTACAAAGTATCACTAACCTTGTTTCATGAATGAAGCAACTGTCAAGTGCTGAACTACATATCCCATGAACACATGGACAGAGGTTTACAGTATAAGCACAGTAGTTTCATTGAAAAGATAATGTTCATGGAATGGCTGTGAAATCTCAGCCACTTCTTAGTCCTTGAAGATGTTTCAAATTCAGATACAAGTATCCCTTTTGCTTTTCTTTTTTTTTAAATGTATTTATCTGTATTTTGTTCCCAACACATTGTCTCAGGTATTTAGAAAGCATACTGGAAGTGTAGGTGACTCATTAAATACGGAGACACATCTTTAGTAAACACCCTGGGATAAAGATATCAGTTTTACTCTATTTATATTCATTTTCTGTTTAATTTCACGCTTTGCCTGCGAGTCATCGTGCAGAGTTTCCGGTTTAGAACTCGTTATTGGGAATTATACGGCATGATTTCACACTTTGCCTGTAACAAGAGGGTAACGAAATCTAGGATTCTCTATGAATTAAACCAACCTTCCCCTGTATTCAGTACGTAATATTTTGTGATTCTGGGGAGAAGCTGATCGGTCCATCAGAGAGAGAATGAGATCTGCGTCTCTGGCAGCACGATCCCCCCTGATTCTCTGTCTTGTGGCTGTACCAATCGCGGACTGGGGAGGGGCAGGAAAACCATCAATAGGTAACAATTGCCCGAGTTATATCACCATGAAAAGATGGAGTCACTAGGAAATCAGTTCATTGTAATATATAAATGGTTATTATTTCATAACTCTCGGGAAAGCCTGTGCAAGCCACTATCCCACTATCTCTCACAGTATTTGCGATTCCTGCATGTAGAATTCTTCCTGGATGAAAATGCCAGAGCAGTCATCTGGGACAGCGGCCAAATTACACGTTGATTAATTTATATTATATCCCGACCTGGGGATTGTATAATTAACAAAGTGGGGACGTTTACCAACACGGTGCAGAATGAGTTCATGTATAGATATACTGTATATACATTCTGCCTATATATTATCATGTCACACACATAGTCTGTCTGATTCTTACATACAATGCACACTTTGTTGTCATACATTATTATTATTATTAAAATGTATAAAGTGCCAACACATTCCACAGCGCTGTACTATGGGTGCATGCATATACAAGCTGACCCTCACATATGCACATCATAAAAACAAACACACAAACTCGTCAGTGTCTGTAGTCCCGTCAGTAGCTTTATCGCAATTCCTGCCTCTCTCACTGCACTTACATACATGGTGCTGGTACACAGGACACCCGTGTCAGACTCTAAAAACAGCAACATTTTCTTAACACTAACTGCTTGCCAACAAACCTTGTTTTTATTTCAGCAGTCCTAGTTACCGAGCAAACGTATCTCCTAACGATTGGGACCATCTGACTGATAGCTACTTATTTATGTGCTGTTTTCATCACTATGCATCCCTCCCCCAAATTAAGAGGGGCATAGGTTTAAAGATAGTGGCAGACACCCCCTATCCCTCTTTTTTAGGAGCTCCATATTGTTGGTGCATCTGAATGTATAACAGAGCTCCACAGCAATACTCCCAGAAATGTATCAATACAATTTAGAAATCAGTCTGTGTGAATAAGATACGGAAATCTTGTTCTAAAATTTAATTTTTCATTTCCATAAACAGTCATCAGTACTTCATGAAGTCATTTAAAATATTTTGGTATATCCCAGTTGCTGACCACACTTCGAATCCCCCCTAAAGAGCGTCCCTTTTTGGCCATTTGAAATTATAGGAGATGTAAATAGATGTCGAGTGTTCCCCTGGGTTAATAAATTACCCCCTCCATCCTAAACCACAAGATGGAGGAATGAGTGAGTGGCCCAGTTCATCTCCTTCTCTGCTGAACATTTGGAGCTGTCAGTCATTTTTTAAGCTGTTACTTGCTGTTACAAGTGTCCCAGGACATCTTTGAGGTTTTTAAGCCCCTTGCCTCCCACACAGGGGATGGTTGAAGAAAATTAATCTCGCTCGACTTCTTATTTGTTATTGTCCCAAAGAACCCTGCCTCTATCTTTTGGATTTAATTGTGTCTTTTAACAGTTGGGAATATTTGTTTCCTAAGGTTATGACTAATTTCAGATTGTTCTGGACTTATTTCAGCCTTTGAAATTCCCTCAATAACTTCACATTTGACTTGCTGCTGCTACCTTTAATGAAACACCATCTTTGTTTTAACTTTTTATATATTGTTACAGTACACTGTTTGCTGGCCTCTATTTTATTTCTAAGTGAGTCTTATTAGTCAGTTATGCCAACAATAATGCAATGCATTATCTCATGAGAGATTAATTAGTTTGGTTTCCACCGCTATGAGTTTGTTTCACAAACTTTGTTAAATCTCAGAATGTTAAATGAAGTCAGCCAGGACTTTCTGTTATGAAGATGTTCCGTGCCTTTCTTCCAGGTCCAGGTATTTCAAGCTATTACCAAGATCCACCCCAGGCAGGAAAAAGCCTAGAAGTCTGTCTGAACCAAGCTGTGAAGGATGTTCCCACCAACCGCCACTCAATTACCCCCATTTACCTGGGAGCCACCGCCGGCATGAGGATACTCAAGTAAGATTTATTGACTGGTTGGTTGGTTGGTTTAGCAGGAAGATTTATCTGGTTTTTAGACATCTTCTGGAAGACAAGTCCAATGTGGTGGTACACCCTTGCTAATGCAGAACTTATACAAGACAGTTAACCAATAATTGCAGCTGTAGTTTGATTTTTAAAACTTACTGATCGTGCTGAACAGTCCAGTCTCCCCCTGCCGGCTAACGCTGCGCTCGCATTCTCCCCCACCGGCTAATGCCGCACTCGCATTCTCCCCCGCCGGCAGTTATATCGCACTAGGATTTCCACATAGGAATGCATTATTTAAAGTGAAGACGTCTAGCATCAAATAACAGACCAAAGATCCGTTTCAATCCAGGAAGTCTCTATAATGGCTGTCTGGTAGACAGCCACTAGAGGTGTAGTTAACCCACTGAGGTAATTATTGCAGTTTCTCAGAAGCTGCAATAATTACCACTGTAGGGTTAAGTGACATGGGACATTGCCCCAGACCACTTCCATGAAGAGGTCTGAGTGCCTAACGTGTCCCTTTAAACACATTTAAAGAAATATATCACTACATGGAGACCGGGTGTGTCTGAGTTTTACTCATCCATGACTTGTTGGAATACATTTCCAGATGGCCAAGATGGCAAGGAATTATGGATTACGTAGTTCAACAAGATTTCTGAGGATTGTATAGATCTGATAAAAGAGGTTCTGTGTGCTCTATATATTAATATAAAGTTATGGCGTTTGGTGAGTAGTTTGGTATTATTGCAGAATGATACCAAGTGGCACATCATGTAATGTAACCATTGGTACTTATGGTGCTGGAGACATCTTTCTTAATGGTTAATATGGCTATGTACCAATTCACTGAATAAATACCCAGTGACCAAAAACCAAACCACTCGAACACTGATTTCCGTATTGTACTTACATGCAAATCAGGAAGTGGCAAAATGCTAAGAGGTTAAGAAGTCAGGGCAACGGCTTCCTTTCAACATTTCCTGAGTTATCAAGGAGAAGATCTTATGAGTTCCATCTTCTCAAGTTATATATTTCATTCTTTAAGGTCAGATTTGTTCAAGTTGTCATATGAGCAGATAGATTAGGCACGCAAGTACGTGTTTAAGATCTAGCTGTTGGAATAATGACTTTTGTTTGGTCGCAGAATACAATTAGGTCATTCATATTGTAAAATGTATTACTAGATGGGTGATAAATTAAAGACCATTGATTGGGGAGAATGTTGTAATGTTGCAGACCACTGAAGGTGTAGATCTGAATCTGGAAGTAACAAAATTCTTCTTGGAACACGCTGTTGATATTGTCTTCAGGTTTTAACGCTTGTTCATTCTGTCTACAGCTGGACTAATCCTGTTGCCTCAGACAAGGTCCTAGAAGCAGTAAGCACCACCATAAGGTCCTATCCCTTTGATTTCCGAGGAGCACGTATCCTTTCTGGTCAAGATGAAGGAGTGTTTGGTTGGGTCACTGCCAACTACCTCCTGGAGAACTTCATAAAGGTAAAATACTCCCAAAATACTGTAATTGCTTGGCTTCCCTACTTCTCCTCCTCTAATATTCCATCCCTAATTCTTGGGGACTTCAACATTCCCATTAACCTACCCTTGTCCTCAGTAGCTTTAAAACTGCTTTCAATTACCTCCTACCTTGGGCTATTGAAGTGGGCTTAGTCCCTCACCCATATAGCTAGTAATACTCTTGATCCTATTTTCTCTCATGAATGTATAATATCTAATCTCTGCAACATTCCATTTCCTCTCTCAGATCACCACCTCTTATCATTTGCTCTCAATAGCCCCCTACCCCATCATCCTCAACCTAACCCCCTTCAACTAAGAAGAAATCTGAATTAGATGTCAGATAATATTGATTCCCAACTTCTAACAATCCCTCTTTTCTCCTTTCCCTCACTGGCTATCTCCTCATATAACACTACCCTCACCTATGCCCAGGTATGCTGCAGCCCCGCTCCAAACATGCACCTTGACGAGAACACACCCCTAACCGTGGCACACTTAATCAACACGCTACCTGCAGAGATGCTCCTGTTCTGCTGAACAGTGCTGGAAGAAGTCACTCACCCAGTCTGACTTCCTCCACTACAAATTCATGTAGCGTTCATACAGCACAGCCCTTGCCAAACAGTCATACTTTTCCTCTCTCATTAGCTCATGCTCCCGCAATCCCAGGCGTCTTTTTAACACCTTTAACTCCCTTCTTTGCCCTGCTGTGGCCAGCCCCCAAACTAACCTTACACTAATAGCTTTGCATGCTACTTTACCGGCAAGATTGAACAGCTAAGGAAATAATTCTCACCACCTTGCCCCTCCCTTCTCAACCACACCTAGATCATGCCTTTCCTACCCTTCAGCCTTTATCCCAGGCTACTGAACAAGAGGTGGCTGCGCTTATCCTTTCCTCCCGACCCACCACTTGCCCGCTTGATCCTGTCCCTTTTCACCTTATAAGATCTCTCTCCTCCTGTCTTGTGCCTTCCTTAACACACATCTTTAACTGCTCACTCTCTCTTCTGGTGTTGTCCCTGCTGCCCTTAAACATGCTACTGTGGTAACCATCTTAAAAAAAAAATCTCTTGACCCATCCTCCCCTTCTAACTATCATCCCATATCCCTGTTCCCTTTTTCCTCTAAGCTTCTGGAAAGGCTTGTCTTTACCAGTCTGACTTGCTTCCTTAATTCCAACTCTCTCCTTGACCCTCTTCAGTCTGGCTTCTACCTCCTCCACTCTACCGAGACTGCTCTTATTAAATACTATACTAATTCTTCTTGACCTCTCTGCTGTCTTTGACACTGTTGACCATGTTCTCCTTCTCAAAACTCTTCAATCACTCGGTCTCTGTGACACTGTCCTCTCTTGGTTTTCCTCCTATCTCTCCCAACCCTCATTCAGGGTCTCCTTTTCTAATGATACCTCCTCCCTTCGTCCTGTCTCTGCTGGAGCCCCCCAAGGCTCTGTACTTGGTCCCCTTCTATTTTCTCTTTATACTGCTTCTCTTGGCAAACTTATTACCTCATTTGGATTCCAATACTACCTGAACGCTGATGACACTCAGATATACCTCTCCTCCCCGGTCCTCTCCCCTGCCATCCTGCAATGTGTCACTGCCTGCCTTTCTTCCATCTCTGACTGGATGTCCTCCCGCTTTTTGAAACTCAATCTCTCTAAAACTGAACTCTTTGTCTTTCCTCCTCCTAATACTGATCCCCCTCTTTTGCTCATTTAGTGGTACCCACATCAGTCCATCCTTGCAAGTGCGCTGTCTTGGTGTTATACTTTATTCTGGCCTCACATCCAGTATGTTGCCAAATACTGTAGGTTCCACCTTGAAAACATAGCCCGCATCTGCCCCTTTCTTACACAAGATACTATGAAGGAGCTTGTCCATACTCTAGTAATCTCTCACATGGATTATTGTAACTCTCTCCTAATAGGTCTTCCCACAAGTTGTATTGCCCCACTACAGTCTGTAATAAATGCTGTCGGCAGACTGATTTTCCTCTCCTGTCGCTCCTCTCACACCTCTCCCCTCTGTCAGTCCTTACATTGGCTTCCTGTATCCTATAGGAGTCAATTCAAGGTACTAATCCACACATATAAAGCATTGACCAATTATAGCCCCTCCTATATTTCTTCACTGATCTGCAGGTATGCCCCTTCTTGGTCTTCTCCTGTCGTCTGCTCGCACCCGTACAGCCAACTCACACTTGCAGGACTTCTCGCGGGTGGCTCCTTTCCTTTGGAATAGCCTGCCTACCACCATCAAGTTCTCCCCTAGTCTTCAATCATTTAAAAAGTGCCTCAAAACCCATCTCTTTAGGAAAGCTTATGGCCTCCCAGAGTAACCTCTACCTCACATACCTGTCTATTGCTCACTCCTAAAGGGCAACACTCCATTCTCTCCTCCAGCTCTGCTTCACTCCATCTTGTTTGATTGCTACCTCCTGTCCTGTTGGGTTTTACACCCCCCCCCATCTATTGACTGTAAGCTTCTTTGAGCAGGGCCCTCTTAAACCTATTGTTCCTGTAAGTTTTTGTAATTGTCTCATTTATTGTTAAATCTCCCCCTTTGAAAATATTGTAAAGTGCTACGGAATATTCTGGCGCTATATAAATACCAGTAATAATAATAATAATAATTATTGATGCTGCCAAAAGACATATGTTAACCATATGAATGCCTAGTTTGGCTTAAATCCCACATATCTGTGTGAGAAAGTTACATGGAACTCAGATGAGTTGCTGTGGCCTTCTTTGAACACATGTCAAGACTAGACCTACATCACAAATGAATAATAACAATTATTATATAGTGCCACAGCACTGCACAATAAGTAAAGACAAACAATTAATTATAACAAAACATGTTTGACATAGTACAGGAAGATGACCCTGCCCAAAATGAGTACTAATGTACAGATTTATCCCCTATATTCTATATACAGATCGGAATTTACTCACTGAAGGCTAAAATAGAGAGTTGACCAAATCGCAACGTTCAGGCTAAACTACCGTGAGTGCAGATGAATTGAAAAATATTTTTTTTCCAAATCAAATGCTTTAGCCAAAATTTTGCAGTTTGCTTTTCAATTCACAACGGTTCAGTGTTTAGTGAATAAACTACTAGTGTCTTTGCAAGGTTTGAGAGTTCATCTTTCATCGGCTCCTCCTTGCCTCTTTCATAACTATTTTTGTGAATCTCGTTCTCTTATCTCTCTGTCCCTTTCATGTAAGGGCTTTTATGTGAATCGTGCCCAATGTAAAAAAAACTATGTGGTGTGTTCGGCTCCTTTATTCCCACAATCTGTAGATCACACAATATATAGAAAGTATTCCAAGCCTCAGTTGGCATATCTTTCTAAAAGAATTATTGAGTGCCTCTCAGCTTTGACGAAGAAAACAAAGGATGAAGGACCTAAGCTGCATGAAAGGAGATTGCCTGTCTCGATAATATGCTTTATATGAGTGCCAGTTTGTAAACATTAGACTTGGTGATTTTTTTTTCATAACGCTCCCTACGCCTAGAACAGTGATGGCGAACCGGTGGCACGTCGTGCTCTCTTTGTCGGAACGCGGCCATAGGTTCGCCATCAATGCAGAGTAGGTACCTGCCTGCCTCAAACGGCAGGCGCCTACTCTGCTTCCGTGTCGGGAGGCAGGGGGAGGGATCTGTGAAGCAGCTCCCCTGTTCTCCCGCGAGCAAGCTGTGTGGAGCATTTCCGTGCGTTACCATGGCAACGCTCCACACAGCATCGCGTGGGAGGACAGGGGAGCTGCTCCCTACAGAACTTACCACTACCGGACCACCAGGGATGGCTGTGCCCCCCCTTCATTAAAGGTAAGAAGGAGGGAGGGGGGATACTGATGTAGCATACTTTTTTTTTTTTTTTTAAACAC